>JAFBJW010000607.1:0-682281 GCA_016785235.1 Pseudorhombus dupliciocellatus | reverse complement strand
TGCGCATGGTAAACTTTGTGAAGTCACGACCTGTGAAAAGTCACATATTTGCTGCTTTGTGTGAGGAAATGGGACCGGAGCATAAAGCCTTGCTGTTTCATACGGAGGTCCGATGGTTGTCGCCCGGCTAGGTGCTGGCCCGATAGGTCAGTTGGTAGAGCACTAGGCCTGAGGATCCCAGGTTCGAGTTGGCAGGTTCGAATCCCGCTTGTGGATGGTTGGTTGGACAAACACCTAGAGTCAGCACACTGTGCTGACTCTAGGTGTTTGTCTTAAGTTGGTTTGGGAGTTGTGGGTATGGTGTCGTGGGTTGGTTGAGGACCCCTAGAGGAGCTTGGGTCGGGCATTGTGGGTATGGTGTCGTGGGTTGAGGCCCCCTAGTGGTAGGTGCGTGACACAAGAGGTAGGTGCTCTGGGGTGGGCCCCCTAGAGGTAGGTGCGTGACCTGGGGTGTGCACAGCGTGCTGACTTTATTAAACCTTTTGCAGGTGTTAGAGGTTGAAGCAAAAGGTTAATGACACAACCGACAAGCCGCAACCGGGATTCGAACCGGCCAACTTCGGCTCCACATGCCGAGCGTTCTACCACTGAGCCACTTGCCCGCTCTTGTTCTTGGTGAAATTCTTCTCCTCATTCTCACACAACCCGAAGGCCAACCTTAGATCTAGCAGTAAAAATCCTGACACTAACCGACAAGCCGCAACCGGGATTCGAACCAGCCAACTTCGGCTCCACATGCCAAGCACTCCACCACTGAGACACTTGCCCGCTCTTGTTCTTGGTGAAATTCTTCTCCTCATTCTCACACAACCCTAAGGCCAACCTTAGACCTAGCAGTAAAAATCCTGACGCGAACCAACAAGCCGCAACCGGGATTCGAACCGGCCAACTTCGGCTACACATGCCAAGTGCTCTACCATTGAGCCATCCAGCCGCTCTTGCTCCGGGTTCAATTCGTTTCATCTCATTTCTCATAACGGGTGGCTGAAGGACCCAATTGCAACACAAAATGATAGACTTGATCTCTCAGCTTCACAGTCTGTATTGTCAACATTCAAGCTCACGAAGACAAGGGTGGGCAGTGCTGGAATCAAACGCGGGTCTTCCAGGTGGGAGCCAAGCACGCTGGAAATACGCTGAGGGGGAGGGTAGCAGGAGAGCAGGACTGTGACACCACCACAGTACAAATTTATACTGTCAGTGTGGCCCCTCCATATAATGATAATATGCGGCGCTACCGGAAGAACTGCCTTGACTATTAGAAAACGAGAAATGGCTGAACTAAAATTCGTAATTTGTAAATTTATTTTTTCTTTATATTTTGTGTTAAAAAATAAAAATAAAGATATTTAAGAAGATTGGAATGTTTTTATCAGAGTTTTTCTTGTGGAAAACCTGAGCCTCACCCAGACTCTGCCTCCACATGTGCACTGCTGTCTTCTTACCAGTAGAGGGAGTCCTGATCCTGAGCCAGAGCCTGTACTCCTAGAATGCTCTATGAGGTCTTTAAGAGACTCCCCAGGGGGGATGTAGGTCTCCTCCTGCTCCAGGTCGATGCTGTAGCGCGGCTGTGACTCCTGCCGCTTGTATCTGCCACAGAGAAAATATGCAATCTTAAACACACGTGAGGGCAGGAGGATGATTCTGAGGAGGTCAGGGGTTAATGTCGAAGTTTGTACCTGAAGTAGAAGAAGACGAGGACGAGGCCGAGGATGATGGTGCAGACTGTGACTGAGATGAAGAGAGCCATGTACTGGATGCTGCTGTCCACATAATCTAACAAGAAAAACATACAATATTGAATAATCCTGGTCAGAACGAGAAGGCTGGTGCTGGTGACAGTCATTTGCTTGATCAAATCCAACATCTAATTTTCATTGGCAGGGACAAGCTCCTTTTTTACCCCT
The DNA here is from genome assembly GCA_016785235.1 of Pseudorhombus dupliciocellatus. NCBI lineage: Eukaryota > Metazoa > Chordata > Actinopteri > Pleuronectiformes > Paralichthyidae > Pseudorhombus > Pseudorhombus dupliciocellatus. The sequence goes on along the minus strand of JAFBJW010000607.1, from coordinate 680,374 downwards.
TCCTCCCTCCTGCCCTGCACCCTCCTGTCCCAGCGTGTGATCGATCACATCCCCTTCCTGAATCCCACATATCGGGTGTCACGGGGACATCGCTGCAGAACACCCACCCCCCCGGAGGACCTATGCAGCTCTGGGGTTCTAATCTTTCTGTCGTGCTCCTGTTCAGTCACACAAGAACAGAGGACGCATGAGCACGGGGGGAGGATTCTGTTGTTTCCAAACTGGGAAATTCCAGGAGAGTGATTCTCTTAAGCCAGTTTTAAACAAGCAACTTTTGGATGTCTGGCACTTCCACAACAGTCATCTGCTGTTCAAACTCTGCTGAAGCTGGAGAACAGCTGTAAAACTGGATAGGAAGGGAAGAAGAGGAAAGATGAAGAACAAGAAGGAGAAAAAATAGGAAAAAGAGGGGATGCTTTTTGAAATTGAACAAATGTTGATTGAGCCCTGATCAATCTTTTCTCATCAAATAAAACCTGGCACTACTTCTCGCCAGGATCTTCCTGTTGTTGTTAAAGTGATCAACTCTGGAAAATGTCCTGACCCAATTGTCAGTTTGCGTCAGAGTTGGAAAACAAACTTCTTTTTCAGTCCAATGTAAATCAGTTTATTGCTGTTTGCTTGAAGGTCATAATGAAGTATGGGATGATGTTTAAAAGTATAATGGTGACTGGGACTAAGACAGAGGGAATGTGTGTGTGTGCTCCAGAGGGACAGATGGACAGATATCTCACATCCGTACCAGGGCAAGAAACTCAAGCAGGCCCTGGGGAGAGGCTGTCCTTTTCATTAGAGGGTGAGAGAACAAGCCAAGCCTGCAGGCTCTGTTTCACCTGCCTCTCTCTCTCACTCTGCCCCCCCGAGCAGCATGTGCCACTTTATTCCAGCACCACACTGTGGTTTGTAACAGTTTAAACTGTCACTACCCATCATCGCCCCACTCGGCCTGAATTAGCTGCTTCTGAAGGCCACTCGGCGCAGGATTTCATCGCGTGAACAAACGCTTGTGTGTGTGTGTGTGTGTGTGTGTCTGTGTCTCACCTGACGACATGATCGGAGGGGGAATAGTCGGATGCAAATCTCGGTTGCAGTAATCCTGATCCGTGCAACACTCCAGTGCTCTCCGGAAACGTGCATTCCCCGTATCCTGACATACACAGACATAAGTGTAAAGCTCAGGCTTTTGTAATATATTTACAGCCATGCTCGTGATGTTGTGTGTGTCAAGACGGCAAGATGGCTTAGACAGATCTGATGGTTCATTCACTGACTTACTCGACACTGGAACTCAGAACCAGCGAGTCCTAAACAACCTGAGGTGAGTACGGCCACTCCGCCCTCCTCTTCCTCCACCATGGTGAAGCAGAATCCATCAGTGCTGCGAAAACATGTGTCTGTCACTATGGTTGTTGGGTCAGAGCTGAAAAGCATTTTACTGAATCTTATCCCAGAAAAAAGTCTGTTGAGTCTTAAAAAGACAACATACATTTTAAAACCAGTGACATTAATGGTCATTTTGGAAAATGATATTTAATGTTTCATCATATGCAACTACATTCCTCATAGAATAAATACTTGTACTCTAAACACTTTGAATGTGCTGGTTCTTGACTGAGGGCCTTCAGGGACGGTGCTCTTCCGATCAGGTAATTAGAGGTAGTGTTGTCTTTTAACAGCATGGACGCAGACAGCGATATTTACGGTGCTATTTTTATATACTTCATCGTACATGCAGGTGTTGTTGACAGAGTTTTCCGGGCAGTGGTGGTTGCAGTAGCACCAGAGCAGTTTCTGAGATGAAACAGTGGCCGCGCTGCTGCTGCTGCTCTCCTCCGCCTTTCGCTGCAATCCCCCCTTCCATCCATTCTTCAAAAGCATGGTGTCCAACATGTTGGCTGTGCAGAGGGAGAGAGAGGGGGGGGGGGGTTAGCTCAAGGGCAGAACCCAAACATCTGGCCACTCCACTGGTTCAAGTGAGGGCGAGCAGTAAAACAGAAGTACACATACCTCAGGGAAATGAAAGATTGAATAAATCAAAAATTTCAGCTCATTCTGAATGTGGTGTTTTGAATTATGTGCATCATATATGCATATGGATATGAATGAATCAGTTCAGCCTGCCTTGGCACAGTTACCATGGCAACGCAGTACTGTGAAACTGACCTAGACCAGTCGGGATCCAGAAAAACACAGAGAACTGCACATCTGAATTTTTACAAAGATATAAAAAATTAACACTGTACAGTAAAATGAACATAAATAGTCTAATATAATCTATGAGTGTATTTGCTTCATTTTCAATCATATTTTTAGACAAATAATTGTTAATAATTTAGAAAAGGAAAGTAGTGATGCAGTATCTTTCATTAGGAAGTAACGTGAAGGTTCACACCTTTTCAGACTTTTCAGTCGGGAATAAAATCGGCTCTGACAGCAGCTCGTCCCTGAAGGCCTCTGTGGTCAGATATAGCGGAACAATGTTTTGCCACTTGAGATGGATGTCTTCCTTTCATTGTCTGTCTGATTCTCACTCCATCTCTCTCTCTTTCTTTCTTCCCTGTTCTTCTTATGTTACAATAACAAGTCCACAACTGGCTGAGTCATTTTCTTGTTTGTTCGACTGACCAGTCCAAAAAGCGCCAATCCACTTTAAAAAGGTTTGTGTTTTCATTGCAGCATTTAGAAGTTGTCCTGAGCTGTATAAGCAAAAGGCAGTCGACTAAATCTGCAGCTGTGATAAAAGTTGGAGTCAAAGGTGTTGAACAGACTGGCCATTTTTTAAGCTGTGCTCCGTGTCCTTCAAACCTAATCTGTGACTGTCTTTGTCAGACAGGAAGTTTGTGGAGGTGTTCTGATCCTCCCTCACAGCGGCCTTGGTTTGTCTATCACATCTGCTCTGCAACTGTGCCTAAAAAAACACCAGACAGGAATGTTGCATGAACTCGTCACTCTCTCAGATGCACTCTGTCCGAATCAGCTCGGTTTTATTTGATTTTCTTTTTCAAATGCAGCGAGTGAGGAGAGAAGACAGATGCAGGTCGGCTCAGGGAGTGGAGAGGAGTGTGTATGAGCAAAGACTCATGTAAAGAGACAGAGAATGCAGCTTTGGGGAAGACTGTGTCTGGGCTGCAGCTCATAGAGAAAAAAACTAAAAACTGTCAGAAGTTCTGCCTTATAAGTGACAAATCTCTCAATGTAAACTACTTTTACTGGCAGTTTATTCAAAATAACCCTACAACGGCTTTTAGTTTGCAAATGCTGTTAAATATCAGTCCCCTAAACATGCCTGTTTATAAAAATGCCTCTCACTGCGTTTGAGACAGGAAAAAAGTGGTGTCACATAAATATATATGGCTACACAATAAACTGTAGTCACCCATATTTAACATATACCTAAAAAAGAATCATTTCTAAAAGTGTCACCCAGTTTAAGTGCATTGGAAACAGCCTCTTTAAACTCCCAAGCCCACATAATTACCAATTATCAACTGAGAAAGAAAAAAATCCAAGATCTGTTTTTGTTCTTTAACTTAAATAACATAATAATATGAACTAAACTAATGCAGGTCTAAAGTCACCTCATAACATCAATGCTTCAATTAAAAATGTTGGTGATATGAATTGTTATTATCACATTGTATGAGTCCATTGTCACACATGTACATGCATACACACTTTGTTTTCCCTGTCTCTTTGTCTCACTTAAATGGACACACACTCTTACACACACCAAACAGACTTGCTGTGTCAGCTACAGGGCACACTCAAGGTCACCCCGAAATCTGATCTGCATCCCCCACACATTCCACAGGCTGCTCCTCAACCTACAACACACACAGACACGCACTGAGAATCAGTGTATGACACATTCACACAACACTCCAAACCCAGCTTTCAGAGGTTGTCTGCATCAGCAGAAGGGAGAAAGAGGGAGAGAAGATGTTTGGGGAAAGCTGGTTAGATCAGAGGAGACAGTGATGACTGCAGCGTTGGGCATTTCAGGGCATATGAGAAAAAAGACCTTGCATTAGTGTTCTCATGTCTGACATTTTTTAAACCTCAAACTGAACTCTTGATAAATATTAATAATGCCCTCAACTTCCTGCTGGATTTGTTCTTTGCACTCGAGGTGTGTGTCTCCCCTGAATAGAACTGAAGTTGCACTTCACTAGAAAGAGGCGGGCAATAAATAAAAGCACTGTTATAATAATGGCTTTTAGATAAATGGAAATCAATGCAAGGTGGAAAAACTGCTGTTACCACTAATGAGATTAGAGAGAACTGTTGACGGGGGATTTCATTTGCATGAAACTGGGTGTTAAAAAAAGTTGTTTAAAAATGTTCTGTTAAACTCATTCCTGATTTCACCCTATTTAATCTGAGAGCCGAGACATTCACACGGACTCATCATCACGGCCGGCAGACATGAGAGAGAAGGGAGATAAGTTTCTCCAGGTGGCTGTGATAAATCAGCCTCAAAGAAGCCATCTTCCCCAGTGTCTCCAGCGTGCACTGTGACCCTGAAGGGGTCGCAACCAACCTGCAAAGAGGCCATACATCCTCCTCCGCCCTGCCACCCCGCCATCATCCCTCTTAACCCCCTACGTGCTTCAAAGGCCCCTGCCACACGAACCACTCGCACATGTGCACATGCACGGGCGCAAGAATGCGTCTGAGGGGCGCATTCCTCGATCGGCCGCACCGACATCAGGTCACGCTTCCCCCCGCACTGCTTCCAACAACCTGTTCTGCGTTTACCAGCCGTGACAGGGCCGCCTCTCTCCAGAGCAATGGAGTGGCCACTCCGAGGCTCCCACCGACAACTAAACAAACCAAACTCTCAGAGGAAGTCCGGCTTCTGCAGCCGCTCCAGACGGTTCTCCAGGGCCGGCCTGAGAAAAAACAAGCTCTGCTGTCACAGAGGAAACGTTGCACATGGGTGCGAATCCAGCAGAGAGCTGCTATATCCACAGCAAAATACTCAAACACAGAAAAACCCATACGCAGACGGAGACAACCTGATCAGAGCGCAACGTGTATGTGTGAAAGTGTTATATCCACATTTAATACACAACACATGTGCAACATCATTCTGCAGAAGTCACACAACAGGTGTAGAAGCCGGCGTGCTGGAGAACCACAGCTTTCAATCGATCACTGTGCGACTGTGTTTTCCATCTTTTTCCACTCCTTCTCCTTTTGGACTGGAAATCTGTCAGGGATGATTCTTTCTTTTGTTTCACTCTGCCCACCAATGCATTTCTGTGCCCCACTATCAACCCATGTGGTCTGGATTTACTGGAAAAAAGCCACAAGCCACACAGTAATGCAGGGCTCCATTACAGACACGTTGAGAGGGCATAATATGTTACTCGGAGGACTGGAGCTGTTGTTTTGATTCAAGGTTATTCAAGGTCTCTGTGGAACGGACGAGCAGAAGATTTCTTTGCAATCGACTCAAACTTAAATTGTAAAAGGAAAAAGTTTGACATTTATTCACTTTCTCACTGAAGGTTTAAAGGGGATGATCAATACCACTCTCGCGTTGTAATGTGAGCAGTAGATAATGGCCCCACCTCTTATTATTCACTAATAAGCACGTTATTTTTGCTAAGCTAAGTTGTAGCTTCATGAGGATATGATTGTTCTCGTCCAAATAGATTTTATTAAACAAACAAGTGGAAATTTGCAATCTTTTCTTTTTATTTCTGATCTCTCAAAGCTCACTACACACACACACACACAGGGCCGAATGCTTCCAGCCCTGACCACTGGAGCAGCACATCTGCCCAGGGATCAAATTATGTGTCGAGGAACCGTATCCACATCCTGACAGGAAGCAGTGCACAGAGGGCTGGAGGAGCCTAACTGTTTGGTACCACATTTGCACAACCCTTGTTCCACAACATTCGGCTCCACGGCTGCAGTCCAAAGTGCATGAAGTACGAATCTCTTTGTGTATTTTTTTTTTTTTTTTTTTTTTTTTTTACAAAATGGAAATGTGTGGGTGGATAAACAGATTTCTTACACCTGGAATAACAGGGGATGGGTAGATGTACATGTATCTACAGTCAAGGAGAAACACCTTATTAGTAAAGCTCTCTAAAGCTTCTATACAGGTATTATTATTTAAAGAACTAAAAACACCTTTACAATTCATACCAGATCATGTAATAAGGAGTATAGCTGTGGCTCGACTGAAGCTACAGAAAAGAAACGGCTGCTGATAAAGACGGAACCTCCTCCGGACGTTCCAGCAGAGACATGCTGACATTTTCAGGTATTTGAAGATTGCCCTGAATGAAAACACCAACCCCTCAGAAGGCCGTTCATATCTATATGTGTATATGGTTACACTGAGGCGACAACTCTCACAGAACGTTAAACAGTATATTCATCTATCTTGACTGGTTGTACATGTTGGGTTTTCAGGGACTGGTGGATGAAATAAGCCATAACCAACATATAAATAAAACTGTAATAACTTGGCCGAATGTGTTTTTCCTTCCATTGATCTGTCCCTGAGAGGTTGTGGGTCAAACTCAGCCTGAAACAGGTGGCGAACCGACTGGGCCACTGAGATTTATGAGCAACCTCCCACATGTTTTACGCATTGGGATCGACCTTTCAAAGATCAGATCACAGAGGAAACACAAAAGCCAACTGGTGGTTGAATTATTAGACTGAAACTGAGCATTTCCAACGATGTTGAAAGGGATTTCCAAGAGCGCTCACAGCTTCATCCCTCCGTCCTGCAGTGTCAGGAGCGAGCAGAGACTTTGGCCTCTCGTCGGTCCAGAATCAGAAAGTTGGAAGGAGGAACGTCAAGCGCAACTCCTCCGTCAAACCCCCTGGACTAATACTGGATGAGAAATGAAACACCTCGCTTGGGCCGCACTGAAACGTGTAAAGGAAATTCTCTGAAGAAACATCCATCTGTGGCTGAGGTATTTCATGACCAAGTGTGAAAGCTGCAGTGAGCTCTGAGCCCCTCAGTCAGGAAGGGATTTCACAGCTGCTCTTTACTTTTGACACAATTTCAGTCAAGAATTTCTTTGTAGCCGGATTAAAATCAGGGGCCATTTGTGTTTCGGACTGAGGTTAATTATATTGAGAGGCTTTTACATAATCAGATACTCGGGTGTTCAGTTGGACAGAAGAACTTTTGGATTTTGTTTCTAAAGTTTGATCTATATCAAATGACGTACAGAAACGGAATCACAAACTCAGAGATCACTCCTCACAAGGAATACAAGAAGAAACTTAACCACATAATCAGTATCTAAAAATGTCCAAAACAAGTATCCTAAAGCCAGAGTCTAGTCACAAAAGACAAGTACAGTACGAATTAAAAACTGGCACAATGAAGTGTGAAGAAATGTGTGTATAATACAAACAACATTATTCCGTCAACAACATCTCTCTCTCTCTCTCTTCTTTTTCTGACCACAAACAAATAAACCAGTGTCATCCTCAGCGGCGCTGGCAGCCAGTCGAGCCTCCCCGCCTGTCACAACCTGACGAGGGCACCGCAACACTGTCGGCATTCATCGTAAAAAGACAACTGGCTGTCCATCTTCAAACAATTCAAAACATGAGCACGGGGGGGGGGGGGGGGGGGGGGGGGGGGGGGGGGGGGGGGGGGGGTGTCACGGGGGAGTTCGGGCGAAAGAGAGGCCGCTGGCTCTCATGGTGTGGCCCCCGTGGAGGTGATTATAGCTTGTTGCTCATCATAAATACCAGGCAGGGGAAAGACAACATAACAGCAAGAGCCACCAACCTGTCACCACAACAGCAATGACAACAAGAAAGTCCGAGTCTGATGTCGGAAAAATTATCAAACAAGCAAAATGAAACTGATTCTTTCATCCTGACACATAGTTGAGCCAATGAAGGACAGACACTCACATGGCATCCAAACTCAGAATGACCAGCATGCTACTCACCATCAGAGTGACGGCTCAGCGACACCAGTCCAGCCAGCAGGAGAACAGCCCGCCACGCCACCGCCACCATCACGCCGCCAGCAGCAGCCCGCCTCCTTCAAATCCCAGAGGTGCTGCCGCGACTGACGCAACCGCGCAGGGCAGCAAAAGGTGTGAGACTGCAGGGTTTTTTTTTTTCTTTTTAAAAAATCGATATAAATATATGTTTATCCTCCTGTGAAGAAAACGAGCGCCAGTCCTCTCCTTCTGCACAAGTGTCTGCCTGTGAGCGAATGGCACTCCGCTGCACTCGCAGGAACTTCACACAGCACACAGCCGCCCCGCAGCCTCCAGCACTGCTCCACACTGACAGCCTGGGAGAGTCAGACATGGAGGGAGAAGGAGAGAGGGGGTGGGTGTTACTCAGTTGCCCTCTCAGTGTGTTATTTGTCCGGCCCTCTCTATGACCACTCCACTACAGAGGGAACAGCTGAGTCTATCTGAATCCACACACAGCCTTCCTCTCTTTCGCTCACACACACACACACACACACACTACAGATTCTCACATCACTCAAACACAGAGAGCAGAATAGACGATAATGTGGGAGAGGGGGGTGAACCAGGGCCATGGATGTGTGAGTGTCGGGGTTGAATGAGGTGTGGAAGCCTTATGAACTGTTGCCACAGGCACACAAACACACGGCATGCCAAGAGGGACACTCAGACACCACGATCAGATCTAAAGGGAATAAACTCACGGGGGGACATGAACGTTTACTCTGGTGAGACCGTCTGGTTTCAAATCCTGTGAAGGCCGGGCAAGTCCCCGCTCAGGGTGGAATGATGCACTGGAAGAGAGAAACAACACACAGAACAAGAGGCGGGTTAATGGCTGAGTGTGTTGTTAACGTTATCTTTCCTGTCTCAGCAACACTGTGTTTTGTATGTGGGTGTGTGTTTGTGTGTCCTGAGACCGCTGAGCTTCAGGATGAAAAAGCTGAGATACTTTTATATTGAACATGTTTTTTATTTATTCATATTTCATTTTGTTGTTTGAGTGGAGACGGTGACGCTGTCATTTGCGTTTGTTTGCATGATCACGCCAAAACATCTGGATGGATTGCATCATGGGAAATCATTGGTGCAAATAAATGTAAAGTCAGATCAGGATTTTAATTTCACATTGTGACAGAGGATGTTTTTTTTTTTCAGATTTTCCGGTATTAATTCGCTGATCATACTGAGTGGATATAAACAAAGTGCAAGTTATTGCAGCTGGACTGAATTGAGGGGGCTGTTAGTGGAAGTATCTGCTCTGTATACCATTCTGTTCACTGTATGGAGTGTTAATCCTAACCCATAACAATATACAACCCGAAAAATAGGGGAAAAACAAGTGTGAACAGCTTTAGCACCACTTTTTAAATAGGACACATTCTACATATTTGAATTTATTGCAGGGATTGAATGTGAGGCAGAAACTCACAACCAACTTTCCTCAAACTACAAAAAGTCAAAAGGACACAAGTCCCACATAAGCCCAAAAAACAAAGGCTATACAAAATGTCCACCGTGTGTTGGAGTAGTGTGTGTGGGACTACAGCTGCAGACACAGGTGGCATTAATCTGAAACCAAGAGTGTGGTATTAAGACACAGACATGGGCCGAACCGCATTCAGCTCCTCATGTGAGCCTGTGTGTGAAAGGGGTGTAAACACAACAGGGATCAGGCCATCGCACGTCAGGTGATTAGAGGTGATTAGAGCTCACACCTCCAGGCACCACCGCCACCGCCACTTTACAACTTCACACTAATCCAGCCCATAGACACACATGCACAACATGCAACGCCAACAGGAGAGAAGAAAAACTGACAATAGGGACACATTCCGATGGCGAAAGATTTATATGGGTTACAAGTTAAGAGGATTAACTGGGCTCTTAGACAGATTACATCAAGTCCACTGCAGCACCTACAGAAATCATAAACATCTCAGAGATGACTGAATTTCTGAGAGGGAGAAACAGTTTGGTGTTGAAGCGGTGTCAGAGGAGGAGGGCAAAAAAAACAACGACAGACCAAATGTGCCTTCTCCTCCCCAACACCTGTCCCCCTCTTAAAATCTGACCGGGTGGGAACGGCAGCTCCCAGAAGCCACCTCTCCCTTACCGTGCTCCGCCAGCCCTATAGCTGTCGCTCCTGATTTGTGCAGCGCCAAGTATTACACGTAACAAGTGAGGAGCACGAGTGCATGGCGAGCGATGTGAACGGGTCAGCGCACCTCACACACCCTTCTGCGCTCCATCAAACGCACAGCACGGAGTCGCCCCGTTATTCTCAGACGGCCTGCTCAGCCCACACGGATGAGTGGGGGGGGGTCTAGGCGAGTGAGCGGCTCTGTAGGTGGGGGTCACTCCACCGCAGAAAGGGATTGAAAGTGGGGCAGACCGGTTGGAGGAGCTGCTTTCAATGAAATTAACTCTTCACTTCCCTTCTTCCTCTTCCAGTCCCTCTATGCAGTTTGAATTTAGCAGAACCTTATCACCCGACAGACGTGATCAGCACCACTCAGCATTTGTTGCAACTAGAATTAAAAAAAAAAAAAATAATCAAATATAAATTTTCATCCATGGTGCTCCACTTCAGCTTGGATCTCTTGGCACTCAGTTTTGATTTGGGACAGACAGGGAGGTCAAACACACATTTAGTCCTCCCCTCAGCGATCAATTAGCTTGACTGTTTGCCATAATCTGTCCTGATTTCACACAGCAAACATTTGCTTATGAAATTGAGACCTTACATTAATACTCGCAGCAGTGTTACAACGCACCATGAAAACGGGCCGCGTTTTTTATTTCAGTGAGAAGTAAATACACCTTTCATCGCACGGCGAAAGAAGTGGGATGGATGACTGTGAAAAATCACCGTTAACCTGTGAAACAAAAAGTCATGGACTGAACACAGATGAGGAAATTAAGCGCTGGCAGAGAAGGAATGCGTATCGTGAGCGATGTTCCGGCCGGGACTGAGCTGACCCTCGGCTCTGTGAAAATCAGGATTTTCAGCAGATCAGCATTAAAACTGCTGTCACAGAATACTGGAGAGCAGTAGATTACCGTGGCAACACAGCTGTCCCGCCAAAACAGACCGATCGGGGTCTAAAACCCTTCGTCTTCCAAGTTCCAGCAAAACATATGACAGTCTCCGTCTTCATGGAACATAGAACATTTTATGCCACAGAAAGAAAAAGCAGAAAAAACAAGCTAATAATCTTTTTTTAAATTGTAGAAACACATGAATATAAAATGAGATAAACAGAGAAAGAAAATAGTATAAGTGAGTGTCCATCATAAATTAACCCATGTTCACTTCAGACCAAATCCGTATCCACCAGTTATCTATGACAGCAATACATCATGGGATCCCAGCAGATCCCCAGCTGAGTCTCCGGCCCTCGGGGACAAGAGAGACCCTGATGAATATTCAAGAGTCACACAATAGCAAAGGCCAAGTCGCTCTGCTGAGATTGACACTTTGAAGTCCCAGGGAATGCTGAGGGGGAAGAAAAACGTCATTCATAAGGGGTGAAAAGGCTGTCGCAGCAAGATTCTCCTCCCTCCTTCCCCTCCCGCTGTCTCATTCTCTCGTTCTGTCCGTCTCACTGTCTTTGTCTGTCATGATGTGAAGACGTAGTGAGATCTTGAAATGCGCTGAAACATGATCGTCTCTGGTGGAAGAACACACAGAGGGGGTTTAAACTTCTCTGCTTTGAGTTTCATATGAGAATAGATGATAGATCATTTTAAACTAAATGAGGCAAGATCACGGTGTCTCCACACGTCTGATTTACTGAATGAACTTACAATGAATGAACTTTTTAGTATTTTAAATATTAATATTAATTCGTAATGCAACATGCATTTTGCTTCCCTGTCGTTACACAGCGTTTCAGCTGCAGCTGGTTGATGAGTCAGTTTTCAGGTTTTCGCTGGAAAGAACCAGCTCACATTTTTTGCCCACTGATGTAGCTTCTTAATAAGAACCTTTATCAAGTTACTTGGGACAAAAATGTAATCTCTTTATATTTGACCACTGACACCGACCGAGAGGCTGCGATTACAACAATGCATCAGCCTCTTTTTTTTTTTTCTTCTGTGGCCCAGCCGGTGACTGCACCTCAAACACACCTGTGGCTCAGGTTTCAGCCAAGGGCACAAAAACAGCCAACCGCCTCGGAGACGTGAGGACGTTTCTGTGACAAAGTCATCCACAGATTTTCCACAGACCTCCTTGACAACACGGATCGGCCAAAATCATTAGAATGAAATCCTTCCTCTCTCCGTCTTTCCTGCTGAAGGTCAATGAGACGAGTCTCCCTGAGTCCCTGCCGGAGTGAGGCTCCTTGTTTTTTGTCAGCGAGCCATACTTCACTTCATTCCCTCACAGCTCTGCTCCCATTCATTTTCTGGCCACTTGATCGCTCCACTCTGGCATAATAGTATGTACTCACATTGCAGACATGCACGAACCACAGGCAACATTTAGTTGAAATAACACCGCTCACCAGTGTGCGATTCAACAATTAATCATTCAGGCCAGGTAGGACCAAATGTTTTGGGCCAAATGTTTGGGGACATCAATAAATGTCAAAGTGTGGAAAGATTAAGAAAAAAAAAGTTGTAAAATTAAAGTTTTTCTTAACATGGCCTGTGTGCGGCAGAGAATTGAGAACCTGAGGCTCTTCTTGCCAAGTCAACCAGGAGCATTTAATGAAGGGATTGTTGCCGAGTGTCTGCTGGGCTGCGTCGGGTGTACACTGCAAACCAAAGGGTCTAATTAAGGGGTTCCTCTGACGGTCAGACAAAGCAGACAGCAGGGGTCAAAACGCTGGCCCACAAACTGGCTGTGACCCTCACACCTGCCTGGTTGCATTATACTGCAACATGTCTGCACACAGTGGACATGCTCGCACTGACACATCATTACCGAGCCGGTATTTACCACACACACGCTGACACATTGAGAGGGGAAGTGAATGAAAGGGACAAGCGGACTTATGGATGTGTGATCACACCGGGACGTGTGGGAATAAATGCAGCAAGGGAAATTAAATTCAGGGGCAAAGCAAATGTAATATTTTATGATTATGTGAAAAAATGGCATGAATTTCTTTTTTCTTTTCCATGCGGCGGCGGGTTTTTAACGATGCTGCACAGAGAACCTTGACGTTGCCTCCACTAACCGGAGGCTGGCAGGCTACTAAGGGGCCCCATATGTGAGTGTGTCGAAAGTTCATGCCCTCCTTCCACCGTTCACACTGCAAAAACAAAAAGATCGCAGTGTGAGCTGCGGCCCCGTCCTCTAACAAGACTGATTACCAGAGAGTGCCTCCACCTGTCTCCCGCTCCAATTAGTCCTGCTGCTGGAAGTGGACAAACTCAGTGGAATGTCCGTGTGTCCGTTTGTGTCGGGGGGACGGAGGCTGAGCAGAAACAATAGTTTGACCTTTAAAGTTTCGGTTAAAAAGACAGAGGATTTCTTTTTTTTTTTTTTTAGGAGAAACTGACAGAGCATTGTGGCGGTTTAGAGCTTTCAGACAGACGTGGAGTAAGTCACCCAGAGTGCTTGCTTCCTTTAAGGTTCACAGGACGCTGTAATCATGGGGAAACACCGGCGTGTTTACTATATCACATGCTCTTTAACAAGCGCTAATTGTGTGTGCGCACGGAGCGCGTTTGGGAATGTCATCCCGAAGCTGCCGGAAGTGTTTCATGAAGACAGAGCAACTTGAACAGCATGGATCGTGTCATGTCTGTCAGAAACAATCCGGAGGTGTGAGTGAGATGTGGCCGGGCACAATATGCCGCGTGGAAGCGCTGAGTGCTTCTTAAATCCTTCTTTGTTGCAACACTGCCCTGTCCCGGTGGTAAAATGATGATAAGAGAACATGAGGGAAACTGATTATGTTGAAAATGTTGGACGTTCTAGACCAGGGGTCTCAAACTCAATTTACCTGGGGGCCGCTGAAGGCAGAGTCTGGGTGAGGCTGGGCCGCTCTACCTGCCGGCCCCTCACACCTCATCAGCTCAACTCCGTTAACCTGTCTGCACAGCTGCCTCTCATTCCATCAAGCCAGCATATTAACCCCGTCAGAACACTCGTTCCCTGTCGTCTTCTGCCTGCTCCACCTCTCCGGAGAGATCTCTCGCTCCGATCAGACGGCGCAGAGGGTTTTTCCTGTCTTCCCATCACCGAGCTCACAAGCCCTTGGACCCAGTTCATATTCTGTTTGCTGGTCTAGCGGTAGCGTGCTTGGCTCCCACCTGGAAGACCCAGGTTCGATTCCCGCTGATCCAGAGATTGAATCTATCATTTTGTGCTGCAATTGGGTCCTTCATCCACCCGTTACAGGCGGGGGCCGCAAACTACGGTCCGGCGGGCTGCGAGTCTGAGAACCCTGTTCTAGACAGACTCTCTTTCTTTGGACCCAGAGAGAATCCGAGCAACGTCATTTTCCTGAAGTTCCTACATTTCCCTCATTGATACGAAACAGCTGAAACACACACGCTCTATTGTTCCTTTGAATTCTATGGGAATACTGATACAGTGAGGCATGCGTAAAACAAGCTGATAAGCCTCTGACCCGACAACCTCAGAGCGGCCCGCAGGGTTTTACGGCCCCTCCATTTGCCTTAATGTAGTGTTTATTAAGTGTGCAGGTGTTGAGTATTGAGTGATCCCTGTAATAGAGTGCCAGTGATTACATGTCTATCCCTACATATCCAGACTAACCCTACGCTGTCGTCTATCTCCAAACTCATAGCATAAAAAATCAGGAATATGCATTTACCTGTGTTATGTGTTAAGAGGGGAAAAAAGAGACTTTGGCTCCGTGCACCAGCTGCATATCTTGAAAATGTTAACGTCTCTACATCATTCTTTACAGCTTTTTGCACACTGGATCCTTTTTTTACCTCGCTCCCTGTCCCGGGCTGTATTAACGCATGAAGCAACGTACACAACCCAGCCCTTGGAACGGCCACTGGACTCCATTTGTGCACCTCTCTACGGACTAGTTGACACAGACAGGTGGGGTTTTAATGGCAAATTAAGTGGCCCTAGATGCCCCCAGGAAAATTCTGTCCATTAAAATGAGACGCCCCTGGGCCATTGTGATTAATGGTGTTTGGATACATTTAGTTTCGCGACTACAAACTCAGAGGGAATCAATAGCTGCTCCGCTGCCTCTGGTCAAACTACCTGCTCTGTGTTGTTGGAGAGTGATTGAGAGAGCAGGGCAAGAGCAGCAGGGACGGAGGGGGGGGGGCTTGTGTGCATATTTTCCGTGTGCACACCCCTCCACTGGCTGCACTGCTGAAAGCTCTTTTGTGTGTCTGTTAGCAGTTTGAAGGCGACAGTGATACAGCACACACCTCAGCTCCTTCACCGTGTGATCGCTTGCGACAGTTTAATTGCAAAATTGTCCTTATCGCTCCTGTTCCTACTTGCTCCATCTGAAGGAGGCATTCAGAACTATTTATAATGCTTATATGCATTATAACTGCTTTTGATTCACAAATACAGCAGTGTTAACCTCAACTAATGATCGAGATGAAGCAAGATTAGGAGATGCAGTTAGAGCTGTAGCCCCCTGAGCACGTGGCTGTCGCTTATTCAATTAAGTAAATGCGTCGACAAGTCAATGAAACAAGTGTTGGTTTTATAAAGATGAGGACTCACTCATGGCTGTGGGTGAATCTCACAGCTGTGAGATTCCGCGCTGGAGCAAATCAGGCACAGTGGCCTTTTGCTGTGGTGGATTGTTTTCCATCTGACGTGCAAATTCGGTCTCACACTGCAGATAATCGTCTGATCCAAAGCCATAACAATGTTCAGAGAAAGCATGATAAGTAATTTTTCTGTCTGACGAAGCTAAAATAACGATCCAGCAGTGGAGGTTGCTGCTACTCACACAACAGTGCAGTCTGAAGAGTTCTGAGGTCAAGTGAAGTGCACTCAAGTGCGAAATCAAATCCTCACCCATGCACATTGTCTGCGAGTTCAACAGTCAAAGACAACATCCAAAAAGCAATCGATCAATAACCCAATAACCAATCTACCGTCTCCCCTCAGTACGTTTCTTCACCTCCCAGCGGCTGTTACATGTTAATCCGTCAGCTTCAGCAAAAACAGATGAGACTCTCCAGTTTTCCTCCAGGAGCATTTGAGCGAGTGTTAAACCATCTGCTGCCGGGGCTGATGGGAAACCCAGAGGCCGTGCAGTCTTGGCAGGGAAACCTCTCTGGTTGGCTGACTGACCCAGAGCTCATCTGTCAATCAGGCACCTTCTCTCTTAATTAGGAGAAACAGGCCAACAGCTCGGTTTGAACCTCAGCATAAACACTTTGTTCAGTGGGAAAAGAACTTTGGTTTATAATTCTGTCTGTGTTCCTTCTCATTTATCTAGCTCCTAATAAAAGACACATGGGAAAACTGACACCCGTTTCTGGCTGCATAACCGAATGGTATTCACAAATCTTTTTTGTTTTGTATATTTTAATTGAACAAAAAGTGATTTTCTACAGATGTAAATACACGTGTCTGCATTGGGGTATTATCATTTCAGGCATCACAATTGTTTTTGTGGTAATAGAATGTAGTTGTAAAAAATTAACCTTTAATATACATATACATCTGACAATTTGATAAATGAATTTCCTCCGTGTGGGAATAACAACAGACATGCTTGATGTTTGAGACAATAGTTTTTCTTAAGAGACACAATAGACACTTAATAGATCACATGTGTGTACGACACAGTTTATAGAGGGAAGTCGGACGAAAAACGTAGTGACATAAATGGATCTAATAAGCGCTAGTGTTGTTTAAAAATTCATTTATTGTCTAATTTTTTTAAGCAAACTGCATCTGTTCTGGACCCTCACGACTTTTCAGTTTGGTCCGGAGTGAAAGGTGCCTCAGTTCTGTTCTGTTTGTTTGCACACTGGAAACCCACAACATAATGTCGTCAAGTAGTGTCAAATACTGAGGTATGTTAAACTGGAAGCAATACCACAATATGACAATGGAAATGAAATTAAAAGTGAAGACTCCACCCTGGGTCCAGGCTTCCAGGTGTAAGAACGCCCTTAGACATTGTTAGAAATGAAGCCTCTCCTGGGCAATAAACTGTTGTGAGAAAGTTTATTGTGAGTATTAACACTCTCATTCCATCAGTAAAACCTTCAGTGCCACCCAGACATACATTATTAGGTGTCCTGGTGCATGTAAATCTCTGTCTCTGGAGGGGACGAGCCCATTAGATATGGAGCTCAGCCTTTCCCCCTGACGTTGTTGTTTGCTCTCTTCCCATGATAGGAAAAATGAAAACACAGGAAGCAGCTCGGAGGGCGATCGATGCCGCGGCGTCGATTATAAGCTGGGTGATGTCTTAACAGCTGCCCTCCACACTTCTCAGCCCCCTCTCTGCCTCTGACAGGCCGTCAAGGCTCCCTCCTCCGCTAATGTATCTGAATGCAGTGTCATCCCGGGCCTCACCGCCCCGCAGCAGTCGATAAATACTGGAAATGCTATCCATCTCTGAAACATCACTCCTTCACTTACTGTAAGTGCACATCACCGTGGGGCACCATCCCCGCACTGCTGACAGGGAGCAAGACAACACCCGGCAGCCCGACTCATGACTGAGCATCTTCAGACGCAACCACAGACAAAAGCTTCGGTGCTAAGATTGCAGCGTACAGACGGCGCGTCTGAATCGGGATCGTGTTTGTAAAATATGAGCCGGTGTCAGACAGAAAGTGGCAGCTTTCTCCTCATATCTTCTGTTTTCGTCTAATTTTAGTCTCTTCAACTGATCTAAACCTTTGTACAGAAATAAGAACTCATAATATACTGTATATCAATATACCAACATTTCGACAGTCTTGCTTTTGTTGAGGAATTCTCTGCTTTGCTTTTTGAGACCTCTGATATATTTGCCATGTGATAGATCTACATTCTTCAGTCAGCCTGTGGGACATATGGGACAAGTTGGAAAAACATATGTTGCGAGAAACTGGACCGGCTCACGGATATTGCTCAGTAACAGAGGAGAGAAGAGAAAGTAGCTGGGATCAATTAATCTGTGACTCACACACCAGGGCTAAGTTCAGGCTTGTTCAGACCTGGTCAGATTTACTTCAGGCCCAGCTGCACCACCTCTCTCTCCAAACAACAACAGATGCTTTCAGTCCCTTGTTTAATCTGCTGAGTGTGAACGTGACTCCATGGAAAAGTGTTCAGTAAATAATTATATTCATTAGTTTTTTTGTCCTCTTGGCTGTGAAAAATGGAAACTTGCTGGCGCTGTTCACATGAGACCTCTGAAAAAAATCCACTGCTCTCAGCGTAGGTCATGAGACAACAGTGCACATTTGAAAAAAAAAGTGCAATTACAAATCTTGTTAAAAAAGAAAAGGCTAACCATCTAAATATGATAAAGCACAAGATGGCATCCAAAGCGTGTTTTAAATAAAGCAAAAAAAATATTCAATGAACTATAATGTTTTGAAATTGTCTTTACTCGCAAGGAGTAGAGTTGGATTCAGTTGGCTGCAGTCTGCAGCATCACCACTAGATGCCACTATAACCTCCACTCAACCTCGAAGAATGAATTATTGAAATTGGGCGGCCGAGTGCACTGCGTTTGTCAAAGCGATTCTTATTCTCTGATCTGACTTTGACAGGAGGACTAAGACATTTTGTGTATTTGGAGTTTCCTCCACACTAAGAGTTCTAATGGCGCCACTGGTCCTGTGAGAGCGAGACCAGCTGCGTGTTCTGTCTTGTCACCAGCCCCGTTCTGTTTAACACCTTCGGCCACGTCCCTCTATTCCGATGCCAAGAGCACTGGTTGGGGTACTGCGGGGTTCTGAGGACTCTTTGTGCCCACCCTCAGAGAACAAACACTATTAAGACTTGACAGCGTGCCCCTCTGCCCATCCCTAGAGTGCAGGCAGTGCCAGCGTCTGTAACTGGAGAATGTGGAGCAAAACAGCTGCTCCCAGTCGATCCTGCATCTGCCGCAACTGTGATCTCATGGAACAAAGCGAGAATGCAACCACACGTTTCGGCTGGCGGTTCAGTCACACTCCAGCCATTGTCCTCGCTCTCTCTCTCTCTCTCTCTCTCTCTCACTCAAACACAAACTGATTCTACCTTTTCTGTCTCTGTGTGACGGACACAATGAAAGCAATGTTTCTAATCCATCTCCAGTTCTCATACGACCTTTCCTCCACGGATGCTATAAGATTTAAGTTGTGTGTGTTGTGAGACCTGCAGCCCTTTATGCCCCTCCCCCATGCATTTGTCCTGTAAAGCAGTGGTGAACCCCAGTTGGTCTTCAAGGGCCCGAGCTCCTCCAAGTGACTGATGGGGGTTTTGGCGAACTGCTGTGCCACAGACAGGAGCTTCAAACAGGCCCGGCTGCATCGACCATTTCATCTGTGGCCACCTGTTTACAGATTGAGTTGAACTGCACTGTACATATCAAAAGGACTGTTCAATGGAGGGGCTGAGGGATCCTGACTGTGTGGCCTAGGACTCGGCGGTATCACTTCAAATCAACATTACAATTATTTAAACATCTGTCTAACTTGCTTTAGGACACCTTTACAAACATTACAGATGCCAGCTTTAATTACTATTTACCCTCTGTGCTTGACTTACCTACCATCAGCTCCTCCAGCTGAATCCCTATCGTCCAGTTTACTTTAATCACTGGAGATGGTTGCTGTGTGCCAGCCAGCAGGAGTAAAACAACAAGGTACTAACGCAAAGACTTCTGGGAATGACATTTAAAGTGGAAAAACAAAACAGGCAATTCTGTCTTTCTCGGCCTGGACGTAAAAACTCCTCGACGAGCCATTAAATCAGCTACAAATTGGCCTGGGGTTGTGTTTGCGTCTATAGTTAGATGTGGTGAGGCATGTGGCCAGGGTGGCTGTGTGCCTGAAGGTATGGGAGAGTGTCAGTCCACCAGACAGCCTGGCTAGGAAGGATCAATACAGGATTATGGACAAATCCTTCCCTTCAGACCTCGGTTTTAAGAGTGTGCAGTTCTCAAGTGTTAAAAGTTTACCCTCATCAAGCCAGGCGATTCCAAAACTTTCCAGCCTGGCCGTCGGACAAGCAAATACATAAACCTTCTGCTTCTATCCATCACGGTTTACCTTAAAGCCACCAGGAAGGAAAAAGAAAGCAGAATTAAGCTTTTACAATTAGTGCTACCTTGGAGGTGACTTAGTTCTGGATCTGTGTGTGTGTGTTTCAGGTGTGTCCACGCTAGACTGTGGAAAATAAAACAGGAACAGAGCAGAGCTGGCCCACGCTGCAGATTTGAGGTTATTCGAAATGAGTAAAACTGGTGATTGACAGAATAACTGACACTGCACTGCCTGGGAAAACTTCATGAGACCAACCCACAATGAGCTACACGGTCTTTATGTTTTCAATAATGCTGCCAATGTTGGAGGGAACTGATCCTGAGCAGAGAATTCCTGCCTCACTGCCTCTGTGGTCACAAAACAAATGTGGGCATTGTCCTTGTGCTGAGTTTTGATCTGAATCTCTGTGTTCTTTAGAGTTAAGTGACTTTAAAAACATGCTGGCCTGAGAGACCTACATGGTGTTTCATGTGGCTCGGTCGATTGATTATTGTTGTCTTAGAAAATCCAAATCTTACACGCAGGTATGAAAAAAAAAAAGCTTGTCATCTTTCTCAGGGGAACAGGACGGTCACTCAAATGGAAAATCTATAGACAACTTGGTGAAGATTTTGCCTCACTCCAGTCACTTTACTAGGGGGCCGACAGGAGAAGTTCCAGTAAATATCTGGGACAACTGACTCTGACACTCCTTAAAGTATCCCAAACATCTCCCAGATTGCCATGAAACAACACGACGGCCTTAAAGTCAACTCATTCCAGATCTTTTCAACTTGAAAGCAGCACAGACGAAGCAACTCCACTCTGGGAAGCCACATCTGCCTCATCTGTCATCACATCATAACTGAGCCAATAACAAACCGAGCTCAGGCCGAGGTGGCAGAGAGGTCAGTCCACTGTGTGTGTGTGTGTGTGTGAGGGAGCTGGAGGAGTGGAGAGAGATAGTGTATTCTCTGTGTGGACCTGCTCTCCAGGTCTGTGCTCCCCCCCCCCCCCTTGGCCCCCCCCCCCCCCCCCCAAACTCCCCCCTGGGAACTGGGCAACCTGAAACCCATGATGTCATCCTCAGAGAGCACGGGCTACCGGCAGTTAGCGAGAAAGCGCACAAAACCCAAAGTCAACATCACTCAATTACTGGGGTTAATTGTATTTACAGTCGAGCAGCTGTGGTGGATTAAGGGGTTCACCGATAAAGTCCGCTACAAGTGTAAGGAGACGCAAAGGGGGAGGTTTTTGAGTGGAAAGTTGCCTCAACATATATTTTACATCCAACTAAAAAATTCCATGGCTGTTTGAAATGTTTTTACTTTCGAGTGATACAAATCTTGAGCGGTGCTGAGGTGCGGCTGAGAGTCTGCTGGTTCGTTTCTGGTTCGGCTGCTTTCAGACACGACGCTGACCTGAACACAAGTGTCAGAGTGAGACGCTCCCTTCCTGGCCTCCCTGAGTAATGGCCGTAGAAGAAGGAAATCCCCACTGAATTCGGGAGCGACTTTACCCACAGGTCACGTCTGACCCCAGTTTACCCCCGAGGGTAATTTTACACTTGTCCGACCGGTGGATGATAAGCTTTGTAGATTTGTGTCTCAGAAGAAACGTCATTCTTCAGTAAGAGATGAATGTGTCCTGCTGTGTTCTCTAAACCCCCCCCCCCCCCCCACACACACACACTGGACCGCCCTGTGATCAAAGTCTGCCAGATTCCTCCGTGATGATTCCGCCTTCTGGGTCCGATGTCAGGATCAGACGCCGGAGCAGGGAGACAGCATACTCAGTCAAACAAGCCATGTAACATTAATTTGTGATGCCAGATCCATTGCAGAGGCACATGAATCCTCGCGTATGCATACGTTGGCCCAGATAAGGCCCCAAGACAGCTGTCCTGTCACTCTGAGGCTAATGTGGACGGACAGCGGGTGAAGAAACGATTGGACGCAGTGTGACATCGATTGAAATTGACGGGGGAACATGGAGACGATGATGAACTCTGCGTGCACTGGGTGATGGGATAAATGCAGCCTGCTCGGGTTTCTATGGCAACATATCAAATCAGAGAGCGGTTTCCAGAGCAGTTCAAGGTCTGCAGCTCCTGGTTCATGATGAAATTTTACTACCCTAATACCCCAATGTGACATATCGTAGCAGGATCTTAGTTATAGGTAACATGGAAACATAGAATGATTCTAGATATTCAAATTCTACAAGGTGACTAACTCATCACAGCAGTGGTGGCTGGGACTCATTAAGTAAGACTACTTCTCCAGTCTGAGGGGAGCTTCACTTCATTGGCAGTTCGGAATAAAACAGGTGAATGGCTCATTGTGCAGCGGCGGCAGCAGTGGAGCAGCTTCAGTCTTATGTCGCAGTTCAGTAACTGCAGGCTTCTTCTACAGTTTCAGCAAAAAGCATCAAGCAAGGCCAAGCAAACAACCCAATCCAAACAGGCAGGTTCACAGCTGGCACTGCACTTGTTGAATAAATGGAGTATTCTTTTTTTTTTTTTTTTTTAAATAACCAAAATGTCAAAAGGAGACTGAAAATATTCCTCATGTCACAAAAAAGGGTGGAAAACTGTTTCTCAAATACTTACATGCCACAGGCTTCACACACACACACACACACACCAATAATGTTTGCACAGACCAAACGAGATCTCACAGCAGAAACCTTGAGGGGTTTTTGTCTTCACCCCCGACCCTGCTCTTATATCCCTGCATCCCCCATCCACCCGTGTCCTTCTGAACCCTGTGAAGGTTCAATTTAAGGGACTAAACTCCAGCTCGGCTCCTCAGGTCCGTCTGTCTCCCTTTGCAATGTTTTCCTTAGGTTAGGCCAATTTACTGCCTGCAGCCAAACCGTTACCACTGTCGACTGTGGAGCCACCATGAGAATATTCCCACAGCACACTCACAGAGATGGTTTTCATGATGTGCAGCTCACACCGGCACCGAAACCAAATAAAACAACACTGAGCAGGACCTACATGAACGCTGCCAGGCCGCCTTATTGACCCGAGCATTAGCTTTACTGTGTGACTGACGCTGGTTCCATGTGATGCCTCATCGTCAGTCAGACTTGATCGCGCCTTGGACAAATCCCAACCAGGCTTTGCCCATGAAGCTATAATCGGGTCTGGGAAACAGAGCCGCCGCCGCCAGCCTCTCTCCACACACAAAGAGCGGCCAAATCTCTGCCTCTTCTCTGTCCGAGCCTGTCAGCGAGACCGCGGCCCCGCTGTCTTTGATTGATGACTGCCCTTCTGCGCATTTCTGAAGCCGACGCGCTGGCTCTGTTGGCTGGGAGTCGTCCCTGCTTTATTTAGTTAAACATTATTCTTATTATTTCTGTGAACAACGCTGCTGTTGAGTGTACGTGTGTGTGTGTGTGTGTGTGAAAGTGCACACAGAGGGAGGGGTTTTTCCATGCCCTCAGCTGTCCAGGTATGTGTAATGAAATCTGGAGCACTGTTTTGAAAACCATGGGAGTTCCAGTCATTCTCACATTTAAGGTTTTTTTTTTTTTCCTCTCAGCTCCCTTCTTCTCCCCCTTCCCTTCTCACCCACTTGTTGCTCCCACGGAACAGTCCACCCAAGGCTACTCACCGCAGCCTTTCAAAAATTAAATAAAAATAAAATAAACGTTGTTCTTTCAAAAAGATGGGGAACACAATTTTGGGTCCACACCAGAAACAAGCCCCCCAAATTGTTGAAAAGCTGTGTGACTGAGGAAACCAACAGAACAGCGAGAGACGTCACTTATCTCTAAATTTCTTGCAAGTGCGCCTTGTTTTGGTCCAAATACTGCGCGTATTCACATCTTACAGGTGCAGAAAAAAAGGAGCGGCTGTTAGGGAAACACAGAACACACCTCATAAAATGTAAGGGAGTGGGCACCAACACTAAAACAGAGATGTACTTGTGATAAACGGGTGTTTAAACCTCCACGCAACACTAGTACTACAGTCCCAGCTAGTCTTCTTGGCTTTGTTCTCTCAGATTGTAAATACTGACAGTGAATCTTCATCACCCTCTTCAGCACATGATGATGTGCGATGACAGTTGAGGGATGGAGCCGCTGCAGCGTTTCTCACTCAGGCAGATGGAGATCAGCTCAACGCCTGTCGCTGTCTCATACGTCTGTCTGACACTTGTCTGAGAATGATTAAGTGGACACAAATACATCCACTGTGGAGAGTTTAATTCACTCTTGGATACTGTGACCCTAGGAGGCATTTCATCCACTGAGCCCTTCCTCTGATGCTTGAATCCTAATCTGTGTATCCTGGCATGCCGACGTGCGCATGCGACCGTTTGTGTGTGACGGCAGCTCCACATGTGCAGCCGCATCGAGGTAACCGACAGATGTGGCTGCTCCCGAGCACCTGCAAAAACAAGCCAGGCTGCGGCAGGTTAGCTGACTGTGTCCGTCTGCCTTTCTTTTCATTGCAACCTGACTCGTCGCTCTGCGTGAAGCTCTCAGACGCAGAGGAATAAAGCCGAGCGGCTAACTCGTCACCTGTGTCTGCATCAAGTTCACGGCAGTCATAAAATGACTTACTGGATGGCAGTAACCACAGCAGCAGAATTAAACCATCAGTGTGATATTACAGCATTATGGAGCAGTAACAGTCTAAAGCCTGTAGCATCAGGAGAGCTGGTCAAAAATAACCTGAGGGGTGGGAACGTCTGGAAAATCATAATGACTTGTGTCAAAAACTCAAATCGGTCCAACAAACAACAGCAGCTGTCACGACCTGGAGCTTCCCACCGAGGGAGGTGAGGGAGGCATGTACGGGCGCTGAGAACGACGGCGGAGAAGTGACACGCAGGCAACAGTAACATGATTCACCTTTTGTTTGCTGTTGCAATTGAACTAATCCAAAGTTAAAGTCTGTCTCACGAAGTGTTGACATGGGAACGTCACCTGTCACCTGTTTTGGCCGACTCCCTAATCCAGGGACCGAAGCCAGAGCCAAACAGGGATTGCAATGTGATGTACGGTCATGTGAGTGTGTGTGCATACCATTGGGAGCCAAACATCACATTAGATGCCAGAACACACTCACTTGATCATCTGCTTTCTCAAAAAAGACGACAGCTGACAAATATGTGACACTACTATCCCAGTAAGTGTTCCTGGGATTATTCGCTCTGACAAGGTCGGTTATAATTCACCACTCGCAGCGTTCTGGGACTGAATGTTTAATTCACGGGTTAATGTTACACTGATAAGAGAGATGACTCTAAGGGCCTGCCTCACCTGATATGATCTGTGCAAACCCAGCTCCTTCTGTTCTGTCACTGCAGCATCCTCCTCGTCGTCCTCTGCCCCCCCCCGCGGTTTTAGATCTCAAATGCGATGAAGTCGGCACATCTCCACGAGGATGGCCTCAGTCGTACGGCGCTAAACGCTCTCTGCCTTCTCCCGAAGTCTAAGGGGGGGGGAGGGGATAAAATAAACTACATATGAAACCAAGCGGATTTCAAACGCAGAACCAGATACGGTGCGGCCACCGCAGCGAGGCCCACGGTAGGACGGGCAGAGCTCGGGACAAAGCTTTTCACATGAGTCTGCAGAAAGATCAAACGGTCCGAGGAGGTCACCAGTGAAACACAGAGCTCCCTTTTCTCCTGCGTGACGGTGAACTTTCGAATCACAGAAGGAGAAAGAGCCAGTGTCGGAAAACATGTTCCTCTAACCGTGAGCCAACGTTTTATCAGCAGAATAACAGCGAGGCACAGCTGGGTGTGCGGAGGCCTGGACTTTCCCTCTCTGCGGGTGAAGCAGGTGACTAACGCCGGGAGTCTGGGTGGTCTGGCTGACCTGGCCTTTTAATAAACTGCTAACTTAAGAGCGTAATTACAGGTTGACATCCTGCCCACTCCCTGCCAGTCAGGTGTGTGTGTGTGTGAGAGAGAGAGAGAGAGAGGGAGACATTTAGAACAAGTGCAGATTGTAATATTGGATTGGACATACTGTATGTGATGATGTTCTCATGCACTTTTTTGAGTATTTTGCTTTTTCTGCAAGCTGTGCACACACACACACACACACACACACACAGCTGTCTCTTATTTGCCAGGATCCAGCCGCAGATACAGTGTGAACTTTAACACATGGATTCTTGACATTCTTTAACGGTGTGAGTTACTACCCCCCCCACCCAGACTCAAATTGGTGCTCGGCCCGGGCGAGGCTTCACTCCTCTGCCGGGCACTGTCACTGTCGCTGAAGAAGTCTCGAGCTATTCACACGTGCACAGCGCAGCAGCTATGTGTGGACTTCACTGGGTTTTCCACAGCTGAGCCGTGTCAGCATATCCTGCTGTTTATGACGCCACCACCAGTGGCCTCATGGAGCAGGAACGCTCATGCCCCTGAAATCAAGGGGCAGAAATATGAAGTGAACCTCTCTGAGCTTCAATATTTCATAATGTCTCTTGAGTCTTAGACTGCTGCAGTTACCTTAAATCATAAAAACATAAGTCTGTGAAAATTTCGGGCTGAATTACATCATAAAGACGACGCTATGAGATGAAAAATCCTTCTACGAGCTCTGCACATCCGCTCAGCAGACGCAGGCCTAGAAAACTGGATTCTATTATCATCGGTGTGGTTTATTTTACATAGCCGCCCCTGTGCTCAGCAGAAAGCCAATTAGCTTGGCACTTTGGAGGAAAATTGCTGCCGAGAGAGCATTACAATCTGAAAACCCACACACACACACACACACACACACGTAGGATGAGCCGTACTACTTCTGCTGCAGGATCAAACAACACTCAGTCCATCCTGATCAATACAGCTTTCAGCTTTGGATTTCACTCTCCTCTCACTGTATTATCAGTCTGAAGCGTGCATCAGGTTTGCATTTATGAAAATATCTCAAGTTTCTAATTTATCAAGTGAAGATAAACATGTTTCGCATCAATTAATTTCTACGAATGAAAGGGAAAATGTTCAGCCAAACAGATGAAGAGCGCTCGAGAGTTTGACTCACCACTGAGACACAGGAGATCAGAAAACATCCTGTCTCCGCTCCCAGCCACAGCTCCTGCACTTTTCTCCCTCTGGAAGGAAAAGAGGTTGAGTTATTAGGAGCTCATGTGTCTGCCATCCATAACTGAAAGGTCTGAGACCAAATTTCAAGCTCATGTTATTCCCCCCCCCCCCGCCGCCCACAATTTGACTTTCACATGATCATGCAAAGTATATCTCTAGTGTTCGATCTTCAATCATCCCGTATGTCCTTCTCCCTCTGTGTCTTCTGTCCCTCCGTTTTCTATTGTAACAGGATGCTGGTTTTCTATCACACGGTTTCTGAACTTCCAGGGAAAGAAGTTTTGAGTGACTCCTTTTCCGTGCACTTCTCTGTGATCTGCGACCACTGATGAAGCGCTGGGTGTTGTGTCTTTGATTTTCTCTGAGCACCGAATGAATCATCAAATAGCAACACCATTTCCTGCCTTCTGGTTTTCATCACTTCTGTTCAGCCCCTCGTTCTTATCACGTTTGGATGCGCGACAGAAGAACTAGTGAAGAACCCGTGCTTCATCACTGACTGGAGCCGGAGGAGGAAAACGACAAATCTGCCTCAAACTTAGTTCAAGCTACAGGATGATCATCTCCACCTCAGAGGAGGGAAGAGTCTCTCTGGAACAAATACAAGCACGGGCCTGCATCCCAGGAAGCATCTGTGTTGACAGCGTTGTTGTTGTAACAAGGAAAATAACTCTGTTTGGCTGCATGTCTTCCTTTTGGCATCGGCGTACGTGGGGAGACGTGGTGCAGGCTCTTGGTGTGTGTGCTGCAACTGGCAGATGGAAAAGCAATACCTGTGGAAAGCCTTGACACGACATGCACCTCGAGCTGTGTGTGTGATAATATAACGAAAAGACCCTATGAAAACATAGAACGTCCTGGCAGCCGGCAAAGACATCAAGCGATGTCCGTCTGCGACTCTCTGACAGTTTGTTTCTCCGTCTGAGCGTCGCCGTGTCTCGTTGGTGATGAACAGTTTGAAGCACTTCAAGTGTGACTTTCTCCTCCATCTTCAGCCACTGCAAACTACACTGGTCTCTTCCTCCAATACGTTCTCCCACAGGAGAGTGTTCCACATGTCTCTGCTCTGATTGGCTGGCCTCCAGGAAACCGAGGTGAAGGGTCACAGCTTGCAAAGTTTCGCCCAGTGAACAAACACAGGCTCAGACGAGGCTGTATGATTTTTCTGCAGCTGTGTATTAGAGGCAAACATGAAGCGCTAGAATTAAGAACATCAACTTTTTATTTTTTTTTTTTTGTTATTAGCTTGACATTATGCTACAACCAGACCTCTGTGAGAACTCCATCACAGTGCTGCCATCATACTGGGCCGTAGACGTTACATAAATGCCATCAGTGCCAGAGAGTCCAAAAAGCGGAAACACTTGAAGCTTGAGTCTGCGGTAGACCACAGAGCACCACGGTGCCATGTCCTCTTCATCGGGGTGAGCCGCGCGACAGGCGTTGTTCCTCCTCCTGC
Source organism: Pseudorhombus dupliciocellatus (assembly GCA_016785235.1). Lineage (NCBI taxonomy): Eukaryota > Metazoa > Chordata > Actinopteri > Pleuronectiformes > Paralichthyidae > Pseudorhombus > Pseudorhombus dupliciocellatus. Next base: position 651,698 of record JAFBJW010000607.1, on the reverse strand, counting down.
CAGGAGCGCAGCCAGGGCAGGGGCTGGGCGGTGGTTCGATCCCTCACTTGTGTGTTTAATATGACTAGCTCTGCCTCAATGAGCCCCTCTGTCCTGCACAGAGTTATAGAGGGCTGGCTGGTTCAAAGATAACACCACAGACCTACATGATGAGCGGCCCGCCCCGGGCAGCCGCTGGGATGCTGATGCAAACATCAGGACGTCAGTGATGTCACAGACGCCGGCTCTGATTCAGAGGTCAGCGCTCGCTGATGAATGTTACCATTGACTCCAAGCCACTGCACGCTGACAGGCCATGGCATCACTGCCAGACGTCAACACATGTAAAGGGCAGAAAAATGATACACCCCATTACATTTTTCTCCTCAGTCCACACTCAAAACCACAAGTGCACCTGAGGTTTCAAGTTCAGTCATGACCTTCGGGAAAAAATAAACACCGTGAGGTCCATTTAAGTGGCTTTCACACAGACTACAACATCAGTGGGTGGAATTTACCAGGGGCCATGAAGGGGCCACCATTAACATGGGCACCAGGACATGCAAGGCACCAGTGACCAGCGCCACCGTCATCTTCATCATCATCACAGTCACTCCCATCATTATCATCATCACCGCCAACATCCTCCTCATCACCACCGTCACTCCCATCATCATCATCATCAGTGACCAACCAGCTGCTCAGACTCCTGACGATCGGCAGCACCGACCACAACTGACCGATAACCGGAACACACACGGACCCTCGTCTGTCTCGTGAAGTTCGAGTAAACTCACCGTCTCCTCCTCGCTTCAGACTCAGATGATCCCAGCCCGTCTCCGCTGCAGATACACTGCACATCACCCGAGCTCTTTGCCGTGCATGTGTCCCTCTCTGTGCTGTGACTTTTCCAACTGAACCACTGGGATCGTGTTTCTGTTTTTTTTTTTTTTTTCCTAGGCTGTTAAACCTCAGCGTCGACCTGCGCACAGCTCCCACCGGCGACGTCTTGGAGAAGTGCACATCAACGTGCATTAACGATGCCTGTGCTCATGATTCACTACCAAGCCCAAATAGACAATTAAATACTAAAGGATAGTTGTCTTATGTGACATGATGAAACATATATACACACACTTTCCTATGACCTACATAATAAACTCAAAAACATTGGTCCTGTTGTGCCTAAATAATTTGAGTATGTCACCCCAGCAGCATGCACAAAGTTTCTGGGTGCCTTGTAGGTGTGTGTGTTTTCTCTCCTGTCCCCATGGAGACATTTCCCTCTTCCTGCGTGTGAGAGGCGTCTCATGCTGGTGCTTGTCTGCCTGCCTGTAAAACGCCTCTGAGAAACACAGCAGCAGATTTCTAATGAACACAGAAGCCGTGCTGCGTTACGTCTTTCTATGAATCCATAAACACGCGCACGAGCAGGAAGGTTCCCCTGGTGATGCACAGACCGGAGCTTTGATGCCGACGTCCATTGTTGAACACATTTTTTTTTAAAATGATTTTAATTGAAATTCAGATGAGAAGTGCGAATTCATGCAGATAAATTTGTCCCAAGAGAAAATATCTATCCATTATAAAAACATATAGAAACTGTGCAAGCCCTAAGGAAAGCTGACAGCAGCTTCCGGAAGTACATGTATATATTAAAATGGTGACAGAATTCTATCATAGAACCATAATCAGTGAGAGCAAAGTAAAATAAACAACACTCATTCAGACATTAGCTCAAAATCCATCAAGGAAGTATTTGCTGACCACACATTGGTCTGATCATTACACGTTACTCCGGCTGAACTTTATCCTTTAACCAGAATGCAGGAGCGCTACAGTGTTGAACACTGTTATGCACAGTAATGATTTGTGTTTTCATTTACTGGGAATTATTGAAGACATATTCATTTTAAAAAAGTAAAAAACCTTATTCTGATGGCTTCTTTTTGTGTCCACAAAACATCGATAATAAATATATTTTTCCCTTAAATAATCCTCATTTCTTCCTTATTTATAAATCCTGCACATGGACAGACACGTCGAATGCTTTTCAAACTCAGCAGGTCATTGCAGAAAAATACATGAATACTATTCTGTGTTATTAGAAATGTAGAAGCCATCAAGAGCTGAAAAAACACCACCCACGCAAATAGGAAGTCTAGCTCAAACACATGAGATAAGCTTTTACTTGATAAAGAGCTGGTGTGTGTGGGGCGCACAGTGTTTTCAGATATACGCCTGCAACATTGTCCGATAAACTGAAATGAAATAAAGAAAAATCAAAACAAATCCAGAGCTGACAGCGCTCACTGTGGGACCTCTGACCCAATGATTAACATCTGGCCGGGATATAAACTGCTGCAAACAGACGCCACTGCCCTGTCCCGCCCACGTTCACAGGGGCAGGTCAGGGGTTGACAGTGTGGGCGTGTTTCTTGCAGAGGGGCTTGTCCTTTTTGGAAAAGAACGCCTGACCTTCCAGATTACAGGAGCACACCTGTGGAATAAAGAGCAGACGATATACAGAGAAACATTCCTGAAATGTACGTCTGCGTTCCTTCCTCTCGAGGTCAAGTGCTCGGCCTACCGTGCACACGAAGCAGGTGTCGTGCCAGGTGAATCCCAGAGCTTCCAGGAACTTGTCGCCTGCCTCGATGGGATAATCGCAGCCGTGGCAGTTTGTCCCAAACAGGTTATAGTAGTCTGAGTAAATATTGCAATGACAACATGTTGATCATTCTGCACACAGTCTGTCTGTCACGGGAGCGTAACACGGGCTGTCCCGCTCTACCTCTTTCGCAGTACGGCCGTCCATCCTCCATGTGAAACGTGCTGCCCCTGATCGGCTGCTGGCAGGCGTCGCACACGAAACAGGACACGTGCCAGGTTTGCTTCAGGGCGTTCATCACCTCCTGCAGACAGAAATCAAAAGACATTCATCTGATCGATGTTTTTAATAGAATTTGGAGCCAGTGAGCGTTCTCCCAGTTTCGTGACTAACTCCCAAAATCTTCTGGTTGCAGCGGGAGCATGTGGGGGCGAAGAATTGCTCATAGCAGTATTCGCAGTACACGTGGTCTTTCTCCTCCACAAACCCTCGGTTCGCCAGGGAGGAATGGCAGCGAGCACAGTTGAATTCCTCTGGGTGCCACGACATGCCCATGGCCACGAGGAACGGGCCCCTGGTGAGAAGGAAAAAGGATAATTAGTCCAATTAAAATATAGCCCAATAGAAAAAAAAAAGAAGTATAGATGATGACTTCCACAGCGTCCTCCTCCATACCTGATGACAGTGTTGCACTTGTTGCACATCGGGGTGCGTGTTCCGGCCGGGATGTGCTCGGCCCGCTGCACCAGAGAGTTGAGGTCCTCTGGATGTGGCTGTGGGGTGGGGCGGTCGGGGCCCCTGGGTGCAGGACCAGTCACTTTGCCAAACGAAGGAACGGCTCCGCCCTTTGGAAAACCTGACGCGGCAGTGAACAAGTGGGTGAGGGAGAGGAGTGCATAGTGCGCTCAGAATACTGATTTAAAATTGGTGGTCTAGTTTTCTTCCTCTGCTTCAGGTGTGCTGCTGCGGATGGGAATAATTTGACGATCTCTAACCTGATCATTCTTGAAGCATGACAGATGGACAGAGCCACCCCCCCAACCCTGCACTGAGGGGGGGGGGCAACACATTCCCTTTGACAGAGACACCCACAAAAAAAAATCCTCTCATCTCAAAACATGTGGAGAGGATGCACAGTCCTCCTCTCTCTTGCAGTGCAAAGAAACCTCCAGGACGTGGGTCAGCGCTGGCTCCCCACAGAGGGACGATGGGGGACAGGGCGGACAGAGACACTATTGAAATAAAAGCCCCAGACCAGGTGCAGCTCCACACACGCTTGTTTACCTGAACTAAGTGTGGCTTAATCTAATGAACAACAAGGCCAACAGAGACCCAACTGTGGCTTCTCCTGTTCCACTTCTTCAACAGTGGCTCTTTAGAGGGGCCTCTGGGGAAACGTGTTCAGGGAACAAAGTGTATCTGTTCCTGCATAAATGAATAGCTGTTTCCTAGAAGCTGCTAATAATGACCCCCTGCCTGATGTCTGTCAGCAAATATTTATCCCAACCAGCTCTGGTTCTCGTGGCAGGGACTGCAGCAGCAGCAGCAGCAGAAGCAGAAGCCGTCACGCAAAAACAATGACTAACACTCAGTTTCACAATCTATTTAGTGAGGCAATTTGAGCCCCTTAAGGAATACCTTGGTTTTTATAGAGCTCATAATCTCAATGGCTGAGTTTCTGGTATTAAACCTGTAATTAATGTGAGGCCCAGGGCTTTAGGAGACAGAGACTGCCTCCTACAGGCTAGAAGCAGCAGCTACACGTCAGTTTACACAGGAACATCGACCAGAGTGTGTGACTGTACCTGCTGAAGCTCCAGACTGCAGCGAGGGTTTGTTAAAGGCTGCGGGGCTCTTGAACGCGGACGGGGGGACAACGTTGCCGTTCCTGGGAGCTGCTGCAGATTTGGGAAAAGATTTTGCCGCCGGGGACGTGTGCACGGCAGGAGTGGGTTTGTCAAAGGCCTCGCTGAGAAACAGACATACGCACTTTGTAAACACACACACGTACACCCTGATACAGTTATCTTTCACTCTGATTTTTGAGGAAACCTCGTGGTAAAGGTTTCCTAATCATTGCGCCAAAGTCAGTGTCCAGAAACTGCTCCTTTCAACTACCTGCATGAAGGAGCAGTTACAGGTGCTGCGGCCTGGGATCACTGAGCAGCAGCAGATAACCGTCTCATCTCAGTAAGTGTTTTTCTTTTATTCTCCTGAAACAGCAGAGGCTGCGACGCTTTAAAGCAGCTGTGCCGTCCTGTCCCTCGGCCATATAAAAGTTTAAGACCCACAGTATATTTAAGGGGAGAATGAGAAGCGCTAGTGTTTCTGCTCAGCGCCCCTTATAAAACTTAAGTGCTTTTACTTCAAGTTGACGACCTGCCGTGGGCAGAGAAGTGTCCCGACACCACAGAGGCTGAGAACTGGTGTACTGCAATTTCATTTCATCTGATCGGTTGTCTCCTAAAGTAAACGACATGTCTTAAACTCCAGACGTGTTTTGTGGAGTCCAACACTTCACACACTCCCTCATCTGCCTGGTGTTGAGCAGCAACTGAATATTGATATTAATATAAATATCTGCTGGGCAAGAGAAAAAGAATGAATGAAAGAGGCAGTAAGGAAACTGAGTTTATTGAGGAGAAATCGAAGATAGAGAACAGATACAGACATGCACTAAAAATAAAGCACAGAGATGGAAGACAGAGGAAAGCAGAGGCTCAGAAATAAACATTATTGAAGAAAAATAATATTGCTATTACTGAGAATTATACGATAACATAGAATTCAGTTGGTTTGCTGGTTGTTGCTTCTGCTCAAATCACCAGTGTGCTAAATATTGTCTGTTGGTGCAAAATGCAGGTTTAATATTGGTCAAAGTGAAATAAATAATAACACTTAACAAAACAAAGCACACTTTCTTTTCTACTGCATGTTAAGTGCCCGCGCTGAGACGTCGTGATGCCAGTCTCTCAGCTTGATGTACTGGCGTCCTACAGCTTCTGGGTCCAACTTGTTTACTCTGATTTCCCATTTGAGGAGAATAGAGGAGAAGAGAAGAAGGTAAGGAAGAGGAACAAAAGCGAAATGAAGCAAAGAAGGAAATTAGCAAGTTGTAAAAAGCACAGATGGAAATAAAGAAAGAAAAAAGACCGGCAGATGTTTGTTGATTAAGAAAAGATGGAGACATACTATCTGCGCTCTCCCTCTATGGAATCTCACTAACAGAAAAGAAAATAGGAATCTCCTTCTGGCAGTGCAGCTATTACCCACAATCCCACTTAAATACCCACAGTTTCCAGAGAGTGACACACTGATTGGTCGGAGAGCTTGAACGGAGGACAGGCTGTGTTTACTGCGGAGAAAATCGACTCAAGTCTGAGAGGAGCAAGAGTCATTACAGCGTCTGATGAGTCAACGGTCGGATCATCCTCCTCAGTGCGGTTGCTTCAAATTTACCCTCAAATGAAGTGTGATGTGTGGGATCATAGATGAGGAAATCAGGGTTCAATCTGAATTGCAGACTAATAGGCGAGGCCTTCCAAGGCCAGATCTGAACCAAAAATTATTTTAATTGCAACAACGCCATAGCTAAATGATGCATTACAGAGACAGCAGTACTGAGAGGCAGACAGGGAGAGAGTGAACATTCACAAACCACTTACTTCTTTCCATTGTTCTCTGAGTCTTTCTCTGCAACAACACAACAAAAACACACACAGATTAAAAATAAATCCACCTCCAGATTTGGTCTGTGCGATCGAATCTCAGGATCCAAACTTATCGCAAAACAGATGTTAACACCAGGAGTGAACTTTCCATTCACCTTTTCGTCAAAAGAAGTCAATGTAAACCAACCTCGTACCTCTAATTATTCACACCTGAAGAAACACCAGGCACGTTGAATACACTGTGTATCAAGTGTAAAAAACATATTCATTAGGTCTGGCAACGAGCCGTTCAAATCTCTCATCTTACTTTACTATATCTAGCAAGTTTCTGGAAATGTCACTTTACATCAGCTGCATGGAGCCACACACACACACACACACACATAGACACAATGGAGGGCGGCCCGAAGCCACAGCCTGCTCGTGTATCCTCCAGGGTCACTTCCAGTCAGAACCCAGAAAAATTCAGAAAATCAAAAGGTGATGAAAGATTTATTCTTTTTTTTTTAAAGGAAGTATGAAACCCCTTTAATCTGCATCGCATTATAGAACAGGGCAGTAGTTAAACGTCAGTTATGAAAAAGTAAAACGTAATGATACTCAGCTTGTCTTGATACTTCTATAAAAAAAATAACTATACATATATATAGGGCCCGAAGGAAGGTACACACCATTTTCAGTGCCGGTGAGCTGGGCCAGGATACGGAAGGAGCGGGACTGGGAGGTGCCCGTTCGTGGGTGCCAGTCCTCTGTGTCCTCAATCAGACGCTTCTTGCTGGCCTCGCTCAGCGCAGACACGGGAGCCTCGACCTCGACAACAGGTTTCCTGCACGGTCAGATCAACCAAGAGAGGCACAAGTTACAGACAAAGCACTGGTATTGAAGTACGCAAATCAACAACAGCGATCAATGGAGCAGGAGCATCCATAACACAGGATAACAATGTCCCTGTTAATCCACACAAACAACAGCAACCAAACCACAACCACCCACCCTACACATGTTCTACATGTAGCTTGAAGATACACGTCGACCTGACATTTGCTTCTGTCTCATCATTACCTCCTTGGTGCAGTTGGAGGTGGAGTTCTGCAGGCAAGGAGGCAGAGCGCCGAAATGTGCAGAGAGAAACGTAAAAGTCACGTTAGAATAAGTACAATCGGCCACACACTTGGTTGGTGTGGGAAACTGTTCCGACCTGTACTTACTTCAGACTTCTCAGAGGCTCACTATTACAGAGGGAACCACAGAGGGACAGCCAGCAAGGTGGAAGGAGGAGTGGAGATGTATGAGCGACAGTGAGATGGCGGAGAGATAATAGATGAATGGTCATGCTCGAGACAACAGCCTGACAGTGACCATGTGACACCACAAGGTGGAGGGAGTGTGCTTTGAAAGCAGGAGAAGCCCCCCCCTCTCTTCCAAACGCCGCTTGACGTTTCTCCAGGATTCAATAATATTTATGTGGCGTGTTTATGTGCACAGTTTAGTTCAAGAGCTGCTGAGTCCTTTACCCGTCAAAAGCACATGGATTTGAGATTACTTTTCAGCGCGTGTTAACCTGTGTGCACGTGTGAGGTGAGAGATGATGGAACACAGCACAAGTCCAGTCTATTCTTAGCTGGGGGCCGAATATACTTGACAGTGGTCTAAAACGCCTCGAGTAAAAACACTGACGCTGGCAGTGGAGAGAGAGAGAGCGAGAGAGAGAGAGAGAGAGAGAGAGAGCGAGCGAGAGAGGCGCCCTCAGCTGGGCGACTTCAGCCGAGGGCGCTGACAGGCCTGACTGCCCCGGGTGTAAAAACATTAGCTAATGCACAAGCTGAGAAAAATGAATGGACAGCATGAGCTGCCCCCCCCCATGCTTGGACCCTGAAATAACCACGTGCAGTGAGCGGGTGACGAGCATGCGGGTGAGGTTTGTGAGGGGGTTAAAGGTCAAAGGGGAGCGAGGAGGCCTTCCTGGTAATCATAAAGCGGGGCGACGCTGAAGGCTGTAATCACATTCCACACGGCTACAGAGCCAGTATATTATCAGTCGCAGTCACTAACTTGATGTCTGTGTCTTCTTCCTCCTGCCGGCAGAGGAGAGTCCAACGGAAAAGAGAGGAAGCGGAGAAAGAGCGTGAAACGGCCAGATGGAGAGGAAAAGAAAGAGAACAAGAGCACAGTGCCAACACATGAAAGGCCCTTCAGAGAGAGTGAGCAGGCAGAGGGAAATCAAAAACACAGAGAGCGCACAAAGGAAGCATGCAGGTCAGGAAACAAACACACACACACACACACACACAGACGCTGGGGCAAGCGAGCTCCACCTTAAAAATGACCATGATTTTGTGCATCTCAATCACACAAGACTGGGATGGAACCTCCTCCCTGCAGGTTAGTGGGCGACCCGCTCCTACCTCCTGAGCCACAGCCTCCTACAAATTAAAAGGCTGATATTGTTTTTGTTCTGTTCCTCACTTTCAGGGGGGTTTAGGGTTGGGTTGGTTTTCTGTCCAAACAGGGACTCAAACAATAATTCATGAATGAACGACTGTTCGCTTTGCAGGGCAGGTTTCACACATCTGTGAAGAAACACGTTCCGCTCACTTAGAGCCAACGAAAACACACGTCTGACCTATTTTCTCAGGTGAGAGAAAATCATTTTTTAAAAAAGCAAAAGTGGGGAATGAAGTCAAACCTTTATCAGTCTTCTGTGACCCGGCCAGTGAGGCAGAAAACCCTGCTGACGGACTCTAATCAGAAACGAGTGTCACAGCAGCCGCGAACCACCCCGCTGTCGGTTAATGATAGACAGTAGCATCACTTCGCATGGTGTCTAGACTCTGGTCATTTTCCAGTGGCCCGGTGGAAAATTCATACAAGATGTGCGGCGGGCTTTGGATTTTCTCCCGCGCGCAGCTGTGCGAAGACTTAAGGTGACGGACTGTTTCGCTGAGAGCTTTTGAGACGAGCGTCACATATTGAGGTAAAACAGGGCATGGAGCAATAAAAGAAAAGCAGAATGGAGTGTTTCATTTGCTGTACTATGAGTACATTCCATCAGATAGCAGAAATGTCAACTAATCTGTGGCCTCTGTGGATCATGAGTCCATCTGGAGTTGCTCAGCAAAGCACAAACTGTGGCGATGTTACTGAATCATCTTTTGCACTTCCTGTGCAGATAGTGCAGAGGCATCAGAAAGAACTCAGACCCCATCACTCTCACTCTGTTGAAGATCTAATATAAGAATTAAAAAGCTGCCAACCTCATCTGCAAATCTAATAACCCACAATGACAAAGATAAATGTTCTTGCAAATTATTAAGTCTGGAAAAAGGTGCCGGGCTCCTCTCCTCCCTCCAGTGAGGCATGGTGGCTGCAGTGCTGCTTCTTAGCGGCACGGACACACCTGACGGAAAGATGAATTCAGAGGCCCTTGAGGAATTTGTGCTGCGAATCGCACGAGACAAATGTCGACCCGTCAGCACAACGATGACCTGAAGCACACGGCCTTCAGTAACTGCTGGAGCTGCATCGGGACAAGTTTCTGAACGTCCTTGAATCCTCGGCCAAAGCTCCGACTTAAATCCCATAAAACATCTGCGGACAGACCTGATGGCAGCCCAGAGACGTTTCCCATCCAGGAGGATTTGCCAGAAGGAATGGGATAGAATCTCCAAACCCATGTGCACAAAGCGTTCTGACACAAACCGAGAAGCGTCAAGGACGCTTCGACAACAACCTGAAGTTGAACCTGAATGTGATGAATTCAGTTTCGAATGAATAATAAATCTGGAGAAAAGCTCTTCCCTTATGACAGCTGAAAGTGTTCAAAATGTAAAGGGATCTGAATTTACTGTTTATTTCAGACCAGTACTTAATATAAAGAGGAGGAGGAGACATTACAGGAACAAACAGTATCATTCCTGCCTCTGATGGATGGTACGTACCCGTTGAAGTGCTCTGACAGACCCTGGCTCTCCAAAAGGCCTCGTCTCTGGCCCATGGCCACCTCACAGGCATTGGCGTTAGAGTAGAGGCTGATAGGGGTGTTATAGACGGAGGGCTGCGGGACAGTGGGATTGGAGGCTGTCACTCTGGCCGGGGATGAGGAGTTAGATGAGGTGGAAGAGGCGGCCGGGGACGTGAAGGTGGAGTTAACCACCGGAGCTGAGTTCGGAGCAGGGTGGCTGGACCTGAGCGGAAACGGGGGCTGCGGTGGCTGGGAAGGGGCGGCGGGAGTGAAAGCTGAGGATTCGGAGGGAATGGAGGCTACTTTGGGGGCAGCCGGGGAGGAAGCGCCGCTCCCGAACGGCCGAGCCGTCTTGTTGTACGCGGGGCTCGGCTGACTCAGCGGCTTGGTGTACGTGGAGCTCGGGGCGGGGTGAGTGATCGGCACAGGCTTAATGATTTCCTGAGGTTCGTCCTGGATAGGAGGTGAAGACACACAACATGCACACACGGCAAATCCACAGTGAACTCATGCACGTAAACACAAGAGCACTGCAAGTCATGCCAGGGCCATACTGGAGGTGCTACGCAACGCGTTTCAGCAATCGTGCACTGAGTGAATGACTGACAGTACCTTAGGTGCTCCATCTTTAGGGACACTGGATGCTCTGTGAAGACAGAAAGACGGTTATTAAAACTTCACACAAATAAACACTTTAGTGGCATATATTCAGATTATTCTGTCAAGTATTATGCCTGCAAAAGACATGACTGAATAGCTCTTAGATCAAACTGCAGTTTAATACATTTCATGTCAACCGAGACACTTGTAAGTCCCTGTCAGACGTCTTAAACGTCTCAAAATGTCTCTGTTAGAGACGCATTGAAACTCAAACGGAGACAGATGCCGTTTTACAACAATGTGTCCTATATTTGGTGTCGACGCGCAGACACGCTCCCTTATTCCTCATAAAAAAACAAAACACAAAAACAGACAGTGAGTCAGCACGGCTGATTTGGCACAATGACCCACAGTGTGCCCGCTTCTGCCATATTAGGAAGAAGGTCAACAAACTGTCACGCATTTCCTCCCTGACTGAGCTCAGACGCAATAGCCAGGCCTGGCCATGGGCTACGACAGAGCCCCGCCCTCCAGACAGATGTTGATGACATCTGCGCCCAGACCCGAATGTACAATTAGCTGAAGAATGCTTGTTTTCCTATTATTAGTGGAGTTGCTTATGGAGAAAACCCATGTTGTGCCAAGGACAACAGGAAAAAGGTGTAAAGATCAGACAGGCAGGACCCAGGCTACAATGGAGCCATGTGTATCAGAGTGGGCCAGCTGGGTGGATCCACTATCTGTCTTTTCCCAGAGCGAACTGAAACAACACCGTTCGAGGTGGTCCCACAGACATCTGCTCTGCTCGGCCCCGTCTCTGCTGTCCGGCTGCCTGGCTGCGACAATGAGACAAACCCAGTGCGAGTGTGTGGGCACACGTGTCTGCCAGACCACACAAGTCATCTTGATTTTTAATGCTGCTAAACACTCCAGTGAAAGACCTGGGTCATGGATTTTTCTCAAACATGCTTCTGTTGATTTCTCCAAATCTAATCAGGATGCCTTGTTTCATTAGTTCAACACTGCAGATATCTGCAAGAGTCACTAAATTTAGACTTAATACCAGAATAAAAGCTCTTAAAACTATATAAAGCTATAAAAACAGTTTAATTGGAAAAGAATCACACACACACACACACACACACACAGTTCCAGAACAAAAGAATGAGGAGGTTAACCAGAGGAATAAGTGTGAGGGCAAAGCAGACTGAAGCAGTTTCCATCCGGCCCTGTGTGTCTTTGAGGGCCAAGAGAAACAATCTGACATTTGACTGAGTGATGGAGCAGCTAATAGACATAGCTTTCTCACCACACACACACACACACACACACACACACACACACACACACACACACACTCTCTCTGACCATATTGCATTAACAGCGAGGGCACATTGTTTGAATAAGTACAGCCTTTCGTTTTTCCCTGCAGTGTTCATTCTTCACTTTCACCAGATGAAAGCTCAAAGTATTTGACTTTTCCTCCTCCCTCCCTCACAGTTCAGTTTTGTTTACTCTGATCTCAAAGCGCACTGGGAATCCTAACTGGCTACAGATATAATGTGACATGATATATGAGGGTGCATAGGGCACGGTATAGAATATATTTCATACAACCGATTGATGTCGGGCTCAAGTCGTGATACTCCAAAACATCTGCGTGCCGATATTTAACTTGTGTGATGAATGTTAAAACTCTGCGTGAAACCTGGCAAGCACTGTTTGCTCAGCTCGACCACATGCATGAAAACCTGACAAAAAACCATGAAGAAGAAAGAAAACAAAGAGCAGAGGAAAGCAAAACAAAAACTCGGAGTGGGTGCGGAAATGTTCTTTCCTCTGTGTTTCTGTTTTTCTGTGCAGCCAGGCTTTTCCATCCAGTGGCACAACTCACAGCTTGAGTCTGGCCTCTCTGATCTGTCCATAATCCTTCCCTTCACACGGCTTGCTCACATTAGCCGGGACCGAGTGTCTCGGAGCGGCAGAAATGCGAGCGCCAACGTGAGTTAAAGCTGAGAAAGGCGGAACAGGACAGTTGCTGCTGTCAGCTACACAAATCCTTCCCCGCCATGGTTAAGCCTCGTGTGGTGTGTCTGCGTCAAGTAGGAAGTTACCCATCTCACCAGTCACTTTTCACTGTTCTCTGAACAGCCCTGCTCCCGGCCTGAGTGACAACCTCTGAGCAAGTTGATTAAAAATTAAACTGCGGCCCGCAGGATCGGGCAGAAGATATGCAGGTTTTTCATTTAATCGCACCAAGATATGGACATTTTATCATGACAGGCTTAAAGATCAAGCAAGTAGCAGAATGAGGCAGTTCTTCCTGAGGTTAGATTTCTAAACAGTTCATCTCCGACAGGACAAACTGCAATTACATGTCTTACTTATTTATTTTTGTATCTTATAGTCCCCCATCTCTTCTAAGGGTCTCCTCTGACCAAGACACCGCAACTGGCGAGAGCAGCCAAGAGTCAGTGAGGGGGCTCGGCACTACATGGGCCCGTCCTCTGCTTCACCCTGTTATAATCATAGCATGACATTTGATGGGTTGGCCATGTATGATTTGGCCGATGCAGATTCAACCCACGGCTCCCTGGCTGATCTGCATCTAGGCATGAACATGGGTTTCTGAGGCCACACTTTTTTACCATTGATCGACAAATCAGTTCGGCCTCGAGTCCAAATGAATAAAGAAAAAAGTGTTCACAAGAATGGGATGGAAGGACATACAACCGGAAACTGTGCTTGTTCCTTGTACACACACACACAACAAAAAGACAAAATGCCCTCTGTGATGATCTGTGTTATCGTTGTGGTTTCGGAGCCAGGTGCAGCCAGCCACAGCCTGTAGGGGGCGCTGTTTCATTGGGCTGTGCTGCATATTTCAAAGACAATAAATAAACAACAATTACCATACTTTCCTCAGGCTGCTTCCCACAGCTCCCTGGGGACTTTTAGTTGCTCGACTACACATGATGGCAGCACAAAAAGTACACACCCATAAAACCCACTGATAACTGCTGACAACACAAACTTGATAGTTGAGCCTTGTCAAAATAAAAGTCTCGATCCCAGGCACAAACAACTGCATCAACATGAAAAGTAAATATTTTTACTCTGGCAATAGAATTTCCCTCAAGAAGAAAAAAAAAAAAAAAAAAAAACACAGGCTCTGTTTTGACATCTCGTCCTAAAACCGCAGCCTTGGGAAAGACAAAAACACATAACAACTCTTTGCTCATTTTGACTCATCTAGTCCGATTGTTTTGATTTACAGTTTTAATGGAACAACAGGCTGAGGGGGAGTTCATTACCTCTCTGATATGAAAACACTGTCCTCCGCTCCTAGCAACAGGGACAAAACTTAAACATATCGGCATCGTGTTTTGGCAGCGCGAGCCACAGAAAGATGCACGGTTTAATAGCTAAATGGTTTTCATTGGACGTTTGTCTCATATTTCTTAACTTGAAGAAATTAAGTGTGACAGCCAATGACTTACGTTATAACCCTTTCCATTGTGTTCCCACTTGAGCGGCTGAACTGTAGATGTACTGCAGTGTTTACATTGCACGTTACTGTGTGATTCCAGTTAGAATAAACAGACAGGCTCCCAGTGGTGGAGGGCGCACTCGAACAATTTTACTTCACTCCGAGTTCAAATAAATACACAAAAACATCTACAAATGAAGTAGAATATGCACTCAGAAGCAGTGAAAACATACATAAAAACACATTAAACCTTTTTTTAAGAGCTGTGTAAATACACTCTCTCACATCCCACCACTGTGCAGGTCATTATCTTCCATTTTAAATCACACGGAAGAATAACGACAGATTTCTGTGTCGCTGGTTAAAAGCACGCCTTCGCACAGCAGCCACCTTTGAAGAACAACAGTAGACGCAAGGCAAACTACAGCCATTTATCATTGTAGCCGTTCAGCGGGTGATTTTCGCTGCAGTTTACACGAGATTGTTTGATGTTTCATGGTGCATCCATTGCTCTCGGTAGATTGCATACAGCTGCTGGACGCGGGGCTATTTTAGGACGATATTCCCACGATTAAAAGCACAGAGGCGCTCTCCTGCTTTGATGTGGCGACAGAATGACAGGACACGCAAACCAGGCCCCGGGTTTTTCTGTCAACACGTTTTACAGCTCAGAAAGTGTGCGTGCCTCGCCTCTTGTTTGTGACACTGAAGCTACTCTTCTTCACACTTGGCTGCAATAGCTGGTCTGCGTTTGGTAAAGTGCTCAGCTCAGATTCACGTGAAGGCATTGTTCTTTGTGTTTTGGACTCATCGTCTTCGAGATGAAATAAAACGGACATTCCACGAAACAACCTCAGGGCTGTCAGTATTGTCATAACAACATTTGTTCGCTTGTGCTCCGTATTAGAGGCAAACCAACAACAGAAATACCATAGATGTTGAGGATCTTGTTGTAATATTATGAGGATAAAGAAGTTACTCTTTTAGGAAATAAACAGAAAGGGGATCCTGTGCCTGCAGGATAGCTGCTCCCTCTGGATCCAAAGTCTTGATTTCCACTCTCATGAAAAAGAGGTAATGTGTTTGGATCCTTCACAGTTTCTTTCTCAGTGGTTTCAAAGCTGAAAACTGAAATTATGAATTTATTCTCATAATATCTTTTTTTTTTGCATATTCTTTTCTATGAACTATAAAAGTTGTTTGTTGGCTCTGCTGACTGAAACCTCTGCTCGCTGGTCAAACACATTCTCTCCCTTCTCTCTTTTCTTCATATCATATATTAAGGGGAAAAGGGGGATTAAGAGCCTTCATTTAGAAGCTCTCCTATGGCCTCAATACACCCCGGGGCCCCAGAACACCAGGTATTCTCCTTGGTAATGACAGAGAAGCATCTGATGAACTCAGCATGATCTGATAAAACCCAAGGCCGGAGCCTGACCTGATGACTTCTGCAGACTCTGTGCTGTACACCACACAGCCAGGAAGAACATGTGTAGATTGTTAAGAGATTCGCTGTAATAATTCAGGTGGTCGTGCAGCATTAATATGCAATACAGTCTCAGTACTTTACTAATGAGGTATTTGAGTCCACGGCAAGCACAAGATCTCCGATCTAATGCAGTTTATGTCAACTAATCGACATTAAATGTGTTGATTTGGTCTAAAACTTGATGCTACACAGCAGTTGTGTCCTTAAATTAACTTCTCAGGCCCGCTCCCAATCCAATACCATGCTTGTCATCTCTAATTACGATGCAGATGAATTGATTCGCTCCATGAACCGACACAAAGCTTAATCTGGCCTAATGTTTGCAAACTGGCTGCAGGACCCGCAGAGGCAGAGCTGTTTCCAATTAGCACAACGGGAGCTCATCTGCTTCAAATGATGAAAAGGCAAATTCAATGCAGGACGAATCAACCAAAGAGAACAATCAGGCTTCCTGCTGCTGCACAAATACGTTTGTCAGAATGTGGAGAAACACTTCAAAAGCACATCACAAAAGTTCCACTTGAGGCTTGAGGATATAAGTATAAAGTTTATAGATTATATTGCAGAGGGTGTGTGTTACCTCTGTAGTGTGAGGTTGAGGTTGCCTGTGCAGGCCTTGATCTTGTTCTGGGCCTCCAGGTGATTCATGCTTTCTGTGGAAATACCATTGATGGAGAGAATGGTGTCTCCGACGCTCATCTTGGCCC
This sequence comes from Pseudorhombus dupliciocellatus, assembly GCA_016785235.1. NCBI lineage: Eukaryota > Metazoa > Chordata > Actinopteri > Pleuronectiformes > Paralichthyidae > Pseudorhombus > Pseudorhombus dupliciocellatus. The sequence goes on along the minus strand of JAFBJW010000607.1, from coordinate 635,190 downwards.
GGACCGCTTTGCCTCCATCAGTTAGCTGCAATTCAAACATGCAAATAAGAAAACACGCACATATTGCAAAAGAGTTACATCAACTCTGCAGCCTACTGAAGTAAAAGATCATTTCATACTTCAGGGTTTTGCATCACTTGATATTTCTGTGTAAGTACTGAGAGTTATTGCTTAATTGTTGCTTTGGATCACAAAGCAACATGATCCCTCCTCCTGATAAGATAAGACTGGACTCTCCTCACAACACAGGACACAATTCTACCTCCACCCCCCAAAAAAAAATCTGCCCATAAAAGAATCCACAGCGTTCCAACTGTGATGACTCACACGACCAAATAACCACTGACCACAAATCCAAACCACATGATTTTCCAATATTTGAATTATAGTCACAAGTGTGTGATGTATACTTCAATTACAGACATGAAACACGCTGGTCAGTAATTATTAACAAATTATAAACACTGTTCCAAATATTCTAAAATAATTACAAATGAAGTTTTCTAGTTTACACACAGCAGAGGGTGTATCCTTCGGGGGGCGTCTGCCAATGACGACAGCTGCAGTTGTTTTCGTTCTTTCAGGTTGGAACATCTACATTCGGGAAATTTCAATCTCCAGTTCTCCCCTGAGCTTTTCATGGGCCACGGCCATGACCTCTGCTGCACGGGGCTATTTAAGCTCCGATTTTTTTCCAGGTTACTGTGCCACTGACCAGTGCAGGTTGTGTGAGCTGAACGTGGGTTAAAAAAAGGGGAGATATTAATTAAATACTTGGTAACACTGGATCAGGCTTTGAAGGTTCAAGCTGTTCAGCCGTCTGCCGGGCAGCGCACAGCAGGATGAAGGTTAGTCAGCTCTTCTGTTGCTTTCATGCTGAGACATGACTTCAACAGACAGGAAGCATCGTAATAAAACTGTGACGATGGCATGACTCTCTGCCAGTGATTTCACAAGGCTCTGCACACCTTATCAGTCACTCACTGCTCACTTGTGTTTGCATGTCCTCTGTGTTCTCTGACTCTGGAAGGAGAGTTACTTGTTGCCTGTTGACTCTGAGTGTGGGGCTTCTAATTGGGACACTCAGTAAATGTCAAATATCAGCTTCACCTCTACTGTCTACACATCAAAATTACATTTCTACATGTAAAAAAACAAACAAAAAAAAACCCTTCATCATTTCCCAATCATCTTTGTTGTTATTATTATAAACCCGCCCTGATTAGACAGATAAAGTCAGATACTCCCATTACCCGCTCATAAAGAATGTGCTCAGGTTCGTTAAGTGCAAAGAACTTTTAAAAAGCTGAGACATAAACAATGCAACCATTGTGTGAACCCTCATTCTGACAGGGAGGGAGGATGAGGAAGAATGAGGAAGTGACAAAGCCGTGGCAGCAGTGACCCGCACGTTTCTCTGGAGCGGTGCTTTCCTAGCTTCCTTATCAGGAGGATCAGGAGGGGTGGGGACTGTAGAATGTGGAGCTGCGACCGATGTGTGCAGACCAGCATCATGGAGACCTACGGTGCAGCACCATGTGACTCACAAAGAGCAGGGGCGCCCGCTGAACGTGCAGGAACGAAGCTTCAACTGAGTCACTGGACGTCTGAAGCAGCCTCCAACCTGTCAGCGTTTACCGCGTCTGACTCATGCGCTGTCAGTAAAATAACTCATTAGTGTTCAGCGTGGAGGCCAATAAAGAGAGTGTGAGCCGTCTGCACAGATCACCAGATTCCACTGGCTCCGTCTCGCACCCTGCAGCTGAGCCCGGTATTTGCACGTTAGAAATGTCAGATACTCAAGAGTCTGCCAATATTTGTGTTGAATTAAATCATTGAAAACCCCTTATGAGAGAAACGTAATCGAGGTCTGATATCTACCTCCACCACAGAGGTCATGTTTTCAACTGTGAGTTAGTTTTCAGGATTATGCAACAAAAACACAAAAGTGGGTTTCCACCGGGGAATGATATTGTTGAATGAACAAGTCCTTGGGACATATCGCTCCATCCCTGGATGTCTCCCTCTCTCTGGATGACCATGTGTGTGTGTTAGAAGAGAGCGAGTGAAAAGGACAAGCTCTCTCCTTGCAGGGATGTGAGAAAGGAGCTCTATGGCAAATCTTCAGACATGTACTATTTCTAGAGGTGAAGAGAGAAGCCGTGTTTCCATGTTTGATGCTTCAGTCTGCAGTAGACAGACAGCACTTTAGAAACCCTCGTGCCCTTCACTCACAGGATGTCTCACTTACAAGAGACAAAACAAATAGATGTTCCAGTAAGAATCCCTGGAATCCACCATCTCTAAATATAAATCAAGGTCTGACGCACTCATGACAGAATGCAGATAAGAAATGAACAGGAACCTTGGCTGCGCTGCTCCCTCAAGAGAGCAGGATGTTTCTGCAATGTGCTTTTTAACGAAGACTGCCAACCGCTCGGTGTTATGTCATTTGTGCACTCGCTCAGAGAACAAGTTCTTTCAAATGTTTTCGAGGTTAGATGAAAAAAAAAAAAAAAAAGGGAGGAAGTTCTACAACTGAGTAAGAGGAGTTAAAGGTGCTGGAGTCTTTGTGTTTGTTTGGCAGATGAGAAAGACATCTTTCAAACGTCTTTCCAACTGTGTTTACATGAATGGGATTCCGGCCTCACAATGGTGCGGCTGCTACGCTGCTGTGGTCCTCTACAGGCGGCTGATTTTACTGCTGTGCAGTGACTGGTGGTTCCACGCTGCACATGTAAGCGCCTCCTAAATATACCCCGAATGCAACATATTGCACAACACTTAGTGTCCCACACTGGAGGGTTAGGATTATTCCTCACTGAAAAGCTCCTTGATTTATCTCTGCAGCAAAGGTTTTTTTTACGGAAGAACTCCATCTTTGGCTGACGGTAAACGTGTCTTGTAATTCCTGCACAGATATAAAAATGTATGTAAACTGTAGGAGTATGTAAAACAGAGTGTATCAGCCTCTAAATCTTATATACAGATACAATCAAATTAATGCATGAAATCAAATTTCCAAACTTCATTCTCAATACTCTTCAACAAACGTATTATCGATAAGGCAACAAATAAGAGAGACTTATGTTACATTCAGTAACATTTGGTGAGAACAGGCAGAGATGTTTAAAGAGGAAACCGTTGATTTACAACGATGTCAATGCCAAACATTTTACATTTCACACAATGCTCAGTATGAGCGCAACATCTACAGTACATGCTCTGAAAAACCAGACACGTTCAGGGAACGCTAATGTATTTAAGATCCCACAGACGTTATTATTAGGATACTAATCATGTTCCCTCCTGGCAGCTTTGTAATTTCCTGTCTTCATGTGAAATTATGGAGTAAGGAAAGGGGTGCGGTCATTTTTACATTTCAGAAGTCATGTTACAGGAAGCGTCTTGTGGTGTGGCTGAAGGCCTGTGAGATGCATGTCATGTCTGCGTAGGGAAGACGTAAGACAGAGGACCTTATATGGAAGAGGACTGGTTCTAACGTACAGTCCTCCAGGCTGCAGAGGACTGACTCACCCTGACTGTCTAATTAAAATGAGTAACCCTCCGTTAAGCGCTGCACACACCTGCTGCACTTGGCTCAAGCTGTTTCAGCAGTGAGTAAAGCGCATGTTCATGGAGGAGACAGCAGTCGGGGAGGGGACAAAATGGCAACGCACCCCTTTCATCCAAGCCAAACATCCCAATTAGGCGCACTTGAGCAGCGGTATGCTGGTGGTTGTCATGGTTTGACCCCCCGTCTCTGACTACATCAATCGGACGCCTGGAAAACACGAGATGCCAAGCGGACCTACACGGGAGCTCTCAGTCAAATTGCCATGACAACACAAACAAAACAGCACAAAGCGGCACCGAGCCCTCCATGAATGGTGAATGCGCTTTAGTCATGTCAGAAACACGGCGGGCGGACAAGCGCCGCTAAAGCAGCTCTACATTCACTTTGATTTGGAAGAGAGAGAATGATGCCGCTTTCATTTCCACTCCTCGCCCTGAACAGCCAGAAAACAAAGCAAACTTTAGATCACTAAAGAAACTGCGTTTAGTGTTTTTGGTGTGTTGCGTTTCAGGAAGCTGAGGATCGTGGGTAATATCCAGTGTACAGTTATGTACACACGTGAGAGCCCATCACATTAACAGATCAGAATTGACATAGTGCAGCTTTAAAAGGGGCTTCACATATTGAGCCTAAGTCGTGCACCAGATTGAGTTAGCAACTCAATTCATGGTTCATTCAATCTCTCCTGCGTGTCGAGGCCAGGGCCGTTTGGCTCTGCACCAACCAAAATGCCAAAATAATTGTTACGTTTCACCCACTGTCTGGATGGCAATGTGTTCTGGCATGGGGCATTGAAATACTTTATCGCCGGTCAAATCTTGAGACTTTACGGTTTCTAGCGGCTAAGATGTTAAAAATGTGGGTTGATTCAAAGGTAAAACAACATAACTCAAGGAGGCACTCAAACACTAATGGACACTTGGCATGGGAAATGAGTTTCGTTTTCAGCCAATGTGGCAAACGTATAAACGGACTTGGAAGTCGAGAGCTGAGCAAAGACCTCTATATCAGGGGATGTCTGTTATCAAGAGCGAGAGGCTGTCACCGTTATCGCTGTCCCGCTGCAGTAATTGTGGGTTGTTGTTGAAGCTGCAAACCACAAAGTCTGCAGCGCTCTTTCTGCGCGTCTTTGAATTTATACCACATGGGCTCCTTCTATTCTAAGCAGCAAACCGTCTCGAGTGCAGACGAAGAGGATTCCATCAGAAAATGGAGTGAGCGATCTAAATCAAAATCAAGTTGTCCTTTATAACTCTGCCATATAGAATCGGAGAGATTGAAAGCAGATGCCTCAATACAGCTCGAGACAGACACCAGAGAGCTGAGCCAGGGATCAAACACATACTGCGGATGACATTTTTCTACTAAAACACACATGTAACCTGAACACATCTTTAGGAGCCTGCATAAAATCACAGTTTATTCGATCATTGTCCGTGAATATGATAAAAAAAAAAAAAAAAAAAATTTCATTTCAGTTATTTTTTAAAAAAAAAAAAAAAAAAAAAAAAAAAAAAAAAAAACTGAAAAGATCCAAATGGTCTCTATTAAATGTCACTTTCCATGTTAAAATGTCGGGGAGGTTTAATAGAAGAGACAGGAACAAACGCTCTGGCAGCTACGCAGCGCAGACCACACGCTTTCTGCCTCACGGATTTCAGCGAGTTTTTCTCCACCTGATTTTATTTTTTCTGGATCGGAGCCGAACCAAACGCTAAGGGTCAATGTCAAACAATGCGTGTCCCACATGTCTTTAGACATATAGCTTCACAATATGAAGCCTTTGTTACGTTACAACGCTGATCACTGTCCAAGAGTTTAATTACAAATATTTAGGTTATTGACTGATGGTTATATTTGCTTCCAATTTAAAATAATTATCCTGAAGTAGCTGCATCGTGTGAAAGTTAGTTGCATGTAAAGGACACATCTGGAGGGACGGGGCCTAATGCAAACACGCAGCTAAAATTAGCTTGTGTTCCCTCCACGAATCACACGCCACTAAAACAGCAAACAAAAGGATATGGAGGGCAAGTGGAGGGAAGTGAGGGGTCGATGGAAAAAGAGTGGAACAACTTCACTGCGCTGACCCCGTCCCGACCCGCGGCAACCAGACAATGATGAACACAGGCGTGCATAATTTCCTCTACAGATTTTATAACCATATAAGTAATCATAAGTAGAGCAATAACAGCGTGTCCACTCAAATCAATAGAATTTGCCAGTGGAAGTCTTTCCATGTGGAAGCTTGTCAACAAATTCCTGAAAAAGGAGCTGGAGCAACCACAGACAACAGGGATGGAAAGAGTCTGGGGGAGCAGGCAGCCACACACAAAATGTACAGGACCGAGCCCTTCACCCTGAAATACACGTCTATACAACACTGGGTGGTCTCCGCTTTGTGCTTTGCTAAAATGTGAGTCAACAACACAGGACTGACAAAACACAACGTGAACAAACCAAAAGGCATCTTTGTAAAATGGTATTATTCTCATCCAAGTATAATTACTGTTCTTATGATGTCTTCTGGGACATATTTAATAAGTATTGCTATGAAACACAATGAATATTACACAGTGCATATTTATGGAGCAGGATATGCTGTACTCCAACTCATGTTGTGTTTAGTGCTCTCACAACAGGCAAAAACTCCCTAAAAGGAACGAGGAAAACAGGCTGCGGTCGTCTTGTCGTGAGGAACCGGCCTTAAATTATGTACATAATCGCAGGATCAGTTACATATGGGACGCATATGTTGAGTCATTACATCATTATTCCAGTTATTGTACCCATCTAAGCAAAACAATACGAGATGTGATAGCAGCAGATGGTTATTCTATACAGAAACGTCTATTTTACATTGTTGGTGTCTAATGAACCTGAAAATAGGCCTGTGGTCGACTAATTCATCTAATGGCAGAGCGGGAGTAATGGTTAAACTGTTGGCAGATGTTTCCATATATATGTGTACATTCTCCCTCTTCCTCTGGTAAGTCCAGTGGGTTGATACAGAAACAGAAGAAGCTGCATTGTGCACGCGTCGTGTTGGGTTGATGAGACTGTAAGTTTCTGGTATTAATAGACAAATAGGAAAATGATCCCTGGCACAATAACAGGAAATAGAAGCCATTCGCTTTTTGAAAATCAAATAATGTGAGAGCGGCCCTGCAGCTCCTGACCACTGATGAGTCAGCTGCTGGTGGACACAGGCGGTATCCAACACTTTTATGGTCCAGAGCTAAACTGCAACCATGACCCACAAAGAATAAAATGACTCGGCAGACCTACAGCTTCATGTGCACTCCAGATTTTAATAGATGCAAAGTTCCTGTCGGGTCACCTGTCTCATTCTGTTCTGGATTATACAATGAAAACATGACCATTTCAAGAAAAATCCCATCGAGGAGTCTGGGACACATCTGCATTTCGGCATATGTACTGACTGAAAATACAGAAATTCTGACTTTTCGTGAGTAGAAATACCTCAGAACTCTACATTAAAATAGGATATGTATTTCATAGTATATTGTCAATGTTTTGATTTCATTATCATCATCACCTCTGGAGAGATTTAGATTTTCTCCTATCTTTATACATTTTAATACTGAAATGTTGTCCAATATCTAATCAGGTGACGAGTGTGGCGCTCCTCCGGTCGCGTTTTGTTTCTGAGATATGATGACAGGACGTGTGCCCACAGCTACGCCCATGTCAGACACGTGCCAGGTACCATTATTATCACAGTGGCAAGGGGTAAAAATAGCCCGAGCAGCTATGCTGGCCTTTCCGTGCCCTTAGCAGTAATTGTGTCCCGACACAAAGTCACTTCTCTGCTGGGCACGTAACTTTGAAAATGTTGTAACTGATCCCGCCAACAAATAAACAGTGGAGCTGACCTTGGACGTGACACTGTGATCGCAATTACATAACAGGAAGCAGTTAGAGGTGAACAACACAGGCCTGGAGCAGACAGTTATTTTCACAGCACACACAGTCACACTGGTAGATGACAAGCAGACTACTTCTAATCCTGTTTGACAAGAGGCATGTTAGTATAATTGAGACACTTCAGACAGCCCCGGGTTCAAGTTTTACCAAAGATCAACATTAAACTCCTCCGCACTTTCTCATTCAACGATATGAACTTAAAGCTACGTCTCACTATGTATATGCTTCCCCCTAGCTCAGGCCTAAACAGAACTTTGTCAACCCACTCGGAATTTATGTGGCACAGAGATAGTTATTACAGAACCACTGCGGCTTTCTAGAGTTTCATTCTAATGGGCTGTTTAAAGACAGCTCCTGAGGCTTCCACTGCAGCCCCAGCACACACTGTCTCCCCCGCGTCTCACATCGGGACTAATTCCAGGGAGAAAGGCCAGGGCACTTCGCACTATCCCTCATCCAAATGACAGCAGGCGTTAACAGCCACCGGCCTAATCCTCCAAATATATCCTGAGAGGCAGTCAGAGAAATCCAAGGGAGAGAGAGGTTTTTTTCCCCTCTTCTTTTTCTTAAATTGACGGATGTTGTGGCCACAGCTCAGTTACGTAACATTATTATGACAATAGTCACACTCTTGATGGGGTTAGGTCAAGAATATGCCAGTGAAGGGTATGCAAGGAGTGTTTGTGTGTGTGTGAGAGAGACACTCACCCGTGAGATGGTGAGGGGCAGACAGAAGTCCTTCCCTCCTTGCAGCCTGAAGCCCCAGGGGGCGGGGCCAGCCAGGGAGACGCTGTAGCTGCTGCTCATGATTCACCTGGAGACACAACAACAGGTTTATACTCACTGTGAGGTCCATTCTTAACAGACGAAACAAGATTCAGATCCAACAGAGAAGACAAACGGAAGACAATAACAGGAAAAAAAGAAACTGTGTATTCATGCATTAGAGTGTATCCGTGTGCCATGCAGCCTAAAATTACTGTTATCAATGCACAGCACTGTAATCTGCTCAATCTGCTAAAACCCAAACAAAGCATTCCACTGATGAATATAAATGGAGGGTTGCGTATGCTGCAGCTTGTTTTTCCATCCCTGTGAACTATAATAATTATCTTACCTTAAAGAATGTTCCATCGTTCCTGTCTGTCCCAGTATCTCATCACAAATATGATACAGCTGTTTGAATTCAAGAATAACCTTCCAATATTAGTCCTCTATTTAAGGTGCCGGCTTTGAAGCATTTAATTGCCCAACCGTTGTCACATAAGAGGCTCAGAGTGCAAACAAGTATGAAATGGTCAGAGCACTGGAAAGTGATGTTTGCAAAAAAAAAAAACAAGAAGGAAGGGAACAGTTGGAAGTATGTGACACATAAACACGATAATCGTTTGTTTACCTACAAAGAGCCTCAGATCAGAGACTGTGTCATCTCAGTGCCTGCTCACTGAGCACTGCAGTCCAAACACATTCAGTGAAAATGAGTGGTGGGGTAACTCCTTTTAGTTAAGCATCGGAAGACGTCGCGTCTTCTTTATTTCAATCGTTCCTTCTTCAAATTCAGTCCTGTGCCAGAACCAACAATCACACTCTTCCCTGGGGTTTAGAAATTAATAAAACTTAAAAATGAAATGGCCCTCGTGCATTAAGATCTCGCTGATCTTTCCTAAGACGACTGCCGTGCTGCTCGGCCCAAACACTGACAAATTAGAGACAGAGGCAACACCCTGGATGTCTGGAGCCTTGTTGGAGGTCAGCTTCACTTCAACCAGCTCAGAGTTCAACTGTTGCCACAAATGGCAGTTGCGGCCTGCATCACATACATTACCTCATGGGTGGATCATATCCTGATTATAGCAAAGTGCATGCAAATGAAATAGACGGTTCCAGAAAATGAGACGCTGAGTGGAGGATTTGAGGCCGTAAAACAATTCATGCACAGTTAATTTCACTGGTTGAAGCCCTGCCTGTCATGCATTCCTTCTCCCCTGAAAAACTGAAGCTGCAAGCCCTTCACTGGAAGTGAGAGTTAAGTGCAGTCACATGTTGAGATTTAGGGCATTATCTAATTCATTAGGTTGACGACTGAGGATAGTGGCTATACTTTAGCAGCAGAATACACTTCCCTGTGCAACGTGAGCGGAAGAGTGTGACGTGGGTATCTGTGCACAGCCCCCAGATCATGTGGAAATAGATGATGTCACCTTTGAACCGCCCGACTCAGAGAGAGGATGTTGACATGAAAACAGGACATCAAAAAAAACTCGCCCATGAGCGTTACACGTCACGTATGGTGCACTGCAATTACAAGGAAGAGAGGGGGAGGTACTGAGGAGAGGCTCAGTCTGACTTTGAACAGACTTTATCACAGTTTAGAATTTACAACTGAGGCCCAGAGGAGGCTTAGGGTTTGAAAAAATGGCGAAGGAACTTCTACCTTGAAAATAACCATCAGTGCTGCACATGTTAATGTTCCTGTTCAGTGCAGTAAACATACTTTCCAAATGAGTATTTCACATGTAAGTACACCTTGTAAGAGGCATGTCATTCCGACGTTGCAAGTCATGCTACCATCACGAATCCTCCCTCAGGGCCGCGGCACCACCTGCTGCAGCCCGTCACCTGGTCAGCTGTACCACACACAAATCAAATCGGATGCCTGCACGCTGTCTCATCACCGGCACGCCTGGAGGGGAGAGCAGGCCTCTTTAAAGCCGAGGAGACATAAAAGTGTGCGGGGAGGGAGGTGGTGGTGGAGGAGCAAGAATAAAAATCTCATGTGAAAGTGACAGGGAGGAGCCGAACACCTGGAAAGCAGCGGGGTAGAAACAGCTTTGCTATTTACGCTATGCACTTTCACAATCAAGCGGATGTAACGAAACACACACATGCAGAACAGACAAGTCCGTAAAGGGATGGAGAGTTGAGCATGAGTAATTTAAAGGCCTTAAAAAAAAGACTCCATCTCAAGCTGCTGATGCCACAACCGCAACTTGAGTGAGTCAACACAGTTTTCTCAAGTGACACGAAACCCTGAAGGACACCAACAGTAGATTTTCTGCCACGCTCTTTGATCCAAGAGTCCCAGTTAGAGGACACGCTGCCATTGTTAAACCACCAACCCTCGAGGAATGCGCGGCATTGAATTGCTGTGTCACAATTCCATCAGATTCCTTCCGTATTAGATTTCCCAGACGGTGAAAAGGTGCGTGACATGTTGGTAGAAGGCAAATAGCTAGGAATTTTGGCTCACGCCGACGCAAAGCTATTCCGGACCCGCACATCAACCGCACTTCTCTTCCTAATATGGAGAAAACAAACAGAAGGCTCATCAACTCATCTCGTGTCGCTGCCTGTTTTCCAGTCCCCAATGATATCATGCATAGACATGAGCAGACACACCTTCCCAGTGTTCCCACACAAAGGCAGCCAGGCTGGGCATGAAATATTTTATCAGCAGCTCCCACGTTACCCTCTTTTTTTTCCCGGGCTAATGAGAGAATAATCCTGGTCATTTGTCACTGGGGTCTTATCTTTCCAGTTCCTGTCATGATGGAGCTTTATTCTGCTGATTGTTTCAACACTTTCACACCAGCAGCGAGATTAAAACCCAATCCTTTCAGCACAGGACACAGGAGAACTGCTGACCAAGTTATCTACAGGCTCAGACATGCTTATGTTCTTGTAGTAGATGTCAGTTAAACTCGCTCACTATGCAGAATATCTAAATGGTGCGACGCTGCATTTAAATGCAGCTGAATTTACAGTAAATGTGACCTGCCTGGAGGACATTTGTAGCTGTGTGTTGGGGATCTTGATCACTGTTGAAAATAATAAAAACAAAAAAAAAGCTTTCATGATTAGAAATCAAACAGGCCACAGAGTTTAACTTGACGACACATTCGTCATTCCTCAGAGCTTCAGGGGACAATGTGGCTGGTGACATCATCACCACCCCCGACAGGACATGTTGACTCACTGTGTGAGGTCATTAACTGCACCTAACATACTTAACTGTCTATGACAATAAGATGTGTGGGCATCACATTTCAAAAAGTATCATTGGTCAAGATCAGAATAAATCAATAGGGACAGATTCACCACCTCAAACTATGGGACACTTTGTCCACATGCTGGTTACCTGTTGGGTTCAAAGCAATTATTTTCACATGGATTACATTCTTATAAAACGAGGTAAACACATGAACCTGATCTCACAATAATAACCTGGCATCAGCTGCTGCTGCTGTCATAGGGCAGATCAATAATTACCCAGGTTTTCGTCATTCATTTTCTATTTGCAGAACCTGTCCCTCCCTGCACTGCTGACTTCCCCTCAAGCACACTCAGCATTAATGTCCCTACTCTTTGCTCCAGTGGGTGTGACATTAATTAATGTGACATTAACGCAAGGTCTGACTTTATTCTAACACACACACACACACACACTCTGGGTAAAGACGAGTAAAAGTGTGGACAACTGTGGCGCTGTTGCTGCTGCCATAGTAAACAGTTTAGAAAGGCTCAAAGTACACGGGGAAGTTTTTATGATGTGCCAGAAACAGAAAGTGTGACAGGATCGTAAAACTGAAGCAGTAAAGCCATCAGAGACCATGAGGTCCAGCCAGTGCTCAGGTGTCCGGACTCACCTCTGCTCGTGAAGCCGGGTCCGGTGCTCAGACTCTGGGAGAGGAGGTCCGTCAGCCTGTCAGTTTCCTGGAGGAGTGGAGAGAGCGGAACTGGGGCTTCCGCATATAAGCCAGCCCCACGAGGGTGTGTGTGTGTGTGTGTGTGCGTGTGAGTGTGTGAAAGAGAGAGAGAGAGAGAGAGAGAGAGTTTGTGCGTGCGTGCGTGTGGGAGGCTCCCAGCCTCTGCAGCTGTTGCAGGTGCAGACTTGACTGACTGGCTTCAGTACAGGTGAGCTGCAGCAGTGAAGCTCCGCTCTTCTCAAACTGACAGCCTATGGTTCAATCTCCATCTGCAGGCCGAGGTGCCCTTGGGCAAGATACTGACCTTCAAATGGCCCCCTATAGAGGAGGGTGCTGCCCATAGACTCACTGTAATGACACATTTTTAAGCAACCATCTAGAAAAGCTCCACATCAATACTTTAAGTCAGTGCACGGTAACAAACAGTAGAAACCTGTAACTACCACCATCTGGATAAGCTCTTGACTTGGTCAAAGCCACTCTCTCTTTGGTATTTCTGGGTCAAATAAAGTCTTGTAAATCAAGAAATGGGGCTATTTGTCTGCGGTGGGGAGCTGCTCTATATTAAGGACATATTTGCATGATGTTAGCAGAGAAATATGTGAACGTGTGACAGGGCAGCAGCTTTGCCCCGTTGCATCAATGGACCATTCTTTCCACTGCGTGCATTCTACACGCCTCGTGTGCAGGCTGCAGGGCAGAAGAGTTAGAAATGTACCAGCACACATCAGCATGGGGAGCAGTTTAAAACACACTGAACGAATGTGGGCAGGATGTGAAATAATTAAATTAGTTTCTGTGCTTTGACGTATTATATTTTAAAGGTGTTTGCACACAGTTTGCCACAGTTTTCACTTTCCATCTGATTATTTTATCTCCTACTATGAAGCATAATTTGGATTTTCAACTATATTATAAAATTCATTTTAAGGTTACTCTGACATTGGCGGTGAAAGATGCCTGTGGCATGGAGTTGGTACGCCCTCTAGTGGCCAGCGCAGAAAGTGCATGCTGAACACTTCCGAGGCCTCCATGCAGTGAATGGCCTCAGGGTGGGAAGCTCATCGTTAATCCTGTGTTTCTCTACTCGTGGGCAGAGCCGCGGCTCAATACGCGTCACTCATCTTTTCCTGTAGACGGAGCATCTAGCCTGAGGCCGAGGATTTCATGATGCAGCTCAAGGCAATAACAAATAAAGAACAAAGTCAAGTTTAGTTGTACAGACAACAGTACTGATAGTGACTAGAAGTCATCATTCAACAATATTTACCAGTGTTAATGACTCAAAGTGTTTTAGCTTCAGACAGTGTTTATATTCACAGCGGAGGAGCGGATGTGTTAGAAAATAACACACGACAGACAGGAAACTGGAAGAATACAATAATCTCAACATAAAAGATCAAGTCGATTTTCCAAACTGTAAAGACCATTACTGTCAGTTTTTCCCTCTGTGATATCTGAAACAAACGCTCATTGATCTCTCGCCTGTTACACATGGAAAGGCCTGGCCCAGGCCACAGATTACCATTAACTGTTCAAAGTCGCCGCAGCCAGATGCCATCAGATGTTTGCGGCGTGGTCAGCTGGGCTTTGCTTCAGCTGCATGTGTGTCATGTCGATATATGGTTGCAAATGGAAGGGAAGCCCAGAGGCAAAAATCCCTCCAGCGCTGTGCTATTGAACCACTGAAGTGTGCTCGTCCTTTATATAAGGCACATACCTTCAGAGCCTCTTTTCATAACCGGATGAGCAAATCCCAGAATTAGTGTTCAAAGACAGTTCACAAAGGTCCTTTCTGGGTGTTTGAGCCTGAATGAAAAACACGTTTTAAGTGTCTCTAGCTTGAGGTAACTGTACCATGTGATGAGCTTATGATAAAAAACAGAGACGGATGTACACTGGAACGCAGTGTGCGCTCAGGGAGTTTTTCCCCTTATCAGATCCATAATATTATAGAAGTTGATTATAATGGTGGCTCAGATGGTCACATGCATTAAAGTGCTCTGGTTTTTAATGTAATGGAGGAAATCTCCTGGAACCCATCCTCTCCTCATCCTCCCCTCTTTCCATCTCAATTTCCTCAGCTGTTCCAACAAGTGCAAAAACTCTGACAATAGACTTACATGATATATGTAAAATAAAACCAGCTCAGTGTTTACTGCTGAGCCACTTCTTTCAAGCAAATGATGGCTTGAGAATGTATCATAAACAATGATGAGGATGAAGATGATGTATTGTTCTCTGGAGTCAAACTAGGTTTGCTCAAATGCTCTCTCACAATCGTTTTAAATTCTTTATAAAAGAAACGTATAACAGTTCCAGGAGCAGTGATGGTGTCGTGCATAATATCCAACATGTGCTCTGTCATGAGACAGCCAGCCACTTACAAAACATGATAAACACTGTTATACTAAATCATAATTACAGTGTTATGAGTTCTGTTGCCATAGTTGCACAAAAAAACATAAAGCAAACATATTTGGTTGCATTGCATGATCAAACAGTTGCTTATAAATATAACCTCGCACATTCGTCCACAAAAAAACAGCGGGGTGACAGCCACAGATAAATGAACCATTCAACATTTATCCTCTTGGTGTCGGGGACAGAGACTTCAGCCGTTGAGCTGGACATTCCAGAGAATGGAAGTTTCTGTTTTTTCCCCTCTCAACAGACACAGTGCTGAAGGCCTTTCTCTGAATCTGGTCTGACGATGTCAAGAGGAGCGTGTACTTACAGTAACATCCAGAGAGACTGACTGGAGGAGGACACACAGCTCCTTCTCATGTTCCTCCAGCTGGACCTGTGTCTGTTTCTCTCTCTCTCTCTCTCTCTCCCACTTGCTCATCTTTCTGCTAAATCCAGCTCCCAGTTCTCTCCTCCATGTTTCCACCCTCAGATGGAGGGCATCATTTTGTTGGTGGACTCAGGCGACAGGTTGCATCCGCTCAGTGGGCCTCACTGTGGGATGGAGGTCTGGAACTGAATTCAGATCACATGCAAATGTAAAAAGCCTCTGGTGATAACATGGCTGAGGTAACATCTTTTAAAAACATTTGTTTCAACATGGTTTGGTTTGATCAGATCGAACGATACCACGATGAGCGTCCATCTGACCTGCTCCTGGCTTTGGCTTCCCTTTTCGTGGGCCTGTTCAGCCAATGACTTGTACTCTTTGTCCCTCGGAGCTCCGAGGGAATAGCTTGAGCCAAGACAATGGCTCTTGTCGATAGGGTCCAGCTCCACATCACTCCAAACCTGCTACATGAGACACACACAAATATCCTGTCCTGTGTTGAACCTGTGTTTGCCCCTCTGCCTTAAAGGCCCATGAAACTCACTGTGTCTGTCGTAGACATGGAGGACACTCTCTGAAACTTGGTTTTGGACACCGAGGACTGTCTGCTGAGCATGGAGTCCCTGAAGGAGGACTCGCTGTGCGACACTGATACGCAGTCCCTCCTGGAGGCCTGGTTCAAGAAGTGGAGACACGGAACCTTTTCTGCCAGTGTGTCCCTGTTGGGGGAAAAATGAAATACCCTGAATACCCTATACATCATCATCATCACCCACGTCAGAAAATAGGCTGGTCCCAGCTCGCTCACCTGTATTTGGCGTGGATGATGGCGTAGATGAAGGGGTTGTAGATGGCTGAAGCCTTGGCTATAACAGCAGGGACAGCTTTGGAGTAGGGGTTGAGGATGTTTCCGTATCTGAAAGTGGTAAAGAGTAGAACTGTAGCTCTCATTCTGACATAGCCTCATTAAGATTGTTATAGAAGTGATATTTTTCTAAATCAGCTTTTGGTTTCTTCCTGCCCAAAACCCCCGAGAAAATCCATCTTAAAATGCTATCGGTCGACCTCAGCATTTTCATCATGCCATACATAGAGAGACTATGGATTATGAGTCATGATTGATGGCAGACATGAATTCACAAGAGTGAAAGCAAGCATCCTTTATGTTCTACGCTTTATATCGAGCGACATCTAATGCTACTGACAAACATGTATATATTTATATATTTACCCTGCCCAGGCGATGAGGGTGACACATGCATAGGGCGACCAGGAAAGCACAAACACTATGATGACCACAAAGGCAATCTTGGCCAGCTTCCATTCAGTCTTGATGGACTGCTGCTGGATCAGGGTGGACTTCCTCACCTGAGACCCCAGCTTCTCCACATCTCTGTCAGGACAGAGACAAGCATCAAAGGGACGTATAAATGAGCCTGAACAGAGGCTTGTGACAATAAATAGAAACCTGATTTGAAGGGATTCAAGATTTAAAACACACATGCAGCTACAAGACAACAAAACATCTCAGCACCTTGTTCTGTTTATTTTTTTCTGCTCATTCTGTGTGATGCTGTTTTCTGCCGTTATTAAATAGACCCCCTGAAGCATCCAGTCAGTTTCATAGAAAACCTCACTCTGCACACATCACCTGTGCTACTTCATTCACCTGCTTGCATGACGGATGGCCAGGAACATGCACAGGTAACAGTAGGATATGATTCCCAGAGGGATGAAGAACACAAAGCAGCACAACATCAAAGTATAACTCTTATTGGCCGGAGTCGATGTCACGTAGTCCCAGGTGCATGAGGTCATCAGGCCCTCAGGAATGTAGGAACCTTCGAATGAGAAGGAAATTATAACAAAAAGTATAACAAGCGGGCAGTTGCATTAAAAAACGTCAGAGAGCCGAGCTGCTTACTCCATCCCAGGAGCGGCGCCAGGCTCCACGCTAATGAATACAGCCACACCAGGGCAATGAAGAGGCAGGTGCGTCTCTTTGAGGTCCATCGAAGCGCCTGCAGAGGCTTGGTGATGACGATGTAGCGGTCTATGGAGATCGCCAGGAGGGTAATCATGGAGGTGATCCCAAACAAAGCTCCACAGAATGCATACATTTTACAGCCTGTGGAGAAAAACGTAATCCTGAACAAGGTCTGTCGGACTATTGCTGCCCACGCCAAAGCATTATTATATTCATCTTTCCCGTTATTATTTTGACATTGTGTGGTGAAACAAATCTCATAAAAATACCTGTTTCCCCAAAAATCCAGCCTTTGAACAGGGAGTTAACGAAGAAGATGGGCGACTGCGTGATTGCCATGAGGAAGTCACTGACGGCCAGATTCATGATGAAAAAGTTGGGCGGCGTCCGCAGATTCTTGTTGCTGGAACACATGATAATTGAGATGTCTCCGACGGAGAGGGGTCAGAGCACAGAGCAATTTGTTGACGTTCATCTTCTTACACTCATAAAATTCAGGACTGTTTCTTCATCTGTTTCTTCGTCTTATGTCTTAGAATAACAACATTTTGTGACTATAAATTCAATGCACCCCCTGATTTGCTGAACATCTTCATATATTGTATGGATGTTGCCTTGTGTGTGTTCACTCGTTGTAGCAACCTCCTTATTTTTGTGACAGCACATTGGAAGCACATGCGCCTACAAAAAATTAAGTGCACTGCTTTTTATGGCTAACAGCAACCTGTAAAAAAATAAGACATCATTATCCATGCTATGTTAAGGGAGGGAGGTTCTTTTGTCCTTAAAATGTCCTTTGTTAAAACTTCCTGGAACGCTGGCGGAGAGAGAGATCGTCACTGGGCCAATTCAAAATCCAGTCAGTAACTCTCAAATCTATATCCTTCTGAGCGACTGTCCACTTCCTCTTTCACGGAAATCAATAGTAATGAAACTCCTCAACGCTAGCTTTCAATCCGACTCTTATCATTCCAACACTGTCTGAGAGTTTGGCTCAACAAAGAAACACAAGGTTATTGATAAACCCGCAAGTGCTGCCCTCGTCGCATCAAACAAAGGACTGCAAACACGATATTGGATTGGATGAGAAAAACCTTTCAGCCGCTGCGTACACAGCCACTGAAGCTAACAGCTCATCACTCGAGGTCAAGAATCCAATTAAAGATGACCTTTTACATGGAGATCCATTGTTAGAGAAACTACAGGAAGAGAACATCAGGGATTTTCCATCCTGTGTTCACTTATTGACTCCGCCAGTAAATACCCAGACCTGTGGGCCAACCTGAACATGTTGCTGTTTACATGTTCTCACTTAATGAAAACCTTTAGTTCACGTCTACATGTCTACACGCATATGTAACAGTAATGAGTGTGGAGCTGTGGCGGCCCTCAGCAGATGTTTCTCTTCTCAGAGGCCGCGGGTGGGCACAGATGGACGGGCCGTAACGCCGACGTTGGTCTGCACTTGATAACCTTTCCCGAGCACGCCACAGCTCGGTGCACGCATGCATATCTAAAGTCAATGAAACAAGTCTCTGTGGACTCGCGCAGAGCCACCAGTGCACTTGATCGTTTCCTAAATTGAAATCTGATGAGCGCCTAAATCCAGCTCCGGCTCGTCTAAGCGGAGGTGGCAGACTTGATTGCAGCTTTTCATGTCTCTCACCTGCGAAGTGTTGGTGTGATCTGGGTCAGCGAGCAATTTACCCTCACACATATTATCTAATACGCACTCAGCGCGACGCGAAAGCTGCGCCGAGCAGAAAGGGGCTCAGATGGCGGACGAAAAACCAGTCGAACTGCCCTAAATACGCTGATATGCTCAACCTGGCTGTAGATACTTTTTACTGGAACATTTCCTTCAGCCGTCACATCAGCTCCATTTTATCCAGGCAGCCGTCGGGCATGTACTTTTACAGTTTTGCCCCCTGACAGTAAAAAGAGCAAAAGGAGTAAACACTGCCCAGACAGATGAGTTGAGTGACAGATGATTGTGTGTGGAGATGATGGTGTGACTGGAGGAGCGATCGATCTGAGATCCGGAGCGCTGTGTCACTGGAGCTGACCTTAATGCAGAAACCATGTCAGAGCCGGGATTGTATCTAACACCTGGTTCTCTGCTGCATTTAGTGGCAGACCATACACCCCGGAGCGGCCACGGGGCTTATACTGCACACACAGGTGGGTGACTGAGGTTCATATTATTTAAAATCCATCCAGACTGATATTTATGAGTGTATGAAATTTAGATCAGATCGAAGGCAAAATCCAGATGTTGTGATTTATTTTGGGCTTCGGTGGCAGTTCTTTGAAATTGACTAAATCGGAAATATTTTGCTGGAAGGAATCAATACTCAAATAACGTTCATGTCTCTTCCGCATTTGAGGATGCGGTGGAATCACGTGGCGCTGAGCCGCCGCGCTCTTCATGTGGTCTCAGAGAGCAGCGCTGAGTCTATGGAGATAATCAAGTGGCTGATGAAATAATTGAATCCAGTCATTGATTTATCCCGCACAGTTAGAAAATCACTACGCCGCTCTGCGGTATTGAATGCCTGGAGGCTGCTGTGAAGCCCTCGCTGCCGCTGCCTGTGACATCTGTACTTAGTAATGCAACAGCACACAGTTTCCCTGTTCCGCGCTCAGAGTCTGCGCAACCCCCCACAGTTCTACAGCGACTGGACAGAGCTGGGAGTTATCATCGACTCAAGTCCCATTGTTTTACTCCTCCTCTCAAGATAAGACCTGTTATGTAACCTTTAATCATTGTTTCATGTCATATATTCAGGTTGACTGAAACGACTGCATGTCTCTTCATATATCGATCCACTGAGGATGTGTGGGGATATGTTTTATCCAATGAGGGCATGTTCGCTGTTCTCTGGTTACTTCACCGAGTTAAAAAAGAAACAAACAAATGTCAGAGACAGATCCGGTTAGTGGACAGCCCGCACTACCATCAATCACTCACCAGAAAAAGGCGTACATGACCAAGGCATTCCCAGTGACGCCTACTGTCCCAATCACCAAAACAAAGAAGGCGACGATGTAGTGAGCGTGGTCCTGGACATCCACCTGCCGATAGAACCCGTGGTCCACGTCCATTTCTGGGTCGACAGAAAAACAATAGAACCTGTTATTGATCCAGAGGGAAATGAGGGCAGACACACACATAAACGCTCCCTTCAAGCTTCCATTCCTTTAGTAGGTCAGAGTAAACGTAACAGATCTTATAGCTATTATAATACTTCCTATCAGTTCCTTGAATCAAATCCATTCCTTGTGGTTTTTGATTGTTCATTGCTTGGCATTTTGAACACATCCATATTTTCCCTTTAGGAAATCAGAGGAAATCTGCACATTTCCTCTCAGCTCACAGTCGATTTTTCGAGACTCAGATGGTTTTTAGACTTTATGGAGTTAACAAACAGGAAATTTTGGGGTTTGGGGGCAAACGTTGGGAACCGTGACAAAACTCTGCAGCCAATCTGTAGGTTTTCAGGTAAAGACTGTGTTGTTATTCTGACCCACACCACTGCTCGTGTGCACAGTTGTTTTGCACCACAAACTGCATCAGCATATTCTTATAAGGTATAGCATGTGTTGAATTAACTGAGAAGTTATAAATGTACACGATTGATTATTATCCAGTGACAGCCATAAACAGCTCTGGTTCTGAATGGATGAATCTTATGACTCATCTGCTTCTCCCAACTCCACCACGAGTTCCACAACTGTGGTTTTCAAGGAAATGCCCCCTCTGTGTAGTTTATTATCAACTTAGACAACCAATTTACTATAATAATAAAATAATTATTGTCAACCTGAAAAGCTGCTGGGATTTGAAAGAAATGCTTATGAACATCACAGGTAAACAAAAAGAAAAAATCTGCTTATTTACTGTTTTGTGAAAAACGTTTGAAAAATATGTTTCACTGTGAGCACATTCAACTCAGTCAGGAATTTTCCAATGTCTCACGATGTTTTCAGAGCCACTGAATTAGTGACAGTCACAGCTGCTCGTAAAAACATGTGATGAAGTAAAATCTGTAAAGCCAGAGAAACATTTTCACTGAGTGGTTGGAAAGAATGGGAGAGGAGGCTGGAAACTGAGACTCGTGCTCGTATTTCAGCCATGATTGAAATCACAAAAAGAAATGCACATACATGTTTCTGTCTCTGTGGTCGGAGCCGGTGCTGAACTCATCTGCCTAAAAGGAAACGTTATTAAAATTAAAGTAAGGATTGATATGAGACAAGTATCCTCTTCTCCAAAGTCTGTGGAAACAAGTGACTCCTCTTCCAGGAGCTCTGAGTTTCATGCGTGCTGCTGCAGACATGACGGTAAAAGCCATTTTACATCTCCCTGCGGTTTCACTGTAAAGCAATGATGTGTTCTAGAACACTCTCCAGAATCAGAGGGATTATGACACACAGCCTTTTCACATCAATTATTAACCCCTGCCTTGTGACCACAGCATTAATCACAGAGGGGAAGAGCACTGACGGCCTTTCTGCATCCTCGCTCCCTGTTATTGAGCTGAAGCGCTTTTTACGAGTTCATTCGTAGGATCGCCAAAGAATTAAACACCAGTGGTACAAGGTTAACCAGAGGACAGGTAAAACGGCCATGGGGAAGTTTTCAATCTGCCAGAGATGTTTAATCATTGCTGTGCTGTAAAGGTGTAAGGGGTGGTGGGGGGGGGGGTTATCTACTAAAGAGTCAATTATGCTGATGCATCTTTGATAATGAATATGGCTGTCTGACTTTGCTGGGGCACGTGGCAGGGTTTCTGATTAATTGAAGGGGATTTATATGTTTTGTTAATGTGATGGAATCAGGGAGTCGCAAATTATAAAGCGCGTTTATCCTTTGGAAACCCGCTTCCTGTCCGCCCCGGGCAGGGCCGGCTGCTACAGTTCAGCACAATGTCGTGTCACATCAATTTTAGAAGGCGCCCGGAAAACATCTGTCGTGTATCGCATTAATAATTTGTTTGTACAGGAACAGAAACGTGTTATAAATCATGACTCTGAATACCCTGCTCTAAAATTAGGCTGAGTGATTACACTTTGCATAATCTAGCAGAGCAGAAGTGGATCTGACTCACAGTGCATGCACATGCACATACAGGAGCACGCCGTTCTGCCCCGTGTGTCTGTGCGTGTGCGTCTTTACTCCCCGTGCTTTATGTGCATCATTGATGGTGCTGAGTTTTCTGTGATGGTATGGGGGGAAAAATGAATACGCATGGAGACGCGGCAGTCGGGTCCGCACAGGGAGCCCTTGCTGTGCTCTGCGAAGCCCTGTGCGTCAGAGGAACTCACCTCCTACTTCCCCTCATGGGGCGTCAGAGCATTGTCTCCTAAAGTCATGTAAATCAAACATCTGATGCCCGGAGGTGACATGCACCCTGAACACCCCTTTCATGAACATGACAGCTGCATGCAGGAGCAAACAAACAGGGTCTAAGACAATGAGTGAGCTTCGCCATATCTGATTTATGGGAATTATTTTCGTTTAAATTGCTGCACTTCAAGGATTGAAGCAGCTGCAGATCTTTTGGAGGGTATTTCAAAGGCGTTAATTTGACAGACGCACTGGGACGCATCACACAGAGCATGGTTTGAATCAACAAGTGTGCTGTGGTTGGTCCCAGGGCTTTTCTTCCTACATGAGGCTGATCTTGCTTTAAAATTAGGAGGGAAAGTCCCCAGGTTGAGATATAAACAAGAAAACAAGCCTGAAATAGGAAAACACTGAACAGAAATCTCGTGTTTTTTCATATTCTTTGTTAGCAGAAAACACAATTATGAGATGAAACACACACACACACATTTTTAAGCATGTTATGACAGAGGTTTCCATCAAGTCAAACTGACTGAGTGTAAACCATGCAGCTGTTCTATTAATTAAGTGTTACTGTACCTTATGCAGAGAGTGAAGCCCCCGTTTCCTCTCCAGGGCACGTCTGTGTTTGCAAAGTCTAAGTGGTGAAGAGGCTCAGAGACACTGAAACAGCACAGCTTGTCAAAACTAGGGAAAAAAAAAAAAAAAAAAAAACAACACGCCCACGGATTTGAACAGATTGACGTCTGCTGCTCTGATCCACCAAGTCAAGAGGAGAGTCTCTCATGCAAGGCAAGTGAGCTCCAGTAAGCTCCTGCTATCAGTGCTTACTGTGACTATGAGCATACATAAAGACAGATACAAAGGCAAGCAGCAGCAGCAGCACATTGACCCATCCCCCTGCTGGCCGCCCATCACACACAGCTCTCATATGGCACAATGCATCGATCAAATCAGTGTGTGTGTGTGTGTGTGTGTGTGTGTGTGTGTTGCCAGCCTTATGTCTCTGTGGGAGCTGGTTTGAATACACCAAAGATGTTTTTGAGGTAATTACATCAAATTACATCAAATCTTCACTTCTCTTCAAATCTTTCTCCTTTTTCCTTGGAGGTAAAATAAAAAATTCAGGCAGCTTTTCTTCTTGAATCAAGTCTTTTTAACTAATTTCCCTCAATCATTGATTTCTGTGCATCTCATGCCCGCTGCTGGTGGCATCCAGATGCCCTTTTGCTGGTTACATGCACGGTGAGAGAGCGACACCCTGGTTTCCGCTGCATTCCACCGGGAAGTCCTGTGTTTTCAAACGCACCAAAACCCTTTTATATAGTATCAGACTTGTCTCTGCTCAACCGCGTGGAAGGAGAGTGTTGGGGAAAAGCACTCAGGTAATAGATGTTTATCATCACATGCACAACTGAGCAGGCAGCTGCAGCCCCTCGTCTGCAGGGCTTAGCGTTCCCCCTATGCTGAACCCGGATTCATATCACCCGGTCGAGGTGTGTGGATTCAGAGCAGGTCAGAAAGATGCAGCAACCTATCAAACAAGCTTTTTTTTTTTTTTTAATTTCTGCGAGGATACTGTCCATCCAAGATAAGCCTCTGCACTTATGGGTCACTGCCGTTCCAATGGAAACCGGCCGGTCCACATACATTTGTTCCCAACCAGTGGGGCTCACTAGAATAAACCTGACATATGGGACGTTTGTTGCTTTTTTTTTATGTTTTCTAGGTCATAATTTGTTTTATCTTCTTCTGTTATGTACTGGGTCATACAACAACATTGTGATTACCACCTGATTCAGTGGGTGAGTTTTTAGCATCATGGGTACAAGGCTTAACTGTTTACTGTAAGTGGCTCAGACAAAGAGAGCTTTCACCACGTCTGTATATTTTATCAGAAAAGAAAAAAATCTGGGCATGATGATTTAGTCAATAAAATAAACACGTCATTTAATGCATCGGTAAAACCATAGCGACCACTTCTATTAAACATACCATTCATGTGGAGTCACCCAAGTGCGTGCAAGTCACCATATTCAAATTTCCCCCACAACAGTGTCAGCTACATCGTGTTTTTAGTCTAAATCTTCGCTCTCAACCTCCCCCGAAGCGTTCACACGTGGATCACAACAGAGATTTAAACATTTTTTAAACATTGGATTTAAATTTGAATGTCGGGACTCAAGCGGCACTAAAGTTCCCACATTCAAAGACAGACGCCTCTGTAATCAAAGAATTATTTCCTCGGAAAATGTTACTTTTCGGTAGGATGAATTTTGTTGTTTTAATTGTCTGTGGCCATTGCACAGATCTGTATGGGGCTCGTATTCCAACGGAGGGACGCTGGCTGACAGCTGACAACAATAAGAGGTCAGTTGCGTAGGATGATGAAAACCCTGACGGCTTCACGACAACGAGCCCGCCCACTTACGTCGCGTGTTGAATTCAGGCTGGAGGAGGGAGTGCATTGGCTTTTCTTTGCCTGAGGTGACCCCCCCACACACACACACACATCCACCACGACAATCAACTGTCCAATTACTGTCAAAATGGTCTGACACTCCTCTGTCACTCCTTGTGAGGCGTGAAGTGGACGAATTCATTCTGCGAAGCGTCTGGAGAGATCGAGAGCCTGGCATGGTCCACTGGAGAGCATCCTCGGATGAAGGAGTATCTGAAATATACAGCTCAGAGGAAAGTGTGGTCACAGATAATTACTTTAATTTGAAATATTAAACGGCAGCAATGACAGATCTCCATTTTTAAACTAGCAACATCCATACGTGCACACTTTTATTTTATTTTTTGTTTATTCAAAGTATCCAAATATAGAGCTTAAAGAAATGTTGCTGTCAGTTCACCTCAGTCGACCCTCTGCAGGTCAACGCCCTCCAACAGAACAGCCGTGACACTGAGATGGATTCACTCTCATCGTGTGGCCCCTAGGGGACAAATGATAATTGAATGACTAGTCACCTTCACCATTTTTAAACTCCTCCATATTGATTGACAGGAAGGGGGGGTGGGGGGGGATTTCACGTTACATAAGCATCTCAGCAGCGGATGGTCACAGGTTCATCTGATGGCACAAGGGGATCAGCTACTCCCTTCTATTAAATGCTCTTGCAGACCTGTGCGTGGATTAAAGTCGCTGGATAGCGGCACAGCAGCTGAGTCCCAACCCGAACTGTGTCACAGCTTCAGAAACACTGCAAACATATTTACACTGAAGATCATTTAGCTCAGTGCAGGTCTAACAACCACTTCAGATGTAAACAGGCTTGTTTCTGCAGTCTGGCTCAATATGTTGAGGACTCGTGGCAGCCGTAGCCGGGGGGCGTGTGTGGCGAGGTGATGACGGCTCATCAGAGGTGGCTTTCGTAATAAGTCCAGACGACTCAACGCTGAGCCCCCCTTCACCTCACATGTATTCCTCCTTAACGAACAAGAACTCCACAACCCTGCTGTCCTGCAATCCACACTATACAATATCATGCACATACCTGATAATATCTAGTGTAGTCATGTGTCCCTCTTGGTGATCACTATCAGCACCAGTGTTCAACTCCTCATCACAAGTGAGACACCATGACTGATGAACTCTTCTCCACTCCATGTTCACACTGCATTACATGTCAAACTGAAATACACAAGACAGACAGACAGACAGAGAGAGAGCAGAAATATTAATTGCAAGTATTTTCCGGTGACGTGTGTCGCCACCAGAGGGCGACAAGATGAATTCTCAGGCTCGACAGCATCTGAGGAACTTTCACATAGTATCTGACCCGTTCAGTCTAATCCCAGTTTAATAATTCACACATAGAATTTTCAACCAATTTTCAAACCATATACATTCTGTTATTCCTAGATTCTGGGCTGTAGCAGGGACATTGTGTACCCACTGGCAAATGAACAACTTCATTTTAGAATCTCTCAGATTGATATTTAATGAGGAATGGACAACACATTAAATTACAGTCTCTCCCTCTTTGATTTGTTATCATAAAATATAAATGACAAACATTTTAAAAATTAAGAATGTGAGTGCCGGCATGCGTCCGCCACTACATGACTCCTCAGAACGTGGAAGCTGTGTTGTAAAGTGTAATTGTGTCTGGTGGCTGGACACAGATCAGGGCACGCGGATATTCAGGATGTCAGACAGATATTCGTAGCATTGCAATGAGAGAACTCGCTCTCCTGTTGCGTATAGAGTTTGGTTCTATTTTAAATATTTGAATAATAAATTTAGTTTGCCGGAGACAACCAGTGTGCATTCCAATATCGGCAACCTTGAACAAGAGCCCAAAGGTTACGGACCCGTTTCACATTAAAGGCATAGTTATGCACCCACATGCCCAATAGTGCATTTGTATCACAATGCACCACACTTATGGTTTCATTTCAGCAGCAGAGGAATGTGTGTGTGTGTGAGGTTCAGGGTTCAGTCATACCACACATGCACAGATCATTCACATCCAGAGCTGAGGATAAGGAGAGTGCACGTGGAGCTCTATCACCACCTAGTGGATTCTGAGGCGCGGCACCTCCTGCTAAACTGCTGTGCTTTGCTGGGGGAGCAGCTGTAGGTGGTCTGAGGTGGGCCCCTCCAGTTGTAAATAGTGCTCTGACACGTGTGTGACCACTCTGGTGACTGCGACCCCTCACCCCTGAAAGCTCAGCTTTACCACCTGGGGGTGGACTGGTCTTGATCTCGCAGCACCTCCGGCAACTCAGCTCGCTCCCTCCCTCTCCCCGTAAAGAACCTCAAGGCCCACGTTATCGTGCACACGCTCAGGCATACGTGTGTGTGTGTGTGTGTTTAGAAAAACAGCTCCCTTACAGAGGTATTTGAGGTGGAGGTCTTAGGGACTGTTACTCAGTGTAAGTTCTATTCTGTGTACTTCTATGTTACAGTTACTTTGTTTACGTTATAAATACCTCCGTCAGAGAATCATGGTCAAGGCTAACCTACGATTATATCGCAGGATTTTCTATGCTCATGTTGGTACAATTTGATCTGTGTCAGCTGTTGCGCATTAGAATTGAAATTATTTTCTCCCTGGAACCAATAATCAATAATAATAATGGTCATTTTATGGTCGCTTTAGTCTGAAAGAGGGTTCACCCAAAAATAATCATCTCCTCGCTGCAGATGGGGTTTGAAGTGTTTGAGACCACAAAACCCTTCTGCAGTGTGAGGGGGGAAACAGTGTTGCACTCCTGACTGTTAGAAACTGTGATGATTTACATTCAGTTAAATGTTGTACAATTCCAATTGTACAATTTGATCGATGCACACTGCAGGCAAATCCTCACTTTTACATCAGTGTAAAAACGGCTGGTCACATTGAAACCGGCTGTGGCTGTTCCTCATTTCTCTCACATGGTGCGTGTTAGAACTAAGACGCTCTTACATCACAGGTACACACACACACACACACACACACACACACACACACACACACACACACACACACACACACACACACACACACACACACACACACACACACACACACACACACACACACACACACACACACACACACACACACACACACACACACACACACGGGAGCCTCAAAACGTCCCGAGGTCCCAAACACAAGCGGGAGATTTAGAGCGCAGCGACTCTGAATGAGACGCATGTTGACAGACGCTGCGCGGTATAAAAACACAGCCCAGGTGTGGCATTCAGTCCTCAGGTGCGTCTTTTCAGGACATACGTGTAGTTTGATATCTTTGTGGACGAGCGCCTTCGTCCTCGCCAACATTTGTTCCTCCTACCATTTTTTCCCCCTACAAAGCCCCCCCCCCCCCCCCCCCCCCCCGTCCAATCCTATTCACTCTCACTGGCCCAGCAACTAATGGCCCTCAACACCCACCTCAGCAATCACATGCCACCCCTTTGATCAGCGTTATCCCTCACTTTAGTTGGGTTTTGAAAAAAACAGAAGGATACAGTGGTGACAATGGGCCAAACCGTGGCTCACTCCCACTGCCTAACTCATTCTCCTCTTCGCTATCCATCCTCTTTTATCCCCTTGTCCGCGTGCAGCGCGGAACAATGCGGCGCAGGCGGACGAGGGTGGAGGCCCATGACAGGAGCGGTAACACGATGACACACCAAAGGCCAGGTGAGTAAAATCCCCCTCCGCGGTGGGACATGTGTCACAGTCCGGCCGCGTCGCCAAACCTTTATTGTGGTCTCGCGTCGCTCTCCTGTGGCCCACCCCCCCGCGGCGGCTGTAACGATGAAGCTCCCATCTGCTGTGGGGTCCCCGGTCTATGTCTCTCTGAACTGATCCCTCGCGGCGGTCCCCCCCCCCCCTTTGTCAGACGCGCCGATCACGTTTCACTTTTGACACCTCCGTGCTTTAGGTTTGCGACAGGTACCGAAGTTCTTCTGTTCTCAGAAGAAACACTCTGGAAACACGATCGCGGCCCTGGCGCCCTTGTCCCCCTGGTGAAAACAGTATTTTGTTTTAAAGAGGAGAAAAAACTGTTCTTAAGGAATGTAAGAGTGTGTTGATACCTCACTAAGAGTCACATAATTGACCCCTCAGCTGACCTCTGATTTACCACGAGGGGTTTGACGCTGAACGTTTTCAGAGCTTTGGAACTCTAGCCAGAACTCACGCAGTCTGAAATATTCCACCATTATTTTTTACATTCATTTGTAACCGTCTGACACTCCATCCATCACCTGTCTGCCCACACACACACACACACATCCATCCCCATCTATCTGTCACATCCTGCCACTCACCCGCAGTGTTCTCAGCTGCCGGGGCACGTCAACGCCGCAGCCGGTGATTCTGCACACAAACACGCGGAGGCCAGTCGTTGGTAACCTGAACCGACTCAGCATCCTAACCTGCAGCCGGCTCGCCTGTCACAGGTCAGGGAGACAGCTGGAGCGTTTTCAGGCTTAAACTGATAAAGTGTCTTGGAACGAGAGCGATGCCCGATACCAGGCCAGATTATCTTGTCACAGTCCTGATAAAGTTCTCCCCGAGTGCTCGTCACCTACCTCCCATTACATTCCAATGACTACATTTTTCCACTCATCTCTGAAATTTTTCCCTTTGCATTCGACAAACTCAGCTTTTTATTTTTCCACTTTGACGACAGACAAAAGCTTTCGCCCAGAGCAATTCAACATCTGACACCTGACCCTTGATCTGTGAACCCGCGCGTTTGTCTCCAGATACTTCAGCTATCAGTCAGACTCATGAAAAGAGATTCTCTGCCCCCGAATGACTCACTTTCTTGTTTCTTGGCCTTGGAGGTAAACACCTCGGCGATTATTGAATGAACCTGACCTCCCTTCTCAGATAAAGACGATAACAAACATGATTATCCCAGCATCTCTTTTCCTAATCGTCTGCTCTTTAATCAGCAGTTCACACTCGATAGTGGAGTCACTAATCCCTGCAAGATCTCTCTCACACACACACTCAAACACACTGCTGTTTGCTCTCTTTTTTATATCCACCAAGATTAAACTGTGCACCCTGTTGCATTCATTTATTAGTTTATATCAGATTCTGCATACAACGTTGCACCTCATTGTCTCCAGAAGCTGCTGCTAATTTTTTTGACCTTGGAAGAAACTGACACTGCGCCTCTACTTTCCCATAACCTCTCCTCCCAAAGCGAACTGATTAGATTATCGTGGCATTACTTCCAATTGTCTCCATGTAAGCTTGGGCCTGTTTGTTGTTGTACGCCACTTGTGACGTGCAGGGCATGAAACAAAGTTCAAGGCTGCCGCTGCGTTCGCTTCACCTTTCCTTTTTATTACGGGAGCGGGTGTTTGTCTGCGGTGAGACAGTAACAATAAGTGCTAATGGTGCGGGGGTCTGTAAAGTGCTGGAGCGGTGATGTCATTTAATTAAACATGGGGGGGGGCACATCCCGTTCAACATAATCATGAGTCACATTTCTTCATCCTGGAAGAGTTCACCTCCCTGTTTCATCCACATCTGCCCTTAATGGACTCAGACCGCCAAGGCAGCGCTGGGAGTTTATACATTTTAACATGGGTGGCCCCAGTTCAAACTGGAACATCCTGCCCTGCCAGTGAGGGGCTGGAGCGTGACAGTGACAAACTCTGTGTGTCCGTAAACATGGCGGCGCACCACGCTCTGATAACACAGACGTCCAACACTAACTGTTGTGTTAAACCAGAACTGTGTCGCAATGATTTTTTTTTTTTTTAGAATCTCTAACACTGAATTAATAAATCGGTGTTTAGCTCTTACTGTGTGTTGTGAAACTAAATCATCTCTGACCTGGATATGAAAAGAAAAAACTTGATTATTTTTGAGTGAATATTAGAGAGACCAAATAGAGATCTTGAATCAGATTCTGGCTCCTGTCTCATATTTACAATCAGAGCTGTTTTCAAGGTGACTGCAAGACGTGATTTACATCAAAGGAACGACGTGCTCATGCTCCTGTGATCAACTGTCCGGTCCTCGGAGAGAGGGACACGATATCCTCCTATTACTGACAGGGAGCATGATATGTGTGTGTGTGTGTTACTGTACACTTGTGTGTCATAGTGCGGCCTCACTCACAGGTCTAATGTTTGAGTGTGAATGTGTGTCAAAGGACATTTATGCAAGCGGCTAACATAAATACATCAAGGGAGCACACAGCTGTTTAGAGGCGCGTTTCTCAGGGTTCAGACCTGAGATAAAGCGTGGGACTCTTTCTGTTCCCTCACCTCTGACTTATCTCGGGTGAAGCCCTGGCTCAGCCCGTGCTGGCCAGGCTCTCCGTCGGCGATCGTGCAGCCGTCCCACCGTGAGGCCACCGGATGGCTGCAGTGAAAGGGACCTGCTCTGATCTCGACACATACCAGGCTGGATTAGAACGAGGAACCAGAGTCGAAACCGGAGCCGGGCCTCTCCGCTGTCACTCTCTAGCCCTGCTGCTCCTTCCCAAAGACATCCTCAACACTTCCTCCTCCAATTAGAGTGACCTTGTTGCGTCGCAGAGGAGGAAAGCTTCTCGGGAGTCGAGACCCCGGCTTCGTGCAGCGCGCACGTAGCCGTGCTGTCGAGCCCGCAGCCTTGAAGGCTAGAGGTTACCATCAAAATAGCTCAGTTTGAATCTGTAAGCTGGCACAGACGCATGAAACAAACAAACAGCCCCCGGGGGGCCTTTCATCTTTGCCCAGTGGTCGTGATCAGCACTTATCCAGCCCTGTTTGTTTTGTAACACAGTAGCAGGAGGCCCCTGGCAGACGGTCTTTGAATGTTAAAAACCATAAAGCCAGTACAGAGTCTGACATTGTGCCACCTTGGGGAGGAGCACTGGTGACTCACATGTCTCCTCTTCGGGAAGCGGCGCCACTGACAGCTGACGAGCGAGTGGCTGAAGGCAGAGAGCCGAGCAACTCCATCAGTCCCAGCGCAGACGCTCACGCTGCGTCCGCTGCGTGTTTGGACATATGGCCCGCCCCACAATGCTGCAGCGCACACGTGCATTTCTGCTGAAATTCCTCGTTTCAATTCGTCTTTTGTGGCGCAGACAGCTGAACGCAGGAGGTTTCCAGGGTTTGGGCGGAGGCCAAGCCGTCCCAAGTGCATCTGAGGGAGTTCATGGATGTGTCCCACCTGTCCAGCCCTTCACACTCAGGGGAAAAAAATATATATATTCCCCCCAATCCTACATCATTATTTTTGAGCGGTGCCGTTGTAAATGCTACAACACATCAGTAACTTTAACAGCAGCTACGTCCGCTCCAAGGACGTGAAATTAGTCATCGCTATCTGCGGCATATTGGATTCTCGTTTACTCGTGCAGCGATAATTCAGCCTTGTTCGCAGCACGGAGCTATAGCTCGCTGTGCTATGCATGAACAAGCGACACCTGCACACAGCTTCACAGTCACTTCTAAAGTCACTGTAATTTCATATCATTTCAGATCAGAGCGTGAAGTTGAATTAAAGGTTAGTATGATTTGATATAAGCTCGAGAGCGCACACCATAACGTGAGCATCATGTAATTATATACAGTGCGATCATGGGTCTGGAAGGACATGCAGTTTTTAAATGGCTCCTTGCACACTGAGTATCTGTGTTTAACCTTCCTCACTTCCTCCCTTCTATTTATAAGAGTGTCATAGTCCTGCTGCACTTTGATAGTACCAAGTGATCTCATTTACACACACACACACACACAGGCACAGTTACACACACACACACGTTGCTGCGAGCAGATATTTTGCACACATACACAATCTATGTGCAAATGACGCCAGCAAATCCCCCAATAAAACGTTCGAGCAATGAGCGAAACAGATGGAAATAACCGCACTGAGCGCCACAATGGCCGGGCATTTGGCAGCAGGCCGCGGCTGAATTGCAGCATGCCCTAATGGATCAGCTGAAAGCTATGCGAATCCTCCAGTACCGGCCCCGGCTACCTGCTCCCTGACTCTGCAGCTCCGTGCCAAGGCTGATCCGGGGCTCAGTGCCCGCTGACAGCCGAGCTCACTCTGGCAAACAACCGGCACTTCTGACTGAGGAAATGTACTTAATTACATCCCCACACCGTCAAACGCGAAAGTCCTAAACCAAGTCAACAACATGCGACGCGAGCTCCTGCTTTGCTGGGGATTGATCGTTTTCCAACACGTGCCCCAGAGCTCACACCTCCACAATGGACCCACAGCTCAGTCTTTCATTTCACTGATTTATTTAGGACAACAAGCACTTATGAGCATCCCTGTAGATGTGCCAGTGCTTGAAACTGTCTACTCCTCTTTTTCCATCATAAAAAAAACAACAAAAATATCCCTAATTTGTTTTTTTTAAATCACGATCCAATCTATAAATGTTAAAGAAAGTGATAAAAAAAAAATCCTTTATCCAGCTTTTTGTCCAGACCCATTCCCGGACCTAATGGGTTCTTTTTTTTGGACCGGGTCCCATCTGGCCCCACGAGTTTTGTGGAAATCTGTACGACAAACAAACAAAGACAAACTAACTAACCAACTAGAATGGCACTCATTAGAGCGCATACCTCAGCCAAAGCCCGACCGTCCCCTCAAATTCAATCAAGCTGCGCCAAATTATACACAGGCGCAGATATCGGTTCCCTGAACACGCTTGATTCTTTCCATTCATCAATTATTCTTTGACAAATCAACGGAAATGTTGAAAAACTCTATCTCACAATGTCAAATGGAGTTTTTTCAAATCCTTTACGTGTCCCCTGATCCACATTTGTTCCTGACTCATTCCTCCAAGTTCTGTGGTAATCAACAGGAAGAGGAGAAAACCCAGCATGCTCGGCTGCTGTCGGCCATCCATTATTTTATTTCTGCCTTTGTTGTGAAATTAGAATTTCAAAATAAACCATCAGGGAGATTAATGATGGCACTGTATTTATCGATCTAGGCTAAGACACAAGCGCTAAGGGCCTAGCACTGCTAACCGGTGGACACCAAAATACACACACCCCATCCTCCAGTATGCCTTGATCCACTTCTCCGCCCAGATGCATGACCTGTTCTCTGACAAGTCAGAGTGAATGTATAGGAAAAGCTTCATCTCATAATGTTACAGAAAGAGAAAATAAACAAACAAAACAAAAAAAAAAAGTTGGATGGGAGCCTCTGTTCTGATCCACGCCAAAATTTAATGGGTTGTTTCTTGGCCCGCGTTCATCTTTCCACCGAGCTGCATGGAAATCGTCCGAGTAGTTTTTACGTTATCCTGCTGACAAACAAACAAACACAGACAGACAGATAAGGGGAAAACATCATACGAAGCTTTTACTGTGTTTTACGTACAGCAGTGTCTCAGGCTGAAGAGGCAGAAAACACTAATGAAACAATAAACATGTCTGAGCTGTTATCATATCACTGAGATATTAAACACGATGATTCAGAGCCTCCACATCATCATTTCTCACACACACAGAGACGAGAATCCCAAAGATTTGTGGGGAGAGAAAGAGATTAGCAGTGCGTGACATTTGTTTCATATTATTCTTTTACAATTCTCTATTAAGCGAAAGCAGCTGCGGTGATCTGGACTGTTTGTGCGAGGGTTGTTATACGTTCATATAAACTCTGTGGGGAGCCGTTGTTATTTTCCTCCGAGGGCCCTGTCAGCACTCTGCAGAGCCCCGACATCAAAAATTGAGACGCCTGCCCCGTCACTGGCACAAATAATGAAAGAGCGCCCTTCTCACCCGGGTGACGAGTGTCTTCCTCACACCCCATGTGGTGGTGATTCACTCGGCTTACTCATGGCGCTCCTGCAAACAGATTAATATTTAGTATCGTCGCTGAAGTATTCAGGACCCGCTGGGGACCGGTGACGCCCTCCGGACCGTGCACATAAAGGAACTCTCTCAGATTGTTCTATTTTCAGTCACATTATCTTCACAACTCTGGGGCGTAGGAGACAGAGGAGGGTCACAGAGGAGATATCAATAAACAATATGGCCTCTGTGTGACAGGGCTCTGAGCAGGCTGTGTCCTGAGAAGTCGTGTCGTATGCACAGACATAAAAATATCTCCTAAGTGAAATGTCCCACAGTTAACCAGTCATTCAATACATTTTATGGAGCCAAATAAATTGTCCTGAGTAAGAAACCACTGTGGGGAATGAGGACATGTATCTAGCATTACAGAGAAGAGGCTAAAAGTAATTGAGGTATGAATTGTGGCTGCCTTGGAGGACTGCTTTAATTGTGATGCTCTGCCTTTTATGTTCACTGCTAATTGTTTGGTCTCTAAAAACGGAGGTTTAATTATTCTCTGGGAAATTGGTGAAAATTGAAAATGAAAACATCCTGGAAATGTTGA
This sequence comes from Pseudorhombus dupliciocellatus, assembly GCA_016785235.1. Classification (NCBI taxonomy): domain Eukaryota; kingdom Metazoa; phylum Chordata; class Actinopteri; order Pleuronectiformes; family Paralichthyidae; genus Pseudorhombus; species Pseudorhombus dupliciocellatus. The sequence continues at coordinate 599,983 of JAFBJW010000607.1, read as the reverse complement.
AGAAACGATTCTGGATCTGCTCCTGGTTCTGCGCTCTTTCTTGTCTTACATTCATTTGGAAATCTTTTTTTTTTTTGGCGTAATCCTGCTCACAAACAAACAAACTGTGGCAAAGACTGAACCTCCTGCAGAGATGACAATAAAAACATCCTCTCTCAACACAAGCTGGGTGGTTTTCTCTGTTTGAGATCAGTGACACGACTTGAACAAACTGGAATCGCGTTCTTTAATGATCTCTTGGACACTGGCCGCACAATTAACACAATAAGTCCACTCCTCGTCTCCCAGTGAACTTAAAATAACCTTGAAGAACGACGCGGTTCGCTGCCTTTCAAACAACGGTCTTTGAACGTAATCTGCCGTGTGCCCGTTCACATTACGTTCATGCTTTGAGCCTGTTTACATAAGCAGCGATTTCCTTTCCTCTAATTCTCTTGACCAGTTTGTTCCAGCTCAGGCTAATGGGACACTGGAGGCTATCCCAGCATGCACTGCTAGGGGAAGCAAACCAGAGAGACAGTTTCACAGTGAATTTTCTTGGTGACGGAAAATGAAATAAAAACATTAGCAGGAACGTATCGGGGGGAAATCACACTGCATTGGCAGCCAGAGGCAAATCGACATCAGACCTCAGCCAACAGGCTCCGAGATTCAACAAAACGTGAAGAAGAACCGCCACCTGGAATCATTACAGCATGTCTATTGAAACACATTGGTAGTTTGGTCCCATTGGAGTGACTCCGTCAGATAATGACAGGAGGCAGCTTCAGCTTCACTGTGAATCAGCCAGGGTCAAATCTGGGTCACGGCAATAAAGAAGAGCAACAAACAGACAGGATTCAGGTGCGTGCATCACGACGAATGAAACATGGATGATTGGCGATTCAATGAGGATGCATGTGAGGACATGACGAGGAGGAATCCATACAATAAGGACTTGGCTCGGGACCACGCACATTCTTTACGAGTGGAGCCCGGCCTGTTGAAGACGCACGGAGGAAAAGACGTGTATTGACAAGACGTTTAGGCCCAAAAGAAAACAAGAGCCTTAATAGCAGAGGATAAGAGACAAGTCAGCGTGGATTTAAAGTGTCAGAGCCGAGCTTCACTCATCCTTTCATCCAGCAGCCATCTAGAGGCATGTTCACGTGTTAAATTAAAACCAGAGAGAGAAGAAAAATGCAAGTGTTTGGTTTGCTGGAAGGAGTCGAGCTCTCTTCTGGCACCGAACACAAAAATGACTTTAATAGTTTAAGGACTAGGTGGCTGGTGGAATTCAGTTGTGCAGAAGATGAAAGCTTTGGGGAGGATGAGGGCTGATGGAGAGGCTTTAGCTGCAGCCGCCGCGGGCTCACCTTTCCAAGAACCTGCGCACTCAATGAGCTTTTAATTTGTTTGGAGCGGAGCGCGCTGCAAACTGGGCTTATCACAACAACCCCCGGTGTCTCCCGGGAGCCTCGTCGCCTGGCGTTTGAACGCCTCTGCCGGTAAATAGCAGGTGAAGTGGGACCCTTGTATCTGAGGATGTGTGCAGCCATCAGACGGAACCTGACACCGGTGCGCACAGAGCGCGGAGATCAGGTTGGAAACGCGCATCGCCACAGAACATCTCCAAATCGCATTCCGCATACTGAAATCTAACCCGGGGACATCAGGATGTGTGACACAATCCCCAAGACATCTGAAAACCGCGCTCCTCCAAACGGGGGGCTCCAGGGGTGGTTCGGGACAGATATGTGGACCGCTTGTTGTTCACTGTTCGGGGGAATCTATAAAAGAGGGGCGGACACCAACTGCCCCCAAACGTCAGAGCGCACAACTATAAATCTCTCCAAAGCGCCCTCTGCGCCCGGTGCGTTGTTATGCGCAGACATCTGTCCCGCTTCAGTCCAGCATGAGGAGGAGGACGCGTGTGGACACTCTTCGAGCTGCGTAGACCACTACCTGACCCCGGGCAGAGACCATGGAGAATAAACCCCCCCGTCTTTGCCGTGTGCCGCGTCGAGAAACCGCAAAGTGTTGGCGACTATGAGTTTCTAGCGCGCGTCCGGATTTATCCACGCTGTGTTTTTGATTCGAGGCGCAGAGGAGTTTGTTGCGCTCCGGGAAAGCGGACACCTTTTTTTGCGCTTCGCTCATGCGCTCGGAGACGCTGATGTCTTCATTGGGCTCCTTTCACTGGGAGATGGTGGATCTCTCTCGGATTTCCAACGTGGAAACGTAGCATCCAATTAATCAGCAACTGCAACCGGAGCCGGCGAGGCGCGGTGGCACTCGGTGGGCGCTCTTCGACGCCTACCTTTGGACTCGGAGCGTGTGGACAGACGCATGGTTCGGTCGGTGCGCGCTGGATCAGAGTTGACGCGAACCACACCTGGCGCACCGTCTCGGCTTTATTTCGTTTCTCCGCTCGGACTCGAAGTGAATCTCGGCGCGTTTCGAGGAACTTTCTGCTTTTTTGGATTGTGGCCGTTGAAACGATTCACTGCAGCTGAATCAGCTCGGGACACTCAATGAGTCGCGTTTTCTGTTTGGATCTTAACGCCAACAGCCGAGCGAGTTCCAGGTCTGCATGGGCCATATTTAAAGTAAGTGAAGCTTTCGGGTTTTGCACCATTTTCGTGTCCTTCGATTATCTGTGCGTACAAAAAAATGCGCTTCTCTTCTTCTCCACTAAAGCAGAAAATGCCACTCGTGCATGTGTCTTGCAGTTGCTGGGACTTTTTGCGTTGCATGTTAAAGCCCAGTATTTATCCATGCATGGCTGTTTAGGTTTACTGCAGACTCAACATGCCATTAGACGGAGTCACGTAAGCTTTGGGGATCGCCATCTGGCCAACTCGCACCATTATTTAGGCTATCGGTGCCAATCTTTTGGTGCGTGCTTTACCCAGCGCATTTTGCGTGAGTGTGTGTGTGTGAGAGAGACAGGCGCACCCTCCTGATATCACAGCAGCAGGAATGCATCATCTTATAATCCCACAGCCTGACAAATAAATAAACTAACAAGTACACGGCGAGCTGCGGGTTAAAAATGAATATTTGTTATTAAATACAAACGCAGCACTTTTACGCACAGCTTTACGCACTGGCTTGAGCTTTGTCTCCATTTTCTGCTCTAATATTTTGGGGATCTCAAGCATATGAAAGTTAATATCTTCATTGCGTGAAATTGTTTATTGTAGGTTCACTCTGATTTTACAGCAACATCGCTGACAAAGTGTGGATCAAAGTCTCCTGACATGATGGCACATAGTTATTAATATAGAATGAGTCAGTGGAGCTTTGGCCTTCATCACTTTGATGACTTCATCACAAACAAAAGTTGGCCTTAACCCAGAGCATGCCAGGAATATTTTAATTCTAACGGCGAGTTTGTTTCTGATTGGTTGGTTTTATCACCTCGTTCCCAATAAAAACGTCCTCTCTTATTTATTCCCCACAGCTTTCTTCATAGGAACTGAGTCTAAGATGAAGTTATGGGATGTTTTGGCCACGTGTTTGTTGCTCCTGAGCTCTGCTGCTACACGGCCCCTCTACCAAAACACTCAGCCCGCCAAGAGGACTCACTTCCCCAGCAGCTACAGTGATTCCACGTCCCTGTCTGTTGAGGACGACGAGCCAGCGTTCCAGCGCGAAGACCCCGACCTGCAGGAGATCTCCATGGAGAATCAATGTAAGGCTCGGCCGCGCGTTCATGTGTGATGTGAGTGCGTCACTGACGGTCACTTGAATTGTTGGTAATTGGCTTGTGAAAACCTCCTCTGAGAGAAACAAGCACCAAACCAATCAAACGTCAAAGGTGAAGTTTTGTTTTGTCTTATCATCGTACGCAGCTACGGGCCGACTCTTGACACCACGTACAGGTCAAGCTCCAGGGTGCATTTTAAAGCAGGGCAGCTCAGACTGACACAGTTGGTCTGCGGGCCAAGTAATTTGGCCTTTCCTCACTAATTACATTTGAGAAAGAGGCTGTAAAGAGATATCCATGTGGGCCGAGCCACCAGTGGAGAGTTCCACGTTGATAACGCTCTCGGAGGAGCAGGTTATCAGCTGAAAGATCTTAATCTGTATTTTATTGCTGCCGTGGTTTACAAGCAGTGGTGTCAAAACAAGCTGGCGACCACAAATTAAAGCCGGACCACTTGTTTACGCCCACCTCCGCGAGCGGACAAACCCCCGATGTTTACCCGCCTGCCAGAGAGTCAGCAGTCACGGCGTGTTTTGAGGCGAAGCAGGTCGCAGGGACTTTCAGGGCAGCGGCTGGACAACGGTGCGGAGTTTTAACACATCAGGAGAGAGTTCTGTGTTTATGTTCATGTCAACAGCGGCCGTGGGCAGGAATTTATTTTGTTTGGATCAGCGTGACATTGTATCATCTTCACGCAGATGCGAATGCGGCCAAGAACTAGATAAGGAATGGAACATTTAGACGAAAGGTTTGTCCCGCCACCTCATCTTCTGTTTGGATCCGCTGTGACATCACTGATCTACTGTGTAACCCAAGACCATTAACTATGCACTAATAGTGTAAACAGCACCCAGGCTCCAAGTGGGGAAGGGGTCCTTAGCTTCGAACGCGGTTATGACCTCAAAGAAAATATACGACAACAGTTGCACGACATTCAGCCAACCAGGAAGCTAGAGGTCGTTCAAAACGCATCAAGTATGCACAACTGCCCCGGTCCGGCCCGTCAGCAGGTGTACACCAGCCTGTGACACACAATAGGCCTGCGCTCGACCAGAACAGACCAGGTAAGAGAGAAGCGATAGGTGACACTGCAACAAAGAGGCCGGCGTCGACCACAACGCCACCTGCCAGACATCACACCCCTGCTGACACACCACTCGCCGTGACGACACACCACCGTTTACTCACGCGTGCACGCACGGCGCTAATGTGATTAGAGTCTGGGTAATTGACTTAATCTCAGGACAATATGTCTTCGCGAGCTTCATACATAGTTTATCGCTGCCAGACCCGCGGGCGCAGGAGTCGGGGCGGCGTATCTCCTTAATGGAATCAACATGTAACAAAGGAGGGTCCAAGGCTTTCAGGCAGCCCCGCTCGCAGCAGATGGTGCAGAGCTGTGCTGCTGCATGTTTTCAGTTTCTGACAGACTACAATCTGCTCTGTCTTAATGACTCAAAGCATGCGATTCCTTCTCTGTTCAGACTTTGAAGTGTCCGGCTTCTGAAAGTGCATCCATCACAGATTTAAATGACCTGATGTATGACGTCTGTTTCATCAATGCGGCAATGCCAACCGCTGTGTTGAATTGCTGAAAATTACAAAAACAAAAGAACACCACTTAACAACTGTTATGATCTATAGATCTATGATCTATTATAATCCATTATTTAATGTGCAGTTCTGTAAATCTGCAAATCAAAACGCTTCGACCTTCATCCTCCCAAAAGTCGCCTCAGAGGAGCGAGGAGTCAAACCAGGGCACCTGCAGGTTCACGTGAACTACCCTGGACTCTGTTTGCATTCCTCCGCTCGAGACTTCTCTATAAATCATTGTCGCCGGTGGCTGTTCCGCACATTTCAGAGTATTTATAGACATTATCCGTATTTGTGTCCACACGTGTTTGGACACTTTAACGTCCACATGCCGGAAGACTATAAGTATGAAGAGTCTCAACAACAATTGAAACGCTGATTCGCTCTCTGTCAAAGAATTCTCCTGTTATATCATAAGTTTAAACTTACAAGAGTTTGAATTAATGACTGGTTGATAGAGTTGATGCCATTCTTAGGTTTTTAAGTCTGTTGCTTCTGTGTCTTCCAGATGACATTGCGGGTCTCTATCCAGAGAAGTTTGACAACGTAATGGATTTTATCGAGGCTACCATCGGCCGACTCAGGAGATCACCGGACCCCAGCAGCGGCTCCAGGGGCCGGAGGGAGCAGAGACAGAGGGGAGCAGCAAACACGGGTGGTGCTAGGGGTGAGGGGAGAGGACATGGCGACAGAAGACGGAGTCGAGGGCGCAGTCGGGGTGGCAAAGGGGGCCGAGGAGGCGAGAGGGGACGGGAGAGGATATCGGTGCAGAGCCGAGGCTGCTTGCTGAAGGAGGTCCATCTCAACGTGACGGACTTGGGGCTGGGCTACCAGACTAAGGAGGAGCTGATCTTTCGGTACTGCAGCGGCCCCTGCGTCGAGGCCGAGACCAACTACGACAAGATCCTGAACAACCTCACGCACAACAAGAAGCTGGACAAGGACACGCCCTCCCGCACCTGCTGCCGGCCGATAGCGTTCGACGACGACTTGTCTTTCTTGGACGACAACGTTGTGTATCACACACTGAAGAAGCACTCTGCGAGGAAGTGCGGCTGCGTCTGAGGACGTCTCGCCGAAGATGACGGGCGCGGTCGGCCAACCACGGATCACCTTTACAAGCTCGCTCTGCAGACAGAGGAAGGGGAAGTGAGCCGTCTCATTTCACAGACTCATGCAGACATGAATCAGCCGCGCACCAGCAGAATCTGGACTGTTACACAAAGTGGAGAGAAAAAAAATGAATGACTGTTTGGCTTGTTTTCCTGAAGAATTCATTTTACTGAGAAAAGTTTTCCTTCGCCTCCTCCAAAGACTGCGGACGTACGCAGAGATTAAAGGAGTCAAATATTTGCTGATCAGCTGCGGTCAGATTTACCTCCGCTGCACAGTCTGGCTATCAACATCTACATTCACAGCCAAGTGATAAGAGAAAAGACTGCAGTTCAGCAAAGACTTTATGGTGCAACGCATCCACATAAAATCCAATCATATATAGAAATATATATATATATACACATACACGTGTGTGTAAGAGGTATATTTATTAAGATGGAATTAACTTATTGTTATTTATTTCAAACCATTTAATGAAAGAAACGTCATTTTTCTTATTTATTTAAATGCTTCGTTTGTCCTGGACGGTGCCAAAGTGGAGCAATTTCAAAAAATCTTACTCCATAACTGCTAAACACACACATCCTAATAATGCTTCTTCGCTTCACTTAGATTCCAGACTTTCTCAATTCACGAGTCCAAAACAAATCTATCAAAAACAGGCAAAGGTAGCGGAGTGTAGAAGGAGTCGGAGGAGGGGACCAATAGAAGACTGAAGTGATCTGCTGTTTTGGAGTGTTCTTAGGGACGAGCTTTCTTTCATTTAGAGACAATTCACCTCATGTTCACCCACACGTGAAGTTGGGGACTCTCTCCTCATCACCCATGTCATTTTACTGTATGTTTACAAAGAGGCTGCTGTTTATTTCCAGAGTAACTGAAATAACCCGCCGTGACCCCAGTCGTCTCTCTGAGGATCTGTAGGTGCCTTTCAGGATCTATCCTTTGAGTCATGGAGTACAGAAGCTGCTAGAATACCTGCCCATCAGCGTCCGTTACCCGAAACCTCATTCTGGCCTCGCACCAAGTCTGAGCAAAAGGCTTTGCAGCGGCTACCGTCCCGATAGGCTTTAAAGTTCACGGGACGGCCTGTGTTTCTGTCTCGGCCCTGACAGACAGGTCTTTCTCCCTGAAAAGGGGATTTGAAATCAATCCTCTCATTTGAGTCTTAACCAAATATCCCCGCTGGCAAAGGTGTTTTTGGTGACAGCAGTTTAAGGCCGATCCAGCTACTGTAAGGCGAAGTGTAAATATCTGAAGAGGAAACGTTTCCACAGGAGAACATGAGGACAATGGGTCGGCTCGGTTATTGTCCACAAACATCCGTACGTTTATTCCCAAACTGGAGGAGAAATATACATCCAGGAAAACAGGAGGCTCTTTACAGGCATGTTGCTGTGCCCATCGAGACCTGTGGTTTAAAGTGGAACAAAGAGAGCCCTCGGGTGGGTCTTGATGTTAGCACGGATTAGGGACCAAGGTATCTGTGCCCACCCAGAAGCAAGCAAGCCAGCTTTACTGTGTAATCCCCTGCAAACAGAACAAATCCACTGCATCAGGCTGAATTTAGGCCAAATACTACAGAGAGGGAGAAAAAAAAAAAACACACACTCCAGCTTTTATCGCAGCATACCTCATCAATTGGATCATCTTCCCCTTTAACAACTGATTTGTGCGTAAGCCTTTCCAGATGAGAATGTGCAGTTAGGAGATTTCCCAGAAGCCTCGGAGCACCCCGCCACTCTTCGATATACCATGCGTTAACGTGTGTAAACTGTGACCGCCCGTGCTCTCATCACCACCACCACCACCTTGTTTTAAACCTGTTTTTGCTCAACTGCTCCTCTGGGACTTGTCGTATCCTTTTCACGCAAAGATAAGAGAAGCAAGAGGTGAAGACGCAGAGGAGCCCTCGGTGTTAATGTTCGAGGAAGGGGTGGCCTCTGTGTTCGCTCCTCAATGTGCTCAACAACTCTGTGGGAAAAGGAGAAGACAGAAGCCTGTCATGTTGTCTCACTTGTTTTGTGTTACAGAACCAAAGCTCTCTGCAAACTTTATTTTTGTACAATATTCATTTTATAACTTTTTACAGAATTAAACTTGTTTCTATTAAACAACGCCTGTGTCTCCTGGTATCGTGCCATGCACAACACCGCTCCGGTGCCAGATGGTGCTAATTTTGCCCGGGACGTGTTTACATGAGCATCATGCAAAATTGGGGGTGAAAATGTGGGTTAAATGGAGGATGGTTTGAGCGATGGCTTCTATGCCAGCAGCCGTCCTTCTTCTGCTCTGCATTCCTGAACGCCAGCCCAGGGTCGTACAGTAAACAAAAGCGAGAGGGGGAAAGCGCCACTGAGCTGTAAATCAAGGGGCTGGCGAATGTTTCCACTGTGCGAGGAAGATCTGTAAATGCTGATGAGAATACGGCAGCAGAGAGGGGCAGACAGTGAGTCACAAGGTGTGCATGCAATGTATAGACAAGGTTCTATAGAGCTATATAGGGAGAGACATTTTAATTCTTGTCCATTTGGAAATAGTTGGACATCAAAGTAATGACAATTAGACTAATGCAGTATTTGAATCTCAAAGCTGTGAATAGAATCATGCAGAAGTCAAAAACACAAGAAAAATGAACTGTTTACACATCTTCAAAGCAGCCAATAAGCAACGCAGCAGGAAATGCTCTCCTCTGTACAGGGAGTTTAAGTCATTAGATGCAAACACCCGTCTCAACGTCAATATGTCCACAAGTCTCTATTATGTCCTGCTGAAGGGATACGGAGTGTAATAATAAAAAAATGATAATAAGTTAAAATACTCTACAATGTCCCTCACTGCTTCAGTCCCCCATAATTCCTGTCCTGGTATTTTCTTTGTCTCACAGAGGCTTTATGGCCAGCGGACGTCTGCCAGGACACTGAGACACTCGGCCGTCTGCTTGTGATTTTGGTCGGGCAGGAACAACACATTTGTTCGTCACAAAGTTCTAACAGCAGCTCATTGACAGAGTGCAGCGACTGTCCCCATCTCAGCATGAGAAGGTAACATCAGATGTCAGAGGCAGCCTGTGTCGTCACGTCAGTCAAAATTCAAACGTCTCTCAGTGACAAGAACAATGTGACTCAAGCTGTGCTCCAACCCCTGGCACGTTGTGGGAAGAGGTTTCATTCCAGAGAGATGTGCAAAGGACTCAAACATGGGTTTCATTAGGTCTGCACGTTGCGGCCGGTTTTCTCTTTCAGTTGAGATACATATTGACACTGAAGGTCATTCAGGGTATTTGAACAGAAAGAGAAATTCCACATGTTTTTCAACAATAATGCAATGAACAAAGAAAGTACAGTTGTGGCCACACCTACATTTAATGACAAAAACTTAGGCATGAGCAACTGAGATGTGTATTTTAACAATCCTAACCCCGGTTTCATGGACTTCATCAGCAGATTCAAAGATTTGAACGAACAACTTCAATTCACAGAGAACGGCTGTGAGATTTTGTTCAAACTGAAAAAGTTACTAAGTTGTCCTTGAGTTTCTATTTGAATAAAGAAAATTGATTTCAAAATCTAACCATGATGGAGTTTATACTGTTTGAACTAGTGTCTTAGAAGAAGACATTTGGCTGAGTAAATTATCAGCTGATAAAAATGATAAATGATAAATTATCTCCAGATTAAAATTCACTGTTAAAGATAAAACTTGTTTCCGTACATCAATCTGGACTCCAGTATGTAGAAAAACCTTGCTGCAGCTATCTGGATGAACAAAATGGCAAAGTAAAACAGGGTGATTTATTTGTATTTCTTTGCATTTTGCAAACTTTTGTGGCAGACTGTTCCTCACAGTTCATGAACTGAACCAGACCACAAAATCTGGAGCTGATTTGAGAGGCATTAGCCAACTCTGGAGACGTGTGAGGACGATAGAAACGATGAAAATAGAGGACGTTCAATCAAAACTGACACAGAAATTCAATTTCTTCCAAAAGCTGATGAATTTCAAAGAAAGGAAAATAAACATGTCTAAGATTAAAAGACGTTCGCCAAGTTCAAATGCCTGCATGCTGATGTGCTGACGCTCAAAACAGAAGCAAACATCTACGCTTAAAACCAAACACCAGGAGGGAGGACAGACACTGAACAATTTAGTCATTTAACTGATGCTCGTATTCTGTCAGAGTTTCTGACAGTAACTCAGTTTATAGGATTGATCCTGAAACCTTGTGGCTGTGGTGCAAACCAAACCACCAGCTGACCCTACCAACTATCAGATACAAATAAAACGCTGTTGAAAACCTCTCAGATCTTGCGTTTCTTCCACTGTGGCTCGTTCTCAGCTGCCTCATCCTCCTCTGATTCTTCTGCAAACAAAGGCTTGGGCTGGGTCCTGAAGGGATTCACAAACACAGGAGCAGAGCGGTGAAGTGAAGATTAAAGCAAACAACCACAAGATTTAAGAAGTTCCAGAACTCAATTCCAGTGTTTCAGACAAATTGTCGATTCTATTCAGGCTAGCTGAGCCTGAGGAAAGTTTGGGTTTCAGATGTGACATGAAGCAGCCGTCAGGACAGTAACTCAGAGCCAGCAGTTGCTAGTGGTGTACGTCACCTGATCTGGTATCACTTCCCTGCAGCACGGCACATGAATCTGTTTGATTTGGCTTTGTTCCACACTTTCATACTGTCGCTGAGTACTGAGTGTGATAGGGATCTGAAGCTGCCCATTACTGAAGAGTGTGGCAGTAAAACTGTTCACCTCTTTAAACATTCATGTGTCACACCAGTAGGAAGAAACCCAAGTACTATCACAATAACATGAGAACAAGTATTCAGCTTACACTGTCTGCCAAAGAAGAAACAAGAGAAGACAAGTGAGTGAGACACAACAAGGTGGATGTTTGGTGTGTAAATGGGTTTTTACAAATGGAAATGGCAGTTATTCCTCACTTTTTGTATGCCGGGGCGATCCAGTACGGGTTCTCTGAGGCTTCCTTGGCGTGACGTAAGATGGCTGCTCGTGGGTCGCTGTCATCTGTTTTGTCTAAAGCAATGTTCTTCACAATGTACGATGACAGCGTGCCACCGTGAGCTGCAACTCTGCCTCCACGACCTGTCAGGATAGGATCACCATGTTAGATACATGTACCAAAAAAAATTAATCTAACAACGCACAGAATTTGTTTGCTTGCTTTTGTGATACCTCGATAATCCTTAATTATAAAATAACACAATTTAAAATTCCCATCTGACAAACAGCACTTGCTGATGCTGTATCTCTTAAAACCCACATGAAAAAAAAGTAAGAAGTACAAATGCAATTCACGCAAAGGGCAAAATATTTACTAATGAAGTGAGAACTGTCATGGCAGTCTGCAATTGGCCGGTCGTTACTACCAGATGACATCACCACCTGTTAATCTACCATAATCTCTGTGTAGAGAGTCGCGTCACTTAACATCAGAACCACTGTGTAATCACATGGATGGATAACAACACATTACTGCATTACTAGTGTTTGTAAATACACAACTGAAGCACACAGGTGGATTTTAGTTGAGTTCATTGCACACTGACGATGACTGGGTTCTGTTATTCATATAAAAGACTTCATACTGCAATGAAATGTGCACAGAAGGTTTGAAACCGTTTTTAAATCATGAGCAGTTTATCACACTTTGAGCTTTTTATCGCTTTGCGCGGTTGTCCCATTCTTGTTTCACAAAGCCGCATAAAAGCTGCAGCGAGCTCTGCTGTACGCTGCTGGCTGAACTTTACTACACTTAATGGAGCCTCAGGGGGTAAAAAAAAAAAAAAAGTCCTGCTTTCCAGAGAGGACATTATTACGGTTGTCTTAAAAGGTCAAGGCTGGGAAAGGGACACGCACACATATCAATACTGTACATTCACATACTTAAACGAGCAGGGATTCCCTGCTGCACAGGGTCAGGGGGTTGTTTTGGGATCAAGAGGACCTCTTCCAATGCTTGTAAGCATTCTGCCGTCCGCAAGCATTACCTTGCACTTATGCGAGTTAATTCACACTGAGGATAAACAATATAAATACAGCCTGTCATCTAAAAAGACCACTGGCATACTATCAAGCGGTCAAATGTATTTTCATGAAAGGGACCTGCTTAACATTTTATTTGCCCAAGGAGACAGTTTAAACAGCGTTGTTCAATCTGAGAAACAAAAACTTGCACTTTATTGCACCGTGGAACCATGGGACTGTTGTAAATACATAGTACTGGGGGACTAAGTGGGGGAAAAAAACAGTGAAATTGAAAAGATATAATCCAGCTGGAACATAATAAATCAAGAACTGCTGTCTGGCAGTTTTGCCGATTGGAATGAAGTTTGATTTGTAACCATGAATATGCATAGGGGTGGCATTTGTGGACTTGTGTATTGGAGTAAAAATACAAACACGCTGAAAACGGGTTCCAGAGAAAGTCGACAATGCATCATTATGTCCCAGCAGTTAAGAAATATGAGGCAACAGCAGGCTACAATGAATCTTAGAGGGGCCAAGTGGGAGCAGTGCTGTGAAAGCTCTGCACTTCAGCTGGATTGCATCATGCTGAACACATCAACAAGTGTGGATTTGTACATTTTCCTCCAACAGAATCATTCCCCCACCTCTGCCAATGAAAATGACGTAGAATATGAAAGTATATTTATAGAGTTTTTACTTTATTCATGTTTAGAGTGTTTTGCTTTTGCACATTACATGCCTTGTGGATTAGGGACATAGATAGGATATCCTTTGTCTTCCTTTATATAGTGCAATGTTTCAATCTTATCCACCAACAAAAGCTAAGCAAGAGGAAAAAAAAAAATAAGTTACCTGGTCCTGACACTGGGGGCTCGGGCTTGTGCGACTTCTTGGGGTCAAGTCTGTCCTTCTCCAGCTGTTTCCGTGTACTCCGCTGTCGGGCCTCTCTGAACATGGGTAACGCATGAGCTGGAGAAGCACAAAGTAAACAGGGATACTGGGTTACTGCAAGATCATATAACACAGCCGGACAAATAAGCAGGCAGGGCATCTGAAGATATGTGCGGGGTTTGCAGCATAATGTAAAGCCGAGTATCTTTTCAGGAGGGGCCAGAATCTCACCTACTACTACTACACCTCATGAAAGATGTGCTCGTGTTTGCATGAAAAATACGCACACACACCTGTTGATCTCTGGTAGTGTCTCTCCATTTGTGTACTCTTTCTGCCATAGTGCACACCAACATATTCATTATATCCCCCATGTTTAGATTCAGACAATTACTCTTCACACTATGGTGAACACTATCGCAATAAAGGCCCGCAGCACTTAAATCCACGAGTGTGCGAGTGGACGCGTGCATGAGTAAGCGTGAATGACTGCCCTCAAAAGGTGTGGGGCACAGAGAGTGAGCGAGTGAGTGTGTGCATGGTCGTTTGTGTAAAGTGAGTGTGCGTTCAGCTCTTATCCTCGGGGGTTACAAAGAGACACTTTTTTTAAAGGGCTAGATAAAGTGATTTTCCATTCAGGAGCCCTGTCGCTGTTCAGTGTTAATTCTTCTCCACGCTACATTAAGCAAAAAGGTTACTGTTAACAGATTCCCTCGCTTTTCTCGATGGGCCATCACTTGCTTCCTGTCCCCTCTAATTTTCCAGTGCCAGGGCATCAAGTGCGTCACTCATTGCTTGTGTCAGTCAAAATGTCTGCCTTTTTCACACCTTGTTGGCATGGTGATGAAATCACATGATGCATCTGAAGTGGCTGCAGCAGCCCAAACAATAAATGGTGTCTGAATTGGGTCTGAGCAGCCAATCAGGGGCAACGTGTTGGCAGTTGTTCGGCGCCTGTAGGTTCACGACTGCAGTGTGGGGACAAAGCACTGAGGCACGCACGGAGGAGATGATGGCCTCGTGTGCTGGAAATATGATGGGTTGGGGTGAAGTGTGTGTGGAGTAGCAGGAGATCACGCAGCAGAGGTGCGAGCGGTGGCTGTCTTTGGCGTGATCTTCCTTGACTACAGACCACATGGACCTCATGGCCATGGTGTGGCATGGGGCCCTGCGGCTGTCGATCCGCTCATCCACACGCTTCTCCATCAGCTAATGTGCCTGTGAACGCCCTGAACACTCTCATTAAAGTCCCCAGTGTGAGGGAGTGGGTTTAAATGTGTGTGTGTGAAAAAGAGTGAAGACACAAAGATGTGTTTCTTAAACCTTAAGATATGCTCTGTTGGTCATGTCATGGACTTGGAAGGTATCTGGAATTGTATTCAAAGTGCACATACTGCGGTTTGGTGTAGAGATCACTGTGGAACAGATGGAGTAATGGCTCAAGGTGAACTAAGCTGCCGCAGGGCTTTGAGAAAGTCACTTCACTGATTGTTCACCGATTAAAAGGTGATGTGTAAAATGCCACGCCATACACGAAATGACGAGTGAGCAGAGAATTAGAATCAAAGTTCATTAAGCGGCAAACTGTTACCCTTAAAGAGTACTGTACGTTTAACATTGTGTGCGTGTGTGTGTGTACAAGTACAGACAACCAATAACTTACGTGTGATGATGTAATCTTGTGTGAGGATCTCTGTGTGCTTCTGTTTCCGTTTGCTCTTCACCACACACAGCTTTGCCCCTCTAGAAAAGAGCCAGTTGGTTACAAAAGATGCTGTTTGAAGGTGTCACATTGAAAACAAGATATTAGGGTAAAGCCCATTCCTTTTTTTTTTTTTAATCATCAGAAAACACCAACACGAGTGTTGATTGTGCTAATGAAAACTAGAACTGAGTACTGAATCTTCAACAAGACAATTATATATCAACTAAAATTCTGCAAATTAAAATCTCTGACATAGCAGATATTATACAACCTAACAAGGATTTGTGACAAATTAAAATTCAACACACTAACCACCTCCCAATAAAGCTGCATGAACTCAGTTGTTGTCCAAAAAGCATGATAAATAAGTGGTTGCAATGCTTTGTGCTGCTCTGAGTGACATGTTAGCGACTGGCAAACGTAATGAAGTGCTCAGTCATGGTATTCAGTTTGACAAACAGAGACAGATGTTGAACTTGAGAAATATCGAGAAACATTTGGGTCAGATTTTTTTTCCCCCCACCATCTCTGCCAACTTTATAACAGCATTTTTAATGTGAGATAGTGGGGCAGACGAGCAGATGTCCTGTCTCTGCTACACTTCCTGCGTAGCTAATTCCTCTATAGAGTTCAATGGCAAGACTCTGGCTACAGAGATGGTACTGCTAAGTTGAGTACATTCATTGTTTTAGTAGTTAAAAGAAATCTGAAGTGGCAGCTAGTGGTTTCCGTGATCAGTATGAGGAAAATTTCACTAAACATTTCCCTGAAGGTCTAAACCGCACATACCTGTGGCTTTTAAAAGGATCGTAGTAGACCTTGGCCAGCCCATTCCCAGTTCCCACCATTATCTGGTTCAGTTTTGGATGCCACAGGCAGCGGACGGCACTCTAGAACACACAGAAAGAGAGAAACGTCAAAATACAGTTACTGAACAATAACTGAAGAACATCACGCTTTGGAATAGCAGCTGACATCAGGTAGTGAACATCCTTCTCTATTGCGAGTCGG
The DNA here is from genome assembly GCA_016785235.1 of Pseudorhombus dupliciocellatus. Taxonomy (NCBI): domain Eukaryota; kingdom Metazoa; phylum Chordata; class Actinopteri; order Pleuronectiformes; family Paralichthyidae; genus Pseudorhombus; species Pseudorhombus dupliciocellatus. The sequence continues at coordinate 583,977 of JAFBJW010000607.1, read as the reverse complement.
ATTAGCGAGGGTATTTCTGCTTCTTGCAGGCAGCCATCACGTTTTATTGTCCTTTAAGTATCGAGTGTGTGACCTGGGTTGGTTGTGGTACAGCAGGATCAGTCCGAGCATGCTCTGCTGCTCTAGTTGACTATATTTGGTTGTTGGGATGAGGGCTGGATCCCTCAGTCTGTGTGTGACAGATGGCCCAGTGCCAACAGACAAATGTGACCACATTTATCCAGAGGTGTGTGTGTGTGTGTGTGTTTGAATGAATGAGTGAGAGGCAGAAAGAGAAATACAACCACAGTTGAAGGACAGAGACTTTATCTCTGTCCAGTCTGTTATTTAGAAGTTTATAGTAAAGAGCTTGTCATCCCTTCTTTCTTAATGCCCACTGCTGAAGCATCAACCTTCTGTCACAACGGCTCTTAAAGACCCATTGTTAACTCAGATCTATATTCAGTCGAGCCAAGAGTCTGAGACCCTTTTTCTACTGTCTTGAAAAAGAGCATGCTCTTACTTTTGACACATGTAGTGTGAGTATATGTTCTGCAGTTTTTTGAGGACTCTTTGCTGAGACTTAATGCGGAACAGAGAGGGCTATCTGGGGGCGGGGGTCTACGACAGGAGTGCATGATCGAGGGTGGGGGTAGGACTATGACTGGGACATCCAGATTCTGTGATGGTGAAAGCTGCTTAGCGCCCAGCTGTTCAGCTTCCCACCCTGATACCATCGGAAGGAGTCTCAGTCTCAAACACACACGCAAACAGACATACACAGAGACAAGAACTTATAAATACGCATACAGAAAATCAAATATGGCTACTTTGTGTTTTACAAGTGATAATAGAAATTATTAGTGCCAAGAAAAATGTCACAAATAACAATCTAGTTCTATATTTCATATAGATTAGACACATTTTCCTGTGAATGATCAGCACAGACGGCTACAGTAACATTACAAGAATATTTCTACACTATTGGGCCAGCAGCAGCAGCAGCTCAGTGTGTGGTTCATGGGACAGATGAGGGTTAATCTGCTCAACCAGATCATGAGCCGGCTGTAATTGATAGAAGATCTAGATGTGCTTAACATCAGCCTCATATATAGAATTAATATATAAGCAGATATAAGATAACATGTAAATTATTTAAATAAAGTACATAATGAGAAAAAATGCAAAGCTTGGACGGTTGATGTTGCATATCACAGCATAAACTCCTGTAAATTAAAGGAGAATGATGAAGCTGTTCTTGTTAACTCTTTTCAAACTTCCACAAAGTTAAAGAGCCAAAGTTCTGCAGTAAACGGAGCTTCGCTCCTGAAACATTTTGTCTGAAACTTCCTGACATCATGATGCCTTACATATGTTGGTGTTGATGCAATTGAAGTCTGGCTTGTGGATGTACTTCAGTGTAAATGTGTAATAGATTATGAATATGCCTGTCATGGTTGCTTTAGCAACCCAGAAAGTCCCCACATGCAAGTGCAGCAGAGAGCTGGGAATTGTGTTACACTCTGCAGGTACTGTCAAAGCTGGAGGAATTCATCCGGTGCTCAGCAACACGCCACAGAACGGCCCCAAATCAGGGAGCAGAACAAAAATAAAAGTGACAACACAGCCAGACAACTGCAGTCCAGTGGAGTTCAGAAAACTGCCTGTTCAGACCAAACAAATCATTCTGTCAACGGGGGAACAAGCAAACCAGAGCGAGCAGGGCAGCCTCAAACAGGCCAGTTAAGTGGGGCCCACCCCCAGCTGGATCCACATCCAAGTACAGCCCAGTCCAGTCCAATAGTAAGGCTGCTTTCCAGATATTCAGAGCAGCATGTTTATACCCGAGGAAACCCTGTTTATGCTTCACGTCGACAAAATTAGATCACATCATGAAGGAGGAAACTTTAATCAGTCAGTCCTTCAGTAGCAGCCTCCTATATGCCGTCTTCTAAAAATACCAAAGGCTGATTGGGAATAAATTAGACAACAGCCACTCACCCCGTATGTATGCTGATTATGAAATAAAGTTATGCAGCACTAATGGGACACAACAGCTGTGTGCCTTGTTTAGTCTCTGGCAAGTGGATCCAAATGTACACTGCCTCTGACAGAGTGGCAGAGGCCAAGTGACTGCAGAGTAGGACAATGCCACTGTTAGCACTTCAGCAACACACTGAGTGGGTACATGTCCAGGAAGTCTGTACCCTTCATTGCTATGAAGTACATCACTGGAACTGCGGGAATTTACATTTTTGACCGGGAGCAATATAATAAAAGTTCAAAATACACATTCTCACCATATCACCAAGACATGTCCAAAAGTATAGTTTATATTTACAGGCTTAGTGTACTGCCAGTGCAGTGAATCACAATGCATAGAGCCGGACAGATGCATACAGGTTATCTGATATCTGTGGATACATACACAGAAAGTGCAGGGGTGGGGGTGTGAAAGCCCAGTGCTTTGATAGTCAGCAGGGGTTCACCTGGTTCTTTCCCTTTTTGATGGACTAAAATAAGCTTAAGAGTGTTTGAAGTATTTACTGACAGGGCCTGAAACAGCCTGCCCTCCCATGCACAGCCCAGCATCCAGGTCCGGGGTTATGTAGACTGTTTAGTTAGAAATGATTGGTGGCCCTTCCTCTCACTCGCCCGCCTGGTACGACACTTTATAAAGACTGCACTTAAATTTGCGGTCCATCTGAGAGGCAGGTGGTTGGTGTAAACATAGTAAATAGGACATTCATCAGGTTCACTGAGTGCATGTCAACCAGATAAACTGATCTGTGGCAAAAATAAAACTGTATCAAAATTTGTTGAGAAAATTGGAGCGATCAATATACTCAGACATGGGCCATTCACTCAGTGTAGAAGGATCAAAGACAATATCAAGTTTGTATGTGGTAACACATTGCGTTTTTCCACATATCTTTAAAAAACATATGCAATCTGATATGATATTACAGTAATCTAGTATCTTATCTTCAAATAATGAAAACTGAGACTAAGAGGTCACAAAAAGTACTACACTCCAACATAACATATTTTCTACTTCCCTGCTCTGTTCACTGGCCACTCAACACAAATGAGCCAATGCTTAGTGAAAGTAATTTAAAAAAATGTTAACATTTTAATGGGCAAGTACTATTAACACAAATGAGCATTTGCAAAGACGATTGGCAGCCTTAAATAGATCGATTTGTGTAACACTGGCTTGGATTTTGTGGAAAATCTGCTGGATTTCTCTCCGCCACAACGGCAAAGCAGACAGGAAGAGGTTTTTTTCCTTCCTCCAGCTGAAGCTTTCTCACAATGGCAGACGGTGGAACGAGTGAAAGGCCGATGGAAAAACACTTCCAAATGTTTACCCTCTTCATTAAAGTGAAAGAGCAGACAAACGTCCATGGATTGATGCATGGGAGGATGGGGGTTGTTAAGTTCTAAATAGACCCTATGACCCAAAGTGTCTGGGGTCTCTCTTTGATGGTGCCTATGGCAATATCCGCACCACAGTAAAAGTGAGAGCAAATGCTAACTCAATGTCTTTGAGTGACAGAGGTGGAACTGGACACTTCTAATTCAAGTGTTTTACCTAGAAAACACAGTTTAGCTCTGGCATGTTTTTATGAGGCTCAACTTGCAGAAACAGCAGATTAAGACCATAGTGTGGTGTGGCAAACACCAATCTAACTGAAGTAAAGAAGGTCATATTTGGATTAAAATGTGGCAATAACTAAAAGCCAGGTTATTTTTTTTATTTAAATTTTCATTCTAATAAATCGGCTCAACCAAAATACAGCCCCTCGCCCCCTCTCAAGTAGTGCAACTGTGCAGTGGTGTGTGAACTTTGTGTGGATGTGGTGCCAAGGTTTGCAGGCTTACAGCAGCTGGCTGGCATAGCAGGAGGATACATACACACCCACACAATCCCAGCTTTTGTGCCTTTCCCCTCTCTCAAACATGTTCACTCAAATGGCCCATGTGAAAGTGTCATGCCTGAGCCGGGGAGTCCAAGTAAGAAGCCATTAGCCTCTGTCGGACCTCACTGTTATGACTACAGATACACAGAGGCTAAATCTGATGAAACAGACTGGAGGACAGAAAGAGAGGAGGAGCACGAAGCTCTTTCTCCATGTGACGACGGCACCTCTGCCCTTCTTTTCAGCACCTATGGCTGGTTGCCCTCACCAAATGGATTTCTGGGAAAGCAGGGATAGTCTAAAGTACATATTATGCTAAAGTGTGTGGCAGTGCTGTCTGTATATGGGAATGGAACATGCTTATTGTGTCAATAGATAATTTAATTTCAAATAGAACTAAAAAGCCAAACACGTAAAAGCAGCAAACACTGTCCTGCCAAAGGTTTGTGGGATTTACTTTTTGTAAGGAAAGGTCACATTATTCTACTTTCTCCAAATTTGACCCAAACTAGTTTGAAAAAAACAAAACAACGATCTGAAATATATGTAGAGTATTTGTGGTGGTTGTTTTGTAAAAACTTACTGCATTGGTGACTTCTATTTCATAGACTTTCAGTAAGGTCGTCCGATCAAAGAAGACCAGCTTCCCATTGCCCTCATCTTTTTTCACTGACGTCCCGGTCACAAGAAGCTTGTCGTCTGGGCTGAAACAGCAGTCGGTCCTAATAGAGACATTTAGTCACATACATTGTCCATTCATAATCCACTTTTAGAATAACCAACAGGCAGGTTGTGAATAAAATGTCAAGGGCCTCACATTGTAAAGTAGTTGGTTAATCCAGTAGCGACATTCACTGGCTTCCTGAAGTTGCGTATATCCCACGTCTTCAGAGTGTCATCACCTAGAAAAGATAAACAACACATGAAATGTTAACACTGAGATTTAGACTAAAGTGTGCATGTGTAACTTTATTAAAGATTAATATCTTTAAAGTGTATGCCAACTTACTACACAGGTGGTTATAACTCATTTACATTATATAAATATTCCTGAGTTATTCCCGTCTTTGTGTAAGAAACCTCTTGACCACATTATGTTGGAAATTCTGGTGTTTTTGTTTACATTTATTTCTTCAGAAGTTTCCAGATGGCATTGGGCCTTGGTTTTATTCTAAAATAAGGAAGGAGATGAACTCGGTCTATGCTTCAAATTAATCACATCAGTGATCAGCCACTAGATAAATCATTACACTTGAGCAGAAGCTGCTGTGGGGCATTTTCTTACCCCCACGTGAAGCCAGAGTCATGCCATCATAGGAAAAAGCAAGGCAGGATGTGTCGGATCCTGGAGCGTGTGCTTGCCGACAGTGGAACTTCGTATGGACCTGAGGGAAAAAGAGGAAATAATGTACTGAACATTTTGATTTATTGTGATATCTGTATATCAGGGTCTAGTGTGGGTCGGTTGTTTATGGTTCAGGAGTGATGTGTAACACAGCTGCAGTCACAGATCCAGGACCTGCCTAATGCGCATGAAAGTGAAAGTCTAGTACAGGGGTCACTCCTGTTTATGTCTAATTATAGAGATGTGCAAGTGGCAAAAATAGAAATGCTTGAGCAAATACAGTTTCAAGTTTATTTATATGCTGTTGATATTCATAACAAGCAACTCCGAAAGGGCATTACAGAGACAGAAAAAAATAACTTGATGCAATTGATCATTATCGCATGAAAGTGATGGCCCTGGGTTTAACTGCAGTTTCCATAAACATGCTGCTGTGCTTACTACAGGTTATTAATATTAGAATACGGTTTAAAAACTCCTGAAGGATTATACTAAGAAATGTTTTTGCTCCAGTAGCAGACCTCAGTCTGTTGCTGCTGAAACTGAATGAACTTTTCATTCCTTTTATTACATCTGACTATGTCAATGGCTTGTGTCTTCTCCTCCACATCTACACTTTAGAGCCTCATGCAGTTTTACCTGAGCAGAGAAGAGCCAAGGAGATTGATTATTGCAAGACACCGCTGAAGCAAGAGTCTGAAAAGTAGGCTGGCTAACATTCAAACAAACATAACCTTGGATTATACAGCTACACTTTCATTAATTCTCAACGGAATGCAAATAAATCAGTGGAAAGGGGAATTGCTGCAATATAGGCTTTTGACCAAGAAAGGAGGATAAGGAATCTAAAGCACGAGCGCAGAAGACAGATAAGAAAAAAAAAAAAAAAAAAGTAAGGGAGAGTGGCACATAAGGTGAATGAGTGATGTGTCCTCATGATGGAAGGAAACAAGGCCATACTTCACTTCCAAAGTAAATGCAGGGAAGTTAATAACTTGGACGAGAGAGATAACACTGTTACCTTGATAACACGCATTCAACGTTTTCAGGCCTTAGCCACTAAGCCTCTAATCTCAGCGGGGATAATTTTCTGCTTCATTTCATCAGCATTTTCATCACATACTACCTTTGACTCAATTCCATTTTCCTCATTTGTTATCTCTGATTATCTACCTGTACTTTTATTTGCTACCGTAAAATTGAGTTTGTAAAGAAAGTCAAAAGGTCAATTTAACAAAAGTACATTATCTAATCTTTTTAAAACATTTTGTGTGAAAAAGTCTGGCCTCAGACCATTTCAGGCCTAATGAATAGCTATTAAAGTATAATGAGAAAGGGCTGACCTAAGAGGACAGGCTGGCTTTTTGTGATGAGACTAAAACAAAGACAGTAATCATGCATTCACAGTGATTTCTGCCACTGCTGTTTAATAAGAGCTTATATATAAAATGTCCACTTAAAGAACAGTGGAATCCATTTATGGTGAGTACAAGTATGTTGGGTTGGCTCAAGAAAACTATGACCTAACTGGTATGGTAATGAAGAATTATCTTTACTAATGTGCTTCTGCATGGAGCTCAGAAGCGACTCAAAAAAATAGGTCTAGCAGAGAGAAAAGTCCAGTTTCTTTGTAAGATAATGAGTGTCTTAGAGGAGCTGTCTGAAGGACGAGAGTGCCTTTACTTTCCTAAAACAACTTCTTTATAATCACAGCCACAAGTTTCCTCAGGTCATCTTGTAAGAAAAGTTATGAGCTCTTGTTCAGACTCCTGATGAATCATTCTTCATTTTTCCCCCTTTCTCTTTTGATCTGATGTCTTTATTTGTAGGATTAAGACCATCTGCTTATAACACATGCCACGTTAGAACCCCGATTTTATTGTTATGCTGTGCTACACTGTTCAGTCTGGTTCTTTTGCACTGGAGACAAATGAAGCCTGCTTTTACAGTACATATTTAAGAACACATCCTGATCACAGAGTAATAAAAACATACCATGGCACACAGCAAATGATTGGAAAACAAACAAAACAATACCAAATAAATGGGAGGGCCGACAGATCTAAAGCAGTGCTTTTACTAGGTAGCTTGTGGTAAGTCTAGCTGCTTATTGCAAACATACACCGACTCCAGCTATTTCTAGAACATATACTGCAGTTGGGAAAGCTGAGTGTTTACTTACTATCCTGATGTTGGCCAGCATTGGTAGATGCCATGGTGTTTGCTTCCTGTGATAATCTACACAGCCGGTTTGTGAAACCAGACTCTCATACACTGTTTGAATCTTCTCTCATGCCTCGTGACATCCTCTGTGAGCTGTGCCCTTCACTCTGGCCAAGAGGTCTCAGGATGAATCGTCATAATTGTGTTAGAATGTTTTTGGCAGGTGTGCATGCATAGCACTTTATATAAAATTGTATATACACACACATACATCCAAACTGACACACCAAGCACACATTTAGCAGCAGGAGCTGATAAATAGCTCAAAGAACACAGCATTGGGTTTCATCCTCAGTAGACTATGACAGCAATCTACCGCAGGGCCAACTGTTCCTGACCACACCGGGTAGAGCAGTATAAATACTGCACGGCTCTGCATGTCCCCCACTTCTATATTTTTACAGCCGCACACCTGAAAGACTTTGTGATGCCCACAGTAAAGTCAGTCGTAACATCTCACTCTGACCTTTGTTTCTTTCTGAGAATCAAGTGGCCAAACCGCAGTCCACAGCAGCTGCTCTGATCTTTCATGGAAATCAACAAGTGGCGATGTGATGTAAAGCCGAGTGTTAGAGGATCGCATTGGATTGAGTGTCAGGATAATTCAATGGTGGGCTTTACTATAGAGACTGTACATCTAAGTTACACAATGGGTAGAAAATGGAATTAGCTACCGTCTTTGTTCAGCAAAGTGAGTATAATGGAATGAAAGCATCTTTTGTGATTCCATAGCGTGGTGGACCAGGTTAATTGTACTTCAAATGCTTCCATAAAGACAGATTCATGGTGTATTTACTCTAGCTGGTTATCAAATCTCAACATTTTAATTGCACTTTTCTTCTCTGTCTGTTAATCTCCCACAGCCCCATCTTTTATGAGCTGCAGAGTTGACAGTGATACTGTGCAGAGTCACATTAGAGGATCCTTTTAGGCCTGTGACTAACTGATATGCTGGTGATCACTTTATGCAGGTGACAATAACTTTAACTGGAACAAGAGGCAGTGCTAGAGTGGAGAAAAAAGATTTATCTATAGTAATGGGCTCGGTAGGATGCATCAGAGTATAAAAAAAAGATTAAGTTATGTTTTCAGAAAACAAAAACTCATTGGGGTCTTTGGCCTGGTTCAACTTAAGATACAGCTACACAGCACATAGAGAAAACAAGATAAAGATTGACATGTCCTCTCGTGATAACACTAAGTTTATCAAAACCACTGCTTCTGGGTTCCCACTTTGAAGTCTGGAAACATCTAAGTCCACCAATGACATCAGAGCATTCCTCAAGTCTCTGTGGTAATGTTTTGGAACAGAGACCCACACAATGCGGAGTGCACATTACCTGGCAACCATTTAAATGCAGTCTTGTAATTCTGGCACCGACCCCTCTGGTCAGAGAGCGAGTATGCAATCACTCTCTGTGGTAGTCCACTAAAAGACCCACACTTGACTCCCATCACAGGATCAATCAACCAGTGTCAGGGTTCAGGGGCATGATGTGTCATTCTCAATAGCTTCTCTTGAAGCAGAGCTTGAGATCAAGGTCATGTACATGATTGATCATGATTGATCTGCCTGCATATTCTGGTTATGAGTAATAGCTGCAATACAACAGGAGATGGGCTTCGTTTGAGTCGGGGGGGAGCTTGCAGTAAAACCAGAGGGGTCAACTCCTTTTTAGGGTTGTGTCTGAATTTGAGTCAGCACCACAGGTTGCTGATTAGGGCAGAGGGCACTGAATAAATTCTTGAGCCATTCAGACAAGACAGGCTCCAGTGGTCAGGCAAGAGACATGACTATTGTAAGCTGCTGTGGGACGCAGGGTAAATATTTAGCTTGGAGAAGGAGGGGTAATATATTTTGAGAGCTTTAACCCAATCACTTGGGAGTCTGCTGCTACGAGCAGTCCTGGGTTAGAAAGATGGGTGAGTAGAAGCAAAGAGATGGGAGTCTATTCAAGCCCATACACAGTTGTAGGAAAAAACAACCACCCCCAAATCTAACAGCATTTCAAATTCTGTGATTTGAAAGTGACTGTTGGGAGTAATTATCATGTAGCCTACTTCTCATTTGACTAATCTGGATAAGCCCTCAGTCTGTCGGTTCCAACTCAGTAGCGGCTGCTTAATTGTCACTGTCTCTATTCTCATATGAAATAACAGAAGCATTCAACCTTGTCCACATGGTGCTGGACAGATGAACAGATATGAAGTGGAACCAATGAACCAGAGTAATAAAAGTGCCAAAGTATTGAGGCCAGAAAAACATCTTTTCAGATAGTTCATTGAGCTACACTCATACCTACGTGTCTATATAGTCCCCATTGTCTTAGTATTATGTGATATGGGTTTGTAATTTTATTTTTACATCTTAAATCTTGGTTTATAGTGTTTCAAGACTCCCTGGTGAGTAAGTTTGAAAAGAGCAAGTTACAACATAAAACAATACCTTTACTGGAATGACAACTGCAATATATCGTCTTTGAAAATCTACACTTATGAGTGCAGTGAGTCCGTAAAACATGCTCTTTAACAGAAACAGTGATGTAACATTTAATTCTTCAGAAAAATATGAAAAAAAATTGCATTTTCCTTACGGCAATGGAAGTAATTTATTTTCAGGATGAAGATTTGTCAAGTAACTCAAGTGAAACCAGCCAAATGAGAGAGAAAAATGCTTCCAACAAGCCAACGTCAACTATTGCCTCAACAATGTGAATCCTGAAAAATGGAATAAACACTTTGATCGCTCAAATGCTTCATTAACCAATAGTGGAAAATCTGCAAAGGAAAATATGACCGGGCCTCCCACCAACTTTTGTGCAACTATACTTCATCATCACACGTCAGTTAATTCAGTTACATAATGATCAGTTTTGTCATACTAGTAATGGAGCTCTGGAGACAGTGATTCTGTTGTTTGTCCACCACTGACTAATTTTGCATGATGAGGTGATTTTTAGTAAGATGTCTCAGTAAAGACGGAATGTTTTCAATATATTTTCAACATGAACTTGTTCCCTGTTCTTCTCCTCTGGTATCTACACCAAAGATAATACCCCACCTGAGCAGTTCGCTTTGTGTTATTTGCCAATTAATGAATGCTGGCATTCTCTCACAAGTAACTTAAGGTTGTGAAAACACTTAATCGTAAACATCCACATGTTAGCTCAAAACAGCCTCACTGAGCTGGCCTTGAGTAACAAGACAAGAAGAGAGTCTGAACAAAGCTCAGTGCCATGTGCTTCAACAGTGTGGGGACAAGTTATTCAATAATATTCTTAGCTACGCCTGCTTTCAACTAACAATTTGAATTCTGGTCAGTGTTAGTGACTTGTTGAACTCTGACCTGTCTGGCCTGTGACCATATGACCTGCATCCCATGACTCTGTAACCAAGGCCAGAGCAACATCCTTCATTTACAACCACTCTGTTTACACATGGGGGTGGTTGGTATGTGTGTGTGCGCGTGCTTTAGGACTCACGCTGAGGTTTCTGTCCCAGATCTGGATGGTGCCATCTTGGCAGCCTGCTGCGATCAGCTTCCCATCGCGGCTGTAGGTGCAACACGTGGGTACGACCTTCTTCCCCTGTAAGGAGCGCGGTTTGAACACGGCCTTGTGCTGCTTCTCAGACTTCACGTCCCATGTGCGCACAGTGCTGTGGACAGGCAGAAAATGTATCCTTAACCAACTGCCATGAATCAGTCATGATATATCAGTCCCTCAAAACATATTTAGTCATTAACACTATCAGTCACTGTAATAAATCAGAAACATATAGAGATACAGTGAGACCCAGTCATGTTCACCTCATCTGAACATGAGGTTAGGCAGCTATGTGTTGCAGGGCGAAGGGTTAGCAAACAGAAGAACAGTAGATCAGTCTGACAGCCATGTCAGAGGCTTCCATGAAATTCTGATTTTCTCTCATACATCTGTTGAACACATTACACAACCTGGACAACTGAGAGCAAGGACTTTAAGCGTAGACTTTTAATATATGTGCAAATAAAAAAAAAAAAAATCATACACATTTTCTATTATTTTATTACAAGTGGATATCAATTTAAACATTTGTGAAATCAAACTAAAAATGGTGATGCATGGTCGTCAAAACTAAAACAGAAAAACATATCAAACTGATGTACAGGGTGGTGCTTGACATAAGACATAAAGCTCTTCAATTATTAAAATGCATGACTAAACGAAAATGTTTAGCAAACCTCTCACGTACATACAACCAACACTCACGCCAGACAGTGTGTGTCCGAATTTGTCTGTGACCTGGTGCTTGCTTTCGTGATCATCATGACCTAGAGGTCATGAGGTCAGCAAAGGAGTGTAAACACACAGGCAGGGCTGCTACTAACAGCAAGGCAAAGATTCCTGCACGGCTGCATTCAGAGTCACAGAGACACACTCAACTGTGTTTGGATAAGTCTAACAATGTGATACAAATGCCAGCTGAAGACATATGGTTTGAGTGAGAACTGGCAAGGGTCAAATAAAACTCTGTTTGATGCATAGTTGTGTATAAATCCACACAAACTGAAGCTGTTCATAAATCAAAAACCTCTCTCTGGGAAACACTGCCAAAGCCACATGCATAATATAGATAAGTTCACCATGAAGGCCTCTAGATTCTACAGTTTGAATAAGTAGATGCATGAATGATAGCCCCGGACTGGATGACAAACTGGTCCACCTGCTTGTCTAGCCAATAAAGACAACATAACCTTTCGACAAAACGTGGAACGCTATTTATCACAAGAGCTCTTTCCAAAACATGGCATTGCGGGCTGTCAGTGGAACAAAGCCAAAAGGACGAAGCCCACCAGGAAGAAGGCTGCACAGTCTCGCCTGTCAGAGCAGGGAGAAGAGGGCGGGGAAGGTGAAACTGTCAGCGGCAATATGTGATACTCTAATTTGGTTGTGAGAAAAATGTTACATCTCCCATTAGAGTAACAAAACTCAATAATAAAAAAAAATGAAGTGCAGCTTCACCCAATAAAAGTTTCACCTTCTCTTTCAGAGGGAAACATCTGGGGCAGTCTTACAACGCACTCTCACCAGAGGTGGGGGTTTTAGGAAGGTAATTATAAGAAAGCATGGAGATGTCAAAATACTCAAATACAGTATAAAGAAACCATTAAAAACAGTCAAGGGGACCAACGCCCTCCTTTCTTCCGCGCTCTTTTCCCTGCACATACATTCAGACTGTGGGGTGAATGTAATAAAATGAGACCCATACATCCTCAGTCATGCATGTGCACTTTACGAGGTAGCACTGTCATTCACACATCAACTGAGGAGTGACAACTCCCAAAGCCCCAGATTTTATCTGTCTCTCAGGTTATAGGCTTACTGGGGGTGACGGCTGCTATAGGCCCATTTTTCTAGATGACGAGATAAGGAAGAAAGAGGGATAAGAAAGGCATACAAATCTGGAATGAGGATGTTTATTGGTCAAATTCCAGCCATGGGGCTATAGGATGTGCCGCCCCAATGGCCGGTTGACTGACTAACTGGGGCTCTGTTATGGGAAAAGCAGATTAGGAGAAAAGATGCTCCCTCTTCCATCGCTGCTGAAGAGGACAAAGTGGGTAAATAACGGTGATTCGGGAAGAAGCTTAACAGTGCCATTGAAGCAAGAAACACTGGGGTCATGCACAGTGGGAACACAGTACAGTAAACAATACTACTGTGGGTCCAAGTAGCAGGGCAGGTGGGACCACATAGTACAGGTAGCAATGTCTCCACAAGGAAGTCTAATTAGTCTTTGAACACACACGCTTAAGAACCTGACGCTCGTGTCAGTCAAAAATTCAATCATGACTGTCAGTTAAAGAAGAGTAAGAGGTACGGTATGTGCATTCTTGGGCAGGATATGCAACAGTTGTGCTGTAAGGCTGGCAACAGGGTTGCGCTGGACTGTGGATGAACCTGATGTTTCAAAATTATGTGAACCGTCCGAACATGCTCACACAGCGGTAGTGTCTGTCCTCACTCTGTCATGCAGCTTACAGCAGTGACACCCTTTCTCAGATTATCAGTTAACTTGATCAGAATGTCATAAGTAATTAGGACATGCAGAATAAAGGATAAGAACTGAATCATGAAGTTAGCAGCTGAATACTGAAAAAATAATGGTTGCTTACTGGGGTTTTCTCAGACTGTTTTGTTTGTCTTTTTCTGTGGATACTCACATTTCTGAATGGACCATGTGTCACATGGGATCTGGTTGGAGCACATGACAAAGACAAACTGTTTTTCCCGCAGCAGCAAAAAGGACCTGCCATGTTGTTTTCTGGGTCTCCTTGCATAAAGCTACACATCCAAGTGCAGCTGCGGCATTGACAACAGGCCAACATGGAGGGAATCCCTGGCATTCAAACCTCCTAAGCATTCTTCAAATTTTTTGTGGGTGCACATGTGCAAGTGTGCCCCAAGCCTCAACAGAAGTAACACGTGCACAGTTAGAAAGTCGTCAATAGTCTGCTCCTTTGTTGCACTGGCCACAAAAAGAGTGAGGCATAATGACAAATCAAGGCTCAGCAATGTCATGTCCTTAATGTTAGTACCGCAGTACTTTTTCCTCAGAGATAGTTTGTTAATACATCGCAGTGTGCATTTAACCACATTTTTTCCATTCATTAGAAAAGGCTTTGGGTCCCAAAACACACAATTGACAAAGTCTCAGTCATATTTTAGTTTACTTCAAGTTTAATTCTGCCAAAGAAATTGTTCCACAGGGACGAGACTCAGCACAGAATGCCTTCCCTTTCTGAGAATTAAAGCTGCAGTTTTCAAACAGGTGTCCAGTCTTTCAGCATTGGCTCTATGGTGATTACACATGTGGCAGCCCCGGATGAATATTGGTGAAAAACACTGTGCTGTTTTATAATCACACAAACTCCCAAAACAGAGTGACAAAAGAATGGGAAATGTTGACACATTCACGCTAACCTGAGCAGTAAATGCTTTTCACTGACTCAAATCCAATTCTGCTGGAGCCCCTTTCAACCATTTAGTGTGCACAGACAATCACCACCACCCCTGCTGCTGCATTTTCAAACTGCTTGATCAGTACTTCCCGCTCATCCAACTTTAAAAAAAAAAAAAAAAAAAAATGTCCGGGTTAATGAAATCATTCAACAAGCTGGGAGGCAGATCTTCTGAATGAGATTCCACACAACTGGGGGGATCTTTAATTAAGGAGCTGGGCGGTCCAGTGATCTTGCTTAATAACCCATTCACAAACACAACAAAGAATCTCTAACTAGGCTGACACAGAAGAAAGGCAGAGGTGTTGGTCTGATGTTTAAGCTGACACAGCCAGTAGTAAGCGACCACTGGTGCTACTGGCCAACTGCTGGTCTATTCTCAAGAGGCCTCTGCAGACTCCATACCTATTCAAAACGATGGCACCAAAGTGGAAGGGCCAGCATACATAAAGTGGCGACAAGGAGAAATCAAACACTGCTTCATCGTCCCTCCATAATAACTAGAAAATTATCTTTTTAGGGTGCAAGTCCAAAAGCCTTACATCCCAAAGGTCCATCACGGGAGGGAGAGCAGTTTCTATGTTTGCTATTATAAGCTGTGTTGTTCCCATATTGTTTCCCTTATCGTGAGAACAATCCAGAAACCTCACATCTTGGATGGATCGGCCAACAGCCTATTGTATTTTGTATAGCTTAACATACAGATGAGAGAGAAAAAAAAAAAAAAAAACAACCTATGCACGCTAAAATTTGGAACACTGAAATCAACATTGCTGTGGCCAGGCCCTCACCATGACAGAAACACGGATTTCAGTAACATGATCTGCACATATGGCACCTGTTCAAACCCTGGACGCTAGATTTTGTTTGCACTGTGGGAATAAGGAGTGGGACCACCAAGAAAGCATAGTAAAAATTGCTTCATTGGAGTAGCCCCTGTACATCATTACATGATGATCAGTAAATATACAGTGTTGTGGATTCGACAAAGACAAACCTCTTCTACCTATTATTATAATCTCTACAGGCAGTCTTCATCACTCCCTCCCTTTTGCTGAGGTTCCTGCTGATACGCTCTGTTGCTGTGAACCTTCCTCACGTACAGCTGCTCTGCCTGTGAATGGCTCCCTGTGCGCTCCCCTCCTGCGAGCTGGCCAGGGGCAACACCCAGTGCTAATGTGCCAGGGGAGGATTTCCAGAGCCTCAGTAAGAGCTAAATAAACCAGCCTACACATCTGGGAGAGCAGGAACACTGGTAAACACTGGGTCGAGGCCTGCCCGCAAAGTCAAGCCCTTGTTTCCACTTAATGATGATAGCCCTGGATTTCTGCACTGCTGCCTGTCACACTCACTTACACTCATCACTGCGCTCTCACTCACAAATATTCACACACCTGTACACACAGCAAAGGGTTATAGCTTCTGCAGCTATGCTGGTCTAGTGCTGTGTTCTGTGAGATTTTTTTCTGACAGTTACTTGTAAGAACAGATCATTCCCTATTTAACGTGGTAGATACTGTTATCTTACAGATTTACTCAATAACCATTCGTAGCTATGACACGTTTAAATGATTGACAACCAGATAACACATACAAGCCTTCAGAAGTTTTATAGTATCACAGCATGATTATTTAGGTCAGTATTTAGAGGACAGAGGTAAGTTGATAACACTCACCCATCATTGGAGCAGGTCATGAACTCCTCTTTCATCTTTGGATGCCAGCAGCCACAATTCAGCATAGCTGTATGACCCTGAGAAGAGTAGAGTGGAAATTTAGAAATCTGGTTACAATCAGAGTTGCCACTTGCCCTAAAATGTTTTTCAAACTTAAGCAGTGACATTACTTTCTGAACGGCTGTCCAGGAGGATCTCATGATGGGGGGGGGGGGAAGAGAAAAGTTGAATGTGCAAAGCAAGCAACTGTTCCTCATTGTAAAAATCTAGAACGAAGACCGATGCATTTCCTTTTCTCTATAGTGTGTACTTCAATGGAACTGTGAGACCTGAATTCAGACTTAGATTGCGTAAGAAGAAACAATATTTTTTTCCTTCATTTGAATTGAACTTAAAGGACTCTTGCTTCAGGAAATGACATTTAATTTGATCATTTTGTAACCTTGACTTTTGGCTTCCATTGATAGAGGTCACCTTTCATCTGAGCCACTGAACCCTGGAGCAGTGCTGCGCCATAGCTTCAAACAGAAAACGAGGGCTTTTAGACATTTCCTCTTGTAGATAGGTCCTGTGGAGAATTACTCACAACAAATGACTTCAGAGTAGAAGAACCCAGAGAGCGGCCTCCCCCACTGACTGCCAGGTCAGAGAGGAAGAGCCCTCAGACATGACATACTGCTATTTGACAGGATGCTTAAGAAAGCAGAGCCTTGCATGAGCAGAAGTCAAACCAAACGCCACTGGTATGCGTGCATCAGGAAGAGCTGCCTGCCTGTTCACTGTCTCACACACCACTTCAATGATCAATAAATACAAACTTCATAGGTATTGCTATTTAAAGACGAAAAGAGATTAATAACATTGCTTATAGTTAAAAGGTAAAATACACAGTCCATATGGGCTGAGAATGACTCCGCTGTCTCTGCTCTTTGCGGAATAAAAACAGGAGCTTCATGATTACGTTAAAGGAGCCACAGCATTCCTGAACAAATCCGATTCCTTTTTCCTCAACAGTTTAGGACAACAAATTGCCAATGACTAAAGAGAAGCAGACTGACACTCATACCAACAATAAACACATAAGGAGCTTATTAATGACAAACACAGCCAAGAATAGAGTTCTTCGAGATAAGAAAAACAGACCACTAAGTGAGGTCAATGCTGGCAAGTTGTGTTTGTGTTCATGGAAATCGCATTAAGTATAAGGCTACAAAGGTTTCTGTAATTCTGTGAAGTTTTAGTTTGGGAGGAGGGAAGGGAAAGAAAAATTGTGAGATGCAGTTAATAAATCAAATGAGTCCTCGTGTATTTAAATCCAAGCAAATAACTTGTGCTGCCTTTCTTCTTCAGTTAGCTGAAATCATAATATTTCCCACAGCGCAGAGACATTCAGATCAAATATAAAAGCTGCATCTGTTTAAAGAAAACATTTGATATTTTGCATATGCTGCCATTTTATTTTCATGAAGATTTAAGTGTCACAGTATATAAAATATTGAAAATGTAAAAATCACATTGCAAATAAGATCATTTTTATACAGTGTTCATGTAGTGTGCAGCAGGCGTTGATTGAGTAATCCTATAATTTAGTGTCAGTGATCACAACTTAATCTCTGCATAGTCAGACCCTGTCAACACAGCAGTGGGTGGTATCTTTCTGTTGCTTCGTGGTGAAATGTTCTGAGTTGAGATTCTAGTTCTAATTTGGCCAAGTCAAATTAGATATGGGATGGGATTGATTTTGAAGGGTTTTCTTAATTTTTGACTGTCCAGACCAAATATTTCTCACTGCATTCATGTTTGTGGAAAATCCCTCCACACAGTGTGATGAGTTGGAGGCAAGTAATTGTCTGTCAGAGAGTGAGGGCACAGACTTAATTATCACATGAGACAAATAATAATTGCCCAGGAAGCTGTCAGCAGGCCAAAACACATTTTCAGTGAACCAAACTTGGCCTCCTGCACCACCTGGAAGTGAGCAGTACAAGAATTTAGGACATCCAGGAAAACACTACTTGTAATCAATGGGCCTTCGCTTTCAGTGATTCATATGGGTGGTATAAACCATGCCTAAATGTGCTGCAGCTGACACAGATGGTTAGTGGCCACCAATATAGCTTCTACCCTGCAAAAACACTTATTAAAGAGTCTCGTTTGTAGATGCAGGTACAAGCAAGAGATGAACCGCAACAGGCCTGAAAGCATGTGGTGGTCCTCTCCCCTGAAGCCACCTCTGGCTGGTCACAGCACAGACCATTATCATCACATACAACAGAGCAGCTCACAGCTACACCTTGCTACCATTATTTGTTGGCAGGTTTGCCCACAGAGCAGGAGGGCAGGGATCCAGACTGCGTTTAGAATTAGTCGTTGCTCTTGGGCAGGCTCCGGTTGCAATAGAAACAATACATGTCTCACATCTTTAAGATTCAGTATTTACAAATCTGGGTTTCTATATTTGATATAATTTGGACAATTAACACTTCTGAAAGCTAGGTTTATGCCAAAATCATCAACAACCCCACGTTTAACCCATTTACAAGAGACACAGGGAAATAATTCCTGTCTTCTGTCAACATTCATCTCAGCTTAAAGACCAACATCTTGACTTCACTTATGTTTAATGGCCCTGTGGGGCTGACTGCAGTTGTAGTGATCAGGCTGTGGTTTATAATCAATGCAAACAATTGATAGAACTATGAAATCAGACCTAAGGTATATTGAAATTCCAATTACATCTGGGTAGTCGTGACATACATGCATTGGCTTACCTTGGTGTTGGCCATATCCACAATGTACTGGTCTCCCTTCACACACTCCATCACATTAAAGCCGTCACGGTCCAACACCTTGGCCTGCGCATTACCAGAAATCACCAGGATGACATCGCCAGTGACGCTGTACTGCAGAGACTTGATCTGATGGCTGAGTGGACACAGACACATATGTAGAGGGAAATCACAGAAAGGGAGAATCATTTTAAATGTGGTTTTCTACGGTGCTGATAAATTCTGATAAGTGCTTTCTATCTCATTTGCAAGCCATCTGTGAGCTGTAATTGCACAAGACTTGCATGTGTCCATGAGAAACAAACATTGTTATACAAGAGTCAAGGACAAACACTAGATACAAGTAGCTATAGGAACAAAACAGCACAACATCTGATGTTCATCTGATGATTGGTCTTTTTGATCTACGACAAGCAATACATAAACACAGTTATGCAGAACAGAGCATCACAGCATTTTAAAACTAATAAAGGGAACAAATAACAGAAGCCACACTCTTTGGAAGCAGTGACAATTACATAATATAAACAATGTAAAAAAACATGGTAGATATGCATCACACTAAAAAACAGATGGCATGCAAATTCAAGAAAGTTGTATTCTATGCTTTCTGCCATGAATGTGACTTTAATGTTTCCAATATATACACTGAATAACAGTGATGACATTCGGCATTGCATGCAAGTGAAGAGAAGGATAACTATCTGGACCACTTAACCAGAGTGAGATTAGCAATTCAGGTCAATATCAAATAGCATTAACACAGCAGGGGGTAGATGAGGCATCAGGATTTTCGTGCAGAGCAAAAAGTTCCACTGCTGAAATGGAAGTGAGGCTAGCGCCCATGCTGTTTCTCACTGAGGTCATGGCTTCTTCAGATACTCACTACACATCCCTAGCTCTCAAATTGTTTGTTATTTAAGTTGAACTGAGTGTCAGCATTGCCTTGTAGAGTCAAGAATCATTAGATCTTAACAGCTGAGGTTTCTGTACGAAGACCAGCTTGTCAGTAAACCACACATGCTACTGGATCTAATTGTAATCAAATTAAATTTGCCGTGTATTTTTGTGAATAAGGGGATGCCTGCTGCAACTCCACTACCCCAAATCAAATAGGAATTTACTCTTTGATGATGGCTTCAGGGAAACACAACAGATAATCACACAAACACCCACATATCTCAACCATCTGCTTCTGAAGGGCTCATTTTGAATGAAAAGAGAGGATGTCACAGAGTGAACATGAAGCTCAATGAAGCCCAGCAAATGTGTGTTTGTGTATGTGTGTAGGCAAGATGAGTGCACTGAATGTTTGTATGAAAGCAATTAGCCACATGTTAAGCAACTGTGTTGATGTTTCATGCAGTGTTCTCAGAAACTGACTCACCATTCACAGGGCTGCAGGGACCTGAAGGCCTGCAGAGCCTGGTCCATCCCAGCAAAATCCCAGAAACGAACATCATAATCATATCCGCCCGTCACTAAACGAGCTCCAGACGGGTCTAAGGCGAGAGCCGACACCTGAGGAGTCAGTCCTGTTATTCACAACTTGAAGACAATTAAAGTCTGCAGCTTTCATTTTTAAGTTATCATTCAAAAGAACAAAACCAGCTGCAGAGGGTTGGTTAAGATGCAACACATTTTCCACAGTGTATCAAGGCCAATTCCTCGAAAGGCAGCACAAACAGAAACATTTAATTACCTTGGGTAAAAATCCAGTAACTGGTGCAGCACAGGAAGACACAATTATAATGACTGAAGCATTTATAAAAAGAGGTCCTTACTGTCCTGGTGCCGTGCTGCAGAGTGATCTCATGACTGTCTGGAATTTTCTTCACAGGATCCTACGGCAGATAGTAAAGATGAGGTATGTAGTTACAATTTAGTGTTTCATGCAATGATTTCCATCAGATACAACATACAAAAAGTAGTTTGAGGAAAATTTGAAAAACTGGCAGCCTGTGAAATACTGCATCTTTATTTTGAGAAACATTTATATGCAGTCTTCGATTATTGCCACATGTATTTTGTTACGCTGCCATCTAGTGGCGGAAACTAAAAATCGCAGCAGAATACATTGCAAGTCTGTTCTACAGGAGACATTCTTTAAAATGACAGGAGGGGTTCTGGGTTAAGTTTTAGTCAGAACAAATTTCAAGTGATAAAATACATTCACTTATGAATAAATTTGAAACTTACATCATCATCGTCATCTCCCTCCTGATCATCATCATCATCATCATCGCTGTGGGCCACGCTGCCTGTGTAACCTGGAGGAAGAGGCGGTCCCACAAGCTCATCATCATCCTCCTCCTCAGCGCCATGTTGACGAGGCACTGGGGGCCCAATAAGCTCTGGCTCTGAGTCAGAACCACTGTCACTGCTGCTATCATCCTCTTGCTTCCTACAAAGAAAACATTATCTATTAAACAGTCTTACAATAAAATGACAGAGGCAGCCTGACTATAATGTGATTCAACATCTTAGAAGTGACCAGTTACCTGGAAGCAGCAGCTGCAGCTTTGACTGGTGGCTTGACTGATTGGGAACTTTCCCCTTCCTCTTCCATCTGCTTCTCTCTCTCCTCTAAATAATGTGCCAATCACAATTACACACTCATTTATACTACTACAGTTTCATTATCACACTTGTCAATAAACCCAACCTAATACACGCTGACTCCTTTCGATGGCAGTTCGACGGGTCGTTTCAAAGATGGCATCCAGGTCGAACGTGCGGGCTTTTTTACCTGCAGGGAAAAATGACTGATGACTCGTGAAGTCAATGAAACCAGTAAATCAAATATTTTAAAAAAAATAGATGCACAAACCAAACCCAGAGAATCCCATGACGGATGCAATGTCTCCATCATCGCTCATCTTGTCTGATGCGGCAAAAAGAAATCCAGGAAAGGTAGTTTTCAAACTGGTAAGGGTATTAGGTCATTATATCCACAGAGGTTACAACACAGCATTCAGCGAGATTTAGTTGTTTTCTTTTTCCATTCACAAACATGTTACACAAATGGCATTTGAAACAATGGCAGGCAATCAGCAATATAACAAGGCACACGTGGTCAAAAGCTTCATGCAGTTAATTGTGGCACAGTCAAAAGCACAGAAAGCAAACAAAGCGAGTAGAATGCAAATAACTTCACACGACACAGACAAACATTTTTATTAGTCAGAAGACAACACATCCCCAACATGCCCCACATCCGTCAAAGCAGCTTTGAGTTTTCGGGAGCATGTTATAAAACAATAGAATATTGGGCGGCACACATTAGTCACTTAGACACTTTGATATCAATTCAAAAAAAGGGGGGTAGAAACAAAACAGTACTTATAGCGATTAAAGATAAACAGTTCAAGCGTCTGATGATGAGAAATGTTTGCTAATCTAGAAGCTAGCTCGAGCAGCTATCTTTTGTCAGGTTCTTTTCGGAAGTAAGCTAACTGTATCTAGCTAGTTCATGTTAGCTGACAGGAAATGCCGCACATTACACAAGCTTAAACATGAGAGAGACTTTAAAGAAGTTAAAGCACTAAACTTGAAGACGTGTGAAGAAGCAGCAGCTACCTTGATGCACTCTGCGACTCTCACCTCTCACCCCGGAAGTTGTTGCTCTTCTTCGCGTGCTCGCAGCGCTGTAGCTGATCGGTACAGGAAGGCCTTTATATTCTCGTTTATTAAAAAATAAAAATAAAAATACAAACGCACGTCGTACGTCGGACAAATACGACGGAGTCTTAGGGCCACATTGGAAAAAAAATCGAGAATATTCTTGCAAATTTGCGACTTTAATCTCGTAAATTTCCGACTTTAATCTCAAAGTCTGTGATTTATTTTTTTCCAATCTGGCCCTAATACTCCGTCATATACAAACGTGAGGAGTCTATCTAAAAAAAAAGAAAAGCATTTAATTTATATTTTAATTTATTTGATTCTAATCAATTTCAGGCCATAGTCATGAAAAATTATCAACATGTGCATTATTTAAATTTGAACTTATGATGTTCGACCTTGAACAGGTGGTCAGAACATGTCGGTCTGTGCAGAAACAAAAACCAAACATTCATAATTAAGATGCTTGTGTGCATCCAGTGGGAAGCTCAGGACAAAAACATGACAGCAAACATTGTGTTGAACTTGTTTATCCAAATATTTATTTGTAGGGGAGTCTGTACAAAAATAAATTATATATCTAGTAAACAACACACAAACTCAAATGGCACAAACATCTTAGAGAATTCAGTGAGACACGTTGTCAGAATCAAATTATTTCTCAAAATGAAAGCGATGACATCAAATGCGATTTATTGCAACCGGTTTATATTGTGGTGTGTTTTATATCAATGATGATTATATCTTTTCTATTGAATATTATATGAATAAAATCTATTAGAACAGTTTACAAAAGGATGCAATAGGCACATTTTGTTTTCCTTGAGGCACTTCAGCTCAGTCTCCCTCTTCAGCCACCATCCTCTCAATAGCAGCCCAGTCAATTTTGCTGAGGCAGCTACTGGCACTCTCAGACAGGTTGTCCAGCCAGTCCAACTCCAACACACCAGCTGCGGCTCTGTCCTCCTGCTCATCTGACAGCCTGGTCAAAACCTGATCAACATACACAGATGTATGAAACTGGATGTGAGATTAATCAACAAATAAGTCCTTGACATGGAAGTAACATCATGTCATGAAATATGTCCTCAAATATAGGATTCCTACTGTGTTGGACTCCTCTCGCCTCTTCAGTTCTGAGGTCCCCTCTTCTCCATCTTCTGTCTGCTCCCTCTGGTTCCCTCTCTCTATAACAGTACCTCCTGAGGGTCTTTTGTTCAACTGTGTTTTTCTTTGGTATCCACCTATGTTCTGTGTGAGGCTCTTTGCAACAGTAAGCATACCACGTCTGGTCACCTGAGACAGACGGTCCCTTGGCAAAGAGGTAACTAATACCAAAAGAAATCACACACAACATGTTACAGTTAAGCTAATTTCATATTATCCTTCATCATAGTAACGATGGTAATTATTTTTCATTTGAATATCATTATAATACCTGGTCTATGTAGTCCCAGTCTCTTGCTGTGATCCCCAGTGGGTCGTCCATGCACGTCAGCAGTCCATGGACGAGGGAGGGGCTGAGATTGTCCTGAAGGGGATTTAAGACTTCTTTCATCATGGGCAGAAGTCCTGTTAACCCTGAGAAAAAGAAATCAAATCCATTACCCGAGCTAGCAAATGCCAAGTGTTTCAAATGAACATGAATTAAAGAATTGGGTCCATACAGATTCTGATTACTAATTAGATGGAATGGAAGAAGAGTCAATTGACTATTTAATGAGACATGAGTATGGTCAGATAATAGTGGAAGACCTTACCTGTAAGTTCTTCCAAAGAGAGGAGCTGATGTGGCCCGTGTGGGTGCGGGCAGTGCACGCACTTCAGACCGGGAAGAACTGCGTACAACTGGGGAAGGTGTGGCTAAACCACTGGCCAGAGAACAAGCTTCACGGGTCCTCTGGTTATACTGCTCCAGCAACATGAACCTATTAAACCAAATTCAAATAAACATCACATTCCTACATATTAACGTTGGCTATATGTACAAAACAAGCAGGGACATACTTTGATTTTTCCTCTCTAGTTCCCCAAGCGGTTCGATTTCTGTTTGCGGATTTCTGTGGAAGGAACGGGTACAGCCTCAGAACCATGTTGTGTATGTAATGTTATAAAGGACTAAATTTATATCACTTCTAAAAACAAAAGAAACAAATCTCACCCCTTTCCCAGGGACAGGAAAAGGTTTCTTCTCCTTCTCCCTCAGGCTTTCTCTGTGCTTTTGATAAACAGCAAGTCTTTCCCTCTGTTTCCTTCTCATCCAGACTCTCAGCTCTCTCCTCTCATCCTCTGTTCGGACACTCCTCGACGACACCTGGCTATAGTCCTGCGGATCCTGCCTGCAGGAGGTTGCATTACTTTTCGGCTCAGACGTACTCATATTATTAAAGAAGCCATTTGTTTTGCAGTCATTCCCGGTGCAATACCTGCTGTGGTGTTGAGTCTGTGAAGTGGACAAATCCAGGTCAGTTGGGGATAGATACCCTTCCTTAACCAGCTCCTCTAAGATTTCCCTTGTATCCGATAGCCCAGTCTGAGCCAGATTCTCATCTTCCCACCTAGAGGTTGACAGGTAGAGGGATGAGTGGTGAGAAACAGGAGCTCCATCACAGAAAATTCAAGTCTTTAGATTAAAGTTAAACCTACGCATGAGGAATTTCAGATGCTTCAGTTGAATTATCCTTCATTTCTGTGGAAGAAACAACAAACATGAGGGAATAGGAACTTAAGCAATTCAACTGAACCCTTTCTTTTAGATTGCAGATTAACTATATAATTCAATGAGTTGTATCAAGTAGTTGTGTTTCAGAATATGATTGAATAAGTCACATCTTTACTTGGAGGGCTGTGAACGTAGGAAGGACCAGCTCTGTGACTGTGAGGAGGAGTCAAATGACAGAAGGGTTTTTCCTCTGGACTGCGAGAGTCACCGTGAAGCACATATTCATCATCTTGATGTTCCTCTTCAAGGCTGTTTGGTTCAGTTAAAACTGCTAATCTTGGTGCCCATACTGCCACAAAGGATAACACACACACACACACACACACACACACACACACACACACACACACACACACACACACACACACACACACACACACACACACACACACACACACACACACACACACACACACACACACACAACATTAACAGAAGTTTATGGGAATTTTGTAAAAAAAAAAAAAAAGAGCAATAGAGAAAGAATAAAGCTACAGTGTTTTGTAATGGGTTTCAAGAACTTGCAAGTTCAGTTGAATCTCAAGCAATTGAAGTGTTCACACCTTCCTTTGGGACAGACAGTCTGACAGTTTTCTTCACTGCCACAGGACGCTCCACGTCAGGAGAAAAGCGCTTTTCAATGGTGTTCACCAGCTACACAGACAAATGAAGGATGAGCATAATTACATACTTAAACCAGTCTGCCTTGGTAAACAGTTTTTAAATATGAGCCTCATTAGAATACAGACATCATGCTTGTGTGGCAAAATATTACCATCCTGGAGTTGGAAAAGTCTTTCTCCAGATTGTCTGCACATTTCTGAAGTGCAGCCAACTGGGCATCCAGCTCTGACAGGTGAGAGGAGAAGGAGAGTGTGGGAGGTGAGGAGGGAGCTCTGTACGGTCCGACACTCAGCGTCTTAATGGCCTGACAGATCTGAGAGTCAGTGGGATCGGCCATGTCGTGTAGAGTCACTGTCTCTGGAAGCGTATTGGACTCAGTGGGACTGTGAAAGTGAGGATCCTCAGAGGTATCTAGAATACACAGTTCAACAGATATTTAAAGCATTTTAACAAAGGGTTCTACTTTACCTCAGGCCAATCATTTTTAAAGACAATATAACACATAGATATATTCGACTGTTGAAATAAAGACCTGGATGATTGGTGGGTTTTAGCAGATTGTCTCTTATTGATGGATGAGGATCAGAAGCAGCAGCAGCCCAACTCCTGATGACAGAAGTTGCAAGAACATGAAGCTGGGCAGAGCTTGGTGGTGATGGGCGTACTGAAGGAACATCCTGTGGTCCTGGGCTGAGACATAACGGCAAATCATGGTGCAGGGCTCCGTTTTCCAGATCCAAGACACTTATGAACTGGTGGCCGAGCACATCCTGACAAAAAGACACAAAAACATAGAGAAGTGCATTATATAGGTATATTAGAATTTCAATTATAATATCCATATTTTTAAAGCATCCGCTTGACTGTACAGGTCCCTCACCTGAATCCTGTCTGGTTTCTTTTGGTTCCCCTCTATGTTTTGGACAAGATGAAGATTCTGTGAACCTTGTGCTGCAGAGAGAAAACATACAAACCGTTTTTACTGCATCCACACAAAATAAAAAGCAGGGTGTTATCTTTGTAGGTAAAAATTCAGATCAACTTACATTTGGGGCTACCATTGGTGACAGAGACCGACACAGCTTTATCCACAAGTGTGGGAGGAGAGGCTAAAAGAAGTGACAACATGTTTAGAAAACCATTGATCAGATTGATCAAAACAGTAATATTACAATGTTAACACTGTAAAAATGTCACTCACCAGGCTCTGTGTTGGTGAACGCATCATGACACTCTGGGGGTTTTTTACATGTGGAAGCAAAAGCATGCAGCTCAGCTGAAGTGGACTCCGCCTTGTCCAACAATTTTTGACCCGTCAGTAAAGTGTCAAAGGATCCTGGGAGTTAAAGTGCATCCAACAGATGAACAGAACTATAAACACAGCATCATCATATATCTATCGACGAGCAACATAAATGTATACCTCAGCTGTCTGAGAAATTGCTGTGAAGTCAATTTTGAATGATAAGGAAATGCATCTGAGATTTACCGAGAGGAATCGCAAAGTCATGTTTAGGAGTGATCTGCGATACTGCAGGCTCTTCATGTTCAGGTTTTACAGGGTCATCTGTTGGCTGTAGACATACAGGAACAAACTTATTATATTGAAATGACAATTAACAAAATAGAAACTACTTCTTATGAAAAAATAATATCGTCCTACCGTCTGCATAGGGATGATGGACTCATTTGGTTTAAATGTGACTGCTGATTTTCTCTGCCTGCCGATCTTTTCCTCTCTCCTCCTCCGCCTATAAACAGCACAAAGCAAGCACAGTGAAGTAAACAGACAGCTTCATGCAAATTCAAACTGTCTTAATAAAGTTAACGATTGCCTTCTGCTGGAGTTGGAGCTTTCGTTAGGTGGGTCCTCTCTGAGCAACCGCTGTTGAGCCTCGTCCACATTCTGCCTCCTGATCGCTGAGCTTGTCAAATCATCCATGGAGATGAGGCGGGTCATTTGAGCTGAAGGAGCTGCCAGGGGCGTAATCTGTGACAGAGACAAATACGTATCTGTATGTAAATTACAGGTTTTATGATGACTAATTTCAACATCTGGAAGTAAAAGATTTGTCGCTTGCCATTTTTGGTCCAGACTGTATATGCAAAAGCTTGGTCACAGGCATTCCTCCCATTGGAGATGACATGACAATAGAGGGCCTTGATGAAAATGGCAAGGGTAGTTTGGGCAACGTGATGTTGCTGTGCGCACCAGGCTGAAGGTGCAGCAGGCGAGGGCACTGCATTACAGCAGGTGTCGGAGCTGGAAAGGCAGGGGGAAGTATTGGGAACTCTGGCCCCCTGGACGTCTGAGACGTCTGAATCTGGGGCTGAGAGCTCCTGGGGGCTGGATCCTGTGAATGATTAAAACTGAGTTGTCTTCTTAGAACTGAAGATCCACTTCTTTTTTCTTCTGCCCTCTTTGAGGCAGCGTGGTAACTGTTTTTGAGGTTGGGCAGATGGGATTCTACAAAAGCAGGGATTTCAGTGTGTAGAATCTGGGACTCTTGGGCTGGAGGGTAGTGTGGGGCACTCTCCTGAGGCAATGGCGGACACCAAGCCCGAAGTAACTTCAGGCCCATGAACTGGGGAGCAGGGTCATTAGGGGGCACTGCCACAGGAGCACTGGGAACAGCCTGTCTAAGGTCAGTAGTGACGAGAAGTCCCTTAGAGGACGGGATCAGACTCCTACTCTGTTTGATCTGGTTTTCTGGTGACCCCACGAGGACAGAGAGTGGATGTATTTCCTGAAGAAAAGAGAAACAGGTCTTTAGCTGGATTTCACAGTAAATATAGTTAGTGTAATATGTCACATCTGAATAATCCATTTGACCAATACCTGAGTGTTGGATGGATTCCTGGTGACTGGACGTGGGCCATCTGTTTGAGAGGGTTTCCCTGAGCTCTGTGCATAAGGCTGGTCTGCAAGCGTACATGCAGGGGCCTGACTGTTGTGAGGATAGTTGGCTCCAGAAGGTGGTACACTCGCTGATGCCTGAGGTACCACAGAAACTGAGGTTTGAACTGGTAAGACCTTTGGTGGAGGGATGAAGTTGGTGACATTAGGGTGTGAGGAGTTCATGTTAGACCGAGCCAAAGAGGAGTTCTGTTGGGCAACTTGTAGGCTGGAAAAGGAAGCTCCCAACACCTCCATCATGCTCATGTAGTTTATATTCTGCAACAAAGGCCAAACAAGTTTCATGTAACAGTCAGACATTTTAGAAAACAGAGCACAAACCTTTCCTTTCAGACAATCCTTTCTTACCTGAACTAATCTAAATAAGTCTTCACCCAGTTGCTGTCTCATCTGTGGTGTCTGATTGGATGACGGTTGATCTGGTGCAGCAGAAACAGCAGTTGGGGCACCAGCCATGGAGTTCTGTGGCCGAGGGTTTGGAGGATCCACAGGTGTATTAGGGAACAGCCCAGCAACTGCATCTGTGACATCTGTGTGAACCGGGGCCTTGGGCTGGACAGGAGGAAGAGCTTGGGGCTCCGGGTGTAGAGGAGCTTGTAGACTTCTGGGATGGCAGAAAAATATATCGGTTTAAGATACTAAAGAGACGATGTCAGCCTTTATATTTCACTATTACAGCAGTCAATGCAATGTAAAATAAATGACTCAAATAAAAATAATATGAATAATAACTAAAAACTCACAGAGAGGTGGAAGTGAACATATCTTCACTGTTTTCTGAGCCCAAGTCTGCAAGCTTCAAACTCTGGAATGGACCAGAATGTATGTTATTTCTCAGAACACAGATGATATACGTGAGGAACAGAAATCTTCAATATTAATATTCACCGTATCAGGTGTGTAGATTTTTTCACAGACGAGGGATGACATCTCCAACACCTCACTGCCACTACTTTTACCTACAAATATCCAACACATTCATACTTTCAGTTATAAAAATGTTTATACAAATACCATGTACAATCCAATATAACTTGGCACCATACCTTCTTTTTCAGGTTCAACATCTAAGTCATCGAGAAATATCTGCCGTGAACTGGACCGTGCATGCTGAGCATCCAGAGTCTGTTGGTTGTGGTCATTAGAAAGAGGCTTCCTGTGATGCGTCAGTTCCTCTGGTTCATCTGTGCAGAAGCTGCTGCAAGGAAACAGCATATAAAACCAGTAAAAGATAACATCAAAATAATAATAAAACTCAATTCAAAAGCCAGTATGCGTCACTCACATGGACAGGTGTCCTTGCTGTAGATTGTGATCTGGACCAGTGATGGGAGTGTTGGCAGATCCAGGGTAGCCTGTATCAGTGCTGCTCTCTCTCTCCTGGTTCTTGTCTACCTCAGGCTGCAGCACAGGGGCCACAGTCCACTGTGCTTCTGGAACATGGATGTGGGCGTTGTAGTGGTCAGTCCCGAATAGAGCTGAGTACCTCCACTCTAATAAGCTGAGGGAAGTGAGGACAGCAGGAGCTGAGGCTTTGACACGAATCACTACTCCTTCGTCAGCTGTTCCTCCGACCCCTCCTCCCATCTCTTTCTTCTTTCTGCTGTGATGTCCCAGAAGCACCCTCCTATCAGCCCAGCGTACCATCCACTCCAGCAGCCTGCCCAGCTCTGGAAACTGAGCCTCTAATTTTTGGTTCAGGCCCTGCTGCAGTTCAGTCACAGCTTCCACTGAAGTTGAGGAAGCAACCATCAAGCTCTCTGATGGCTGCCCAATGGGAAAGATGCTTTTAATAGGGCTAGAGTCAGAACCACAGGTAAGCCAATTTTTCCTGTGTCCACTCCTTTCCTTTCGGCGGCCAAACAAACCCTTCAGCTTGCCGCTTCTCGGCCCAGGAACAGAACTGACTGAAAGACTGGATCTTGATCTGGAGGCTTCATTCCAGATGGAGGACGATTGCGGTTCAGGTGTCATGCCTTGTTTGATGGGCTTGTAGCAGCACCCAGCTCTGAAGACCGGAGGGTCGCTACTCCAAAGCTTCCTCCCTGGATGGCGCCCATCTCTTTGACGCCGATGTATCGTAGAGAGCACATCAAAAGTTAGAGAATACAACTCTCTCTCCCTCAGCTGTGAGGAGAAGCTCTTCAGCAAAGGAAGTTCACTGCCCGGGTCCCCTCCATCAGCGCCATCCTTCTCTAGCTCGTAGCTGATGAAGAGCTCCAGGAAGTTCAAATACTCGTCGTCTTCCAACTCAAACTCCCAGGTGCCAACGACTGGTAAGGTCGACTTCTCATTGCCTTTGGTACCATCTGGGTGAGGCTCCTCCTCAATGGCACTTTCAATCTTAACACTTTCTCTTTCTCTATTTGCTTTTCTGCCCCTGAAAGGAAAAGAAACAGCACAAAATAAGACAAAACATATACGATAAGAGTAATAGCAGTGCTACTGTTTCTCTGTCTACCTGGACATGTGTCTGCCATGCTGCTCAGGGGAGACTGCCTCAGATGTGTTCTCTGCTGTGTCTCCATCACTGCACACTGGGGGGAACCCGCAGTCAGTTAAAGTGCTGGTGCTCAGACTTGTACCCAGTGAGAGTTGCCTCAGCATGGCCATCCCGTGTTTGGTTCCCCTGTCCTCCTCTTCCTCCTCTTTCTCCCACAGGTGGAGCTCAGGGGGCGCCAGGTGTCTCCGCAAATGCCCAAGATGTTTTCTCCTCTGCCTGCGTTTGTCCTGAATCAGAATCATCATCAACTCATCTGCTTCATCCTTTTCCTCCTCTAGAGAGAGAAGAAACAGAATAAAGTGAAGGAAGGTTTTAAAATGCATCACATAACTGGAAGAATTGGTTCGTGTCATATATTTTGAAGAATTTTATGTAGGCCATCAGGACAAAATATATTTATATGTAAAGGTATGTCCTAAACAACCATTTCAGTGTTATGTCACATTTCAAAGGAACTTGTTAATGAGGGGTTCATACCAAGGACATTGCATTGCCTCAGTCTCTGTAGCAATGAGTTATACTTTTCTCTCAGCGGGACTCTGACAGATTCTTCCTCCCCGGGGAAGGCTTGTACCAGTGTGTCTGCAACCTAAGAAGGAGCAGGCAAGGATGAGACATTTACTCCCTCTGTTCTACTTTAACAGACTCTGCTTACGTAATAAAAGGCAAGAAGAAGCAATTTCACCAAAGAGACAGGAGGCAGTTCTGACACGAGGCTGAGCAGCACGTCCTGGAGAATTTCTTCAGCATTGAGGAAGCGAGAGAAAGGAAGAAAGCGTCGGGCCCAGCGGAGAGCTTCAATGCAGCTAGATCTCACCTCTGAATCACCAGGGATCTGTGGGACACAAATATACAGGCCTGCTCATGTGGCAACAAAGGCTGGGAATATTTACAGAAATATGTCATCCACTCAAACATAAGTATAACAGTACCTGTTCATTTGTGCAATGCTGCCTGGCAGCCTGGTACTTCCTGCAGGAAATGGAGAGTTGGTCCCGGACATGAAGCATCCAGCATAAGCCACACAGCTCCCTGAAACACACTTGATTCAGAAATACAATATGTAAGCTCCAAATCTAATGACTGATTGTGACATCAACATCACACTTTAAGTGGCATCTTACTAATAGTTTGGATAGTGTCAGGGTCCAAATGGCCATCTTTGTTAGGCCCTCGTCTGAAGAATCCACTGCGAGTGACAAACTTCATGAGCCCTTCTGGGAAAGCTTTCTCTTCTTTACTAGCTCCTGGATATAAGTATTTCCTCTTGATCTGAAAAACAACAACAGATATTAAAATGTCAACTATATTCACTATCCACTATCCATTCATATCCACTTAGAGGAATGTTGTCCTCTTGAGGAAAGTACCTTGTTTAGTACGTGTCTGGCACGGCGCAGATTGGTGATGTACCACTGGGCAGCAGGTTGGCAACAGCGGGCAGATCTCAGGAGTAAAAGTAACCTCTGGAGAACCGCAGACACTTTGTGACGTGATGTAACCTCTGCAAACTGCCCGGCTGTGCCTATCGGGTCCTGAGAACCAAACACACACAGTACAACAACATTAAGTTAAATGAATATGTTGACATCATTTCACAAGTTGATCTGCTCTTCTCATGTACCTGTGTGTTCGGGGAAGGCTGAGGGCAGTAAAGAGGTGGAGAGGGGAGATACAGTCCACTGGGCACCAACAGAGGTAAACAGGAACACAGGTCTTTGGCTGTGCCCAGCAAGGAAGACATGGGTGAGGACATGACATTCACTCCAGCCATGACTGATGCTCTCAGAATCTCCTGCATGGAAACTAGTAATAAATCCCATTCCTCTCCTTCCAAGGGGTCTAGCAAAAGGAGGTGATACAAGGCATTGATTAAAATAGTTTTTTTTTATGTGTGTCATGTTATCTTACAGTTGTCAGCTCTCACATACCTGTCCAGCTCTTGTCATCATCCTTGTCTCTGTGCTGCTGGGAGTCAGGCTTACTCCCGAGAAGACTCTCCAACTCAGCCTGAAAAATGCATTCTGCTTCCAAATCTGTTGGAAGGTGGAGCTCTCTCCTTCTCAGCCTGATGACGAAACAAACATATGATGAAATAAAATGGCAACAGTAACAGAAAACTTCTCTTTGATTATTCTGTATTCTTTGTTTTGCGCTGACCGAGTAAAGTCACAGCGGTCAGTGCAGTAGCTTGTGTAAGCCAGACTCAGAGACACTGCCGTCTTCCAGTCTCCGAGGTGGGAGGCCAACCACACAGCCTCAGGCAGCAGACCCCCGAGAAGGAGCAGGTCCTGAGCATAGTCCACTGTCCACACCTCTGACAGATGCTGTTGTCGAACTGCTGTAGCAACCTCCTCTTGGCATAGTGGGACCAAGCGGCCCACATTTGGGCCTGAGAAAAGATAGGATGATGAATAGATTTAAAGAATTACCATTCTGAACCGATTTTTTAACAGATAACTTTTGGAAACACACCATGAGGTAAATGTAGTGGAGGCAGGACAGCCACATTGTGGGGGGGCAGGATGTAGAGGGGTTGGTTGGCGAAGTAAGAGGCCATGACTCTCCCCAGACTCTGAACCACTGCAAAGGCTGCATCACTGTGAAGATCGACTGGGAGCCACATGCACGGAAGATAATCTGCTGCAAGAAACAAAGGCAAGTCTGAGAACTCACACATATTCCTTTCTAAGTCAGATTTCCTCAGCAGCTCTAAAGCTTGACCTTGAAGACAGTGTGTCCTATTCTAATTATGCAACTGACATATATATGAAAATGCTCTCTGACCTGTTCTGGATTTTCTGTCCTTCTGATGTCCAGCTCTGTGCAGTATAAGACATGCCATGTGGTCCCCCAACTCTTGAGCTTCCCTGAGACGGTACTGGGACAGAAGACTGTATAGGAGTGCCAAACAGAGACGTTCCTCCTGGAAGACCCTGCGATCACAAACTAATAACAATATATACAATTACCATTTTAGAGTGAATTCATTTGGTATATTCTGAAACAAAAATAAAGCAATGACTCTTACTTTTATTATTCTCTTCACAAATTTGTGATCGCCAGGCATCAGCACTTTTTGAATACAAACCACACAGGAAAAGATGTTCGCCTGTGGGGAGAAGATGAACTAAAAACAATTGGACTATGAAATTGGACTAGAAAATAAACATCTGTAGCTGGGTCAATAACCTTAGGTCTAAATAATAAATGGATTATGCATTTCTGACCTGGGTAACTCATCAGGGCAGGACCCTGCTCGAGCTTTTCTCCAGTGGCCTGCAGAGCTCTTTGAATCTGGGACATGAGGAAAGTGATTTGCTGCTGTTCCTCCTCCCAGCCGTCGAAGCCTTTGAAGTTTTTCAGTTCTTGAAGATACTTCTGAGTGACCTGGTACACCCACTGCCACACTGCAAACAATCTGGGAATAAAATGCAATTACTAACACTGGCAGCCACAACTGCATTCATAAACAGTGGCACAACCCGAAAGAGATTAGCTCTACCTGCTAGATGGACGCTGCGGAACAGGACATGTCTGATGCAGCAAGTTGAGATTCTGCTTCTTCTCATCTTGCAGCAGAGGTACATGGTAAACATCCAAAGGCAAGCACTGCTGGGACTGGGAAACAGATTCCTCCCCTGCAGAGGACCACACTGTTTTTTGCTGCAGGCTGTATGAGTGGTCAAGAGAATCAGACACCAGCTGCAAAATATGCAGGATGGTGGACAGAAGCTGGGATGACAGCTGACAGTGACCGGTCTGGTAGGACCCTGGCTGAGGGGTCAGCAGGAGGCGTACCAGTTGTTTACTGAGCCCAACCACCAGGCCCTGGCAGCATGGCCCATTTGAGTGAGTGCTGTCCCAGGGAAGAAAAGATAATAGGGTTTTGATTAGATGGAGGAGCCCGGGAGAGACTGAGGTATTCTTCGTTCCTGTGTGGTCTGTGGAGCTGGAGATCAAATGGACCAAAGCAGCAAATCGTGCCACGCAAAGGAGGGTATGCTTCAGCAGACGAGCTCTATGTTCCACCTCATTTCCCTGTGACATGCCAAATGCCCAGGCCGTTAGCAGCTTAGTCTGAATTCTCCTGAGTTCACGATGAAGAAGAGGAGTCTTCCCCTCTGTTTCAGCATAGTCCTTTTCGTAATATGGACCAGCATCAGTTTGTGTGTCCAGGGCATGTAGAGTGTCAAACATTGAGGCAAACTCCAAATGGCCGCTGTTCCCCATGTGAGAGCCAGCAGGAAGTCCGTCTAAGTCAGAGTCATCATCAAGGAAATTCTAGAAACAGGAGTCAAACAGCAGGTGACTAAGTGAATCAAAACACATCCGATCACAGTGCGATCACATGCAATTACATACAAGCAACAATTTCCTGAAACACGTGACTGACCTGCACTTTTTCAAGGAGGCGGTTGGTTCCGCCCAATGTGCCTTGGTCCTGCAGGAAAAGTGGCAAAGTGGATCCACCTGTGGGTCCCGAAACAACAGAGTCTGCAGTGTTGGGACCATGTGTACCAATGGGACTAAGTGCCTCAAGATTTAGGCAAGATACTGACTCCAACCATGCCCTTACGTGAACCTGGCAATAGGAAAGAATAGCAATGCATAAGGTAAAAGCAGAAGATAGGACAGAGTAAGACCACTTTTCCCACATCTAGGTTTACCCCCTGTGATTGTTCCAGCTTCTGACTGGCCGTCTCCAGATCCCTGCTGGTGTCCTTTAAAAGGGACTTCAGCAACATGGCAGGAGAAGGTCTGTTGAGAACCCTCATAACCGTGGCCATGTAGCCATCAGACACAATGAGATAGAATAGCCGAGGATGCCAGGTCACAGAATATCTCTGCCTCAGAATGTCTCGCACCGACAAGCTGGAACTGGACAGATTAGCATCCCCTAACCCTGCAGACACTGGAGGCCTGCAGAGAGAAAGAAGCACGGGTCAAAACCATTATTACATATAATAAAACAAATAAGACGTACATTATTTATAATAAATCATCACATTGAGAATTTATACTTCAATTGCGCGTAAGATAAAAGAGTGAGAGTCAATGCTATGACTCTTGTGATTTAAATTCGAGGGATAGTCAAGATCAGTTCAGACAAGTGAAGAACTTGAAACAAAGGGCTCAGATGGATACCGGTAAGTGACGAGGGGATGCAGGGGTAGAAAGTGCGCCGGCCCAAAGTCCACATTACAACCAGAGCTTGTTAGACTGAGAAGGCCCCCGAGGCGAGCCAACACAAGAAAGGAGCCCCTCTTGAGAACACATGCCAGGAAAAGGCTGCTTGGGGACCAGCTCACGCTGCCCACCCAGTAGGACCTAAGAGAGAAGATAAGTTAATTTACTTTCCAAATAAATCTGATAAGGTCAGGAAACGGTAACTCCCCTTCTAGTACATTCACTATGAAGACATTCTGTAAACGATGCTGAACTCATGCATGTATGTTTGCTGTACCTTATGTATTTGGAGGGAATCTCTAATGTCTTCATTCCACATCCCCCGAGGCTGCTTGATACCGAGACAAAATTCTGCATGCTCACATACAGGACCTGTGTAGCCTGGTTTCAAAAACAGGAAATACAAATTGTGATTCACATTTTCACAGAAGCAAAAAAAAAAAAAAGAGAGATGGGAGGGGCCAGATGATCACCTTTGGATGTCTCTGATTCAGGACGATGGCTAACAGTTGGCCATCAGGGGAGAAGGCTGGCAACAAGGCCCCTCTGGACTTGACTGGTTGGCAAGTTGGGGTGAGGTGAGACATGGGGTACGTCTTGGTGGCCCACTGAATGCTGTATCCAACAGAACTGCGAAGAAAACTGTGATTTTTTGGGGGTTTTGTAATATCCAATGAATGTCTTGAGTGTTACATCGACCCTCTAACTCACCCCACTCTCACGTTGCCCTCCTCCCACTGAATCTTCAAACAGGTGATTATTAGATTCTTCCCTGATGTGAAAACGAGGGCTGATAAGCAGGTATCACCCAAAGCCTACAAGAGTTTTGACAAAGACAGAGCAAGATATAAAGCTCTGTTGTGGAACAGTACACATGGTATTAAACATGATCACTTATAACAAGTACAGACCTCTGTCTTTACAAAGACTGAGTGCTGGCATGCTTCTTTGTCATGTAAAGATGGCAAAATGGTTTCCTCAAGGGGCTTTATATGTGCCCAACGTCCCTTGATGGTGCCATCTCGAACTCCTGTCAAGTCCCTGACATCCACACACTCCCACAGGAAGACTTGTCCTGTTATGGCTGCCAGAAGCACTCGCGTTCCGTCCCCTGAAACCTGAAGAGAAAACCTTGTGGTATTTCCTGTAAAAAAAAATACACATAGAACCATAATTAAGGATGTGACTTCTCCCTATAAACACATATTAACCGTCCACATAATTTAATAGCTAAAATGCAAATCACTGCTTGTACAGATCTAGTCCTAACCGCAGTTCTAGGATGACATTGCAGATATCTTCTGAAGTATCTCCTGCTGCATGTAATAGCTGAGGAAAAATACCTTGACCAGAAGTAATGACTTGAAGTACTTCTGGGGCAGATGCTGCAGTCTTCAGTAAGTCCTTATCTCTATTCCAGAGAAAGAGCTCTCCCGAGACCAAAATCCCACAAAGCCACACACCTGAAAAACAACCGGTGTGTTGATGTTTTCACAGGATAGCAATCCAAGTGCTTTGCTTTGCATTAACACAGTAAACTCACCGTTGTGGGACGAAGCCATTGTCACTACATTGCTGAGCAGAGGATGGAGTTTTGGGGTCCTCTTCTTTGTGCGACCTGAGACCATGTTGATCTCACTGATCCGTTTGTCATCTAGCAGGAACACAGACTCCTTCTCCTGCGGGGGACACAGCAGAGGGCTCACGGTCAGCTCTCCTCGTGGACATGGGGTTTTAGTGTGTCTTTTCTCTCCTGTCCTCACCTGCCCCAGCCAGCAGAACCTGGGCCATGGCTTCTTCCGTTTGATGCTGGTCGACAGGACAACCTCCAGTTTCAGCTCCATGTTTGAATGCCAGCATCGGTTCAACGACAGAATCCCTCTGGACAAGCAGGACGACACAAACCTACTGGTTAGTGGGGAAGCATCACGTTCATTGTGGTTAGCCACAGAGCTAATGTTTTACCGTTAAGTACGCGATTAAAGTACATGTCCGGGGCTATAGGTGCTATCTACACGACAATGACAATGTTATGGCTCCGTGTTATTAACATACGCTGCACATACACAACACAATTAGCCCTTCTTTTCCTTTGTTTTCATAGCGTCGTTAGCCACTTAGCTAACTCGGTTTTCCGCGAGGAAAACCGCTCCAGAAAAAAGCCCAACGTGAATATTTGAAACACTCTGGCTCTACTCACGTGTTGTGTGCACGTCCAATGGCGGAGAAAATATACCACAGCCGTGGTATCTCATCTTTAACCGACGCTAATCGGGAAATATTTCGAAACTCCCTCCGGTTCTGTGGCTGAAATCGCTTCCCATGATCCTCTCGGGCGAAGCTTCCACCCGTTGCCGTAGGAACGGAGCTGCGGGGAAGAACGCCTCGTGGAAACCAGAAGAATATGGACTTGTTATATTAATTACATTAAGAATCAT
The DNA here is from genome assembly GCA_016785235.1 of Pseudorhombus dupliciocellatus. Lineage (NCBI taxonomy): Eukaryota > Metazoa > Chordata > Actinopteri > Pleuronectiformes > Paralichthyidae > Pseudorhombus > Pseudorhombus dupliciocellatus. The sequence continues at coordinate 545,021 of JAFBJW010000607.1, read as the reverse complement.
ACACAAACACGTGTCTTCTATAAGCAAGCACCTGGATACATACTGATTGCAAATCATCGGGTGACGGCTCCATGAAATGTCTCATTGTGAAATAATACAATGATAAACAAGACATGTTCAATATGCATGACGCTGATTTCTGAATTATTTTAGAAACAGGGATTTATCTCGATCAAACTTTATTTACACAGATAGTTTGAATTCCCTTCTTGTTCCATTGAAACAAAAGAACACTTTCTGTCTGCACTGTTAAAAATGATTTGTTTGCTATTTATGTATGAAGTGATTTTAATTAGGAGCCAGTGACATACACAGACACACACACACACACACACTAACCCATAACACAATAAAGACAGAAAGTTGTGTCAGCCTATCAAAGCATCAATGGACCATTCACATTCAGCACAGGCTTCATATCTGTTTGACCTTATTCAAAGACACATCTGAACAAATCAAACATAGAACCCTGTTATGCCACTCATAGACAGATGCTGCTGCAGTTGTACAAGTCCTTTTCCACCAGCAGATGGCACCATGCTACAACAGGAGTTACTGTTACCCAGGACACCCAGGTATTTTCTGAGTTTCCATGAATGCTATTCCGACTCTAGCAGAAATATCCCTGTGGCAGACACCAGGTGCCATAAGAGGTTTTTGCACTTTCTGAAATCTCTCCACAAGGTCAATGCTCTCTCACTGCTGGGAACATATATGAATGGCTGTGTGCAGTAAGTGGTCTCTTTCACCATTACCACGCTCTGGGTTGTGTGAACCCTCAAGCAATAAGGCATTTTATTGGCTTGTTACAGAGAGTTATTAGGTTTACCCCCCTGGCCCCTGCTGGTATTTAATTACACTTGCACTCTCTCCTTTTCATCATGATGGAGATGACGGCCGCCATCACCAGTAGGTGAAGGAGGAGACTTCACCGGGCCTTAATTGGTTCATTTGCCTCGGCTTGCCAGGCGCAGATGGAGCACTTTATTACTGTCACTGCCAGGTTCATTTTGGTTTGATGAAGGCTGTCTTAAGAGGGCGAGCTCAGCAGCACATGAGCACGTGGATTATCAGGACGAGAGTTACAGCCCTGGAGTGAGCGTGCATTTATAATGTGAGCTTATTCCTCTGTCACAGATTTGTCCCTGTTGTTTCAACACTGCCAAGACGGCCATCATTTCAAAGCTTACGAGCCTACTGGGTCTAAGTTTTATTTGCATCCCTCGGAATCTTTGAACACATGATTTTATGTATACAATTTGTAGTTGTGTTTGGTCATGCATGTTTACCAATGCCTGCATATGAGCACAGGATGTATGTGCGTCGCACGATCCTATTCCATGTGTTTATTTCCATAAATATAGCGATGGTCATGAATTTCATTATCAGTCATTGTGTGATTTATACACACAAACGCGGCACAGTGGGGGAGGATAGGGAGGCGGGAACACAAGATGAAAGAGCTTACGCACAAAAACACAAGGTTCGAAATGACCGAAAGCACATGGCATGTCACAGGTGAGAATAACAGCATCTCAATCTCAATCTTCTCATGGATAATAAAAAAAAAAGCCACCCAGCAACCTAACAGCATCTCTGCAACTGTTCAAATATGAAGCGGGCCTTCACTGTTAGGTTAGAATTTTCTAAATACTCCACATTAAAAACTGAATTAATACCATGTGTGGATTTGTGAAGGTTTCAACAACACAGGGTCAGTGTTATGTTTGCATTAAGCTCCTGTGCAACAGTGGACGCATTCTACTTTCTGAAGAGCCATTATTCCAACAACATGTGATTAACTAGAGTATTTTTCCATCCATATCCTCCGTGTTCAATATAGGGACATTGGTGCATAGCAACCTCATTTGCCATCTGCAGGCCTCATTCATGTTGAAAAATGACACGGGGGGAGCTGTCAAGAAACAATTCAATATTCCTCCCGAGTCTGTCTACTTCAGGTTTCGCTGCTTGGCTCGCGGCCGGTTAGCTTTCACAGAAAACAACATAATAACACTGGTGTTTGCAAGGATCTGCAGCACATAGGATGCACAAGGACATATACTGGGGTTGCGTCAATTTTCCTGACTTTCAACAACAGCAAATAAAGCCAGGTTTGGAGCACAGGAGCCTTCCACCAAAACTAGGAGCAATAAGGACCAGGGACTAAATTAAGTCCCAGGTACAGAAAGTGGCAAACCAGCTGTTTACATTTGTGAGCCTCATGATGAGCTTGAAGAAAATGTATGAATGATGGACCAACAAGGAATTCCAGTTCTAATTTTGGCTGGGTACAACATCCAGTGTTGAATGGAAACCGAACCACAATGATGAGAAGATGATGCAAAGGAACATTCTTCATACCACATTGCCTGGTTAAAGCTAAAGAAACATAAACAATACTACAAGTGGTTTAAACACCTGGACGGGTCGTTGGGTCATGGACCGACCTTCTTTCCTGCAGCTGCAGCAAGTTCCTGAAATGTCAATTGCTTAAAAAGCGGAGGTGCGTTCAATTGTTAGCTTTAGACTTTGATGGGCCCAGGCAGAAGGGACCGGGGGGCCCCCCCACAATCAAACCTTGAAGGAAGCTCTTGAAGAACCGTCATTCGTGTGTCTGCTACTAACAAAAGTAATGTAAATTTAACTGTCCCTGTGAGTCCAGATAATGACCAGAATTCAGCCATCATTCATTTGGCCATTAACACTTGCACTTTCCTGTCAAAGACATGTCAAAGTGTCAACAGTGAAAAGACCTGCAGAGGAAACACACTGGCTCAGGAAATAACCCCCCACGACCGCTACCACCCAAAGACACGCAGTCCCACATGTGCAGTCAACTCATGCTGTGATGCCATTACACTTGCAACATGTACATTAAGGCAGCCCCTGTGAACTATTATTAGATTTAAGCTTGGTGAGTAGTCGAGCACACGCTGTCATTCCTATGTGAATATGTCACCTCATGCCCTTGACGGAGAGTCAACAATTATTCTGATAAGTGCTCAACATTTGGGTATAAACCATCGGAGGAAGCTGAACATGTATAATTCATGATTTCACCACAGAGGCACACAGCGTCAGCCCATCATGAAAAACTCTAATATTGACATTCTGGGGACTGGATGGACTTGTTTGATGAAATTGTGATCCTGTAACTGTTGGTTAAACACACACACACACACACCTGTTTCATTATGACTTATTACATTAATGATGGCTTCATTCCATATTGAGAGTCACAGCGAGCCAACCACCACAATACCAGGATCCTCAAACTGGAAGACGGGTCTGGCACGGAGATTAATTGCGCCCGTGGCTTCCATCCTATGACAAGTAAGGCTGTCTGCTGGGGAAATGGCTCACTAAATTATTTTCAGCAGCAGATCGTGTCAAGCTCTCATCCTGGAACGTTTAACCCGAAAGACATCATTTATAGTCAAGTTGCCTCTCGATTTTGTGTCAGACAACAGTCGCCGGCACTGAAAAAAGGTTTTCACGCCTGTTTTTGATCCAGACTTTCTTCTCACACTACTCGCTAGGAGTGTCAGGCCTCTGCTTCCAAGACAAATTCATGATTAGTGCTGATTCAACACCACAGAGGGTTTGTCTCTGTAAATACTGTACTGCACTTCTTTACTTTTGCTTTCACAACATGATCAGAACATATACACCAGATAGATAGATAGATAGATATCATCATCGATCAGACGTGCACGGATCATCATCAGTATCCTCCACCACAAACTTGCATCCATTCCGGTGCCATCACTCCAGAGGCTCTTCTCCTTTAAAACACAGCAACGTGCTCACTTTGACGGCTCTGGCATCACGGCAGCGGCCGCCTTCTCTCGCTCACGATTGGCCGAGCCGTGGGAATATTCAAATTTAGCCTTGATTGATTGGCCCGGAGCCGGTTTCAACAGTGCAGAGGACTCATTGCCATTCCGACATCACTCTCTCTCTCTCCCTCTCTCTCTCGGTGTGGCACACACACACACACACACTGCTTTTGTCAGCTCCCGGGATGAGCTACAAGCTGCTGCACGGAAAAACAAGCAATCGGTGTCATTTTCTTCTTGTTCCACCCGGGATGAATATGCTGTGGAAGTTCAGCTAATGGAGCCAGCGTCATCCATGGATGTATCCCCGGAGGTCTCCAGTGCGCACCGCGGAATCAGAGGCGAGATCGCTCTTTGCGGAGGAAATACGCCTTCCGAGCAGGGGAGCGACCAATCAGCCGTGGCCAACCAAAGATAAACAAGCCTTATGATAAGACTAAACTCTGTAAGACTTCTTTCTCTCCACTACAATGCTCAACGTATGCGAGTTTCTCTTGTTTTCCCTCCGCGGCTCCATGGGTGTTTTTAAATAATCGCTGTGCGCGTGTCCGCGTGTGCGCGACCATGGCAGAGTGAGAATAAAACATGTCTGGTTGCAAAGGTGCTCCGGGATTTCTGCCCCGCATTGATTCCAGGTCGACAGCGCTAAAGTGGTGAAAGATGCCCAGTGCGCACTCATGGGTAGGAGTGTCTCGCCCTCACTATACACCAGTGTCCTGCTGTTGCTCACTGTGGCTTCACATGCGGCTATAACAGGGCTATAATGTGTGTCCACTATGGACAATGGCTCAGAAAATGGTACAAATGGTTGTAATTTTTTCTTAGAAATAGGAAATGTGCGTAACTTGGTGGTGATGTGGATGAGGCGCGTTTGCGTAACCATGACGTGTAGTTTCTGGATGTTTTTCTTTCTGTTCGGTTAAAAAAAAAACTGTTGTCTCGTGCGCCAGGGGCGTTTTTCCACTCTCATCATCAGCTGTGTGCATGTGTGAGTTGGATGCTGGCTGTGCATGCGCGCACTGAAAGGCGCTTTTATAATGTCAGCATCTCAGTGGAAACGGGAAGTGCTTTGAAGTATATTATCGGTCATTGAGGGCCGCCTGCCTCTGAAGGTTTCCATTTCTATTGTGTGGAAGCCGGAGGTGGGATCATCGCACCTCACTGCACCGGTGGCAGCCGGGGTTGAAGGTTATAGCCGCGGCAGAGGGGGCCTATAGATTATTGGCCAGGTGTGAAATTCTAGCCTGCATGCTCTTCCTGCTTGTTGCCAGATCCTTTATTACCCAGGACGACGTAATGTCACAGCTTCTCACCAGAGACAGAGAAGCACAAGAGCTGCAATTTGGTGTCAGTCATTGTCCTCTTCTTCTTCTTCTTCCTGTTTTTTATGATTGTGTTGTTTTTCAAGCTATTTTCTGACCAAAAAGGGAAAAGTATGTCAACTCCCCTGGGTTAATTATTTCCTTTTGAGGCCTGTGGTGATCAGGACCAGGCATATCTGTCTTTCTTATGATTCCCTATAAGCATATTCAAAACATGCCACTGTTGCCTTTGATGTACCACACAGCGGCAATAAAAATTTTAGTAGCTTGTCCCCGTTTCATCATAAAGTATATTGGTTTGGCGTTCGATCCATAAATCTACTTCTCACACTAAAACCCTCTCCCCCGGTGAACCTTCAGTGCTGTAGGCTCACACATCACGCCCTGTCACTTTACTCAGGCTTTAGCAGCTGCGTTCTTCGGTCTTAGACAGTTACATATCACTAATTACACACTGACAAAGATTCGTGTTGCCGTTGTTTGCTTGAAATGCGCTCTGCCTGGCCCTGAAGCTCTCCTGAGCGGATTGTAAATTGCACGGCATCATGAGCAGTCAGTGTGCAGGTATCCCGTGGGGGTTTCCCTCTGATCTCACATCACACCCCGGCAGTAATTCCAACTCCGTGAAGAGAGAGGGGGATTTGTCATTTGGCTGCCTGCTTCCCTTTGCTATCTCAGGAGTGAAGCTGAGCTCTGATCTATTGTGAAGTTTCCCCAGGCTCGCTCAATCTCCAGGCCCACGGAGTTACTGAATGGGGGAAATGGCTCACCACAACAGTGACCTTTTCTTCGATGATTATTACGCAGGCCAGAACAAGAACTGATTAAGGTCATGTCTTTCTCTGCCGTGTCATCCGTTGCTTCACATTTCAGACTTGTTATGTGCACAGTGAGATTACAGTCATGCATGAGCCTCTTGTTGGGAGACTGAACGATGAGATGATGCAAAATGACTTTGATCATATCGACATCTAGCCTCTCTTCCCATCGCGCATGGATAATGTCTCTGGCTCAGTTGCTTCGCCCTTTCCTCCCATGCATCCTTTGTAGTCACCTTTTTATCTGCTAGGGGATGTCATGTGTAATTACAGGCAGCCTGCCATCTTTTGAAATCTGTCTAATTGGTCTTTTCACTCTAATGGGATGATGGAGTAGTGAAACTGGGGTTAAGGGTGGGAGGTTAAGGACTGGGCCTCCGGGGTCAATAGGGAGGGGGGGCGGGTCGGGGGCTGACGGGGTTATGTGGAGCTCCAGTAATCTTTATTTTGTCTACATGACGGTGCCCGCTCATTATTTCGAATTAATGATCAAGACGGCCAAATTGCAACTGATACTTTATCATTGAAGAGAATGGAAGCTGAGAAGATGACATCTTTGTTTGGTCCAGAGATCAAAAAGGGTTGTTTTTTTTCTGCCGGGAAGGGAGCTTACCATTAGGTTATAGCTCAAATAAGCGCCATGCAAGCAGCGTTTTTCTCCACGGTATTTAATGAGTATTTTGTTTGCTTGAGGATTTTAATGACGAGAAGGAATCGGTGACCCTTAACAGTGTAACAGTACGGCAAACAAAAAGATGATAGGGCCCGAGGAGGAGGGGGTGGTGGAGGGATGGAGTTCATGCTTATGTATCATTTTTTTTGTTTTCTCCTTCATTAAACTCTGAGAGGGGAGCCTGCCTAACAAAATGTCAACGTCGAAACTGAACACAGTGCCTTTTTTCCCCCCTCAAAACTTTTCAGCAGTCTTCCACCATCTGTTATCTTTAGTCAACGTTTTCTAAAGGCTGGACAGCGTACCCATAGCTCTTTGACAGCGTGTCTGAGCGTGCTGGGATAAGGATAAGATAAGGCCCTGTTTACCCTCTAATGCTACCTTGGCACTGGCCAGACTTTACCCCATGCAGTGAGTTTCTTTTACCTTGGCACCGTCGGTGTGCAAGGGCAGATTCGGGTCAGTCGGAGCTTTCTACTGCCGACCAAAGCTGTTCTGAGAGATAAGATTTAATTGTGCAGTTTTGGATTAATGGACAAATTTACGCCGAGCAATCTGTTTACATGAAAAATGTCCAAGGTACTACTTTCAAAGGACAAAGTGATAAAACTTCAGTCTCTCAACCAAACCTGCTGAAAGTGGCATGGATATGTTTAGAAACTACGAAAAATGGTGATCATATTGTTTATATATGACACATTAATTGTATAACCAGTGCTGTTTTGAAAGACTCACCCCTACAAATGGCCTGTATTTACTCCAAAGTAAATGAGTAATTGTTTGTCGGAACTGTAAACCTCAAAGACAAATACATCTCGCAGGCAGAAGCTGCGGCTGCTGGGGGAGTTAATGGTGCAGGCTCTGATCCCACAAAGCCGGACTGTCATTCATTTCAAACCATTTGTTGCCACAGTTTAGATAAATTATTAAAATCCTGTAAAATTCCGTTTGAGATTGCCAGACTGTGACGGGATGCATTTTTCAACTTCAGGTGGTGGAAAGCAAAAAAAAAAGGACAGATGGTGAAATGACTGTCGAGTTTCTCAGCAGGTACATGGAGGAAATACATCTTCATGTCTCATTGAGACAGTACACCTATGGTAAATGGACAACACATCGTATTTACACAGGGCTTTTCTGGAGTCGCCGAACAAACCACACTACTCGTCTATGATTATATTAATATATTTGGTTTCGTCATGTCAGACACATGGAAGCGGTCATCCCTCGCCGCTTTGTGAGACACCAAAGGCAAAGTTGCAACTTCCTCTTTCACACAACACTCACACGCTGCCAGCACAGCCATCAGGAGCAATTTGGCATTCGAACGTCTTGCACCAGGACACTTGGGCATGCAGAATGGATGAACTGGGGATCACACCACCAGCCATCTGGTTTGCGCCACCTCCTGAGCCGCAGCCACCCTCAAAAAGTACGAGAGGTCAAAACATCAACATAAAAGCTCAGGGTTTGTCGGGTAAAACATGAATTAAACTTAGATAGTCCAACAAGAATGAGCAGGTTTATATTTGATATATACACTCACATGTGGAAGACTTGGAGGACAGACTGTTCCTCGTCAGGGGATGATTGGCTGTCGTCACAGATTCCCAGTTTCCCAGCTCCAGCAGAAGTCTTCACCCACAGCTTCCATTGTAGCACAACTGTTTTGTTGCGGCCACATGATATTGTGACGTTAATGTTCATCCCAGGCAACCAACCATTAACGCTGCATGATTTACATCCATTTGAATGCCGTGGACATCTGTCTGAGCATTGCCCGCCGTTTGCATTTCCATAAATTTTGTGCTTGCACGCAGGTTTGTACGGGGAAATGCTTCCTTTCTTGTTTTTTGTCAAACTGTTGTAATACCTTTTACAGGAGCTAATCTCAATGGAAATGAGCTCCATTGTTATCGGCCTCAGGCCTGGAGTGTTCTTTTAGCGTGGAGCAGAGTGACTCCAGGTTGTTTGGTTTTCCTGCATTTGAACCTTTGTGTCCTTTATTCTTCTTTCTCTACAGAGAAGGAGAAGAGAGAAATCTGGGTCTCTCTTATATGCGGCTCTGATACCAATTATGCAAACTGTTATAGAATTTAACCAGGGCAGCTCTTATCGGCTAATCCAGAAGTAATAGATTCTATTAAAAATGTATGAGGGGGTTGGGGTGTGTGTGTGCGTGTGTGTGTGTGTGTGTGTAAGGAGGGCTTTATAGAGATGAATCCAGCAGCTGCAGCAGCCCTGTATGTCAGATTACTTGTCTGGTCTCCATTACTTAAACAGGTTCCTGCAGTGCCTACCTTAAAGACAGTATAAAAGCCATGCATAATATACTATTAATTATACAGTAAGTGGATTGTTATTCATGGGCCACATCTTGTTCATTCAAGGAGGCAGACGCAGCTCTTCCTCTTCTGTAATAACCAATTGCTTCATGTTAATCATCTATTTCTGTCTATATGTTCAACTTAGGTCCCCCCCCCCCCCTTTTAGCTTTTGTGTTTCATTTTCTCTTTTTTCAGCAGTTTCTGTGAGGAAGGAAGGGGGGGGCATTAGCATAGCACTCACATGCTAATCCACCCAGGGAGTGAAAAGGGTGCTTGTCTTGAACCTTTTTCATTATCATCTAATTATTAACAGAGGATTCTGAGAACTGCTAACAGGGGCCGAGGTGGTTTGGGCAGGGAGGGGTGTGTGTAAGTGGCAGTTTGAGTGTGTGTGTGTGTGTGCCAGTGACAGTTTGAGTGTGTGTGTTTGTTTAAAGCCAGTGTGTACCCCTGTGCATTTCATGTTTGCTGAGAGGGCGGCTCTCTTCGCAGTTTGCTTCTATCTTCCCTCTGACCCTCGATGCTGCACAGAGTCATAAAAGACTCCAGAAGGTCAGACACATGCTCGCGTATAATGAAGGGCTTTTCCTGGCTTTGATGCTCGTTCCTGTGCTGCAGCTGTTGTTGTGAAGCCTGACAGGTAAAACAGGAGGCACGGCTCACTGTATTTTTTGGGTAATTGCGCGCACCCCCACTTCAAAACCGTAAAGAATTTTAATTATCCAAAATGTTCTCAACAATATTGAAACCTTGAGAAATCTGCAGTTTTCTAAAAGGCTCCGGGATGGTCATAATGATTATTCTCTGCTGTTTGCTGCCTGAATTCAACTAAGCTTCTACAGCCCAGCATCATCAAACTAGGTCTTCTGTCATTGTTCTAAATTAGAGACCGTTTGCAGCCGAGCGTCTGTATTGTAACTTTAAGATAGCGTATCATCTCTGTGCCTGCAGCAGCCATCATTAAGTCCCTGTGTAGCCTCCCTCATGGCCCCTCAGCTGACCATATCTTCTCAGGGAAAAGGCCCCGTCCTCATCCCGGGAGAGATGACATCAGAAAAAAAACGGGGCCTTTCAAGTCCCGTCAGAGATGAAGGAAGAGGCTTGCAAAATAAACTCATCCGCCAAAACACCCTTATCAGAAAACCGTGGGGGACAGTTAGATGGACTGCAAAGCACGAGGTCTTTATCTCGCGGGCACGCCCCTCAGCCGACCACATCGCGCTGCTTATCAGCTGCACGGATGTCACCAGAGAGTGGTGAGGAGCAAACGTCCTTGCAGCTTAAACTTTGTCCTTTTCCCTAATAAGCGCGTTGCAGAGGTCATCGATGAAATGAACCCGCAGCAGAGAGTCAGCGTGAGCAGAGGCCGCTGGTTTATAACAGTAACCCTTAGAAACACTGAACTTCCTGAGCAGTGACAAAGATCTTTGACCTTGTATGCGAAAGCTGAGCCGAGCTTCAACGACGACTGGCATTTCTAAGAATGCTGACAGTTACTGTGCAGTTGTCAGACGTGAGATATCTCGGCGTGGCATCAGCAAAGCCAGAGGGCAAAAACTTTTTGTCTTGCACAACATGAAATGAAAGGCAGGAGGAACCATATTGCTCGAGGATCGAGTCGAGATAATATCGCAAATTCTGGGATCGCGTTCTTTTCTTATCTCTCCCCGACGCTCAGGTAATTCTTCTCGAGATTCAGGAAGCCAGTTCAATTTTAACAAAATGTCTTTAAATTTAAAATTTAGATGGCTGGATGAAAGAAGCCATCATTACTCGCACTTTATGGATCATATCTAGCTCCCCTCTCTGCTCTCAGCAAAACTTTCTTTTTCTTTAAGCCACCGCTGGCCTCTTTGAATTATAATGACCTCCTTGATGTATTTTTTTCCATCTGCAAATTATGGGGGTAATGGAAGGTATTCCAATTCATGTCTCATTTTCTGCTAGTGAAGGGATTTCCCCTGAGATACTTTCCCTCTCTTGTGTTCCTTCTGCGTTTTCGGCACCTCCCTCTTGACAAATGTGTGGTAATGGAGGGGTTGTTGTGAAACTGCTATTATTTTCAAAATGGAATCTGACCATGCTCAGGCTTTTAGCGCTTCAGATGTGCGTGTGTGTGCCTGAGATACTTTCCCTCTCTTGTGTTCCTTCTGCGTTTTCGGCACCTCCCTCTTGACAAATGTGTGGTAATGGAGGGGTTGTTGTGAAACTGCTATTATTTTCAAAATGGAATCTGACCATGCTCAGGCTTTTAGCGCTTCAGATGTGCGTGTGTGTGTGTGTGTGTGTGTGTGTGCAGATGAGACAGGTTGCTCTGAGCAGTTTGAAGTGGGCTTGTCACCAAGGGACAGATGTTGAGTGGAGGAGGGGGGGGGGGGGGGGGGGGGGGGGGAGTGAGGGTTGGCACCTGAGTAAAATGAAAGCCACTCTCTGTCTCTCCTTCCTTTTGAGGCGAAGGTAATCACGTTTCCGCAGCTCATCACTGAACATTCTGTTCCGTGGTTGACTCTCTTTAGCTGCTCTGCAGACCCTGAGGGAGAAATCAAGGCAAAATCCAAAGGAACCAAAAAAGCAGAAAAAGAAAAAGAGGCAAAGTGACAGCTGGATGCTGCTGGCTGCCTTTTTTTGGGGACGACTGCAGTCGCTGGATTAACGGTACATATACGTCTCCGATAGTTTGCTGTCGGTATGTGAGATACCTACATCAGTAAGAAGTTTGTGCAGTCGCCCAGGGTTTTTTAGTCGTGCAGAGCTGGCATACAGATTTGCTGACTCCCTCAGATAATCAAAGTGAATGTCAAACACCGTTATCACTGAAATATTCCCTCAATGCCTGGCTTTCTTTTCAGAATGATTGCTTCAATCAGCACAGCCGTGGAGCGGCGCCGTCTTCTTCAGACTCCGCCGCTCATTTCCTCTGACAATACTTAACCCTGCAAACAGCGCGGCCTATTCTGGGGAGGGAGCTCCTTTTGGCTTTCTGCGCTGATCAATACAGCCATAAATTCATAGAACAAGAAACCCGGGCTCTCAGGGATAGAAACAAACTGAAACGTGCCCCGAGGATGCAGGAGTCCTTGTAAATGATCTGTGTGATTGCAGCTGACAGACCAAGGTTGATAACAGGGAAGAGCCATCATAACAACTAAGCAGCAGGAGGAGATGGCGTCGTTATTAAACGAGATTACTTCCTTAAATGTGCAGCCTCCGCAGTTCAAAGCCGGGCTCCTGAATTTTAATGTGGTAAAAGGACCCGAGACGTTGAAGAGTTTTAAGACATGTCAGCCGCCGGAGTGAAGTGGAGGAGATGTTTTTGAGGGGGGAGCGTTTGTAGCATGCACGCCTGCAGTTTTTACTCCGGCATCAAAGTGATGATTGAATATATTTCTCTCCAAACTTAAAAGTTGGCATCAGCTTTCTTTTCAATGATGTGGCCATACCATTAAATAAAAAAAAAAAACATTTGAAATCAACAGATATAAGTCAACAGAACTAGTTTTGGATTAATTGTCCGGGTGAATTGCCATGAAATTTCTCCTAGCCGACCAAGGTTCTCAGAGAAGGTTAATATTTGCTGTTTCTAAGTCTCCCTTTGACCAGCTTCAGTCTGTTCATTAAAGTTGTTTAATCTTTACTCCAGCAGGTTTACCCAGGCTGTGAGCAGCCGTCTTGAACTATCATGCTGGCCTGTATCCAGAGACGGCAGAACCTCTCATCGCAGCATCTGGCCTGCACCCCCAAAAGCCTCAATGTTCCTCCGCCGCCATTACTGCTGCAGGTGCCGCCGCTGCAGCCCTGCACCCGCAAAGGTGAGTCACGGCACGCCGGGAACGCAAGGGGGCCGAGAACAAGCCCTCGGCACATTCATCACCGACATAGACGGGTGACTTTTTATCAATTCTGTCTGGCTGTTCCACATCACCTTCAAGACGGTGCTCTCATACAACAAGAAAGCAAATATAAGACAGCGTCTGCGCGCCAGGGCTACGGCCGTTTGCCTTCAATCCAGCGGCAGCAACTGCGGCCTGCTCATGCTGTGAAGTCAATAGATTAGCACGACGTAGCCCTCGCTCCGTTGATACCTCACATTCCTGCAGCAAGTGGAGCAGGACAGTGGACAGGGAGCTGGTTTAGTTTGACGTCGGTCGCAACCAGGCCAAGAGAGACATGAGTGGAAATCAGAGATGTCCAAAAAAAATGTCTCAGTCCAATGACTTTTCCCCAAAAATGTCTCAAACAGGTGTGCATTAGCTCACAACAGCAAAAGCTGAACAACAAAGAAGTTCAGTACGCTCAAACAGCACGTTGAGCTGTCAGCTCAATCTGAAAATTCAAATAATGGCCGATCCTGATGATGATGATGATGCCTTTTAATTGGGTTGCTAATCGCCGTGCTCCTGCGGTGCCAATGGTAAAAGCGGAGTCTGAAATTACCAAGTTAATCAACTCTCTCACACAGGGTTACTAATAACGTTCACATTTCAGAGAGCGGCCCCATGTCAGTGACCTTCATCTTGACTGATTATGCCGCATTCACTGAAGGGTTGAGCCGGTGTCTCCGGGACTAACCTGGATTGACATTTGTAATTAGATTCCTTCCAGTTAATTGGTTAAATGTGACATGTCTGCAGAATGAGGCCTTGCTCGGATACTGCAGGGTTTTGCACGTGTGCGTATGTTACTCTGTTCTCCTTCTTTGCTCGATAGTCTGCATTCAGATAATGAGATCACAGTACTGCAAATGAAGTTATTCTGCTGTGGTTTCCTTTTTTTCATTTCGATTTAAAAACTGCTGATGCCTTATATTTCTGTGCTGGGTCTGGTTTCGGAGTTATATTGAAGATCTATAATTGCTCACAGTTTAATGGTTCAGCTGGGGGTATTGCAGTTTTATTAATACACTTAGCCATGAAACACTTTGACTTATTGGGTTCTATTGTTTTGTTTTTTATGTAGGTGTTGCAGTATTATTATACTGAGCCTGAGCTGTCATGTATTTATTTAAAGTGGTTTATTTAGTGCCATGCATGAATGGCTACTGTACTACAAAAACAGGAAGTGTCCCAGCGAGCGGGAGTATGCAAATATTGACCAGTAACAGCGTGTATCCTTCTTGAGGGTGGATCACAATCATTTGACTATCGCTGTTTGGCGAGCTGATGTTTCTGATGTGCACGGGCAGTGGTCAGGAGGATCTTATCTGGCTGCTCCCGCTGTCTGTTGTGGGTTTGCTCATTTGCTTTCTCACAAAGGACATCTTTGCTTACGTATCTCTCACTGCACCATTAAACAGTCTAATTTCACTGTAATTGTGTTTGTAATTATCAGATTACAATGATGGCGTTTACCCGACACCTGCACACACACACACACACACACGGGGGAGTTTTCACGTATTGTGGATCATTTGGCCTCTCCTCAGGTTGAAGCTGGGCGGAGCCACGCCACAGGGTTTTCTCAAATCATCAAAGTCCATATACTTCATATACTATATATATATATACCCTGAGGTCAGATCAGCCAAATGAAGAGGAAATACCTGTGTGGCGCTGCAACAGACTTATTTTTAGACTTGCACACTGAAAACTAAATGCTATGTTCCCGACTGGACTCAAGATTGAAAGGGTGCTGAAATTCTTTTAATCCTTTTAAGCTCTGTCTCCCCATCTCCTCATCTCTCTCCCCGGGTGAAATACCTCTTTGTCTATTTTGTTATTAAATATTAATTAGGAATCAGTGGAGCACTTGTCTGCTAAACATTGGAACAGAAGGGCCTAGTTTGCCTCAGGCGGAACCAGGGGTGCGTTCCTCATCCTGTTTTCGACCCCTCCCCCTCTCCCCATTAGTTTTATGTACTGCGACTGTGCGTAGCGTGGCGCAGCACCCTTCAGCTGAAGCCTGACATTTCGAGCACAACCACAGGGAATAGACTGCTGATGGGAGCTCAGTCTGTGTGGGTCCAGGCTCCTTCATTAAATGAGCCGCTGTTGGATCATGTTAAATGGGGACAGACGCCGGTCGCTGCTGTGCTTTTGAAAAGCCATTTCCATTTTTAGCTATCAATAAATGGAAGACACAGGACATAAAAGCTCTCAGCCCCACAAACCCATGTGAGAGATTTCTGAGAAGCCCAGTATGAGGAATTATGCGATGAGGGTGAAGGCGAGCCGCGCTCCTCTCTCCCCTCTCTGCTATCTCAGTTTGAAAGCCGGGGCTGGAAGTGCTTCTTTTTTTTCCCACGCTGCTGGCCTGCGCTCGGGTCGGCTTTTAGAGGGGAAACTTTGCCCAAGCTGGGCCAAGCGGCACAGAAACAAATGAGGAGTGACACTGGTGCAAAGGAGTACTCGCCAGAGCCTCCTCCGGCACACACAGCTGAGTGTTCAGCCCCGAGGTTGCTCCTTCACGCAGAGCCCCTGACATATTTTCAGGTTTTTGTTCGAATTACATTAAACATCACTCAACAGAGAATCGTGACAGTTAAAAACACCGAACATGGTCACTGGTTTCAATAATTTAAACTCATTGTATCTGTTGACATTGCCCATGAGCCAGAGGGGAGGCTTCTGTTTAGAGCTACTTACCAGAGAGGCAGCAAATTCAAAACACCATGATTTTAAATTTAAACTACATTTTAAGAGCAGAAAAATCAGATTAGCTGTTCCTACTAGCTGCCTATGGCCATATGTAAAAGAAAAACTGGATGATTCTGACTGAAATGCAGTAGTTAGCTACTTTGACTTTTTAACCAAAGTTACTTTCCAGCACAGTTCACACTCATGTCGAGTCGTGTCTATCAGACACTGTCTGATGTGTGGCAGCCGCAATCTGACACCATGGAAACTCTATGAGCACTTCATAGATCATCCATCTTGGGGTAGCTGTGTATCTCCGTGTTTGTTTTGACACGCCATGCCCGAAACTGAAGTTGAAAATCTACAGACCGACGTTATCCGTCACCAATAAACATAAACTGTATATAGAATCATTTCCAAGGCAGAAAGGAATGATTTCATTTTAAATGTACGGCTGGAATATGGAGGGAGAGCGGAGCAGCTGTAATTTGTGGTGTTGTCGCGCTGTCTCACCTCCAACAAATGGAGGCAGGGCCAATTAATTACATGGTTCTAATGACTATTGGGCCAAGCGCACAATAAAAAGGGGGGTTGTCATGGTAACAGAGACATAGGTTGTACATGTGTTGTGAATGTGCTGAGCTCAGGCCCTGGGTATGAAGGGGGGTTAAGAAGTGTTTTTAAAAGATCAGAAATCATTTGTGTGGGCGATGCAGGATTTGACTCTTGGAAACACGCTCTCTCACTAATGTGCTCACAGGAAGTCCGCACCGTAACATCAAAGACAGCCTGTATAGATATTAATAAGGAATAATTACCTAGTGGTCATTCTCCTTCCTTATGTCGGCCCTGCGGGGATGTAGCAGTCAGGAGGAGTGGTTTTGGAAATGCAAAGTGCTCCCCCGACTCCAGATTTCATCTCTGCCTCTGGGGCTTGTTTTGCCCATAAATTAGTGATTAACTTTAACTGCTCCAAACAATGAGGTCTGCGCTCTAATCTAGGGGGTGGGGGGTTGGTGGCCTCCAGTGTGACCATGGGAAAAAGATTAGCCCGGTTCCAAGTTTTTCAAAGTGGCATGAATTGCATGGGGGCGGAATCGAGGTTGAGAAAGAGCACAAGTTGCATGATTGAAAATGCAATGATTTACATCTGCAGATTATACCCGTGCAAACATTTCCTCTTCTTTAAATCACAAATGCACACATTACAACAACAACCGCCAAACTTTTTCACCGCCCCCCCCTCCCTCTCTCTCTCTCTCTCTCTCTCTCTCTCTCTCAACCCCCGACTGTTTCTTTCCAAGTGAGTCTCCTGCATGTAAAGAGGAAATCAGGATTAGGTGTTTCCTGTGAAAGTGTGCCAGCTTCTCGCAGCGTGGCACCACAACAGTTGCACACAGCACGTGTAGCGCGTGGCGCGCCCTTATAACCAAGAAAAGCTTCCAGCGGGACCATTAAACGGATCAATCCAGATCCGTGGCTGCGTCGCACATCAGTGCTATTATGCAGATTCTGTTCCAGGCAAAGAAAATGACAAACAAAGGTTGTTTTTTTTAAAATCCAGCCCGGCCCACTTTAATCAGCTGTGTCTGAGGACAAGCAGGGAGGGGAGGGCTGTTAAAAGGTCAAAGAATTTAAACGTGTAAACACTGCGTGATGCCGGGGCCGGGGCTGGGGCCTGCTTGTGAAAAGAGTCTGATGTTTTTCTGGGCTGTTTTTTAGTCCCTCTCCCTCTCTCTCTCTCGGTGCCTCTGCTCTGTGTCAGGGCTGAGGAGTGAAGCGGCGTGCACTCTGCAGGTTAACGGCGATTAAGTGCTTAAGGTCAGACTGCTAATTATCTCCCCGCCATTCCTCACCTGACAACACGTAGCTGCTATATCCCCGGTTGCCATGAGAACGGCCCCGTGTTTGTTTTCATTTCCCGTCTTCATTTTTTTTTTTACACCTGTGACTTTTATCGTGACAACAGGGGAGAAACACTGGCAAACATGTCAAGAGGAAACGCATGGTTAACACCCACAAAGTAGATTTCGGGAAAATAATTTACAAAATTGACTTAAAGAAAAATAACATAATTCTGTTTTGTCTGCACTATATTCAATAAATTCTGAACTCTGCAGATTTAATATTGCAACGTCTTGTTTACCAAAAAAAAAAAAAAAACCCTTTCATTTGGTCTTTGTTGCGTTGCTGACTACTAAACATTAAACATGCATTAATGGAGGAACATGAATAATCTCATCCCCTCTAAGCATCATCAGACCTTTCACGTGGCATTAATTACTCCCTCACACGTTTGTGAGCTGCAGTGAAAACAACAGGATGTAAAGACTGTCCTCTACTGTCGCTTGTTTCAGGATCAGTGATCTGGAAGCATCAGGTTTTTTAAATGGACCAGCAAAGCAAAACCACTGACTTCAAAAAAAAGCTTTCAAACTGAACCTTTCTCCAGGTTTGGAAAGTGCAAACGACGTCATCAATTATCACTTTCACGTGTGTCTGTACATATATATATATATATATGTGTGGCCCTGGTCTTGAGAGTGAGGGTGAGACAGCAGCCTCCACAAAGGCGGCTCCTGCTTTCTTGGCACCTTCAGACACTCAAGCTGTCGTGGAGCCAGATTGTAATTAATGAAGCACGCGTATATTTTTTTCTCTCCCAAAACTGGGTGTGCTCTGGAGCAGAGCCTGGTGAAATGAACAGAAATGACGCAGCTGCCAGGTAAACATGACGTGCTGCGCCGCAGTTTAACTCCCGCGATCGCTAATAAAGTCCTCAAGATTGAAACAATTACCTCTGCTTGTAATTTCGAGCTTAGCGTTAATGCTGGTCGTGCTGTTTTTGTCCCCACTTCGAGTTTCCCATTATCCAGCAGTCGCGCTTCTGTCGGGAAGGGATCAGCTGAAAATGATCCCCCCCTTTTTTTTTTCCTGCGTACGCCACGCAGGAGCGGCCCTCGGATGACAAATATGTGAATGCAGAGTGGGGGAAAGGCCTATTTGCTAATGAGGTTTCCACGGCGGCACATTAAGGCAGCCACAGTGGGAAAGTGCAGCTGTGTTGTGTCTCCATGCCTCTGACAGGGCTGTAATCTCTGGACTAACAATATCAGACACCCCGCGAAGACGTGTTAGCATTCAAAGTGTTTGAAATGTTTGTGGAACAGCGAGCCAATCGCAGCGTGCGGGGCTTAGCGCTGACATTAAACCGGGCAAGAGACGACGGAAACGCCTCACTGAATCATCTCGGTCAGGTAACTGAGCAATTTGAAGCAGAAACAAGAGACACGCTTTGTTCCGCCGTATCACATAGATCCATTTTATCTTTTATATCCCTCCCCATTACCTAAGCTGCGGCATGGCTGTGATCCTCCTCTACTAATCATTTATGGTCATGAATAAAACCTTCTTTTTCCTTTTTTTTTTTCCGCCAAAGGCCAGAAATTGTTGTTGCAGCTGGTTTTTCCTGTTACCTCCGACACCGTGAGCGGGATTATGGGAAACCAGAGAAGCGAGGGCTCACATCTTGATGTTGTATAAAGTATAAACACCTCTCCAACATCCCAGATGTCATTGTTTTCTATAGCAGCACTACACCGCGATACATAATAAGCAGCGTTTTGCTTTGTTGTATTTCTCAGTAGAATTCATTCATGCTGCCGGCGCCACGGTGCATCTGCTTCGCCGGGAGATTTCTAGATGGATTGAGCGCTCCACCTTGCCTCCTTCCTCCATTTTAAACACCCAATTTATTCCTTTCATGAGATGGATCTTGTAGATTGAATCATTTTCACAGTCGGGAGGCTCACTGTAGGCCTGAGATGAAATGAACTCCCAAATCAATTTCAAATAGAAACAACAAGTGAGCCTCTCCCCCGCATCGCTGGAATTGGTTTTGTTATTGAAAATGAAATGAAGTGTTTTGTTTTTTTATTTTTTATTTTTAGAAGCCTCTTTGTCGCAGATTATAGGCTTGTTATTCCGCCCGGGATGATTTCCGCAGCCTTACGTTGGGTTAATTTCGCCGCCTTTTTCTGTTTTATGTCAGAAACTCCATAAAAGTGTCGGCCTGAAAGGTGGCTGTAATTTCAAACAGGTGATTTATTGTTTTTAAATGGCTCCCGCCGTTTTCCAGCTCACCTTTGTTGCAGGGAGTTAAGCAGCCATGAAATTGCCTGAATAATAGTGTTTAAATCCAATCTTAGTTTGTCCTGTTAGCTTTCTCACACACATGCACACACACTCGCACACACACTCAATTCAATCAGAAGAGCTCTCCTCTCTTTTTCCTCCATCTCCAACAACTTCTCCTTCACAGTTTAGATTCCAGGGCTTTAACATTAGAATCAGTCCAGACCCATAAAAGCTTGAAGTGGAAGAAACCTTCATCGACAGGAAGGAGTGATGCTTGATTGATTTCATTATGACGAACAGCCAGAAATCTAACGCGGATCAACTTAGCATGCAGGCCGATTGCTGAGTTTTGAAATCACTGACAAAAATGACTTTAAAGCTTTTTTCTGCTTCCACTCGACACTTTGGTGTCCTCAAGTGAATCCGACTAATCGCCCCCTTTTCGTCTGCTTCCTCCTCAGGCGAGCTGGCCCCCGTGGTTTCCCGGTACCCGTCTCCTGCAGAGCTGGATGCTTTTGCCCAGAAGACCGCCAACAGTCCGCTGTCCATCAAAATATTCCCCTCTGACGTACGAGTGCCGCAACACAAGCAGCTCAACAAAACAGTCAACGGCTTAGACACCACAGGCAACCACCGCTACAGCCCCTACTCACACCCAGGCTCAGGAGGCCACCAGGGCTTGCTGGCCATCGGCAAAGCCGCCGTGGCGGTCAGAAGTGGGGTGAAGAACTCCGAGGGCAGGAGGACTAAACACGCAAACACCCAGCAGGCCGCTGTGGCACCGTACAATAATCCTCTGAATAATGGCTACACCGTCAGACACGGGCACAAGGCCTATCATGTAAGTGCATGTAAGCTCTCGGATGTGCCCATTCAGAAGCTCTGTTCCGGTGCGGGGATGAACTCCGGAGATCAGAGCGTGCTCCCCCGGTCGGAGCTGGCGGAGGTTCAAAGCCTGATGAGGCAGATGAGCCGGGTTCCCCACAGCCAGGCCCTGCAGCTGGGAGGGGAGGCACGGGCCAGCCCCTCGGTGCAGGCCGTGGCCGCCGTGGCGCATTCAGACTCAGACTTCGTCCTGGGAGTGCCGCCCCAGAGCAGCCTGGCGTTCACGGGAGCGATGCTGCCCACGCAGAGTGCAGACATCGCCAAAGGGGACTACACAGTGTGGCAGCACAAACAGATTCAGCCGCCGCCGCCGCCACAGCAGCCATATCAGCAGGTAGCAGTGAGGATGTACAGTGTGGGCAACGGGGCTCAGGGGCATCAGGCAGCACAGGCCGGGGTTGGCCAGTCTCCTGAAACCTGCCTCCCTTTGGCGTGCTCCTCGCAGCTGTCCTACAGGCCGCCTCCTCCCAGCGCGGCCGCCGGGCAGGGCGGACAGTACTTCGCTCCTCTGTGGGACGGCGCCGTGGCCACCCCCAACAGCGACTGTTATGCTTCTCAGGTGCTGGCAACGGGTACATGTATGGCCGGGCCTAGAGACCTGGGGCTGCCCCACCCCCACCACCGCCTCCACCCAAACTGCCATCAGCGCCAGCGCCACCACCCTCAGCTGCACCCTCCCGCTCCCCCCCACGTCCAGGCCTACAGCACAGACCAAAACCTCTGTTGCGGGCTGCCGACTTCCAGCCTGTGCCACGCTGCAGTACTCAGCAGCAGCCTGCAGTCTCTGGAGTGCCTCATCAGTGAGATCCACCCTCCCTGCATCAAAGAGCGCATGCTGGGCCGTGGGTACCAAGCCATGGGAATGCCTCAGCTGCTGGAGCACCACCAGACAACCCACATCCAGCTCCCGGTCTACAGATAAGACGAGGCGCTGGCGCTCGGCGGGGCGCGGAGGTGACAAACCTGACAGCGGAAGCGTATCAGCTCAGACGTGTGCGAGAATGAGACATGCCTTTTTTTTTTTTTTTTTTTACGTTTGTGCATGTACTGTATCTGAGGAAAGGCTTCCTGTTAGAAGGAAAATGATAATCACCACTTAAGATAAAGGTTTATCTTATGGACTTGTTTTGTTTTTATTTTGATAT
Source organism: Pseudorhombus dupliciocellatus (assembly GCA_016785235.1). Taxonomy (NCBI): domain Eukaryota; kingdom Metazoa; phylum Chordata; class Actinopteri; order Pleuronectiformes; family Paralichthyidae; genus Pseudorhombus; species Pseudorhombus dupliciocellatus. Next base: position 523,300 of record JAFBJW010000607.1, on the reverse strand, counting down.
CTTCTATGGCTGAGCACCCAATCACAATTCTCCATCTTGTTTTGACATGTTAACACTGTCTGCTTTTCTCCTTTTACAAACATGGGAAACTGAAATCATTGGTACTCATCTAAAAACACTTGAATCTGACAGTTTATGTGAATATATTGTTTTTTTTCTCCTCCATATTTAAAAAGGGGGAAACATTTCTTGATTCTTAAACTAAAATTATGTTTTTGTCTGTTACTTTAATGTGAACTTAGTTTCCAGTGTTAACAGACACGCTTCAGCAGCACGACGCTGATCCTCCAGGTCGGTGTACGGGGAACATTTGTTTTGCGCATAAATTTGAAGATGTGTTTTGACATGCGGTTAAAAGTGATGTAATTTAGCATCTGAATTGTTTTGGTGTAGTCACGCTCAGCATATTAGGACTGTTGCAGATCCAAAATCAACACTGTGGCACTCAGGCCAAGCGAGATGTGCAGTTCCGTTGTGTTTTGTTCCGATTTATAATTTCTAATGAGAGTGTTTGGATGTGACACCGGGGAATGATGGAGTGCCATGTTGTGGAGAGCAGGCCGCCTGAATCATTTACACTTCTCTTCTTTTTAGGGCTATATGACCTCTGATGAGACGCGTGACTGAGTAGATCTTTGTGTGTGTGCACTGGTTCTGTAAAACTATTTATTTATGTCGGCCTGTTGAGTTACATAGCAAACTGTCTCTATGATTATAAAGTGCAATTATTCTATATGAACATGTGAACGCTCTCCTTGAAGTATGATGTTGAGATAACTACATTTTGCAATGTATGACCCTGATCCCCCCCACCTCCACCACCTCCCCCTTTTGGCCTCTTCTTAATAAGGATTGTCAAGTAAATGAAATTTTCTAAACCCAGCCCAGAGTTTGTGTTATTAAATGGGATTATTTATCATCTGTCCAACGTGTAGCTGAGGAGACGCTTTGATTACATTCATGAATGATAAAATACTGGTGGCAAAGGAAAGAGGACATTTTTCTGCTTTTATTGCAAAGGGATTTATAGCTCAACCACGGAGCACGTCTCCTTTTTTTTGGCGGCCATAGATCTCATTTTATTAAGATCTATTTTTTTTCCAACCGCTCGATCTCGGCTTTATAACAAGATGCGAGTCCATCCTGAGCTAAAACACACTGGACCGCTTCCTCGATAAATGATGCAAGTTGAAAGCACTAATTTTGTTACGGTCAATCACGTTGGGGGAGACGGACGACCAGCGCTTGAGGCTGAAGGCAGAGAATACTTAAAATTACAAATAAACACACCAGCCCTCCTTGAGATGTATCGCCTGTGCATTAAAATTACATTCATCCCCGATGATGAATCTGCGAGGATACTGCTGGTCACATTATTCAGAAGTGGCCTTGCTACTATCCATCCACTGAATTGCTAATCTTAAAACGGTGCGGCTGCATGCACCTCTCATGTTGCTTCATTTGTCCCGCTAAATTGGATGCTATAGCTGTAATGCAGTTTGGATCACCGCAGACATTAAACGCACGCCCACTTTAAGTAGCCTATTACCAAACAAATAACCTGGCTGGCGTCAATAGCGACGTTACATGCAGTGTTGTGAATAATACTGCAATATTCAATTGATGACTACATTGCAGATAAATATTTCAGAGGGAAAGGTCAGCGGCTTTGTCATTGAGGCTTGGCTGTAAATGATTTCCTGCCTTTAGCCTATTGTGTCCCCGGCTTTGCTCTGAGCTTTTCCTGCCCTATCTATCACCGAGGACAGGCCCGGCCACTGTTCTGATAAACCTACAGGATTACAGGCATGCTCGGCTCGCTCTCGCTCAGAGACGATTAGCTCAGGCTCGGGCTCCTCTGGGAGAGGAACCAGAGCCACTGTGGCCTCTGGGACACTCTTCAGATAAGTAAGACTGGGCAGAGGAAGAGGTCGGTCGATTTGGAGGATTAGGAGACATGAAAAAGAGAAGGGATTTTCCTCACTGCTGATGTTTGTTGGGGGGGGGGGTTGTCAGCAGATGGCCGTAGCAAAAATTTTCCACCAGAAAGACATTCTCCCAAAACCAGCTTTTACAGATGAACAAACATCAATAAAAATGTTTTTAAGAGCCACTTTAAATTCAATTTAATTGAAACTGGAACTAGATTTGTGTCGCAGATTTTTTGATTTTGGTTTTTATCCATTACAGCTTCCAATGTTTGATGCAGCAGCTGCACCACTAATGTGATCAAAAGACAACTCAAAGACATGCAAATATCGCCACCTAGAGTAGAATCACTGAACTGGTTTGACTGGTAGAAATTAAAAGTAAATTTGTCAAATAACTACAGCATTTGCACAATTTGTAGAATAAAAAATGAATTAATTCTTGTGTGTTGGAAAGAAATATATTTAGATGTAAAAAGAATTAAGTTTAATTTATACATAAATAGGAAGGAAACAACACACACAGTGAGCACCACCACAAACTTGAAAGATACTGTAATAATAATAATAATCTCTTTTGAATTACTGGCAAATATAAGAATCATGGGCTCATTCTGAAAGCACTGGATTTGTTCGGTGACACCACGAGGTTATGAAGAAGCACAGAGCAAACTGCGGTGATAACAGTGTTTACAGTCTCCTCTCAAAGTAACAGGCAAAGGCCAACTGTTAATGCCACGCTCATATAAAGCAGCCGCCCACACGACAACACAATCCTTCATAAAGCACCTCACCCTCAACTATGACAAAGCTAAAGGTGGCTTTTTCAAGGCTGGGGGAGTGGTTACAGGGCTTTGAATTCAAAGATGTTGCAGTATTAATGTTTTATTAATGTAATAAATACCAGACTAAAAGAACACATTCAAACAGCACTAATAAAATGCTCTCAGTGTTTGAGGACAGGCCTCCTGCACCTTCAGTCCAGTCACCTCAAACAGTGTAGTCCAGCTCGGCGTTGAGGTTTGTGTACATCTCGTAGATGGCGTCTACAGTGGCGGTGTAATTAACCAGGAAATGCTTCGTGTTTGCCAGGCACTCCTCCTCCTTCACTTCCTCTCCCTTAGACAGCGCCTTGAGGAAGTTGGATCTGTAGGGAGATGCACATAACACCGTCTGCAGTGGACAAAAAAAAAAAACACAACAAAATTAGAAATTGGGTTAAGGCAAGTCCAGCCTCTCTGCCACCCAGCTCTTGAATCAGGCCATGTGACTTCCCGCTTCCTCGAATTCAATGCCTGGCTAACGCTTCCCCTTTCACACTCAGTGCAACTCTCACAGATGACGGCTCTGCTTTTCCATCAACCTAAAAGGGCACATGTCACTCCGCTGCATATCAACCTCCGCTGGCTAAACCGTGGCCGCTCGAATCAAATTCAGGTCTCTGATGCCCGCCTACAGAGCGACCTCTGGGTTTGAACCCATCTACTTGAACTCAATCACAGAGGCTTACGCTCCTTCTTGGCCACCGCGCCCCCTCCAGAGGACTTGGATTGGCGTTGGCGTTCCTCCACACGAGGAAATCAGAGCAGGGCGGTGTCTGTATAGTTTGTATTATCTCTCAAACGCTCATATCTTCCAGCGGCACCGCTTCTCCTGAGAGACTTAATATGTAACTGCCAGTTCTCCTTGCACTTTGTCTTCTTGATCAGATTTATGATTCAGCTCTCACTTCAGGGTCTCCTGCTGTACTGGAGCTTGGGTGTATGCATTCACTTCTTAGTCAGGAAAGCAACTTTAATTACAATTTACTAAAAATGAGGAGTAAAGAGATTATATCAGATAGAATCACGTCTGTTTCAACAGTCAGATTTCACCTCTAACTGGTTGAAAACAATTAACATTTTAAAAGAGCATTCCACTCACAGTGAAAATCTTTTGCACGAACCAGCCGTGGTATCTCTTCAGTGCCTGTTCGTAGGCTTTGTTGACATTGATCTGTATGAGGTTGGGGTGGTTTTCGTCTCTGTCTCCATCCACCAGGCTCTGCAGCAGGATCTGGATGAAACGGAGACCCCTGCAGGACGCACCCGGTATTTATTAGAAAACTGAGCCTGAAACGAGCACAGGGGTCACGACACTGGAGTTAAGGGATCACTCACCTTTTCAGCCACATCAGAGCTAATGTTGCTCCAACTTTGGGCCACTCTGCCCCGTGGACCTCGCGCTCTACCTCCAAGATGTCCTGCAGGGTGGCGTACTTCTCAGGATCCTTGAGGTAGACTGCTCTAATTTTCTGACATTGCACAGATGTCACAACATAAGCACTTTTACTCAACGAGACAACAACGTAGTACTTCAAAATAAGGGACACATTTTAAGAAATAATCTGAAAGCTCAAGAGCAAGTTTTGGGAAATGACTCACCAGCTCACTAGTTTTTAGAGGAACATTACTTTCTAGCTAATTAGATTCCCAGATGTATTAAGTCAAAATAATGTCTTACTAAGTTAAAACAATTATTTACAAGTTAAATAATCACTTACTAACTCAAAATACTGACATTTCAAACAGGATGAGCTAGTATTTCAGGAAACTAGGTCAAAATAATGACTTTCTAAATTAAAATATGGACTTTACCAACGATAGCAGCTTAAAAAAATCAAAGTAACAACAAACTAACCCTTAATAATGATTTTTTTTTTAGCCCAGACTGTCTCTCTGGTTTATCACCCAACAGGAGCTTCAGCATGGAACCCAAGCCCCCGGTTCAGACCCCAGCTGTGGTCTGTAAACACACCAGTGCAGCAGCTGGGGCAGAACCACGGGGGTTCCAGACAGACGCGTGCCTCACCGTTATATTTCCATTAATGTCGGACTTGATGGGTGAAAACACTTTCGACCCCAAACAGTCTGGAAGAGAGAGAGAGAGAGAGAGAGAGAGGGAAGTGTGAATGGGTTCATGACACGTCCCTGGCTCTCACGTGGGGAGGAGAAAATGAATGTTTCAGTGTTCCACGGGTCAACAAAGAGTTCCTCTATCTGCTGGTTCGATCCCCGCCGTGCCACTCTCCAGCAAAACACCCCAAGACCCGAGTCGTGCGTGTGCGAACGTGTCCCGAAGCGGGACAGCGCCCGCGCTGACTTGATGTCGGTTCGATCGACTTGAGTGAAAAGGTGTTTACTCACCGAAGAACGACGGGAGGTGGGACACGGCCTCCAGGAACGACTTGGTGTCCACGGACCTGTCGGGGGGCAGCTCGCTGAATTGGTTGTCCAGTAAAAGCGACATGGTCCCGGGTGTGAGGCGGCTGCGGCGAGTCGCTGGCGCTCGGTGGGAGAGAACCCGGAACTGAGCTCGTGTCAGATGGGTGGGGAAGCGACTCCAGCCCCGAGGAGCCTCCTCCAACAGGTGTGGAATATAACACGTCCGAGCGAGGAGGAGCACACACACACACACACACTGCAACAACACAGCAGACTGAGGTACGAGTTATACTTTATTAGAGCTGAGGCAGGGAGTGTTGTCACCCACAGGGACCATGGCACACTACAGGGAACTCAGTGTCAGGGCTGGAGCCAGGAGTGGAGAGCAACTGAATACTGAACACCTCATGCTCCTTGGTCAAACAAGGCCGTTAAGTCAGTTCATGTTGTCAATACCCTTTAGCGTGGGTTTGTTTTAGTTCAATGGTTCATAGGTTAATACGAAAAGTTACAGTTTGATTTCACCAGCTCGGTTAAAAATAACTATTCTCCTATGTTTTAAAGTGAATTAAATAAACGCTGGTTTCATCATGTTAAAAACAAAACAAAACTTGTGCTTAGTGGTATGTAGAACAGTTCTCTCATCACACAACAAGATAAAGACACAAATTAAACATTTTCAAAACATACAAAAAAAATGTACATCTGGTCAGATTCTCAGTCGTCATGGGTTAGTATGATCCATTGTACATGTGTGCATAGGCAGAGACACGAGCAGGTCCTGCTGCCGGTGTAGACGCTAAAAACTATTGAGGATATTTGGGAAAAATAATATTTTAACTCGATGATCTCGATGACTAACTCAGAGACTGTGAGATGTAGCTGAAGCTCAAATCTACATGAGAAAGAAAAGGATCACCCTCACACATTTGTAATTAACAGACATTAAATGAGCCATTTGAGAGAGACGCTGTAAGTTCAGCATCTTAATGTATTCTTGCATCATGTGAAGCTTGACGTTAACCCTAATCCTCTCTGTACACTTTAAAACCTCATGTAATTTGAACATAAGCTAAATCTCCTGGTAAACCTGGTGAGAGAACTGTGAATTTTTTCTTCTTCTCTTGAAATCCTTGAAAATAAAAAAAATATTCTGAAAAGTTGTTCACTCATTTGAGTTTGCTTAAGGAATCGGGCTGAATACATTGATATTTCAGTGGTTATAATCAGGATGTAACACTGGCTCCTTTACCATGTGTGCAACCTTTCTGAAAGCGATATTTAACAGATACATTCACACGAAGGCTGCTGCGCGCCTCTCGTGTACGGTATTAGAGTCGTCTTTCCACCCCTCGCTCAGACGTACCTGGCTCACAACAACGAGTGACACATTATACCCAAGTTCTACGATAGGTTCTCTAACTCAGAGGGCACATTTACTCTATCACTGATTGTAAACCATGGCAGTACGTATTTGACAACAGGCGGCGTCTAACACCAGAGTTACAGCACCACACCGAATAAAACAAAGAGATCACAAGTTGTCTCGTAGCTAACCGCGGGCTGAGACGTCCCAAACCTCAGAACACACGTTAACCTGTGAGGAGCATCATGTTAAACAAAAGCTTATGAAAATAAACATTGGTATTTTCTTAGAGGTATGACATACACTTTATAAATATAATAGCATTTGGGTTATTTGATAAAGAATTACATGGATACATACATCTTATATATTTGCATAATGCTATTAAAATTGATTCAAAATGGATTTCACACAGGCCATCTCTGTGACACACACACACGCACTCACACGATCCCACATGCATACACCAGAAATATAGCTGTAACATCAGAACTCCAAAAAAACCCAATGAAAACTACAACCGAAACTTTACTTACAACCCTTCAACCAGAGCGAAGGTACTGGATGGAATTGAAGCTCACACACTCTGTACTCACGTGCTGCTCAATGACACTATGATCCTAATCAGTTTGCTTAATACACACACTTACATCGAAGCGAGTGGCATCATGATGCAAGACTTAAACACTGCTGTTGCATTAAAAAAAAAATGGCGAAGTAAATTGTCAAGGGAATAGATTAAGATTGTTCTGCTCCTTGATCCCAGGGGTCCTGGAGACCTTTGTTCACGTCAGCAACAGAAGCACGACTCAAGGAGCACAGCTGATGACCTCTGGTGTTCACTGAAGTACAATGTAAAAGCTCAACTGCTTGTTTTGCTGATTGTTTTTATATACACATAAACACGCATGGCGGAATTGAGTGGATTAAATTAATGAGGCGAGGTTTAGAATAGAACCTGTTCTGTAATATTTGTTTTCTCCTTTGTGTCACTGTAACAACAACAATCAAGGAAATAAAGCTGTTCAATGATCCATCATTTTGCTTTGTATATGTTTTGTACAGATTTTAACCATCTCCCGCAATGTTTTGAAATGGTCGCACTATTAATGCTGGAAAATGGAAAAATGGTTTGAATCAAAGATGAAAGGAGGGAAACCATTGACGCGCATCAGAAAGGTCTTTGGGTTTTAGTTAGTTGTTATTTTCTTTGGTTGTGACAGTGACAAGTTGCTTGGCGGCTTTGGCAATGTCATAGGCGCACTGGATGACCTGCTGAGTGACCAGCTGGATGTCCGACGGGCACGGGCTGTGATCTGCGGCCTTGTGGCACTCTCCGTGCAGCCGGCTGGCGCTCGAAGTGAGCAGACACAGGGACCCTCTCACGGTCTCAGAGGACGGCCTCTGTTAAGGGGGAGGGGGGGAAACAGGGATGATGGAGACTCGATAAAAACAGAAAAAACTGACAATGTCCATAAATTTACTGTCGTGGTCAGTAACCCCACAGGCACTGTGTGAACAAGGAACCAAGTAATCCAATAAATCGCAAACATAAAACTTAAGTAATGCAATGAACAAGGCCTATCATGTAGACGAGTCAGTTCAGATTACCTTTGGCCGTTTTCAAACAAACAACAAATCCTTTAATTACATGGGGGAGGGGACGCCAAGCTGTTGGGGTGGGGGGGTGTGGGGTCATCTTACCTTGGGAAACAGGGCGGCCATCTCCTTCACAGCCATGCAAATCTTTTCAGAGCAGGGCAGAAAGCTGATGGAGACAGAGAACAAAAAGCTTGATCAACCACTTGTGAGCCATATTTAGAAACACTGCTGCGAAACAGTCACCAACATTCCCTGTTGAGAGCCTCCAACTAAACAGCCTGAGGTGAAATTCCTTGAAGCAAACATTTTAAAATATTAGAAAATAGTGTTTGAAACATCATTTTAATACCACAATGACTCTATGTTCTCCGTATGTTTAAAAAAATAAAACGAAAATGGTTCAAATCATCAGAGGATAGTGAAGAGCAGGAGCGTTCAACGGTAAAAACAAACAATGTTATCACATGGATGAGTACAGGAAACCCCAGTAACTGTAGTAAGTTGTGGTGGATTTGGCAGGTCACAGGGGAACGTGCTCATGTGATGCTTGTTTCCTGTCAGCTGCATTAAATGACACAAGGCCTGTCCCCAGCACATTGAGGGTTTTTGGGACACCAAGACAGAGGACAACCAGCATGGCCCTGGGCTCAGACTATTGACAACCACTGACCTAGAAGAAGCTGAATCGGAGATTATAGCATTTACAAAAACACCGAGCTCTGTTTATCATATCTTAGGTACACCTGATGTTTTTTTTTTTTATCAGTTATACACAAGCACAAAGTACCTTTCATGTTTGGTCTCCTGAGCCGCCCTAAGTAGTTCCTGTATGTTCTTGGTGATCTGCTCTGTCTTACAGATGACGTCCTCTGTGCACGGCAGGGTGGCGTCTTCCTCGCCCTCCGCCTCTGGCTCCATAGTATCAGAGGCTGATGGGGGGCTTCTATAAATGCCAAAGAAGAAAATGCATTTGTCACGGTTCTCTAAAATTACAAAGAAATTGCTTAAAAATGCCTTTACCCAGTCTCCTCCATTTCAGAGTGGTTGGGTGTAGTGTCGTTGTCGCTCTCCAGCATGGTACTCCGTCCCTCCAAACTACAGCCCTGCAGGGACATTAGCAGATTAGCATCATGATATATACAGCGCACGTGGAGCATATGGTTGGCAGATATATCACAGGGGCAACTGTAGGCACAAGTCACAATCATGCATGTCTGAAAATGAAGCCAGAATCACACCTTCAGACATTTTGTTTTCAAGCAGATAGAGAAAAAGAAGAAACACAACATGGTGATGTAACAGTGCATATGGCAGGGGATGCAATTAGTAGATGCAAAGAAATCCCAACTGTGAGTTGTCTTATCAGTGGTTATGGCTAACAAGCACATTGTGATGAGCCATTTGATTTGTCTCTCTTGGATATGGAACTCCTGCGTGATCATTCAAACGGCTCCGGTGGAGGGTCGCTGTAGAGAGAGAGCTGGTAACTGAACGGCAGCAGAGGCACTGTGGTGCATGCAGGCACGCGGTACTGATAAAAAGCAGTTTTAAAAGACACAGGTCAGGAGAGAGAAGACTGTGGGGTCAAGCAGAGGGACGGTTTTCACAGTCCCCTGGGGCTGCCTCTAAACCGAGGGGGGGACTTCGGTACTTAACCCTTCGAGATCTCTCGTCCCTCGACCAGGACAGGGAGGAGGGGAAGGTAGGGAGGGAGGAAGCAGCCGTCCCCAAAGGACCCCTCCCAATCTAGAAGGGGGTCAAACCAAGTTGAGCATACTCTATTGAGATGCAATGAATGATTGAATGAATGAATGAATGAATAACCAACACCAGCCCCAAGCCAGGCATCATGATTTTGTCTTGTGAGGACAAATCCAGCAGGATCGTTGGTGCCTCTGTGCTTACATTGGTTGGGAAAGGTTGTAAAACGACTCCATCCTCATGCCTGGCTGTTTCTGCTCGGTGGGAGAACTGCTTCGGATTCGAGCCCGTCTCATACATCGATATAGCTCGGCCTCCGCGGGGTGGATGCCGACCAAGGGGCCCCTGGGTGTTTTGCTGTCCGCTGGGGGTCTGCCATCGCAGGGTTGTGTTTTCAGTTTGCAGGGAGCTCAACTGTAGAGAACAAAATATCTTTCAATGCAACTTTAGCTGGCAGGCCGATCCCCTTACCAAAGCTTGGCCAGACATCAATAATAGAGCAGAATGCAGCAAAGCCTCCAGGAGAAAAGAAATAATTCAATGTGGGGTTCATCTTCACCTCTCTTTTGTTTTCACTCTCCCTTCAAAGTTTTCCTCACAACAAAAGGTTTGTTTCTTTCACAAAGGAAACGCTGACACTGTGTGTTTATAGCTTACAGCCAAAGTATGACCCCACTGAGAAACTGCAGCACCAGTGGGTGCCCTTATTTACATTAAGAGCATTTATAGCTCTGTTCAAAACAGAAGATACGAAACATGACTTGCTCAGCTTCCAGTCAATATTATTATTGCTAACATGGAGGTTATTGTCAGGACAATGTCTCTGTCTCTCAATCATATGTAGAGATTTTGTCTGAAACATTGAGCCACTGAAGTGAGAACGATTGTTTAAAAAAGTGCCCACACCACGGTTTATGATTTTGCTGAATAATCAGGATATTTTCACCAATGTATTTAGTGGTGGAGGAAAATCTTGACATGGGTGCAGAGGCTGCACAAAACCTTGGCAAATAAAACTGAAACTATGTGCAGATCTGAATTTATAACACAGGGGCTCATGTGGAAATCTAGGGTTGTGCAACATCAAGCAATAGGGAACCAAGTAGAATGAGAAATTTAAATTAAAACTAATTTAGAACTGTTTTCTGAAAATGTTTTACAATCAGATCATTGGCATTTTGGAAAGTGCCAAGATGATAAAGCTAGTGATCCACCCACACATCAAAGCTAATAATCACATGTAAGCAGTTTGTGACCTGTGGCTATTTGATGCTTCTGCAGATTTGCGATAGACAAAACATCGGAATATTTTCTGTGGTTGTATTTTGTGGATTAATCCTTCTATCATCTGACTTGAGGCTCTGTATGAACCCTCAGTTTCAGATCACAAAGAACTGTTACACTAAATCCTGTTTTGCTGTTAAACTGCGCAGCATAGCGAATTCCTGTGGTGACAGTTAATTGTCACCACAGGAATTTCACGCATTCTGAAACATAGCATCCATTCTCTCTGGTGGAATATAATCCCAATTGAATTGAATTGTATTTAACATGTAGAGTTCTCGACTTCCTGGCAGCACATGCACATTAAGATTCATACACAGCATCTCAAATGACTAAATGTCTCTGGTAACACAAAGGACAATTCTGCACACGCAACACAAGACTGTTTGAGAGAGTCATGTGGGTGAAATGAATACAGGAATGCAATCAATAATAAACCTATGTGATAGAGTCACAGAAAGCATATCAGCGATAAACTTAATGCAACAAGAGAGAAAGAATCTGAAATACTGTGTGATTATAGACATGGACATAAGGACAGTGAATGTCAATTTCAAAATTGGAAGTCTCCAGCATATATGCAAAAGAAACTGTCGCGCAACTTTGATTATTCATTGGATGTGGATTCACTCACCTTGCTCTGCATCGACCGCAGCTCTTCACTGAGGTGACAGTTGACTTTGAGCAGCTGCTGAATTTTGGCTTCTGATGCAGTCAGGGCGCTCTTCACCTCCATGAATTCCTGCACTGTGATTGGTCCGTCTGAGAGGTCAGATGACTCCGAGCTCTGCAGGACATCATGTGACATTGGGCCACATTAATTTAAAAAAACTGGAAGAGGATGTGTTTGGATATCTTAAATTGTAGTCGCACAAACATGAACCTTGGTCCTTCCATCATTGCAGCTGTCCCCACAAGTGGCCTCTTGGACTGGATCCTCATCTGATGCAACACTGTCGTAATCTGGCTGATCGTTGTCCTGGGTTTCACTGTTGTGGCGACTGTCTATTCCCTGAAGAATCAGCTCTACACTCTCTGAATGAAGACAACCAGATCAAAAGTTTGATGATGAAAACAAAACTCAGATGTTTAATTCAAAAGGCAAAGGAACCAATTCAATCTTAAATTTCCCAAGATTTTTTTGTCTTTGAGGAAACATCTGAAGAAACCAGGCTGTAATGTGATTGTTGATAATTTGAAGACTGCAAATGTTACATAAATAAAACCAAATTAAAAGTACTAAAGCAAAACACTGAAAAGACATTTTCTACCTTTGGGACTGTCACAGGAATTACCCCACTGGCGTCGTTTAGCATCAGTTAGGATATCGATCACCAAGGTGGCAAACTCATGAGCACTGAACCTTGCCAATTTTTGGCGACCCTGCAGAAATAGATGAATGTGTCAAATCATAAAAAGGAGAACACAGGGCAGACCTCAGATATAATTTTGATTAAAAGGCAGCACGTGCTTACCTGGTTTCTGGTAGATGAGTACTCAGGGTTGACAGGCAGAAAAGGTACTACCGTGGTGTCGGTCACAAGTGTGCTGTGGTTCTGAGTGGCCAGCCACACTGAAATAAACATCACAGTTGCAATTAAAACACATGCATACAAAGTATTGCATACATGATTTCCATTTCTGAAATATTTACCTGCGTCTGTTTCCCTTCTGTCGACTTCATCATAAACATCCATGGCAAGTTCTTCAAACTGATGGTTACTTAGCTGAAACAACAAAAAGCAAATTCCTGCTTCAGTTTTAGAGCAACTGAAGAGTAAGTGACAAAGAGAGGTTACACCAGGTTACGCCAGGAAATGAATTACAATTGAAAATGTCTCACCGACTGCAGCTTCTTCTTTGCAGCTTTTGCAAACTCCGTCAAATCCAGACTGCTGTGGACGAAAAAACCCCATCATTAATCTAAATCATTTTCGCAAACAAAAATAAAAACTATGGCAGAAGTAACATACTTACTTATTTCTTATTCATCCAATGCAGCAGAAAAATAGGGTTGTAAACATATTGTTAATGATAATCATGCTGCCTATAATACATAATGAAACGTAAACTATGGTATTAAGTAGCATCCAGGGGCCTGTTGCAGATAATAATATAACTTGGTATTGATTTCTGTGCTTGACAAGAATGCCACTTTTATAAATAATAGATGTTTCAACTTGGATCATAGCCCTTACCTGTCTGCCATCTGAGGAATGATGAAGTGTTGCCCATTTCTGTGGTCTACAACAAAACAAGAACACCACAGAAATTCATTAACACAGATGTTTGCACCCGCATCCCATTCAGCTGCTATGCGTAACACATAGCACTTACCCGGCCGTCTACCACAAAGGTAAAATGTTAACCGGTCAGTGAGTTCATACTGGATCTCCATGAGCCTCTCTGCCAGCTCCTGGTGCCCAGCTTGTCTGCACAGAAAATAACAAATGGTGAGACACGGCTAACCTGTCTGTTTACAGTCTGTTTCTCAATAAGGGTAGAAGGGTAGTTGGTCTGGTAGCTTGAAGTAATACATAGTGATATTGAGCACAGGATTGCAGATGGTCAAAGAGGACTGGCCCACACGACAACCCACTATAAACTATGCAACTTTGACTTAAAATGTTATTTCCATCAGCTCAAGTATGTCTTATTTCTGTCTTGACTCAGCGAGCATAATTTACCAAAGAATGGTCTGTCCCGCCTGTATTAGTCATACCCTTATTGAATTAGACTGACAAAATACCACTGGGCCTGTCTAGTGTTCATGATAATACAAAGCATGCTAAATATTTTCGCTTTAGACAGAAACTGTTATTTCCTGTATTCACTATGCGCAATATCCTCATTAACACCTCAGAACCAAACATAGTACTAATCATAAACACATCAGTTTTTTTCTCTTGTCTGAATCTCTAAAGGATGTGTGTCATTTCCTGTAGCACACTCAGCAGTGAGCTGGGCTACATCTGTTTCAGTGGCGCTTCAAGCTACAATACCTCAAACCTAACCACAATGATTAGAGGACAGAATCGACAGAATCATAACATAAACAGTAGTTATAGTCAATGCTGACTAGATCTATGTTTTCTATGAAGCCAGAGCAGATATAACTTGTGCAGTGTCTAACAATAAAATACAATGCTTTAAAACAATTAATCCAATACTGTGACTTCTCAAAACATGTTGAAGGTTCAAAGCATGATATAGTGCTGTTTAAACTTCACAATGCTTATGCCATAAACACATTCTATGGTAAAACAAACAGGTAAGCAAGTGTTGAATGGAAAATAAAGAAAATGAAGAATCTTTACCTTGCATAATCAATGGGGGTCTTTCCGCTGGAATCCAGAGCGCCGGGATCCGCTCCGTAAACTGCCAACAGCTCTGCTTGTAACACCTGACCTGCCTTTGCTGCTATGTGTAGTGGGGTGTTTCCCTTCTCCTATGAGTCCAGATGCAATGTCATGATGAAGGATTGATATAAGTCAGCTTACAGAAACGTTGTTCCCTTTATTCTTCGAGACTCACCGGATGGAAGAAGTTTGCCTGTGCTCCCAAAGACAAGAGCCTAAGGCAGGTCTCCAGGTTTCCTGTCCGAACACTGGAATGTAGTTGCTGAAAAGAGGTGTTGGGTTAGTCTCACCTCATATAAATGCTGATGAATAGTGAAGGTAGAAACAACAGACTGAGTTCTCACCTTGCTGAGGTCTTTTGCGGTGACACTATCATCCTCCCGACAAGGCATCCGATGGACATAAGCCAGCATTTGATATTTGGCCTTGATGAACTCTGTCTTGTTGGGACTGAAAACAACAACAGATGCTTATGTCGCAGAACCAAGAATATGGAAACACATTTATCCAACATAAACTACTTAGACAAAATACATTTCAAAAAGGAACTCCTCAATTCCACATTCTGACATACCACTACACAGGATTCTAAAGGAGTTTATATTCTCACTGTCATCTGTTAGCTACTGTGCTACTTAGTGTAGTATAGTATACTACAGCAAACTAATGGGGAAGCTAACAGCAAAAAGTACCTTTCCATTTTAAGTTCAAAACCCCAATCAATTTCTTAATGTCAGTCGCAGACTACTTCCTTGTTTTGACTAAATCAATGTATAAGTTGAACCAGCTGTTGCCACCAACTGAAAACAGTAAACAACTCTTTGTCCCTTGGGGAAGTTTATTTCATTAATGCTGTAGATAAAATTGTAATAATCTTGAACGTTGATGGAGAATAGCTGCCTCGTGCCTGCTGCACTGCGTACTCTCCGTCTGCATCGGTTTGGTGACTGGATGCATTTGCTCTGGCACGGCTGTGTTTATGTGTAGCCGACTATTTATCTTTACTCCATCAGCCGGACACCGACAGTGTTTATACTTGGCACTGGATGACTTCATTACAACTCAGCCTTATGGATTTTTTATTGTCTTCTAAGGCAGCAGCACATTCGGAGAGTTAAAAGCAAACCCTTTACAGTTAGTTGTTTTCATTGGCATTCAGTCAGTCGACAAAATTACCAAATTGATTACATTTGGTTGACACAATTAGGCTTCACAGTGACTTCTTCAAGTCACTGTGGAATGACTGCCTGCCTGGCCATGAGTCATGTCCACAGCACAGAGAACCAATTATATATTTCAAAGTGCAAACAAGCATGCCCAAATCAGGACTGACACTTCAAAATCCTTAAAAGCACTTACTGAACTCTGTCCTGGGGATTGGCTTTACGCTTCCCACTCACTGAGGAGGAAGGGTCCAGAAGGCTGTGCTCCCATATGGAATTAGCTCCATTGCCATAGAGTGTCTGCACCATCTTAAACAGGAAAACCATAAAACAGATCACATGAATTATTATCACATTAGCAT
This sequence comes from Pseudorhombus dupliciocellatus, assembly GCA_016785235.1. Taxonomy (NCBI): domain Eukaryota; kingdom Metazoa; phylum Chordata; class Actinopteri; order Pleuronectiformes; family Paralichthyidae; genus Pseudorhombus; species Pseudorhombus dupliciocellatus. Next base: position 507,332 of record JAFBJW010000607.1, on the reverse strand, counting down.
GTTGGTTGTGTAACCTCTACATTACATGTTGCTATTAATATCAACTACTGAAGAAACCTCTTGCATGAAAGATCAAACTTTTTCAAGAAACTCAACCAATTCCTGTTGACCTGATTTAAGCACTTGGACATTATTGGATATTATGATGAAACTTATTAACATCAGGGTGTGTGTGAGTCCATGTTCCCTCACCTGTAACTGGGATGGTGGCCACGGAGAGTGGGTGAGGTGTCGAACTTGGGAGCTGTGTCGCCCCAGACCCCGATGGATGCTGCAGCACTCATCGCAAATCAACACCCCCCTGTTGACAGAGGCCCAGCGTGGCTCTAAATGAAGATGGGAGATGTTTTAGCTCAAAGGTCAGCATGTTAGATTTAGGTGAAAGGATATGATGGCAGAAACTGATTATCAAATAATCCTAGCAATGTTTTCACGTGTGTGTATCATCTTTACGCTAAAATTGACCATTCTTATATAAATACTTTATCTTTACATCAGGATGGGCAACATCCAAACATTAGATAACCGTGAATAAGACACAATGAACCTTTAAAGCTTCAGTTCAAATACTGATGAAGCACCAAACTATAAACCAAAGCATCTTGATATTTCATGAAGTCCAGCCAAACAAGGATGTTTGCTATCTGCCAGCCACAGATAAACACCCCCAGGTTAGCATCCCCATATCCAAAACATCATCAGCCGCTAATAGCAAAGAGACATGGGGGAGTTAGCAAACTAGCTAATTGAGCTAACCCAGCGTTAATTAGGCAACATAGCAGATATTACAGGCTAAGAGTTTTAAGTTGTATTGACAACACAAACGCGACATATCCCTACAAATCCTCCCACAAGAAGAATTGTTTGCAACCACCACAATTAGCCACGTAGCTAGTAAACGGCTACTTAATTGCGGTGCGTTTAGTCACGTTAAGCAGGCTAATAGCTGAGTTGTTGTCGCGGCTAGCGCTGGTTAGCCAGGCAGCTAACGTTAGAAGCTAGCAGTGTTTGACATCCTTACCCGGAGCGCTGCAATCAGCGCAGACCTCCCTGCTTCGGACTCGCTTTGACATCCCTGGATGGAGATCCTCGGAGTCCAGGCGAGAAGGCGAGTGTCTGAGCCGCGCGGTGAAACCTCAGCCGGGCAGAGATGAGACAGGGTCGTCCGCCCCAACAGATCCGATCTACCGCTCCTAGCTGAGCCACAGTGTCGGTCTCCCCTCCCCTGCTGCCGAACAAAGCGGTGTCCCGTCCCAACACTCACACTGCCTCCTTGACTGCCTCCTTGAATGCCTCCTTGAATGCCTCCTTGACTGCTTCCTCGACTGCTTCCTCGACTGCTTCCTTGCCCCCACCTCTCCATATTATGCAAGCCAATTTAACAACAATAAGGAACTGATGAGAGATAAAACATGTATATAATACCCTATGGTGTATTGTTATACTAATTTTATTTCATTTTTTATTGTTTTTTCTATTTTTATCCTGTTTTTTATACTTTAGATTACCACTAACACTACTGTCTGTACACTGACACCTCCTGCAACACCACGGGCCCTTGAGAAATGCAATTCCCTGACTCTGTATGTGTCACACTTATGGAGAAATGACAATAAAACACCTTGAACCTTACACCTTGAACCTTAATGGTGTATATAATTAATGAAATAAGAATTTGTACATAAAGTAAAAAAACTTTTAAGTATTGTAGTTCTCTTAAGATGGGTTGATGTATGATGAGGCCTCACACTTGAATCAATACTCCATCCATCTCATAAACCTCAGATATAAAACAAGCACATAGCATAATTGGAGAAGGAACACCACATTTTAGCCAGCTTATTGTGATTAAAGGCGAAAAGGACTGTTTGTGTTTTGAATGCATTATTTCTCCCCGGAGTCCAATTGTGATGATTCATCTAATGAGATGTTGATTAAAGGCTGTCTAAGTTCAGTCACTATGTGTTCTCCACATGAGAAGAAAACAAAAACCAGGCTGAGAATCAACAAATGAATTGTGTTGACAGTCTCAGGGACATTTCCAGTGTGTTGGCTGAGTGTATATGTGTTGTTAATGTAAAGGCTACTGTGACTTTAAAGGGGTGTTGGTTCACTGAGAGGTAGCAGATAGGTTTAATGAGAACACATCGCACATCTCGGATCCCCTCCACCTCCCAAACCCGCGGCTGTGCGTCCTCCGCTTATTTTTCTGGACATCCAACCCGAGAAGCTGTGCGTGTAAGCCGCCGCATCCTGCCCCCGGGACGCGATGGGAGGTACCGCTGTTATTATTATTTGTCCCCGGCCGTCGTGAGCTTGTCATCATTCGTGTCCACAGCCTCAGCATCTGATCGGCATTATCATGATGTTTTCTCCCCTGACAGAGGCCGAGACGCGCCAGAAGCTGCTGCGCAATGTGAAGAAAGAGGTTCGATGCCTTCATTTATCTCGTTTTTCCTGTAATTACCCTCGGTGCAGTTTATGTGAGATCAGGCAACGTTTGTGTGCATGTGTGCGTGCATGAGTGTGTGTGTGTGTGTGTGTGTATGGGCTGTGAGCCACGACTACGCCACACAGGCCTGTTTATCGTAAAGAAATGACCATTTGTTTGACATCATGTAAGATGGCTGGGGTTTATATCCTGGTGACTGCTGGTGTAAGATGATGGTGACGATGTTGACGATATTAATGATGATGATGATGATGATGATGTGGTGGTGGTGCTGTTGATGATGTTATATCAGGGGGAACAAACTATAAATGGACCTGCAGATTCATTTACCCCTTTTCATATCCTGCAGTACTATCTCTCCCTTTCTCCCTCTCTCTGATGATAAGCTGTCATGCCTGTAACACACCATCTTATTCTTCAAGTTAAAGGTGTGACCTTGGCACTTCATTATGTCTGTACTCCATCAACCATTACATGCACAACACTCCAACCAAAGCCGGATGATGTGTCGCTCAGCCATGAACCATTTGGATTATGAATCTGCACAGGAATAGGAAGGGAGCACACCGCAGACCCTTCCAAACTGCTCAGTGACTCCACGACTCCCCAGGGAGAGGAAAAAAACGGATGTTTTATTCATTGCTAAGAAAGCCCTGTACTTCAGGGCTCATCGTGCTCCCCCTCACCTGTGACTCATTGCCTCTCAAACATCCATGACTGGTACTAGATTCTGCAGCAAGGAGGGGCAACGCTGCGAGCTTCATCCATGCACTGAATTGAAATGACATAGGTTTTGTTTTTAAATGTCGAGATCATTCTGTTATAGATGTTTACGGGAGCAAATGTTCCAGGTTGTTCATTCATACAACGGACAGACACATACACGTGTGCTCCAAAGCTCTATATACAATACAATCGTTAATGCAGTGACATCCCATCATGAAGGCTCTGCTTCAGTGCATTATTTCCTGGTTCTGCTTGAACTTTTTACACACACAGTCATGTTTTCCAGCTAAAGAAGCATATACAAAATTGGGTTTGCTGATGGTTGAGCATGGAGATACTGAAAGAAGGATGTTATCATGACTCTTCTGTCACCATGTTTAATTCTGTCATAGGTGAAACAAATAATGGAGGAGGCAGTAACAAGGAAGTTTGTACATGCCGACAGCAGCCACATCATATCTTTCTGCGGTAATTTTTTTCATTTTTTATTTCATTTTGTGGAATAATTGTGCATCGTAGAAACAACATAATGTAGTTTGACGCTAATTTCTGAGCTCATCACATAGAACATGTGGTATGTAGTGGTGACAGTCACAGCAGTGGTCATACATGTACAGTACCGAGCGATGGGTGGCACGACTGTTAGCTCCCACGTGTTCCTCCTTACTGTGCAAAATTTATTTACATTCTGCTCAATCCTATTGATGCAGATCCTAATAATTAAATATATATAAAAAACCGAGTAGATAAGATGGACTAAAGAAAAAAGTAGAACACCCTTCAAAGGTGTTGATACTAACCAGGAGTGATGCATGTGTGATTCACATCCCTCATATCCTAGCAACAGTAGTCAGTGTTGGACAGATCCGAGTCTATTTCTACTTGTGCCACCTGTGCTCGCTCGTCACCTGCTTTTTTTTTTTTGTTGAAACTATAAAGGTGTGAGGTTTTCAGTGTGGAAATGAAAGTGTAGTCATGCCAAATAAAATAAATATCTCACCTGAAATGCATGAAGTGAAATTAAAAATATTAAAAAAAAACTAACTAATCCAAATCTTGGGGCTGGATGAATATACTAATCCTCTGTGTGTTTGTGTGTAGCTGTTGTGGAGGCCTGCGTGCTTCATGGGCTGAAACGCCGTATTGCAGGCCTGCTGTGCAGCAACAAGGTTGCAGCACTTTTTATGAAGGTGGCAAAAAGCTTTTCGCCTGCTGAAGATCTCTGCCACAAGGTCCAGGAGCTGGAGCAGATCATTGAAAACAGGTGAAACTCACACATTCCTCCGATGAGACGCCAGAGACTGAAACATCATACGCATTCAGTCTATTTTAGTCGTGTATCTTTTCCCTTTGCTTTCCACTGTATGTGCCACATTGCAGACTAATGAGCTTCCACATGGCCAATTCATCCGTCGGGTTTATTTCCTGTTTTCCAGCAAACAGAACAATTCCTCACTGGGTAATGACCGCAGTCGGCAGTCCAAGCTGGGCAACCTCCCCCCTCAGGCGATGAAACACCTGTGGATCCGAACGGCACTGATGGAGAAGCTGCTGGACAAGATTGTCTTGTACTTGGTAGAGAACAGCAGGTATTTATACACATCATTAAATGTATTTATATGTCTGTGTGGCCTTAGTACATCCATCAACAACCACATTTAATTCTGCAGTTCCTTCTATGAGAGAGAAGCCATGCTGATGGATCCAGTGGATGGACCAATTCTTGCATCTCTATTGGGTATTTATAAACCTCACTGAACTTGACATACGATAGCACTAAAACAGCAAAACTCTCCCCTCATTTACAATCAGTATTACCTTAATCCAGTCCATATTGTTTTACAGTCGGCCCCTGTGCGCTGGAGTACACCAAGGTCAAGACCGCAGACCACTTCTGGACGGACCCCTCCGCTGACGAGCTTGTGCAGCGACACCGCATCCACAGCGGACACTGTCGGCAGGACTCTCCCTCCAGACGACCTGCCCTGGTGAGACAGAGCAGAACCTCATTGATTCGCCAGAAACAAAATGCTTGTTTGTGATGTGTAACACGACATATTCATTTGTCTCAGATCCAGAAGAGACAGTCTAGTGGTAGCATGGACGACCGCCCTCTCATGTGGGTGAGGGAGTACGTTGAGTCGCTCCACCAAAACTCCAGAGCCACGCTGCTGTTCGGGAAGAACAACGTGCTGGTGCAGCCGGTGTGTGCTTTTTATGTCCCGTTTGAAAGATCTAGTTCCTGTTGTAAGAGAGTGACTTTTAAGAGAGGATTACTCACATAATTGGGAACTTGCGGTTATCTGTGTCTGCAGAGAGATGACATGGAGGCCATCCCCGGCTATCTGTCTCTACACCAAACTGCAGATGTCATGACACTGAAATGGACACCCAATCAGCTGATGAATGGAAACGTGGGGGAGTTAGACTCTGAGAGAAGGTCTGTCAGACCCACAAGAGGAAGGTCCTTCTTTTCTCCAGTTCAGTCAATGGCTTCATATGACTCATCTTTTTTTTCAGTGTTTATTGGGATTATGCCATGACAATTCGTTTGGAAGAGATCGTGTATCTCCACTGTCACCAGCAAGGTACAGAAGCAACATCCCATTTTATTCCCGTACCCAGCATCGTTTGATTTTGTTTTGCATTGATCCTGTTGATCTGTGTTTTTCTCCCAAGTGAACAGTGGTGGGACAGTGGTTCTGGTGAGTCAGGATGGGATCCAGAGACCCCCTCTACATTTCCCCAAAGGTGGCCACCTCCTCCAGTTTCTCACCTGCCTGGAGACCGGCCTGCTACCTCACGGACAGCTGGACCCCCCACTGTGGAACCAGAGGGGAAAGGTGGGCACAGCACCGCTGAAATACGTACAGTAACAGTTCTTCTGCTTCCTGTTCTGTTCAGAGCTATCGGTGCTGTGCTAAGATGCAGTGGTCTGTCCACTCACAGGGAAAGGTTTTCCCCAAATTGCGAAAGAGGAGTCCGCATGGCTCATGTGACTCTGTATCGGATAAGGAAGATGATGAAGCAACCGATTACGTGTTTCGAATCCTCTTTCCTGGCAATCAGATGGAGTTCAGTAAGTGTCTTTAATCTCCCTCCCTCAGATGATGCAATTAAGAATCATCGCAGATTGCATCTGAGATTACTTTACACTCTCAATTTCAGTTTAGATCAAACCTGAACCATGATGTCATCTCCATACTCTCATATTTCTTCTTTTTTGTTTCGTCATTCATAGTTTTTTTATATTTGTGTATTCGATAACGGTAACAATCATGGACTTTATTCTGTTTAGTGGCTCTAGAGCTCATGGACCAGGGTGTGAACATGTGGCAGCCAACCCCCAGAAAGTCCTCGTGCTCTTCTTGCTCACAAAATGGCTCCTCTGATGGCTCTCTGCCTAATGGCTGCAATCAAGAAAGGTAATTATTTTCCCAGGGCCGGGCCTCCAATCCATATTCAGATTATTCCACTTGACTAACAAACCATTTTCTCGTTTCTACAAGGGCTCCATTAAAACTCCTCTGTGACACCATGAAGTACCAGATCATCTCTCGTGCTTTCTATGGATGTGAGCACCAACGACTCTGGGTTTCACTGAAAATGATGGTTCTGGTAAAAACAATTGATCCTAATATTCAATTTGAAATCTTTCTCTCTCTGCTGCAGGGCTCGCATACTGCCGTCATCTGTCAACAGTCCGCACCCACCTTTCTGCTCTGGTGAACACCACCATAGTGGACTCTGATGTGCCCTGTGGAGCGCGGGCAGGCCTCTCTGTGGAGGTCTGGAACAGGTTCCTCAAAGAAAGCTCCGTAAGAATTCAGCCACAGGTCTTCACTGCAATATTAAGTAGTCATACTCTAGAGTGAGCTCATGAATAACCCTCTCCTCCTGGTCAGGCCTATGAGGAGAAGGAGATACACAGGCTTGTGTATTTCGGTGGCGTGGCCCCTTCACTACGCAAAGAGGTCTGGCCCTTCCTGTTGGGACACTACAAGTTCACCATGACTGAGAAATCCCGGCTGGAGGTATTAGCCTGTCAAAGTGTGGACATCTGTGATCCGTATGAGACAATACTTATTCCAAGGTTCTGCTTCAGATCGATGAACAGATGCGGGTCATGTATGAGCAGACTATGAAGGAGTGGCAGGGGTGCGAGGCCATCGTCCGACAGAGGGAGAGAGAGAAACACGCCGAGGCCCTCGCCAGGTGCTCGTCCGGGGCCAGCGTGGAAAGAGGACCAGTGCAGCGAGACTCCACCATCAGCACAGATGCAAGTTGGATGATTTAGCATATAAATATGCATCGTTATTAAAAAAAACAAAGCCACCGCACAGAGAGTATCACGATACACGTCTGACACCTCTGCTGTTTGTCTCCTGTGTGTCGCTGCAGTCGTCTCTAAGCAGCAGCTCAGATCAACAGAATGCCAGCTCACAGAGTGATTCCAGCAGTGGGGCACAGGTAGATTTTCACAACAGTTACTGCAGCACTGATCACAGAGCAGCCCAGGGTTTTCTGTGTAATTATTTCATCCTATTTGGAGACAGCAGGTTCCACAGCATTAGAAATGCAGCCAAAGGAGAAAATCCGATTTGTATCAATCCAAGCAAACTTCCTCAAACCACATAACTGTGTGAATGTTGTTGGATGGAAATGCATCAAATAATACTTGTAAGTCGCGGATCTGCCAAATTTATTTTTTAAATCGTGAATATCTGTCTCAAGCTGCTCCCAGTTGATGAAAAGCTTGTCACAGGACAATTAATAGCTCTGGCCTGCAGGTGGTGCTAGAGGAAAGGTCAAGGTAGTCTCTACACTATACATCACATCTTATGCAAAAAAAAAAAAAATACACATTCAAAATGTCTGCTGTAATGCCTTGGACTTATTATCAGTCATTTGATCCCACACGTATCCCATGGTCTTTTCTTTGGTCACCAGGTCTTTGAATCGGTTGAGGCAGCGGATCAGATTGAGTCTGAGCCCCGGCCTGAGGAAGGGGACGTGCCGCACAGCAGTCCAGTGAAGGAGGACACAGACGACACTGCCGCCTCTCCACAGCTTCACTCCTTCAACGCCTCCTCTCCAGGTTTGGAAAACAGACCTCTTGTCACAGAGTCAGCTGAAGGATCTATAACAACAAGTTCTGATGTCTTAAATGAGAATATTAAAGCTGAATCACAGCCAGAAGGGAAAGAAGTCGTGGACCCAGTTGCCAAGGACACGGTGTCAGAGATGGAAAAGACAGAGACAGTTCCACAAGATGACGTTGTTGAAGACAAACAGGAGAGCAAATCTGAAGAAACAACTGATGCTGAGGAAAAACCTGGAGTAGAAGAAAAAGATTCAACAACAAACGAGCAATCGAAAGATTTCAAAGCAGTAGACACAAACATGAATATAAGATCAGCACCGGAGAACACAAATGTTCTAAAGTTAGAAACGGAGATTCACAACGAATATTTCCAAGCTCCTCCTCTTGGGCAGACCTTGACTTTTCAAGCACAAAAGAGCAAAGGTGTGGAACCATTATGTCCACCCCCTGCAGACACAAAGCCAGAGAGCTCTGATACCCCCACCAGTCCATCAGAGGCGGTCACAGAGTCAGAGAGAAAGGAAGCAGAAGCAACACTTTGTGATGCGGCGAACACCAAAAAGGACAAAGCAGCAGAAATTCCATTTGAGAAACCGGATTCAAATTCACCAGTCAGGCAAGTGCTGAACGCTCTCCAGACGGCTTCCAGGGGGAGCCTTTCGTTATCGTCCCGGCAGTCTCCAGACACCGCCGATTCAGATGACTCTCCCTCTGCGCTGGAGATGGAGGACATCCCTGCAGGGACATGTGTCACCTCTGACCACACCAGGGCCAGGCCGTTTGCAGGCCTCTCCGCACCACCGATCTCTCTGGCGCAAAGAGAGAAGATGGCTTCCGAGGGACTCGTCCTGGATGACCACCTGGACACGGCTTGTAACACCAGTCCCGAGGGCACCGACCTGGGCCTGTCTGAGGAGGAGCCTGAGATGGACAACGTGCTAACCGAAGCGGACGCTGCGGAGGAGGGAGGAGACGCGATCAAACCTGATGAATCCTCAGAAGAACAAACCTACTCAGTGAGCGCTGAACACCACCCGCAGACCAGTCTTTACTTCAACTTTTTAAATATTAAAAATACATTAATTCACTTTTATTTTTGCAGCAAGAGATTCTGGATATGTATCTGATCAACTTACATCGCATTGACAAAGATGTGAGACGCTGTGACAGAACTTATTGGTACTTCACTCCTGAGAACCTGGAGAAGCTGCGTAACATCATGTGCAGGTAAACGTGCAGCCATATGCAACGCATCTAAGATTTGTCTCAACCGAAATCAAACCACTGTGGTTGTCGCCATAGTTACGTGTGGCAGCATCTGGACACAGGCTACGTCCAGGGCATGTGTGATCTGCTGGCCCCTCTGCTGGTGATTCTGGACGATGGTCAGTGAATCGTTGTTTGACATCAGCTTTGAGGTGCACGTAACCAAATGAGTGACTTGTTAAAGGCGTGTGTGCGTTTCCCAGAGGTCATGGCGTTCAGCTGCTTCACTGAACTGATGAAGAGGATGAACCAGAATTTTCCTCACGGAGGGGCTATGGACTCTCACTTCGCCAACATGCGTTCTCTTATCCAGGTATGACTGACGTGCATGTGCACAGACGCATTGTCAAACAAGCTGTAAGGTGATGCCACTGCTGACACTGTTTTTTTCCTCATCCAGATCCTGGACTCTGAGCTGTTTGAACTGATGCAGCAGAATGGAGACTACACCCACTTCTACTTCTGCTATCGCTGGTTTCTCTTGGACTTTAAAAGAGGTGATCATCAGGCTGTCTGCCTGGAGGAACCATTACTCATTCGCCCACAATGTGATGCTGAATGTAATCTGATTTATTTCTGTTTGTTCGCAAATAGAAATGGTGTACGACGATGTGTTCTCTGTTTGGGAAACCATCTGGGTGGCCAAACACACCTCCTCCGAGCACTTTGTGCTCTTCATCGCTCTGGCACTCGTGGAGATGTACAGAGACATCATCTTGGAGAACAACATGGATTTCACCGACATCATCAAGTTCTTCAATGGTAATAGCAGATGAATGTATTGATGCAAGTAAGACAGGGCTGTCTTGTTTTCAACCTCTTATAAGACCAAATCATTTTCAAACTCTCTCCTCAGAAATGGCCGAGCGGCACGACGTCTCCCAGGTCCTGACAATGGCTCGAGACTTGGTCCACAAGGTGCAGACTCTCATAGAAAACAAGTGATGTGCGACACGTTTGTTTGACTCTGACAATTCTTTGTGCTAAAATGATCTAGATCCCGACACTCACCACATAGTTCTATAATCAAGAGGAAAGGAATCCATGTAAATGACCAGCAAGTGCTGAATAAATTACTCCTCTGCACATTTGCGCCTCTTCACATTCAGGAAATGCAAGTGTTGCCTGTACATTTATTTCTGGAAGTGTTGTTGTTCACCTTGTGAATGTACCCTTGTTGAAACTGCTTCAGGATGTTCTTTATTTTGCCTTAAACTTAGCTATTTTTTCAGGGATACAGCAACAGAACCCTCCACTGCATTGCAAATTCTTAAGTTCCTCCTGCTGTACGTTTACAATTTGTGATACACTTGAACACCAGTTTCCAGTGATATTGTCTGCCATTGGTTGGTTGTGTGGACAGTAGAGGTGCTACAGACACAGCTACTAGGCTGTGATCAAGTGCAGCGTGTGGTCACTGGTTTGTTCCCTAGCACCACTCGCTGGTTGTGTTTGCTGATTCACCTTAAGTGCACACACGACAGCACAAAATCAGAACTGAAAGTGCAAAACTGTTTTGCATATGCAGTTGCACCACTTCCTCTGTCCCTTATGTTGTGTGCTACTTCTATAATGATCCTTCATCGTTTGCTACCTATCCAAGCTTTGTGTGCACCAATGAGAATTTGAAACGGCACTCAAATTCCTGTGGAGGATTCACCTCTCAGCCAAGTTAAAAGTCACAAGGTATCGGTGATAGCCATTCAATGGCATTTGTAAATGTACAATTCAACATCCCCACTAATACTCCATTTCAAATGTTGACAAATCCTTCCAGAATGGAAACAAGCCTTTATATTGTCCAGTGAATCTGTGGGAAGGATTTGTTGAAGGTAAAAAAAACAACAATCTCCGTGTTACCACCAACACACACCAGTCAAACAACGTGCTTGAATGCTGTCGCTCACAGTTGCAAAGTAGCCAAAACACGGATGTGGTTCATGTGGCTTCAAGTCCAGTGCTTTGATATCACCGCTAACGTGTCTCCATATGATCTACAGAAACATGGCCGAGTATTGCTGTTTGTGTATTGCTGTTTGTTGTCAGAGGATTTACTGTATACACTGTTAAAGAGAAATGGATTTATTGTACAAAAAGATAAGCTAGTAAAATGTATTAAATGCAATACAATGTCTGTACAGTATATGGGCTTTATCTGATTATAATGAAACAGAAGATAAAAGTAAACCAATGGAAATAAATATTTTTATTTTTTCTGTCTTCTCAAATGGTCCCCTGGTATAATTGATTTACTGTGTATTAAAAATATATTTTGCATTTCACGTGCCTTGTGTGTATTATTAGTTTCAACACTTGACTTCTTAGAAACTTCAAACTATTTCATTTAAAGGGAAGGCATGCGTTGAAATAATCAAAGAATCAAATCAAACTAATCACATTAAAATTTTGCACTTTATTGGTAAAGAGAAAACCAAAAAAAATCTGAGATGCATACAAATTTAAGTCCACCTACAGGCCACCTCAGTCAGCGGTTCACATGGTTTAAAAAAATAAACTGACAACTGAGGCTCACAGTCAATGTGTCACTGTTGTAAATAACTATGGAGGATATTGATCAGCTTCACAGGTTAGTATTTTGGCAAAAAAACAACTTTAAAATTCAAGCTGCAGAATTGTCACACACAAATAGTTTAGAGAAATACAAACAACCTTCATCATATGATAGCTGTAGAACTTATTATGAACAAAACAGCATTTCTCCTTCGCAGTGATTCCAATGGTACATTACAATTAGCTGCTGTGTCACCAAGTCGGGGGAAATAGATCCTGCCTCCAGATAACGTTTAAGCTTTTTAGATTTAAGGCTGTGGGAAGGAGCGAGTGACGTTCAGGGGATCCTGACTGTGGAATGTATGTTTCAAGAATACACAATGAGGAAATCCTGTGAGGAGGACTGGGATAAAACAAAATTAAAATCAAAAGTAGAATTACAAAACACTTTCCCCAATGCCTCTGTAAATGACGGGTCATTTCTACCGATAGTGACGTGGTGGTGGGCTATGCTGCGGGGGGTGCCTCCTGGGGGGTGGACTATGGCGCGCCATGGCGTGGCGAGGTGGCGACTGGTAGCGAGGAGGAGATCCTCTATTATTGTAGGGGGGTGAATATCGGCCTCTGGATCTGGAGCGGGAACGTGACCGACTCCAGTTGGGAGTGCCCCTCTCCTCATAGACACGGATGTAAGTAGTTTCACCCTAAAAAGGCAAAAGGGGACATTTGTTTCTACATCTATAAAGAACGAGGAAGACTGCATCGCGTCATCAGCGGCACTCACTTGGTGTGAACGGAACTCGGTTCGATCCAGTCTGCGTAAAGCATACTCCATGTCCTCTCTGCGGAGAAATTCCACAACACCCTCTCCGTCTCGCTGCACATCAGCAAAACAAACATCTCCTGCCTCGCGCATGTGATCCTTCAGATCCTGCCAGCTCCCACTGGGTGGCAACCCTGACATTAGAAAAAGATGGATGTGAAAGGGGGCTGGGGATCTTGTTTTTTAAACCCAAATCATTGCAGGTTTCATCTTTTGACTAAAGCATTAACAACTTTTTTTTTAAGCCACAGGCAACTATATAAATATCTTTATGGGTTTGTGTGGTTGGTATAAATATTGCAATTTATCTAGCTAGTATAAACATTCTTGTATACACACACATACGTATATAGTATCAATGTAGTACATTAAAGCATTAATCATAAAGAACAACAAAATGTCACCTACCAGTCACTAAAGTTGGTGTTTGGGATTATGCAGCCAACATGATTGGTTTCGAGTTATTGTTTTGTTTTTCATGACTTAAGGAGCTGACTTGACCTCATCCACTGAGTCCTTTTGATTTCCAGTCCGCCACGAGCGAGAACTATATTTGCCTAGGACTTGGGAGGTCCTCTACTAGTCCCCTTGTCCTCCAATCCGCCATGAGATAGAGAAACATATCTGCTTATGATTCATGATGTCCTTTACTAGTTTCCTCGTCCTCCAATCCGCCATAGAGAGAGAAGTGTTTATGCCTAAGACTCATGACGTCCTTCACTAGTCCCTTTGTCCTCCAATCCGCCAGAAGACAGAAAGAGAGAAACATCTGCCTATTTGACTCCTGATGTCTTCTAATAGTCTCCTTTGTCCTCAAATCCGCCATGAGTGAGAGAGAGGGGAACATATCTGCCTATAACTCAAGTCCACCTTCCTACCAGTCTCTTTGACTTCCAGATCGCAGTGAAAGAGAGATAATATTATCTGGCCATGACGTCCACCTACCAGTCACCATGACGCGGAATTCAGATCTTCGAGTTGGGGGTCCAAACCTTCCCCTAGGTGCTCCTCCTCCACCTACTCCACCACCTCCTGCCATGGGACCAAATTTAGCACCTGTAGAGCGAGGGTACTCAACACGCAGTTTGGAGTCTCCATACCCATATCCATTCCTTCCATAGACCGCATCATCCGCATCCCTATGAGAAGAGAGCAAAGAACCCCTTACCACACACCTGTTTCACTTGTGGACATTGCCTTGGAAATGCCTTCTCCATCCATTCTCTGCTGGCAGTCAGTGGAGATGATAATATACCACAAAAAGTAAGGTACGCTGCAAGGGCAATGTGATTTGACTTGGCAAAGACCATCCCAAAAACTCACCGTGGGTCTTCAAATCGGACGAAGGCAAAAGGGATAGTGCCTCTATTGTTCTTCAACTCAATGTCACGGATTTTTCCATATTTGTAGAAGAGATCCTCAATGTCTCTCTCCTGGACATCCATGGGAAGATTCCCCACATAGATCCGGCCATCTGACATGGTGGTTGATTTGAGTGACACTGCTGACACAGAATGGGGGCACCTGTAGACTTTAAGATCACTTCTCGTTTCACACAGAGCTGTGGAGGAGGTCCTTATCTTTATCCTAATCCAAATCTTTGTCCATCCACATCAGATTTCTTAGTTCAGATTAAAGTTAAATTTAAGCCACAGATGCTGTCATCATAGTAGTAAATGATGAACTCAAGACAACTAGGACAGGACCTCTGATCCAAGCCTGAAAACTAAAAAGAACACAGGGTGGTGAATGTTCAGCATTTCCAATACATTTCCGAAAAAATAAATTCTGCTTGAAATGATAAGATGGAGTAATAAACATTACCGTGTTGACATGTGTGTAGATGGGTGACAAATTAAAGATGGGGAAAAAACATTAATGGATTCACACTATTTTCATGCTTACTAACAAAGCAGGGGACTGTTAAGTGATATGAAGAGAAAGGCCCAAACAAACGCGACATTTAGAACAGACAAATCAGAAGTTAAGTCTGTGGACACTCGTTGTATAAACCGTGATGAAACCGGTGCAACTGGTTTTATAAATAACCTGCCTGGTCGCTCAGTGGCAGATCATTGACTCACTGCCAGCCAAACATTCACAGCTTACTGGTTCATTTCGATATTAAAGTTGAGTTCTTCTCAACACGTTCATTTTAACACTGGTTAGCAAGCAGCACACGATGGTAGCATTCTGCCCAGCTAACGTTAGCTACCATCGACAATAACGATGATTTAACCACCAGATTCTATGATGTTCAACCTTCCTAAGCACGGTAGCAGAAGCTGTAACTGGGGGACACAGGTTGGTGTGTGCTGCTACAACACAACAATCCGCTGCGGCCACCAGCCATTGCGGCTTCACTACGGTGTCTTTGTTAGCCTCGGAGCAGCGCGTCCGGCTATCGAGCCTCTGTTTCGGCTGAAACGCACGAATATTCCGCATTCTCGAAAATAACCGGGCCATAAAAAACGGATATTACATACAAGCAGCTATTAAAACTTCAATAAGAAACGTGCTATTACCTTTTTATGAAACAAACGAGTGCTCCTTTCCGCGGATTGAATGCTGCCGCCTAGCGCGCTGTGCTAGCGTCTTCAAGCGACGAGCAGCCCGGGGTCTTCTTCTACTTCTGATTTCATGGGAAGCCGCAGCCTGGCGAGGTCTCTGCTGCCCCCAGTGGGCGAGACCAGGTAGTGGCCAAACCACTTGATTCTGTGATTGTGAGGAAATAATTATCAGACTCAAATTTCCTTTATTGTTTCAACATTGTGTGGGAAAGGGAGCGTAGAAATAATAAAGGACTAGCTAATCTAATTTAATGTAATAATAATGTCATTATCTGTCTCTCTGTCTGTTGCTGGTGTTCGTTTGATTGGGAGCTGGCATCCATGTGCATTGCCGGCACCTACTTACCTAACTTTATTCATAATTCAATGAATAAGTTGTACACAACCATGTCCACAGTGTGCCAGGGTGCAGTTGCAGTTTGCAGGGTGTTTTTACTTTGATACCTTTGTTTCTATCCCTTTGATCAAAGAGTCTGTCTGAATATTCCCGCGTGACGCTAGTGTGACATAGCCGATGAGACCACGCCTCCGTCCACGAGGTGAGCCTTAAGTACGGTGACTCTCCGGGACGCGCATCATCCCAGCAGCGACTATCAGACCAGAGCAGGGCCGCCGGCCACGGCTCATCCGCAAACTGCGAAGGGATTAAAAAAAAACAAAACAAAACATGTCGTACGCCAAGTTACTGTCTGCGCTCTTCAGGGCCAACTCGGGCAAACTGCGCCTCTCTCGTGGAAGATGTCGCTCGACGGTCGCCTCCCCTCAGAGCCAGGAGGAGAAGGAGCTGGGCGGCTGCGCTGTGGTGGAGGCGCAGCCCGTGGAGCTCATCTCCCAGACCAAGAGCGCCGCGGACCCAGCGCCCAGCAGAATCCACATCGACTTTGACAACACCAAGGAGGCATATGAGAGCAAAGGCAACGCTGAACTGATCCGGAGTCTGCTGGTGTTCAAGCTCTGCACCGTCGACCTGCTGGTGGAAAAGAACAAAGAGGTAGGAGAGTTTTAAATGTGGACTTTGTCCTCCTGCCACAGCGGGAGCCACTCAGACCCCCCTGGCTCCTCTGGGACAAGATCTAAGTTCTAATCAACCATTGCAACCCAATCAAAAGACTTTCCTGATTGTTTCACTCCTGATTTGTTAGTTCTGCGTTCTCTCTGTAACTTGGCAAGCTCACATGTATTTTTATTATGTTGCTTCCCCCTCTATCTGTTAGTTGATGGCTCTGAGTAGGAAGCTGCTGGGTCAGTGGATGTTTGAGAAGATCATGAAGATGACTTTCTACGGCCAGTTTGTGGCAGGGGAAGACCACGAGTCCATCAAACCGTTGATCCAGAAGAACCAGGCCTTCGGAGTGGGGGCCGTTCTCGACTACAGCGTCGAGGAGGACCTCACCCAGGAGGAGGCGGAGAAGAAGGAAATGGAGTGAGTACTGTTTACATCGGGCAGGGACAACAACAGGAGCGTTGCAGAATGTTCGCGTGTGGATGTCAGCCAAGTTGAGCCCTGCTATACCTTAAATGCCCAGCACACGGGGGTCTGAAATGAGTTACGCAACAGAGTCGTATTTCAACTGGCGTAACCAGTCTACCACTGCAGAAGGTGACCCAGCCCCTGATCTCCAGAGAGAGGCCTTTAAAATAGACCCCCCTCCCCCCCACATGTGTGCTTCCAAAGTGAGAATTACAAAGGATGTTGCAATGAATAGATTTGTTCCAAACCAGAAGGCCAGTCTGTGATGAATAAATATTGTAGGGCCCCAGGTCATTTTGCCCTCTGCCCTCTTAATACCAACTGCAGTACATGTGTACTGGATGTCCTGTAAACATGTAATTCACCTTTTTACGACAGACATCTCCAGTCTCAGGTTAGAATTAAACCCTCTTTAGTTTGATGAAAACATTCCACAGCGTCATAGTTTGAAAAGCTTGGCAGAATGTTCAGATCTTATCAGCCTGGCTTCTGTTGTAGTTCTTATCACATTCATGACTCACATTCTGTCGTAGGTTTCCTCCACACAAACACAGACATCACAGTCCAGTGTGTGTGTGTGTGTGTGTGTATTAAGTATCCCATTGCAACACAGTGTTTCTCCTCTATTGGTCAGCCGGGACAAACCCATCTCCTCTGATTGGTCGAGCCGGGTAGTCCTGAGGAAGGCTGCCAGCCTTGTAGAGCGATGTGTTGGAGCTCTTCAAAGGGCTGTCTCATGCAAACACACACCCACACGCGCACATGCACACGGATGTGTTATGTAACATCCTGCAGAGGAAATACGCTTGTTTTCGGGATTATGTTGTGAAGCACAAACATACACATGCTGAAACAAATCCAAGGACAAATCCTGGATCCTATTATCTGGACTCTCTTGGAACTTACAGACGTGAACATTTCTAATCTCCATGGAGAAAACGACACAGCACACGTGTGTTCCTAGATAATTCACTCGTGTCCCAACACGTAGAGAAAGGCCCGGCTAGACTGGTTTGATTACTCGCATAAAGAAAAAACAAAGCTATTAAGAACTTTTCTATTTGTTTTTTAATAATTCATCTGTGACAGATGGACCTTTGGGCTTCACACTGTTTATAGAAAGGGGCTGAAAGTGCATCTCATAATAATAATTTTAAAAATATAATGTCCCTCTCTTTCAGTTCGTGTGTTTCTGAAGCAGAGAAAGAAAGTCCAGGTGGGTTGAACTTTTATACACCGTGTAATAACATGCAAGTGAAGGTCAGTCTGCTCTAAGATACGCGTGCTGGGGCCTGGAGGGGTTTTCGTGTCAGCAGTGGTATGTCTCAGTGCTGTGCTCGTGTGGTCAAGCCTGGACTGCGCTGGTTATATCTGGATCTGGTCTGACACGCTCTGTCCTGCTGGACAGAAACAAGAAACCTGTTTATGTTCCACGGCGGATATTTAACGCTCCAGTTCATCATTCACAGCAGATTTCTGCGGCCTTATTCATTAATCTTATGTCACACTACAAACAAATTTTCGTTCTGACTCCAGCTGCCGATCAGCGTGAGAAGAAATTTAAAGCTCACCGACAGTTCGGGGACAGACGCGGGGGCGTCATCAGCGCTCGTACCTATTTCTACGCCGATGAGGCCAAATGTGACAACCAGATGGAGACGTTCATCAAATGCATTAAAGCCTCCGGTGAGTGGGAAGTGATTCAGACACATGATATGACTAGTTGGTTGAAACTTGAGTTAAACAAATTCAAATGGGTGTAGATCTATAACTGGTATAATAAAGTCTGTCATCGATTTTTAGGGGGCGCCTCTGCTGATGGATTTTCTGCCATCAAACTCACCGCTCTGGGACGCCCACAGTTCCTTGTATGTCTTATTTTAGGCCTCAGTGTTCAGCAGAGTGGGACTCAGGTGCAGCTTTATGAGCTAAACATTAATGTCTTGTTCTGGGTTTGAGCAGCTCCAGTTTTCTGAAGTCCTGGTTCAGTGGAGACGCTTCTTCAACTTCCTCGCTGCTCAACAGGGGAAATCTGATATGATGCTTTTGGAACAAAAGCTGGAGCTGGAACAACTCAAGGTGTGTCTCACCTCCAGTGGGATCTAAAGCGGGTCCACGCATGCTCCTGGTTTTAAACTCTGTGGCTTTAAGGGCCCTGTCAACCAATTCAATCAAAGATTTTAATCAGTGAAATGTTTGTCTTGCAGGAAAGTTTGGCTCAGATGGGTGTTGGAGCCAAGGATGACATAGAGAACTGGTTTACTGGAGAGAAGCTGGGTTTGTCAGGGTAAGATGGCCACTTATGCTGAAATGATGCTGAAATTATTTGATTTAAAGTTTGCGACAAGAACGTGACATTTCCTTGTCTCATTTCAGAACGATCGATCTGCTCGACTGGGACAGTTTAATAAACGACACAACAAAGATATCCAGTCTGCTCATGGTGCCAAATCTTGAGGTGAGACTTTTGGGCCCAGGAATTCAGACATGCAGTAGCTGAATGAGCGGTGAGCAAAAAACATTATTAACACAATACTTTGCGGTGGACGTGCAGACAGGTCACCTGCAGCCGTCGTTGAGGAAGTTCACCGACGAGGAAGAGAGACAGATGAAGAGAATGCTGCAGAGGGTGGACGTACTGGCCAAGGTGAGGGAACCAACACAAGAAGAGGAATTACAGAACACAGCTGTGTCATAATCAAATGATTCTCTTCTGCACGTTGATCAGGTCACATGCATGCTGCCATTCAAATTATAAATGGCGTAAAAATTCCCTTGTTGGTTCCAGCATGCTGTGGAGAACGGGGTGAGGCTAATGGTGGACGCCGAGCAGACATACTTCCAGCCGGCTATAAGTCGACTGACCCTGGAGATGCAGAGGATCTTCAATAAAGAAAAGCCGATCATTTTCAACACCTACCAGTGTTACCTCAAGGTCAGACCATGAGGTTTCATCATGACGAAAAAAAAGAATTATAGCTCAAGCAAAGTTGACCCAGAGCTGTGAGGTGATCGCTCACATTTAAGTCAATGCCTTCAGGAAGCCTACAACAATATCACCGTGGACGTGGAGCTGTCACGGCGGGAGGGTTGGTACTTCGGAGCCAAGCTGGTGCGCGGAGCCTACATGTACCAGGAAAGAGCCAGGGCCGAGGAGATCGGCTACGAGGACCCGATCAACCCGGACTATGAGGCCACCAACAGGATGTATCACAAGTACGGGCCGAGGTCTTGTTAAGGCCACATGTGGATCAGTTAGATAATGTCCTGACTCTAAACATGTGCTCCGCTGTTTGCACAGGTGTCTGGAATACATGCTGGAGGAGATCGAGCACAGGAGGACGGCGAACATCATGGTCGCAACGCACAACGAGGACACGGTGAAATTCACCCTTGAAAGGTATGTATGTTTAATCCTAGGCTGCAGGGACTAAATAGAGATTTTGTTGAAACATACACGGAAGCTGTAAACAAGGATCAAGGATTACTGCCAGTGGTTTGAACCAAAGCTCTGGATATTTCCCCGAGCGAATGGTTGTTTTTGTCAATGAGCCAGAGCAATTATAGGATTTGCTCCACCAGCAGAGCAACACCACACGCCAGCTCCCCTTATGTAACTTGCATGCCTTTCTGTTTTCTTCTTTTTTTTAGGATGAACGAGATGGGCCTTTCACCTACTGAGAATAAAGTGTACTTCGGACAGCTGCTGGGCATGTGTGACCAGATCAGCTTCCCGCTAGGTATGTTGAGCCCACGACATGTGGCGAGGTTCCACTAAAACATATAGCGGGGGGGGGGCAAAAGTCCTGGCCGCAGACACATGTACTTAGACCTGAGATTTTCAATACTCAGGTGGCAGCTGACCTTAGAAACTATATATCTTATCTCAGGAACACACAACTCCAGTTTCTCAAGGGTTTTGACAATCCTAGTCCCCCAGATTATGCATGAGACACTGATAAAACTGAGAGACGTATCCCCATTTCAAAAGAAGCTGATGCTGTAACAGACCTAATCTTTTTTCCACCAGCAAAACACAAGGGCCAGTTTGACCTTGTGTAATATCACATGATATGTAATCGCAAAATGCTCGTTTTAAATGTCAGTCTTTATCATAACCCAATATTTATTCACTTTCTCTTACCAGCTTCAGTTTTTAATCTGCTTTAAAGCAGCTGTCGGGTGAATGAATGCATGCTGAAAACACATGTTTAATGTGTCGGGTAGTTGACACAACTGTTATTAGACTTTGCATAAAAGGTTATGACACACACACTGCTGGTGGTGATAATGGCAGCTGTTTTAAACAACCGTCCATTCCTTCTGCATTCAAAAAAAAAACAGGACAAGCCGGTTTCCCGGTCTACAAGTATGTCCCGTATGGCCCTGTCAACGAGGTCCTTCCCTATCTGTCCCGCCGGGCTCAGGAGAACCGCGGCTTCATGAAGGGATCGCAGCGAGAGCGCAGCCTGCTCTGGAAGGAGCTGAAACGCAGGCTGCTGTGTGGACAGATTTTCTACAAGCCAGTGTACTGAGTTACAGGACAGCAACGTTAGCAATGCTAACAGGGGTTCATCTCTGTAATCATTCCTCCTCCTGAACTGAGTGGGAGCTGATACCTGCTCTGAGCTATGAGGTGACGTCCCTCATGTGCCTGCTAGGGTGCAAGGCATTTAAGAGTGTTTTGCTGTACGTCGTGTGCGATACACATTGTTTTAGGATATTTAAACTTGATCCATTAACATTTGATTCATATGTCAGCATTAGATGCTTTAAAAAATCAGCTCCGGTTTACTTTAGTTAAACCTGGACACTGATCTTCAGATTCAATCTAAAATATTTTGAATGGAACTTTGTAAACATTTATCCTCCAAGGAATTATTTACTAGAGTTAAGTATGTTTACCAGATGTGGCTAACTTGTATATATTTACAACACTGCTCAAGTGCTTTGATGATGAAAGACACTTGTTGTAATGTCACTTTATTGTTCTTAGCTTTCACTCAAAGTGCCTTATGGTGGTTGTCATCGCAGTAACTGGAAGCATTCAGCTGCTGTGCAACTTGCCGTCACTGTATACACTCCTCTAGCAGGATGGTTGATTATTCTGTTTATTGCTGTTATTATGTGTAAATTAACATTTGTTGATCACTGTACACCACAGAGTTTTAATTCTATAAAAATGTTTTGAATCTATTTTCATAACACATTGTTCATCAGTGTATATTTTCATAAAGTGTGGATTTGTGCCTCATCCGTCCGTTTCTGATTAAAATTCATTTATATCATTTTTAATCTATTTATCACTTATTTATGACCTCCAAAACTTAGTTTTTCTTCCAACATCTTCCAAAAAAAATCATGCTGTGATTTCATCTACACATTGAAATCACAATGGCATAAGCTGCATGTGAGAGGAAGGTTGGCCATTGGCAAGTATAAGATATTTGGACTGGTTGTATCACTGTCTCAGATTTCAGTGCTGAGCAGACATCAGTCGTCTGTGAGCGGTGTTGCCCGGGGGACTGTAGTTAAAATTTAAAACTGCAATTTACACAGGATAATTTTCGAGACATTAAAATAGTTGATCATCTTGACAGGAGTTAGTTAGTCAGTCACTGCAGCTGGAGGATCATTCAAAACCTTTGGAGTGACACTGTTAAATATACGAAAACTGCCTCATTGTCATGTTGTCACTGATAACAGTCCACAAATGAGCTGCTGCCTTTCCTGGGTGGATGGTTCAGTGCCCAGTCTG
Source organism: Pseudorhombus dupliciocellatus (assembly GCA_016785235.1). NCBI lineage: Eukaryota > Metazoa > Chordata > Actinopteri > Pleuronectiformes > Paralichthyidae > Pseudorhombus > Pseudorhombus dupliciocellatus. The sequence continues at coordinate 484,651 of JAFBJW010000607.1, read as the reverse complement.
CGTAAAGAGAACCTGCTTTCACTGCAGAGAGACATTTTTAACTTAGTATCTTATCATCAGGTCAACATCACCGTGGAACTCATTGGGCCCGATTCAAGTATCACTGAGGCTGCTCTCCTCCCAGGAGACTGTATCTGTTTGCATTATCTGTTTGAGGTGTATGGTGCACGGACAGGGTGCGGTTGGGGGGTGGAAGAGATGCCATTCCCATGACTTTGAAGCTGCTACTTAAAGGTAAACATTTCAAGGAGTTTCTAGGTATATTTTTCAAAGATTTTGGGCTGTAGTCAGGTAATTCCTCTTTTTGTCAGAATGTAATGTATTTGTATAATAGATATAATAGATCAATATAATGACTGTGTTATTTAACTCTTGTCAAGAATTAACTCTTGTCAAAACTGACATGCGAACAACAGGATTAACGGGGTTTGAAACTTTAGCTACCCATCTAAAGTTGCACAACATGACTGACATGAACTTTACCTTCCTTCCCGATAGCGACTCATTGTAGCGACTCAATCCCAGAGCGGATAAACGAGCCTCCCTCTGGTGCCAAAGCGACATAGATCCGATTAGCTTCTGTGACGTAATCTGATATCACTGGCATCAAAAATCACGTCGCGCAGAAAGCTGGTTGGCTGCCAATGCCGGATCGATGGAGCCAACTGAATCTGGCATGAACGATTCAGCCTAAGTCAAAGGCAACAGCACCTGCGTCCAGGTGTCTGGAGACTGAGGAAAAAACATCTCACAACCCCGCACAACACAGCAGGCAGCTGGGAGGCGACAGGCAGACCATTGATCCCACATCTACAGGGAAAGCACAAAAACATGGAGGCATGAGCTATATATAGAAAACAAGAGCCCCTATCTAAACCCCAATGAGAACGATATGCTTAAGATGACTGTATTTTGATCAAGAAGCCTTCATGATGTTTGTATAGCTGAGTATTGAGTGGTTGAGCCTTCCAGCAGTCTCCCATCAGACTCAACAATCTAGTTCTCCAGCCCTGTGGGAGGAGAGTTCAGATCCGCTCTCAGTCTTCCCAGCCAATGAGACAGGACGGTGACTTCAGACACTCTTGTCTCATGCTGGACAACACAGCGTTGCCCTCCGCCACCAGACTGTTTCTGCTGTCACCTGCAGGTAAGGAACGCTCCTCTTCTTCCACAGGTGTAATGTTGTTTCATTCTGTCATTCACTCTGCACATCATTTATACTCATACATGTTATTTTGTTATTATTTGTTGGCTTTAAACAATTTCAGTGACTGCCGTCTGGAAATTGGCAACACAGATGATCGTCAGCGATCAGAAAGTCAAAGCTTCAGGGGCGTTCCTTTGCAACATCATATTTTCTCTCCAGAATGCCTCTCTGCTAACATCCCAGAGCAGCTCGGCCATTAGCCTTTAGTTTTCTGTTGTCTCCCAGTAAACTATGTTTGGAGCAGCAGCAACAGAAAACAAGTTTACAGTGTAAACATGGGGGTTGTGTGCTTCATTTCCTGACTCAGCGGTTTCCATAAATATATCATCAACAATCAAGTGTATCACAAAAGTAACAGTATTTTTTTTACTTCTCCTGTTTAGCAGTGCAGTCAGTTACACTCAATGTAAAGCCAATGCATGATAAGTGCTGTGGAGGGAAGGGGGGAGGCCACAGGGAGTATTTGTGTGTCCTAAGTGTAATCATGGCTGCGGGGGGGTTTCAGCCTATACTGCTCATTGCACAACAGTAGCAGCAACGTTCCCTCCATATTCTCGATTTCACTTTCAGGTTTCAATCATGTTTGGCATCAATGGACACAAGTGCACAAGTGGAGTACGACGGCTGATTCTGTGGGTTTTATTGACCAATATCATGCTGCTGCTGTACTGCTTCACAAACCCAACCCAAGAGAAGATGGGGTAGGGTGATGCTCCTGTCGGAATTTACACTAGAACCAGAGATCAGAGTTCCACAAAATGTAGAATTTGCTGCAGATGTGAAAAAATATCAAATGCACCTTTCTGTGCTTACAGGGACTCCCAAGAAGACACGTGTCCACACAGCATGGCCAAAACATTTAAGGCAAACGTGACCAAGCTGCCTCAACGCAGCAAACCCCAGTCAGACGAGTGCACCCCTGCAGTGAACATCATGTTCATGAAGACCCATAAAACTGCCAGCAGCACCATACTCAACATCCTCTTCAGATTTGGAGAGAAGCACAAGCTCAAGTTCGCCTTCCCCAATGGGCGCAATGACTTCCTCTACCCTTTGCCTTTCCAGAGGTCCCAGGTGAAGGACTACAGGCCCGGGGATTGCTTCAACATTGTTTGCAACCACATGCGCTTTGCCCCCCAAGAAGTAGCCAAGCTCCTGCCTCCAGATGCCACGTACATCACCATCCTACGAGACCCAGTGGATCTCTTTGAGTCGTCCTTCCACTATTATCACAGAGCGATTCCTCTCACCTGGAGAATCGCTGGGGAGAACAAACTGATGGAGTTCCTGAGGAATCCTCAGACCTTCTACAGCCCAGAGGCCTACAACTCATTCTACCTGAAAAACCTGCTCTCCTTCGACTTTGGTCTTGACAACAACATTGAATTTGATGATGCCCGTGTGATGAGAGGTATTCATCACCTATCAAAATATTTCCATTTGGTCCTCATTGCAGAATACTTTGAGGAGTCTCTAATCCTCTTGAAGCATAAACTCTGTTGGGCCACAGATGACATTCTGTATTTTAAGCTCAACGCTCGCAAGAGGTCATCTGTATCTGAACTGACCCCTGAGCTCAGAGCCAAAGCACTACAGTGGAACGGGGCTGACTGGAGACTCTATCAGTATTTCAACACCACCTTCTGGGCCAGAGTGGAGTCCTTTGGGAGGGAGAGAATGAAAGAGGAAGTAGACGAGCTGAGGAGAAGAAAGGCAGAGATGGAGGCTATTTGCATCGAAGGAGGGAATCCAGTGGAAGCCAAAAAGATTCAGGACAGTCACCTCCTGCCCTGGCAGCCAGTCGGAGAGTCTTCCATACTGGGGTACAACATGAAGAAAGACATCGATCCCAAATTCAAGACTCAGTGTGAGAAAATGCTCACACCTGAGATCCAGTACATGTCAGACTTGGGTGTGAGTCTGTGGCTCACTCGACTGTGGGGTTGGGTAAAAGATACCGTTTTCACATTTGCAAAGAACTGACACATTTATAATTCAGATATCCTGTGACATGCACACATGACTCCTACTGGAACAAATGTTATTTAAGTATCGTTTGAAAGTTTTCTTTTGAATGATACCTCTATAATGCACAAATGTTTGTGACAGAATGTCTTTCATTTCATTTCTCTTCATTGCTCATGGTGCTAATTTAATGTTGAGATAACACTGAGAACAGGAAGCGAGGAAAACCACAGAGCCAATGGCTGTGAATACAAATTAGTTTGTCATGTTCAGGGGATCTCCAAAATGTACGCACAATCACCCAGCATCTGTTTACAAATTTTCGTTGTAAAGAAATACTACTTGATACATTGTGAATAAAGGTGACTAACTGAAGTCAAATAACACCCATACTAATATTTAATAAAGACCACACACAGCGGTGTTTTGCATCGGAGCACCAACCACAATCTGCCCTCTTTGAAATGCTACTGTACTGTTTTGCTCTACAGCAAAACAGTACAGTAGCAGTTTTAACATCCAACATTAGACGTACGGAATAAGTGAAATGCACTCTATGACAAGGACACAACTATCTACCCTTTGTATACCGATGGAAGAAATTTGAAAACATCCTCCATCGATGTACTTCACCAATGACAGTACTTGGACTTTGATATGACAAATGAGAACACTGTGAGGTCTGTAAGACTGTAATACATGTTTAATTTAATCATTTACAATTTGAAAGAGGAAGTAACTTGACAAACAACAACTCGGATTGGTGGGCTGAGGGGGGATTGGTGACAGGAACCATTGCTCCGGCTTCCTGATGGTCTGGACAATCGATCAGCTCCCTCAGCTTCTCTGGTAGCCTGTGGTTCACTGTCCATGTTGACTACTGATGCAGTTAGGTGTGAAGTCCAGGAAGAATGGATGATGGGAAGTGTGACAACAGCTGCACTCCAGCCTCAGGTGACCCCGGGGCCGCGTCCTTATTCCTCATCTTTCGCCTCGTAATTGTGTTTGACGTGCTTCCATAGTTTCTGCAGACGGCACAGATTTGATGAGGTTAGCATCATGTAATGTACGAGCCTTTACAGACACTAGAGAGAAGCAGGAAGAAGCTAACAGATAAGCTAACTTAGCTAACAGCTTCGCCCTCTGTTTACAAGGTCATAGTAAAACAGGCTTAAAAAACCACAGGATTCACTCACCCCGTTATTCATCTGCTCAAAGATCGCATCGCCGCCTTGGTCGAATATTCGCTCGAAGAAAACCGCCCCAACCATGATGGTTACAGCGAACGTGGACGTTCTCCTGAAGAGCAGGTTGTACACGGACTGAGCCAGCGCCATGACGGAGGAGAGAGTGCGCAGGAGCGGAAGTCGGCGCTACGTACTTCCGCTTCCAGAACAGGAAGTGGTTGGGAATGGTAAATAAAGATCCTGCAGATACTTCAGCGAGATTTATATTTACTTTGCTTTGAAGAGGGCATACAATACATCGAGGAGGACGTCATAGATACATTGATGGTACGAGATCTTCGCTGTTTAATTCTGGTGTTCATTTCAGTTGTTGTAGCCACGTGAGCTGACCTGTTTATCATCGCCACGCACACCGCGATGTGGGTGTTTGACAAACTGTGAAATGTTTAAGCTAGTATCAGATCACTTTTTTTTACACGCTAAGTGTTCTTCACTAAAACTCCATGTTTGTGTATTAGCGTCTGAAACATAATAGAACAGGAAGTCACATATAGGCTACAGTGTTTTCAAAATAAAAGGCGTCTCCTTGGTCAAACCAGAAGATGGCAGCAAACAACCATCAACTCACGCCACTCAATTTTAAATATAGCTTTATAATGGTGTTTGTAGTATTATATTGCTGTTATTTTATATCTGCATTCAAATGTCTAACATTAGAAATAAGACATGTTGAGTCCATGGATGCAAGTATTTCACATGTCAAAGTATGTGTCACAGATGGGTTGGATTCGCTTTTGATTCATGTTGTAATAATTACTTGACAAATTACGTATTGTAAATTGATTTAGTTGGGAAATAGGTTTTGTATTGTACTGTGTTTGGCAGGATTAACATTTAAACACTGGATAAAACTACTATTTACATGAGCAAGGTTACTCGCTCCCCAGGTGTTGGCAGAACGGTGTATAAATCTTTGTTTCTCTTTTTGGTGTTTTTGGTGTTGTTGGAGGTTTTGAAAGGTGACATTGTGGGTTGAACACAGAACTGGCACCATGGGGAAAAGATACTACTGTGACTACTGCGACAGGTCATTTCAGGACAACATGCATAACAGGAAAAAACATCTGAATGGAGTCCAGCACCACAGAGCTAAAAAGGCCTGGTATGATCATTTCAGAGGTGAGACCTGTTTTTGATTGTGTGACCACTGAGGTGAAATAACACATAATGTTCTCCTCTGTGTGTGTTGTGTTCAGATTTGCTGTAAAGTGTTTCTCTCTAAACCAATTTATGAGACTGATTGAAGAATGAGACATTCTTATATTTCAATATGCCACCTCAGCTACATGCTGTGTTGGAGTAGATAAACAAGCATTGACACACTATTGTTCTTTTTTCAGACACAGCAGCCATACTGCAAGACGAGCAAGCAAAGAAACCGTGTAGAAAGTTTCTCCAAAAAGGTAAAAGAAGAGTCAATCCAAACTATGTTATAACCAGGACATTTTATGAAATGTATTTTTGTAAACATCATTACTTCCTTTTCTTTAGGGATTTGTGATTTTGGGCCAAACTGCAGGTTTTCTCACATGTCTGAACAGGATCTGTTTAACCTAAAAAGACAAGTTGAAGGTAGGCCGGAGAGGATTGATGATTATCATTAATTTGTGTAATGTTATAGTGTCTTTATTTTAATAGTTAATATTTAAAAGGGGAAATAATTAAATTTCAGCCATGTATTTTGGTGTCAGTATCCTCAGCAATATGAGTGAATAAGTTCTTGTCTTTCAGATGAGAGACAGAACAGAGAAGATTCTCTGGACAGAAGGAAGTCGGGGCGAAGTATAGAAGATTGGCTTTCTAGGAGGGAAAAGAGGCGAGCTGCCCTCGGTAGCAAAGGGTAATGATTCTCTTTTCTGTTTGAACACTTGGTGCCCACTTTACATGATTTATGGTTATTCCTGTTGATGAAGTATTCATCTGCTCAATTATTTATCTTTGGCAGAAATCTAAAACAAGAGGAAGACATTGAAGAGGACCCAACAGAGAGTGACATAACTCAGCAGCTCCTCTCCATTCCTGACCTGCCACCATCACTTATTCCTCCCCCTCGGGGCGGATGGAAAGTCAAAGTAAACACTGAATGGGGCTGATGATTCAACATTTGTATCTGCATAAAACCATTTTTTTAGACATAATCTCAGTCTAGCATTTCCTATAGAGCTAAATTTAACACAAGGCTCCTCTCAGGGGGAGGAATTGATGTCCTGAGAGGAATGCAGGATCACTAAGCAGATGGAAATTTATTTTTTTTATTTTAACTCTGCTTAATCCTGTGCTGTGTCACTGGGGGAATAACTGATTTCATGACCTATTTTTTATACCAGCGACAGGAAATGATACGATTTACCCACATTAGCAACAAGCCTCCTGCAGAAATCTTGGATTTTAGTGATATTAGTGACATTGGTGTTTCATGTATTAGCTGAGTTTGTGCTGTGCAAACACTGTTTCTACATTCATCACATACACAGTTGACACCAGAATCCACAAATTAAACATGATTTTGTGTGTGAGGTATAATTTTGTTAATACTCATTCTATTGCTATTTAAAGGTACCATGTTTTTTTCACTACACATTGCTCTATGAACAAATATTTTGAATTGTTTTTATGTTCGTCAAAAACCATGCACTACTTTACAGAGTCAGAAACTATGACATGCCTTAGCACAGGAGTCTTTATTATCAGGTGTAAATGACCATCTTTGCTCATTAGCTGAGTGTCCACAGAATCAAATACCAGCTCTGTAAAACCTCATTGTTGAAAATATTCCCATGTACGTTTTTTTTAATAACACATTCACTAAATATTTCTACAGCTGCAAAACGTTATTACACGTCCACAAACTTGAATTTGTGAGAACATTTTCTCTTCACACATTCAGATGTGTACGTGCAGTTTTTGTTTACATGCGCACAAAAGGTGATATACAACAAATACCATTCTGAACATTATTTCATAAGCTCAAAATATGTGTGAATCACATTCTTCTTCCTTTACTTTTCCATTTCCAGCTCCTCCTGCAAATACTTCATTCACATTCAAGTCACTGATTCAGTTTAGTAATCCCACCGGATGATATTTTATAGTTCAAAAAATAAGTTAACATTTGAATGCATTTCTCTGAAATGTGTTTTGCATCTTTCTAAAATTTTCTAAAGTTCATGTCAGACAGGCCGTGAGAACACAGTTTTAATCCTCCAGGTGACAAAGGCACAGAACAGAAGACATCAAACCGTTTCAATCAAATGAAAACAAAACAACCATCAACAGAGGTTATAGAAATCCACACATTAAAACACTAACACAGAATAGGACACAATATTTGCTTATACGTCTTAAGACAAGATTGGACACAATAAATATATTTTATATTTGCACGAACCCATACCTTATAATGTGATGTGTTCATATGAGAGGTAATGTGATTTCATATGCATGTCGTACATAAACGGCTACTATGAGATCAAATATCAGTTTTATTGCCACTGTCTCATCTCGCAGTCGAGCTTTGATAAACTTGAAGATAAAAAGAGTGAGAAAAATATATAGCACTTTGTAAAACTCATCTAAACTGATCAAATGAAATATTTGTAAAAGAAAACATTCTAAAAAATGAATCATGTAAAAGCATGAAATTAATACTCGATGAACGTATTTGATTTGCCAGATAAACTGGAAATGATACATCACAAACCTTTTTTTTTAAATATTATATATGTATATTGTTTTTTTCTTACAAAACTTTATGCTTACATTCATAATAAAATCACATAGTTTCCACATTTCACTTTTCCAAGTAAGAAAATATAACCATGTTATACTTTAAACAATATGTTGTTTTGGTGTTCCATGTAAAAGCCAGAAAACAACATTCTCATGATATGTTAAATTATCGTTCACAGCATACTGCAGAGTGTTGAGTGTTTGTTTGCACGTCCACAAAAAAATTCGACATTTACTGGAAAATGTCACGTACTGAGATTCTTTTTGCAATGACCACTATACAAATTGCATAATTATTTGAATACACACATCAGAATTCAAGATTTGACCTCACACACATAGAACACACATTTATTTCAGATTTAAAGTTCATGCAGGTGTATTGTGTGAACTAACTCATCTGCTTTAAATATTACAGTGTTATTGGAACTCCACGCATGTCATGATGGGGTCGTAGTCACAGAGGTTACACAGTTTGTCAAACGTGTCTCATTGTGATGCAAAGGTTTGAAATAGGCAGCAACATTTGAAGTGTCACAGGCAGAACGCCGATCTCGGGGATTCTTGCCTAAATACCGACATATACACTCATGTCTGACATTCCAGGGATTTGATGTTTCTCCTGTGTGTCTCGACTTTAATCTGCCACTCATTGTTTTTCATCTTCAACTGCCGGCTCTCCACCTTTCAGCTGGATGAACAGCTGTTTGCCTTACAGAGGAATCCCCAGCTGCTCAGATGAGAGGTCTCACTCTGAGCCTCAAAAAACAAGCCAATTAGATTTTTTTTTTCATAACTGTGACATCCTCAGAATTACGCCACAGGATGTTCCTGCAGAACTGCTGACTGCAGAACACGGCACGTGGTAGAGGACAGTCTCTTTTTACCACTTTTCTAATTCTTCTATGTAACTTGGTCAATGCCCTTTTCTTCTTTTGATGTTTTTGATAAAGCAGTGGAATCTGACAGATTTGTGTGGTGTCACACGTGTAGTCCCAAAGCTGTATATGACTATAGTGGCTCTGTGACAACTCTGCTCACACAGTTTACACTGGCAACGCTAACATGCTGATGTGTATTACCATGTGCGGTAACAGGCTAAGAATTGCTGCAAAGCACTGAAGACTGAACAGGTATGGGAATGTTTTTTTGGTTGCACCAGTATTTAGTCACAGTATTCGACAAATTAGAGGTTTAAAAAAATTACACACACACACACACACACACACACGGTTGTACTTTTATCTTAGTGAGGAACCTCACTGACGTAAAGCATGCTCCAGTTCCTTCTCCAGCTAAATGCTTGTGTGTGAGATGTGTCTTTTCCTCACAAAGATATCTGTAAACACACGCAAAAATATAGCAACACTGAAATGAAAGGGACAATAATTTGTGTTTGAACCAAGTTAAAACACCAATATTCATCCCATTGCTACCTTGGTATTGCTTTAGCACTATAATCCTTATTAGGTTCATTCCAAATTGCATTGAGCTGTAATCCATAACATTTACAACAACATGTTTTTGAGATATTAGACACAGCACAGCTATCACTACAGCACACACGGAACATGGACTTCGTCTACAGTCTACTTCTCTCTCTCCTCCTCTAGAAAATGTCAGAGATTTGAGTCTGACTGTTTGAGGAAACTAACCAGCCCTTGAAATTAGTTTCTTTTAGTTCCGCCATGTTATGCTGCGGTCGCTCAGAATCACTGTATGACATCAATTCATCCGTTATTGAAGCTGTTGTAGCATCGCCACTAAAAACACTGAACAAAACCAATAACAGAAATGTATTTGGGTTAACATTACTTTGTCAAGTCCAGCCTTAGTATCGAAATCAGCTGTGTTCACTTCATGCCTCTGCGGAGCATCTGATTGGCTGCGATGAGCATGACGCTGATGATGAATGCAATGGCGAAGGCACAAATCAGGCTTTTGCGCACACACGTGTGTTTTTCCTGCTGCGTTGGGCTTGCTGTGGAACAAAAGTTTGGAAGAAACATGATTAGCAAATGTTTTGGCAGATATTTCATAATGTCTGAGCAACGATGAGTGGAGTAAAATCTTTCTGATGCAGCCTACTGTCAATGTCCACGTGGGACTCTGGGCTGTTCAGGTGGCTCTCCTCGGTGATGATGATGTTCTCGATGTCCTTCATCGTGAGGTGGTCACGGAACGTGTCGTAAAGCAGTCTCTTCAGCTCGTCCACAGTCAGTTTCTGCATGTCGCACTGGGAGGAGGGAAAAACATCTTCTGTTTTAATTTCCCAAAGTGACGCACGTAAGCTGCAGCTCAGCTGTAAACACGCTCCTGGTCATGAGCGCGTGTTAGAGGGTGCCAGTGTTCGCTGGGCTGTTCCGTCAAAACAGAACAATCATTTCCATTGAAACCAGACAGTGCAATTCATTATTTCATAACGCAACTGAATGCAATGCAGATGCTGCAGGTGGTGTGGTAATCAGCAAGGTGAAGTCGAGTCAGTAATATATAATTATAATTTTGTAATTGGTCTCTCATTTGGCGTCTTTTTGCTTAAAGAAAAGGAGAGAAAGGAAATGGATTACACTGATAAGGGAGAAGGTTAAGATTTGGCCCTGACTGATGAGGCTGATGATGCTTTACCTTCCAAAACACTGAATCAAAGTCCGCTCCGTGGAACTTATCGGGCATTCCAGCAGAGGAGAGTTTAGGTCCAAGTAGTGTGACAAATTCTTCAAAGCCCACCTGACCATCGCCTGATGGAAACAGAGACGCACACAGACGTGTCACTGCTGGATTTCATGCAGCAGCCTGGACACTTGTTAACCTTCTGAACTAGACACAGAAGGAGAGAGAGAGAGAGAGACATACCATCCATGTCAAGTCTTTGGATGATGACCTCCAGCTCCACCTCATTGGGCATGTAGCCCAGTGAGCGCATGGCCGTGCCCAGCTCCTGCTTGGAGATGAAGCCGTTCCCATCGCGGTCAAATACCTTGAAAGCCTCACGAATCTCTGTTGGGAGGAGGAAGGCAATGATTGAGTGAAAAGTGTAGACACACGGAACAGCAAATACAGATTGATCACTTTTCCACAGAGAGCAACAGCTGGCTCAGCTGAACGTGTTGATTTATAGTGTTCATAGAGGGAAATTAAGCCTGGAGTTAAGGAATGTGTTCAGAAAGTTAGTCTGGCTCATAGAAATGGCTGTTTCTTGAATATTACTTGGATAGTTTTCCTTCTGATAAATATGGAAGCATATTTTCATATATTTTTGTTTGAAGAGGGAAAATCGATCGACTACGAGGAATTTTCAAAACATGGCAGAGGCACAGAGAGTCCTATTAAAAAGTGTGATGGTATTTTTTCTTCTCCTATTTTCAATAATCCCTTTAAAAAGACACAAACCAATAATAATTTGATGCCGGCATTAGATGTGCATGACAAAAACGCTGTCATTGACTGTTTCAGCACCACGGACAGAGACACAGGAGTTGAATACATCAGATGAATTGATTTTTCAAAAAATGAATGGTTATTGACATTAATACTGCAATTTGTGTTGGGTTTACATCAATAATTACAGAACAGTGTGAGAAGTTCTTCCCTCGCGTAGTGCCCAGGCTGCTCATCTTCAAAAGTAATTGGATGCTTGACCGCATTTTTTTCTTGGCTCAATTTATGAGTATCAATATTAAATTAATATTTTATGTTATTTTGCAAATTCCCGGACGCCTTCAGATTTGATACCTGTAACCATGACCATAACACAATCGGTAGCGACAGATGGCAGCGCTCAGTTTCACGTGTTTATAATTAATTTGTAACTACGCCTTTTGGTAAATAATCCATAAACATGACCATTTGGCTCCCGTTCTCATCCTACATCACTGGATTCTGTTTGATGTGATTAAAAAAAGGGCAGTTGCACATCAAAGGCCGAATGTTGATGGCTCTTTTTGATGAAGATCCTAAAATATACAAAACCCCTCCATGCATTCTCAGGGAACTGGAACGATATGTGTGTTTACTGGAGAAGAGTCAGGGAGAAGAGGCTGATCTGGCGGACGGCGATAATGCAACTTGACCTTGGTTAAATTAAAAGAGGAAGAAGATGCTCTCTCAGCCGTCGAGTGTTGCTTGATGTGGATGCAGTGGAAATTGAGACAGGTGGCTGAGCAGGTATCATCTGTTCACACGACACAAGTCAGCACATGAGCCGTGTTTGCCTCTCACACCAGAAATGTGTGATCCGAACCATGTTACATTTACAGGAATAAAGGAAACTTTTTTATTCTCAACATCTCTATCTACAGTTATGTTTTAACATTGCACATAAAGAACCTTATTTGAACCTCAGGCATTGAAAGGCTGTAAGTACTCCGACAGTAGAGGAAAGTAACCTGTACCCCCCCCCCCCCCCCCCCCCCCCCCCCCCCCCAAAAAAGTAACCGCCCCCCCCCCCCCCCCCCCCCCCGTATTTGCATTCAGCCTTGCGAGTAGACAGGCTCTGCTCATCCATCTTGCGTGCACCAAGTTTCCAAGTGATTTGTCTACAGTGGCCGTCGATGCACAGACAATAAGAAACTGCTGAAGTGCATAAATTGAGCCCCGACATGTGACACCGACTGAACTGTACCTTGACATATCAGACTCAGCGTATTTGTTTAAATTACAGCCGGCGCAACAGGCTCAGGCTGCGGCCTCCTCCTCAAGCCCCAGTGTCAATGTCATGACCTCTGGCGCCCGTGACAAATAATGAATTTCACCGAGCCAGCCGAGAAGTGGCTGGACTACTGATTATTAGACACAAGGGTGAATATAAGAAAATGATTCCACAACACACAACTACGACTTCATTATGAACTTATATTACCACTTATATTACCATCATTTTTAAGGACCCAGCATTTTGAAATTCTAAAATACAGAATCTGCGACAACTTTAGTCTTTGTGAAACTTAATTAAATGCAAAATCCTCTCTGGAAATTTTTTAAAAAAAGGGCCCACGGTGGCCATCCGGTGGTACGTCCAAACTTATAAGGACAAAAATAATATTCCCACAGCAAAACAAATGTGATTCACTTCAGCTGACAGCACCGTTTATTGGATACTGGTTTATGGATGGGCCAAATGCATTGAGTCGTGAGTGTGGCTGCCTGCGTTCAAACCAATGAATAATCTTTGTATTTCTGACAATCTGACAACAGGAGCTGCAGCATCTTCGACAAGATTCTGGGGACCACAGAGGGAATATTTGCATTTTGTGCTTCTTACCTCGTGGCACCGGAATATTTTGTTTTTAGTGTTATGTTTTTTTCATTTGGGTGCCTCTCCTTCTACCACCCGTGCTTTTCATGCAGGAGGTGCTTCCTAGTGTACGCTCTGCTAGAGACCGGGTCACTTGAGGCAAAAAGGAGAAAAGCAAATCACATTAAACCGAGCGGCCTGTTGTGTTTTTGCGGAAACAAAAGCGATATCACCATTTCATCAGATTTTGCCGCCCGAGAACAAAATGAAATATTGACTGACAATTTCACGGTTAGACCAACAGCTGCCAGAAGAATTATGCCGCTGATTGTTTCCTTGAGAAGACACTTGATGTTTGTTTATTCATGATGTGGACCTGTTTGTTATTTGACCTACAGGTGGATTATCACCTCTGTCCTTCAGTCAACGTCTCAGTCAAGGACGTAGTACCTCATCCCTCCCCTGTGATGACATGCACTCCCAGCAGCCTGTGTACACTGAGTCGGACCGATTTGTCTCATAACCGGTCAATTTTTCTGCCAACTTCCTGATCTGAACGCATCACCTAGAAATCTCCTGACCTTCTGAGTGACCCGAAACAGAGGAAGAGGAGCGGCAGGTAAAAATGACAAACAAAATCAAAGGCTGATGCCATGAAGCACCCTCTGGCGAAGTGTCAGTGCCTCTGGCAGAAGGACCACTTTCCCCTCTGGATGACATGGGATATCCCAAACAAAGGCGTAGAGAGACTGTGTGAAAGAGGAGGATGACATTTTAAATTATGAATCATATTTGGCATAATAGAGGAGGTGTACATTATGACTTGTGGGATATTTTATTCATTCTCTACAAAACTCAGGTATTAAATAAACCACTATCCAGAAGGTTGCTGGTTCAATCCCCCTCTATTTAAATGTCAAAGAGTCCCTTGGCAATACACTGAACTATGATTTCTTTACACTGGAAATTAGATTAGATTAGACTTTCTTTGTATTCCCTTGATCCAATGAACTTGTAGAATGACTTTGCTCTTTTTTTTTTGTTGAAGGAAACTTGGTGAAAGTAAAGAATCAGGACCCAACTGTATTCATGAAGAAAAGAAAAGGCATCCACCATGTTTACCACCACTGGGAGCTCCCGACTGTGACTGTCCAGCTTACTGACAAAGCCTCTCCACCTCCAGCCACGCTCATGACTTTGCACCAGGAAACTGGAACAGAACGGTCACAGCAGGAGGCAGAGGAGGAGATCGCTTCACGCTGCAGCAAGTGAGGAGGAGAGAATCGAATAATAACAAGTCCTACTACTCTTTCTCAGCCTCCAGGGATTCTCTAAGTCAACAGAACTTGAGCTCATGACAAGTTTTTCTTTTGCAGCTGTCACAGAATGCAGATCAGTCCATCATCCGGCAGACAGCTCAGTCACATTCACACAGGGAACATTCTACTCCTGGTAACAACACTCCACTGCAATGTTAATCCAAGACTGAGCCTGTTAAATCAAATCCGGTAGAGTTATTTTAAATCCACAGGAGAGTTAATTAAGACCCATCTGACCTTCGATTTAAAGATTTGTGATCTTGGAGGATAAAATTCAGATTCAGTCAGATTCTGTCCTGGTATTTGTCTTTCTGGGTTATTTTGCTTCCAGTCACCTGCTTAAGAGAGGTCGTGTGGATGATCTAATCTGCCACCGTAAAGAGGGAAAGAGTGTGAACACAAATCCACTTTGAATATTTAATGTTTAATCTTATAGGTAAAAGTCAGTGTCAAATATGTTTTTTTATAATGCTTATATTAAATGTGGGGGTTGAGCATTCATCTTCTAAGAGAACCCACTGGCAGGAACATATTTTACGCAAGCTGTGTCCAGTGGGGATTCCATACTACACAGACCCACGTTTCCATTCATACTTAAATGAGGGTCAGTGTCGGTCAGGTCTCTTCACGTGCACCTGATCCAACATCTCATCCCAGTAGGTGGATGTATTGTAACTGGGCCAGTTGTCAGCGTGTGGAGTCAGGGCGGTCAAACATATTGGGCGGATGCCCACTTATGGGTCTTTCCTCACCCCCAGTGGACATGGCAACATTTAGGTCACAAGGCCCAAGACTAAAAAATAAACATGTGTCCTCACACTCCAGTGACGCACCTCAGGTCGGTTTTTGGTTGAACATTCCCTGAAGGAGGTCTCGCTTCTCAGGGAGACTCAAGGGTAGAAGTCGCATGAATTTTCGTATACTCATAAATATTCATCTGCACCAGTTTCATCAGTAACAATGGCTTTGTGTCCCAACTCAGTGCGATTATGTAAATAAAATATGACGGTTGTGGAAGGACAGACGAGAGGAGAGTAAAAGACACAGTCTCATAACTCATGTCTTCTCGTAACGTTAAACTCTCTTATTTAAAACGCTGAATCTCTCTTGGCGCCTTACAACGGTAATGAGCAGACATTCGTCTTTGACCACTGAGGAAGACCCATTAAATAAACCACGCCAAAGACAATGGAGCGTCTGGAGAGGAGATTCTTTTTCTTTTTTTGTAACCTTGCTCTCATTGCTTTGCTTAACCCATTACTGCTACAGGACAAGTATGACCCTTTCAGAAAAATGCTGCATCCAGCCAGGACAAATCTGGCCTGTGTTTGTGTGCAGCATATATATGCAGTTAAAGATCCCTGGCAGACATACACTCGCTACAACACTGCTGCTACAAAACCCCTGCTCCATTTTTAAAGCACAGAAGACGACAGCTACAAAGTGGAGGCTGGTGCGCGCTCCGCCATAATGCCTGCTTTCTGGGGGATTCTCCTGCTGGCTATGATCCACAAACACTGCTCACATCCTCTGTCAGGGAGGCGCCGAGGAGCGATACGAGCTCGCAGCCACCGCCAAGAGTGTAACTGCCAGGGAGACACGACGGCTAAGCTATTAAACAGGAGTCTTATCAGTTTCAGCATGTGTGCAGTTTAAGAGTCGGCCAGGTTATCCCAAGTACATTTGTAAGGCTAATGGGAACAAGGTGCGAGGGACATTTGATGAAATTAATGAAAATGAAAAAAGGGGAGGAAAATAATGGAAGTTGAATTAAACTTCATTTTCAGACTCACGGTTCGATGTCAGCATAAAAGTCTCATTAAATCGATAAATTAGAAAATACACATTACGCTAAAGATCTAATCATGGACATTTTGAATGATTATAATTCATATAATCATGGACTGTATATAAAGATGAGAGGAGATCTGCCTTCTCTGTGTTAGCAGATTGGATGTGGAGTAAAAAGTCAAAGAACACGCAAAGTGTTTTGAATCGTGTTAAATGTGCAGGGAATCCCTCAGCACTCAGACTCCTGGCTGAATTATAGATTGGTATCTTTCACTTCATATGTAGCATTGAGATATATACACATGCGATTCACAGGGTTCTCCTTCAAGGCGACGGACAGATCTAAGTGCTCATGGTCATAATAAAGTAATCCCCGTCATTCATGCGTAATGATCTGAGCTTGGCTGCGGACCTGGGTTTTAATGCAGTGCTCACGACACAGGGAGACACTTGGCACAGCAGTGTGTCCACAGAGACATTGACCCAACTCCGCTCAGTGAGTCCCAACTCTTTCACACAGGTTGACTAAACACACATAAACGTTTAATGGAGTGTTGGGATGAATAATGAGGTGATTGCTGATATTGACAGAAAGAGTGTTGATGGCTAAAGCACCACAGGGGTGGAGGTCGCTTGTTATGACTTGTTAATGCCACAGACTCGCAGAGAAATAAGAAATGTTTGAAAGACTTTTTTACAACAAGTCAGCTTCGCCGTGAGAGGCGTTCAAAGCCCATGTGCTTTACATGAAGTCCGAGAATTATTGGATGAACGGCAGTGCTGGTTGGAATACATATGAGGGTTTATGACAACTGCATGATACAAGGGCAAAGAAGCCTCGCCACTGACCTGCCTGCTATAAGCAACCATCTGTTCAAAAAAACACCCCCTGGAGGAGGATCCATTAGGAGCTGAGGTACTTAATAACTCTGTCTACACCTCACCCTCCATACACAGTCAACGCAAGCTCCTGTCATCCCGTTATCACTGCACACACAACAGTTACTGCCCCTCAAGACTTTCCAGATCTTTACAGAAGTTATAAATCTGAATAAAACCTTGGATGTATTTAGAATAATGTCAGTAATGGATCCAAATGATTTTTATACTGTTCTACTGACAAAAGAGACATAACTCATGCCTCCTTGTTCTTTACTGATACAAATAATAAAAAACAAGATTAATTTCCCATTATTGTGTTTGTCTAATATTAATCTGTTTGTTTAGGATCTAGATGGTTGGCTCTTTGAACCAGTTAAATCCATATTTTATCTCGTGTTGGAGGGATGAAAATCATATTACACAAAACGTGGCGTTTTATTTTCTTCTCTCCGCTCTTTGCTCTTCTCTGTGCTTCATAATGAATTCTCAAAAAATGACATCCACCATTACTGAGGCTTTCCTAATGTCATTTTTACAGCCATTTCCCAAAGCTTAATGTCTTGCAGTTCCTTTAATGTCATCATAATCTATTTCTCAGAGGAGCATATATCCATATAATTCATATACATATAAAGGAGCTTCTGCCCTGAAGTAATTAAATGTTTTGTGGAGAAAAAACATGGGTGATTTGCAGACGTCTCATTGAGACACAGTGGACTGCAGCAGAGCTCACAGCTCCCACACTGCGTGCTCAGGTGGAGCAGCAGTGCTGTAAAGGGGGAGACGACCTGTATGTGGGAGGCTGCTGATCCAAACCCTCAGTCTGGTTCGAGGATCTGTAAATGAAACTTGTTTAGTAAACCTGCGTGGGAGGAGCTGCTCGTGTGGAAAACAAGGCAGAGCCGTGTTTACCCTGCTGGGGTGCGAGGCCATGTAACTGAAGCAGTGAATTATGTGCACAGCGACTTTTCCCTGGATAAATACAGTCACGCTCCGTTGCTCTGTCACACTATGTCCTGAATATCTAATGCAACTCAATTAGTGAGCTACGTACTTTGACTCCTTCATTACCTGAAAACCTCTCTCATCACGGAAGACACACAACTTCTGCAACACAACAGCCCCCTTGTCAGTTCGCTCTTGCTCTAATTCCAGCATTACCACCGCCAACCCCTTTTAATTACACTTATTCCGTCATAGAGATTTCAATGTCAAATGAGTGGCTCAAAGCAGGGGGCAGGCAGCCACTTGTAGGCCCGGGCAACCTGCGGACAGATAAAGGGGAAATGGAATTCCCTTCTCATAAAAGATTTTCTAGATATCGAATCTGATCGAGTTATCTCTTTATTCTAGTCGGCCTGGCTTTGTTCCAAATCAGAGGCAGCTGCTCTCATTGTGGAGCCCATTTGCCAAAACTAGACATCCCATCTTAACGGCTATGCTCCACATTTATAACGGCAAGATTGATTTAAATGCTGCCATGAATCTTTTATGCAGTTTAAGTGCAGCACCGTGTCTTAGACGCATCCTCCTTTTATTAATTAATATCAAGATACAATTCAAGTCTGGAGATGAATAAATCTTCCATCTTAATGACGACTTTTAATTGCAGCATAGATTTTTATCTGCTTTTTATTAAACTGACAGCCGTTCTTCTCCATTTGTGGTGATCCTTTTTTAGGACACATTTCAAGCTTTAATAAAGCTTTATGTTTGCATCACGTAAAAGCCCAAGTTTAAGACAACGTGCCATGAATGGGAAAGATGTTGTTAGTCTCTCCATTCTTTGGGAATGAGCTGCAATGTTGAACTGAGAAAGGATCAACATATGCAAAGGCTGACTCAGGTGAGGAGATAAAACAGTGACCTTTAAAGCAGAATGTGCTGGATTTTAATGGAGCATGGTGAAATGGCACCATGATGGAACATATGTAAGTTAGTACTGAACCTTTAACGTACAGATCTGTGGGTGAGGAAAAGAAACGCACACTGGCAGGATCTCTCCAGGGTCCTGAAGTGGTTCAGTACCAAGACCTGCACGTCACTTACCACACACACACACAAATCAACTATCCAACCAATCTGTCGCGAAACACTGACAACCAACCAACCAACCAACCAACCATCTATACAACCATCTAACCAAATGACCAGCTGAAGGAATCTCCAATCATCCATCCAACCGACCAGCCGACCAACTGACCAATCACTGATGCAACAAACCAACAACTGATCATCCATCCACCTGACCAACATCTATCCATTCATCAATCAAAGACTCACCTTCCACCTCATCCTCAGGCAGGATAACAGGAGTCCGGTAGGTGAGGATATCTGGAATAGTGCAAAGTCCCTTGTACATGAACCTGGTGGTCACAGCACGCACTGGCATTTCTGCGAGGGGAAACCAACAACTGTGTGGCGATCTTCATATAGCCCAGCTCTCCAGAGTTTGCAACAGAGACCCTTTGCTACTGTCCGTAATTTGAAAGAAGGGCTCAATCTCGACCCTCAGCGAACTTCAACCCCTCGTCGCGTTTTATTATATCGTTAAAAAAAGGGGGGAAATCTCCTGCGTGTCTGATCAATAATGCAGCTTGTGCATCGCCAATGGTTTCCAGTGCATAGTCTGCAGCAGCCTACTGGGAGCAGGACGTGAAGCAAACAGGCGATCTTATCAAAATGACATCTTAAAAACTTTTTACTCTCGTGCAGCCTGATGCGCAAAGCTCCACACTGTCGGCGATGATGCCTTCACTGACCATGCACGGCTTGATTAGCAGTGAAGCCTCAGTCCCACGAGGTAAACAGAAAACAACGATTTAAAAAAAGGAAGATTGGAAATGTAGATGGAGGAAAAAGCTTGGCAACAAATCAATGAATGATTCCTATTGCGCGCCTCGTGCTGCCAAACAGTCGATTCTCGATATTTTCTGCCTCACTTTTCTTTCCCGTTTCGGCATCTTCTTCGAAAAAAAGAGAAAGAACGAGTCGATGATAAAGGGAATAAAGCAGCACCGCGCACGAGCCGATTCTATCCGTTGAGAGGGAGAGAGAGAGAGAGAGAAATCAAATGTGGTGGCAATGATGTGATTTTTCCTGGAGAGCAGATTCAAGGGATTCCTTGATGACCCCCCTTCTCATCTGACACAGACGCTGCAAGAGACAGTGATGCTCTCCCTCTCTCTAACACACACCCCTCTCCCTCTTACTCACCCTCTCTCTCTCTCTCTCTCTCTCTCTCTCTCTCTCTCTCTCTCTNCACACACACACACACACACACACACAACCTGTAATGAGATTTTCTCCAAGTCAAAAGCCTGTTGGACCATAACACAGAGAGGGCTGGCAGCGTTTAATGCCACAGAAAAAGTGTGAATGCAGCAACAAGTGATGCTCTTGAGCCCAGTTACTTATCTCTCTCTCGGCGCCTGTGGCTCAGGCTGTGGAGCGGGTTTGATCCCAAGTGTCCCTCGGCATGATACTGAGCCCCAAATTGTCCCTGACAGTGCACGAATATGCACTGCATGAATGAGTGTGAATGTGTGAGAGGCAATAACTGTACTGTAAAGAGATTTCATGAAGAGTTATTGACTCTGGTCTACTACATTTGGAAGTCTGAAACTAAATTAATGAAGCGTATTCCGGGCAAATATTTAACAAGGATTAAATGAAACGCAGCAAAAATGAAATGGAAACAGTGAATACTGGATCATCAGAACATTACATATAAGATCAACTCTTGGTGAGATGGACAGAAATTGCGTTATTTAGCAACATGTGCTTTTTATAGCCATTTGGGCTTCAGAGCCTTGTTCTTTCGTGATTGGTTTACAGTGCTGGGGAAGCTGTAGCTTCATATTTACCCTGCGGTCATGACTGTCAGTCTTTCCATCTATTTCTCTACAAGAAAGTCAATAAGCACGTTTTGCAAAAATGCCAATCAATTCCTTTTATACAGTATTGATGCCGGGACGCATTAATATGAAAAACTAACCTGGACTATTCAGAGGAAGTGAACCGCAGCATACAACCAAACTACCTTGTTGCTCACTCATCCCTGCAGGCGGAATTTCCCAGGGGGACAATACAAAAAAAAAAAAATCCTGGAATCTTGTAAAGGTCACAGATTTATTAGAGGAGATATGACACCCTCATGTCTTTTTTAAAAAAAATGAATGCGGCTTGGAACTAAATCAGAATTTGCTCATGGCCAAAATCCTTTACCGCTGTGTTTGTGCGACTGAAATTTGATGATGTTCACTGTGATGAAACCGAATCAACAACACAGTCAACCCTCCGAAAACACAAACATCCCACAATTCCCCACAAGACTCCCCTTGCATCCTGCATGATGAGGCCCTCGCTTTGGTATCTCTCCTCCCTGGTTCACTCCAGATAAGTGTGACGTGTGCGGAGAGCGCTGCATGTGGTTCCACTGGTTGGCTCTTCGAGGGTTTTATGGGACTGACAGGTCTATTCCCCTCTGAATGTGAAGGAATTGTCTCTTTCTGCTGCACCTGAGCCTCCTGCTGGCTCTGTGCTCACACAGGCACACTACTTACAACCTGAATAGCGAGCTTTGTTCTTTCTCCTCTGCAATATGATGGCATTGTGATGACTCAGATTCTAAGACTTTAATCATTTTCATGCAGACTACAAAACTCTGGAACCACACGGCGCAGGGAAGCATAGATATTCCAGTAATTGTGTATCCAGGCAATGATGTCTGAATTGCTTTTTTGGTCTGGATGTTGCTGTGGGCCTATAAATACATTTGCGCTGCTTTTAAATGACGACACATCATGAGATATATAATCACCCAAAAGATTAATATAACCAGCATCACATTCGATTACACAGTCATCTGCGAAACAAAATGCTGAAGAAATAAGTTTACTCTGCATGCCGCTCGGAGGAATGCCTTCTTCTCCAGACATGAGGAGCTGAGTCACTGTCAAATTGGCCAAACCAGCCAATATCTCATGAGACAGGAGCAGTGTGAGTCCTCCCGGGGTTCAAAAGAAGACATGACGCTCATTCATTGGGGGACCACAGAGAGCAACATCGCCTCACTTTGGGGGTGGGGGGCTGCCTCCAGCAGAGAGGACCTGAAGATAAACTTATTTCTAAGCTTTAAATGTTAGCAGCCTTACCCCGGGCCAAAGGGAGCCCTGTTTCCATGGTAGCATTTTTGACACGAGCCAGCCTGTTTAAAAAAAGAAAGAGAGGCCAAAATGAGCAAAACATGGCTCATAATTTCACATTTATTATTTTTTACAGCGCTGTGGAGCGTGTAATGAGAAGCAGAGTTCATAGAGAGCACAGTAATCTGTTGGAACGTGAGGACGTTGTTTTGCTTTAAAGTCAGTCTCACACATGGAACTGGAAATAAAGATGGACAACGTGTGACGATGTGTTGAGCGATCGCCCCCTGGTGGTTGCAATATAGGTTATAAACCCGGCCTTCCCCTGAAACTGACTCATGGTTGGTCACGTCAATCATACCAAAGCACAAGATCTCCAATCCAGAAATATTTTTGTAAAAATTGAGGAAGTGGAGACGCATCATCCATTTATACAAGTCAATCTTAGAACAACTGTCCCTGCCTATTCATCTTCCCTTTAAAACTAGAATCATTAAAGGTATAAACTTCACTCTGATGATTTATTGTTCCAAAAGTCAGGACTGAATTCGAAGGGAAAGCTTTTAGGATTTTAGCATCTGAAGCATTGAATTAATGACAGGCCGACTTTCAGCTATAAAACCCTGCAATGCCGAATCGTTTTAAAACTTGTGTTATCTATCTGTGTTTTCCCAGTTGGAATGGGCAGGCTTATAAACGAATAAGGATAATCACAGTCTGTGGTGCTGCTACAGGTCAGAACTGAGCTGAAATTTAATTTACTTGAAGTTACAGTGAAGCGCTTTGTAATTAATTAATTATCTTTAGTCTGGGACTATTTTTAATCGAAGCAACAGACAAAGTCTTTGTATCTCCTGCTGTGAAATATGTTGGAGGTGATTAGACATCTCATTGGTTTTTATCATGTTTTATCTCACGTGGTCCACGCAGAGTTAAAAAACATGCACCGAACACCACAGGCTCATCTACTTGCTATTCCGATGCCGCCGCGTGTTATTTTTTATTCCACTTCTATGAGGGGAAGTCTATCAAACACTCGTGTGATGAGATTCATGTTCAGCTTAAGGAAACACGGGTCAATTTTGTTTTATAACTAACGGTGTTTTTTTTACCCAGTGTTCTATTAAACTAACGGTGCAGAAAGAAGTTTCACACATCTCATCAATGGCACCACATCCAAACAGCTTACCGTCAAAGATTCACTTGGGATTTTGTAATTGACGATACAAGGTTACACCGCGGAGAGCTTTTATGTGCTCAGAATTGAAACAGCTCCCCGATGTGTACAAAGGAAACGTCTGGGATATTTATTGTTTTATATCCTTCCACCCTTTTTCGTCATCCGGGGGTGTAAGAGGCTTGGCTCAAAGTGAGGCTTGAATAATCACCGTGAAACATTTGTGACCGAGCGATCCATCAAAATCAGAAACAACACAGGGGAGAGAAGTGTGCTTTAACTTGAAACAGGTAGAAACCTCAGGGAGACATGGGGGGGGGGGATCCCTCACCGTACGCAGATGTCACACGGACAAAGAACTAAAATTACTGGAGTTCTCCGCCTCTGACAACCTCGGCAATCCAATGAATTCATCTTTGGATCAAACTGAAGAAACAGAGGTAGTTATGAGAGATTATGTCCCAGAGGCTTAACAGATGATTTGCAAGGTCAATGTGACCTTGATGCTCGACTCTCATCTTTGACAAATCTGAACTGTTCTTATGGTGTTCTGTAGAGCACAGTGACCTTGACCTTTGACCTCTGAATGCCAATCAGATTGTGGGTGATTGACTGTACAAAATGATCATGAAATTCTCTGGTTTTGGTGGTAAACATTGAAGCTGTCACGACCTTGACCTTTGACCTTCAAGCAGTAATTCTAATCCGTTCATCTGTGGCTTCAAGTGACCATCAGAATGAAGGGATTCCCTCGACACCATCCTGAGATTAAGTTCACAACACCTCATAACAGACAAACAAAAAAAAAAGAATGCCTCCATGGCAACGGGCTGTCGCCTGCACAGAGGCATGAATAGGGAATAATAATGACATCTTTCATCTTGACTCATAAAAATTGTTGTTGTTTATTATTTTCTGCCCCATGCGAAGACGACAATATGTCTCCAGATGATGTATGGTCAGGGAGATGCCTGCATGTCTCATCAGGATAAAATGGAAGGTACTCTTAATTTAAGGGCACATTTTCCCCTGTATCCGCGTAGTATTCATGAGGAACAGGGGGTAAAATTGACCTGGATACACACGTGAAGATGGCTTCCACTAGAGAGGAATATGTGATTGCTTGTTTCACTTCTGTAAAGCCGGCCGTTAAAACGTCAGCGTAGAGGGTATATCTCCTAATCTCTGTTGCTGGTGTTTTTCCTCGATGGACGTGAGGCTTTCTATTAAATTCCTCCTGAGGTCACCTTCCTGCGCGCACCTCCTCAACACAGATCCTTCCCTGTCCTTCAAACCACCGTCATCAGGATATTCATTGTTTTCTATTGTTCACATTTTTGAAATGAGAACCGATCCAACAGCAGTTTCCGTTGTGTTGTTGTGCTCGCTATCACTTTTCATCATCGCTCTCTGAGAGCTGCCGGTGTAATTGTCAATTAGGCAGCGGCGGCGTACGTCACGGGTTGGAATGCACGGCCATTCATGAATATTTGATGACAGAAACCCTTTATCGCAATTCACATGCTCCACGAGTACCTGGCCCCGCCTCGGACAACTAGCTAATGCCAATTCGTCCTTGGGTGGGTCGGGCTGTGTCACGCTGCCGTTCATACGTGAACCAGGGGTCTGACTCAGTGAAGGTTATGATGTCATCATGCTCAATTAAATGAGATGTAAAAACTTCAGCTCTTGAATGTTTTATTCATGTCTTTTTTTTTTGTTGTTTTTTATTCTGCTGGAAGACCTCAGACCCAGCTGCAACAGCATCTGAAGAGCAGGAACTTATGGCTCTTTGTCACGGAACAGACAGCCAGACGTTCTGGGGTCATCTGCAGCCTGTGTGCCGTGTTCCCGCATTGCTCTCGCTTTGTGATGGATTCGCTGAATTACCTGTTGCCGCGGCAGACGGCACGCTTTGTCATTAACAGCAATTGTGACAGGTCCCTGGTATCCTGATGAAATATTAATAGCGAATCTTCATGACCAATAGCGATTCATTTCTTCTTGCCTCCCTGTGAGAGCCAAATGAGGGCGAGAGGAGCACCTAGGAGTGCTAATTGAATTTTTAAATCATCACGTATTCAAGTGATGTATTAAAGTATAATGACATCACGCTTTACCCTTCTGAATTTCTCCGACCGCCCGAGGCCTGTCTGAGGACTGACGTAGGCGTGCCGCGGAAATCTGATTGGCCACTGATGCAACCTTTCAAATCAGGGGCTGTGATTGCTTGATGGCCAGCAGCCATGTTGATGCCTCGCAAAGAGAAGATCAAATTTCACCCCGGTCTAGAAACACACGGAGGTCTTTCTGATAAGATGTCATAAAAAAGTACTTCGAATAATCTAATAATCTAATCAAAATGGCAGTGATCAAAATGAAAGAGCATTTGATGGCGGCCCCTATAACTGGGATATTTTCACATAGAAATGGGGAGAGATCACAGACTACGGTAAAATACAAGGACTGGACTGAATGTTTATTCCTGCCCCCGATGAATAAAATGGTCAGTAGATAGGGCCACAGATCATTCACCTGCAGTTTAAACAACCACACAACGAGACAGTGATGCGTTCGCGGTTCTACGCGTCCGGGCTGAGCGTTCTCCATCCTGCCTCCTCTGCCCAATCGCCATTTTTTATCGGATCAGTTTGGCGGGAAAGGAATGAAGGAGTCAGCGCGCCTCCGCCGTCAGGCGGCACGGCTGCCTCCGTGTAGTTGCTGAGTGCTGATGCTATCTCTCGGCTGGCATCCTTACCCTCGTCCCTTTAATCCGGCAATCAGGAGAACATGGCAGCTGCCACGCCGGCCGATCTAAACCCATCCTGACAGGTGGAAAACAGCTCTAAGGGGAGCTTCATGTTCAATAGCAAGGCCCAGGTGTGAGACACATCTCTGGGGAAACATCAGGAGAGGATACCTGGCGGTAAGAGCCATCTCCCACTTTGTTATCAAACCTCATCTCATTACAACAGTGCACCTTGTAACTGACAATCGTCACCTAATTCTTCTCCTATTTAACGCAAACATCCAGTGGTTGCTCCTCCTCTTTATCCCTGGGACAGTCATAGGCTTTAACCAAGGATTAAGGATCTCGTTTTCCAGATGACTTAAGATTCTTTTTGTCATATTCTAGTAAAACTTTAATCCTCCTTCTCCATTTTTATAGTGTGACAATCAGAATAAAGCATCAGCCCTCTGCTTGCATCACGAGCTGCCAGCGAGGCGCCATGTGTGCATCCCTCACAGCAAACAAACAACGGCACGGATCATTCCGTTAAAAAAAAACATATCACCACAAGTTATTGGACGCAAGCGAGTGGCTGTCCATCTTCATAACCGTCCGCATCAAGCGCAGAAACATTGATAGCAGCTAATAACCTTCACCGAGAACGAGCATTAAGTGCACATCCATCACGAGCGCACACACGCGGTGCTGTCTGACTTTTAATTCACAGAAATAAATACAAGAATTCACCCCCAGCCAGATTTATTGTGCCACTGACTAATCCCAGGATAAAATGCCAGGATACGCCTCAGTGCAAGAGAAGATGTTTCCATCCAAGCCGGTAGCCTGGCCCAGAACAGAGGTCACTAAAGGGCATATAGTGGATTTTAACTGGCAGCTCCTCTTGCCTTTCAAGCCGCAGGAAGTGAGAGTTTCACTCTTACAGGTTGGAACCCAACAGGAGGTGAAGTAGCACAAAGGTCGTGTGTTGGGATGAAAATGTTTCAGGCCTGTTTGAGGAAAACTTCTCTGAATTTTAAGTGAACACCCTTCGAACTAGAATAACCAGGTTCAGTTGGTCTTGAACACGTTAGTTACTGGTCATGACGTCGGCGTCTAACTTTCGCTTTCTCTTCGGTCGTGGAAGGCTTCGAGCGGGTCATTAACCACCGATGGTGACACTGTGGTCGGATGGCTCGCTCCTCGCTCTACACCAGGGGCTGACCATCCATCAGGGTAAGAGGCACAGCCCACTGACAGATGCTTGATGGGTGATGGCACTAAATATGCTGTCACTTGGCCAGAGACTGAAGCCAGACTCAGTCAGCGGGCCTCATTAAATGTCAGGAGCAGCATCCGCCGCCATATTTCCTGATGGAATAATCATATGGCAGGAATTTATCTATGTCCTTCTGCATTATTTTCTTTTGAGAAAACTCTCCTGGCAGTCCTGTAGAGATTGACGTTCCCAGGAAATTAAACATTAGTTCCTCGGAGAAGCTCTTGAATAGAAGGTCAGGCTTGTTGTCGTGGCTCTTCTATTCATGCTGCTGTAAGTAAGGTTAAGGATAATGGACCTCCGTGTTTTCTATGTCTTTCGTCCACCTGGTCAGGACACAAGCCTCCGCACACTTCGCCCCAAAAACCCGTGACCTTGTTTGTCCTCAAGGATCTTGTCCCGCACTAAAGTCAATTACATTGCGGTAATGCATTATGTTTGGTAGCATTCCCCAGACAATCAGTCATTGTCTTGCTCAAGCTGGTCGCACTGGCTCATCCTCCCCACCTCCCATTTCATTACCGTGCAACCCAGGTGGTTCTGGGTAAGGACGGTTCCTGCTTCTGACAAGGTCACCCTGCTTTGTGAATGGGCAGCCCTGTGTACATTCACCAGAGTATGAGTCAGAGTGTCAATGATGGAAACTTAATCTTGGCAAAGGGTTCCTCTTTCCCTGACAAGCTCGTAAACTGAGGGATGTATCAAGGTTCCTATGTGCAAACCCAATGATTTCTTATTTTAAATCCTATTCTCTTTTTTTGAGGATGAATTTTACTTTTGCAAATCAACAGATTCTTTGCGTGTCATTCACAATCCTGCAAAGGCTTCGTGCTCACACGCTGCATCTTGGTGTCTCGTGGAGTTGCTCAACAACGAAGCAGAGAGGCAGCATTAACAACAGCAGCATTATGAGTCTGGTCACAGCAGCGCTTTGAAATACCGGATCAATACCTTTTCTGTGACCAATTTTACAGTTCTTTGGCTTGGTTGCCTCTGGAGTAATAAAGCCGTTTTTTCCACTCACACTCACCAGTTGATGCTGTGCAGTCACTGCTGGAAGCATTAAAGCAGCGTGTTTGATCATCCTGTGGGCATGTCAACACGTTCTGCTCCGAACTTGATCAAACAGATCTCCGCGGCTTTCAGGAAATGTACTGTACGAACTGGAAAATCAATTTAAATGGAATAAAGTTGATTTTCAACGCACAGATTCAGATTGTCCTTTTTGAAAGCCCTTTTAACATCTGACATCAGCGTCCAGAAGATGATCTGAGGTGGGGGGGCGGTGTTGGTGATAATCGCTCTGGTTCGGGTCCCGGCTCTTGATTTAATTTTGCAGAGTCAGCACGGCCGCTCAAAGACACAGGTTGTGTTTGAGCAGATGGTTCGTTTGCGCCGGGTCGGCTGCCGGTGCATCCTCTTTGCCCTCGTGTCACACTGTGGCTCTTTTGTGCAGTCAGCAGACGGCCAATCACAAACACAGAGAGTGGATTACATCCTGGAAGTTGTCCTTGGAAAACAGGAAGAGGGTGACCCCAAAATGTGCCACGACTCTGAGTCAACTTTTGGCAGAAGGAGGTTTTAAGATCCCCAGTTTGCATGTTTCTACCCACACAAGACAAGTCCCATCATCAATTTGAAGCAGCTTGCTTGTAAATGAAAATAAATCCACAAGCAGATGTAAGCACTGCAGGAAACAAAGGCTTAACAAATGTTTTATCAGATTGGAAATGCAATGAATATGTAAATACGGCCTCAAGGACATCGCATTTTAGTTGAGGAACTAGTGAATCAAAACCAACCAGTCTTTGTTCTGAAAGAAAACTCTGCAAGATCAGCCCTGGTGCTTCTTCATTTCACAGAATGAACCTCCTCTGGCTGAATTTCTTAATGAAGCAGCAGATGCTCACATCCAATTTGAATCGCTCGCTACGACCCAGGAAGCTGCGATAAACTGCCTTCCTCCCGTCAACATGTCCAATATGAAAACAGCAAACTGCAGAGCGGCCGTTCACGTTCATTGCAAAGCCTTTCCAGGCTCATGCGTTTTATTAGAACAAACAACCTATTGCCCAAATTCTGCCCTCACTTCCAGACTGGTCCTGGGGATGGAAGCATTTAAAGCGTGTGTCATATTTCAGACAGGATGCTGATTTAAAGTTGGTAATGTTATGTGCACAGGAGACAAAAGGCCATTTACTTTTTCACCCCCCATTTAATCACACACTTTTGATCCCCTTCTCTCCGTTGCACCCAGTGGACTAAAATGCAATTCACCTCTTTGAATAGCATGTGATAATGTTGCATACAAATGAGCGCGGCTGCACTTTTCAGTAAATAGAAAAATTGAACGCTGTAATTGAAAATTTTTAGAGACCTAAGCACTTTGCGAAACTTCCTCCTCGCTCCTCATTCGCATCAAAAGGATGACGTGATGTCACTGTTTTTTGTCAGTTCTGCAACTTTGCTATTCCTCTTTTTGGATTTTTCCATCTAAAGGAGCAAAACATACGACTGCATGTTTTGTTTTTCGAGAAATGCCAACTCATGGCAGAAGTGGAACAGAGAGTGCAGTCACTGCTGTCTGATTTGGCATCGAATCTTATTATGCACGCTGATACACTGGATACACATTTACAGATTCCTGTATATATTTACATATATATATATAAAAATCTCAGCAGGCGTCTGGGGATCCTTTTACAAATGTACAAATCTAATCTCTGTCACACACACAGACCCATTTATCTTCGGGAGGACACTCATTGACATGCATTCCCTAGCCCCTCATATCATAACCATCAAACCATACAACAACCAATTTAAAGTGGGGATTGTCTACACTTCCCCAACCCTGTACACTGAGGCTTCAAAGTGCTGCTCCCGGTCATATTTGCACACACAGAAGTGATATTGCCCTGTAGGCAGATAACAGGAACACAGTGTTGTGCGCTGGCCTCAATTTCCAGCAGAGCAAAACTTTAAAAGTTACTTTGTTAGAGTTTGACAGCATCTGTGTAACAATCTGGGTGAGATCTGGACCCGAAAGCGCAAAACAAAGGGAGAGCAGCGATGGTAAAATTTACCGAGTCGATGTTACGGAGGACAAAAACTCACAGGTCCAACGGGGCAAACAACAACAAGTCGAGGGTGAAGTCAAAACTGGAGGAGGCGAGACAGCAATGGAAGCAGAATAAACCACCCGCCACTACAGAGGGGACGGATTGATCTTTGGGAATAAAGAGCTTCAAGGTGGAGGGAGGAGTCTCCTCAGACTGGGCACCTTCCAGCAGGGTGCCTCCGTGACCCAGGCTCATCGTGAGGTCCCCACAGTGGACGCCCACCTACCCCCATCCCTGCACATCCACACACAATTTCAGTTCTTGCATCAAGGGAGTGAAACCACTTCTGACTCAGCATGTTCAATTTCCTGTTTTGAACAAGTGAAAGAGCCAAAGGAAGTTGTAGGTTGTTTTTTTTTAATTAAAATAACTGAAATTATCTTTGCATTATTTCATTTGAATGATTATTCGCACATGAGTCATAAAAGAGGACTTTGGCTCTCAGAGCTGCGGTTGGCTCGGCTGGTTGGTCACACAAGGACGTTCCCCATATTTAATTTAACCTCTTATCATAATCACGTCCTCTTCATGCAGATCTCATCAAGAGACAAGAACTATCTCTGAAGGACACCGACTCAAAAGTTTCACTCATCAAGGCAAAGTTAAATAATAGATGTCTCCACGACAGGGGTTGAGGGTAATTATATTTTCTTGTGGCAACATGAACAACAAACCCTCGTATTTCTGTCTGGACGAAACACCCAACACCATTATGAAGCCCATCCTTTAGAGGGAATGTGGTCTTTGGACTGTGATGACTTCTGTTATTTTTCTCCAGATCCCTGACTGATGTTAACAGAAACACCTGCGACTCCTCTGCCCTCCGGCGCAGTTTTGATGGTTCGTCTCAAAATACGTCGGAGGAGGAAGAGGTCTAACGGCAATAGATAGAAAGCTTTGTCATGAATGAAGGTTTTCAGCTGCGGATGACCCATCAAACTCAAGTTTTAATTGTCTTTTTTTTTTTTTTAACAAACTTGTATAATTGCGTACTTTAGCTTTTCTTTTATCTTTCTTCTCCAAAGCAGTTTTCTCCCCTCTCAGCGTCCCTCGTCTTCGTCAAAGGGATTTAATTAGAAAACCAAACATTGTTTAGATTCAGACACCGGGATCTCCACAAAGATGTTATTGTGTGTTTTGATTAACCTCCTCTGTTTAATTAACCTCTTTTGTCTATTAAGCAGAAACTCCCTCTCCTTCAGCCGTGGCTGTTTTCAATCAGTCTCCACCATCCTCTGCCCTTCAAGCGATTCCTGTTTCCCGTTCTGCTCTGATCTCGTATCTTTCATCACCAGTGTTTTTCAGCCCTGGACAACTTCTACACTTTGTCATCGTTTCTCTCAACTTTTCCCTCAGCCTCCGACCACCCAGTTAATACAGGAGATTACATTTTGGGAAAAGGCGCATTCACCTTCCTCTTGAGAGTCAGATCAGATCAGACAACATCAGTCACGTTGGAATGCTAAATATGAAGGTGCGTGAAGGAGACACTGAGGTCAAGCTGAAGGGGAGACAGAGGGGGACACGAGGCAAAGTCGCACAGGAGGTGGAAAGGAAATATTCTTAATCTCCCTCTGACATCATCGTCTCCTCACAAATCACAGAAAACCTTTTGAGAGCTTAAAAGGGGGCTGCTCTCCTTTTTAGGCTAGAATCGCAGGTCAAATGCTAAAGCTGATGCCGCCAGGAGGTCACGAGAACAGAACCAGACGTCTCAACAGAATATTCGAGGGACAACTGAACTTCAAACAGCAAAACAGACACAACCGTCCCTGACAGGAGCTAAAAGATGGATCCAAAATAGTTTTAGACTCAGCAGCATCATGCGCTAAATGAAATGCAATGTGACAAGACAGAGGGGTGAACTAAATCTGTGACCTCTTGGAGCTGTTTTCTGTTGACAGCGTCTCGGAGGCAAAGAGAGAGGAACTCGACAGAGAAGTCTTTTCATGTGAGAAACAAAGAGAAAGAGTTCATCAGATTACAAGCATGTGGTTGATTGATCCTGATAATCGTGCTTTGCTTAAATGTATTTCTTAGTCTTCAGTGGCAGAGCTGAAAACTCTTTGATCACGGCCTCCAGTTTCTCATCAGTGTGAAATCTCATCCAATATATTCTGCATCCGTTCAGACCCTCAACAGAAGTGACACATGAACAATTACCTACACATGTAGTTCCCCCAGCTCTGAATTAGGTCGCCGAAGATTTCTGCCTCGCTCGGGGAATTGGGAGAATGATCCGTCTGAGCAGAATGAGGAGTTACATAATTTGGACTCAGATCCCAGAGCAACAGAGGTAAAAGGCTCTAAAACATTATGCTGTGTTAAATACTTAAGCGTCTATTAAACCCTTGATCAAGCTACTGAAGCAAAATCAGAATGTAATGAAACAGAGAAGATAATTATTTTTCCTCCATCTAACAAAACAGAGGTTTTCATCTAACACAATATCAGGATGTTTAAATATTGATTTGACTGAAACTCTCGGTTATGAATATTCATAAAGTAAAGTTGCTTAATGGATTAAAAAAAAACAAACAACCTCATGTGCGTCAATAATCTGCCTGGTAATTTCCCACGCCTGATATTCTTCAAGTCAGAATCTTATCGAGTGACTCCTGTATTCCATGTTTCAGAGTCATCGTCTAATAGACACCCAATTTCATGGAAATTAAAGGGATTGCCTCCTTTTGAAATGCAAATCGAGTATGGAGATTTGGGATGAATTAAAACCTGTGTCCCTGGTCGGCACAGAGTGAAATAAGCTCCTCGTGACCCGTTGAGTCTGCGGTGCCGTGTCGTCGGCTCCAGACTCATTAGGGATCGGACACAGCACTGCAGGACAGAGACGAGGCAGCATCTCTGTCGTCACAGGCTTCAGATGCTCCTCTGTTCCCACCGCTGACAGTGATCCTCACAGCTAATCATGTTTTGTTTTCCGAGCTTGCAAATAACAATAATAATAATAATACCACACTGTCTCCACGCCCTGCTGTCAGAGCATCGTCCTTCTACGCATGAACCAAAGCAACAAATGAAGTCAACTTCTTTGATGTGTCTCCTGTCTCCACGATGAGTTATGGCTCCTGCGTTACACCCCCGCCAAGCGCCGCACAGGTGTCTCTGCTATTTTTGCATTTTCTAATTTTCCTCCCCAGCGTGCATAATATTTACATAGCAAGCGCACTTCTTCCCGAATGAGTCGTCAGCCCCTTTGCACCGGTGTAGGGCCGAGCCCCAAGGTCATTGTCTATTGATTTATTCCTCTCTGCAGCTAAATGATAACTCCAGTTATTCAGTTAGTGAAAATCTTATCAGGTTACCTCCACCCAGGTGGCAGCCCCATCCGCTGCCTCTACCAAGGAGGTTTCATCAGCCCTGTCCTTTTGGTTTGTTTGTCAGCAGGTTTATGCAATAAACACTTGACGGATCTCCATGAAACTTGCGGGGGAAGGAGGAGGAGATATGAGTCAAAAGAAAAGCCACTAAATGTTGACAGAGAGCTTGGTAACAGAGAGTCAGGTCAGGGATCATGTTTGCAGGGAATAAGGAACCATGATGAGAAAAGTCAGGAATATTTAGGGACTGATATCTGTCAATATACATCTTGATGTCACAGATTTAAATTAAAATTACGTGCAGTCACATATTTTGGTACAGATCCAGACGATAGACCAGGATTTGTTTTAAATCAATTTTCTTTGACATGGCGAGATAAGGCAGAGTGGTCGGTTACTGGAGTTGTCAATATATTCCTCCCTGCCGATTAACGGTAACTCCTTGAATCTCATCAGTGGAACTCTTACATTTTCAGGAAATTCAAACAGCAAAGAAAATACCTGAATAATCTCCTTGATATTCATTTGATATGAAGCTCATCCCGCCACAGCGGCAGAGATTCCCGTCACTGCGGCGCTTGATATTCTGCTCATGCCTGCCAGCGAGCGCACAGTCGGTCCACAGCAAAGTGATTTCCAAACAAGACGATTTGCTCATCTGCATTAAACCATCAGCAGGGAGGCCTCAGAATGATCTGCGTCTGTTTTGTCTAACAAGTCAGACAACAACGCCGAACATCACCGACACAAGAAGCAGCAACATGAATGGAAAACATGGGTTTAAAAGAAGATTGATAACCAGCCCGACACACCTTGGCCTTTCACACCTTCAGGACGCCAGGTCTAGAAATTACCCAGAGATGTTCTCTGCGGATCAAACTTGCCAAAGAAATAAATTAATTGCCTTTGCTCTTTCCGTCAAAGCGTCAGTTGGGATGTCAGGAAAGCTCTCTGTAGCTCTCCGGGTCTCATGAAAATGGGTCAAGTAAAATCTCTCTCTTTACTAATGAAGTCCCTGTGCACTGAGCCTCACACCTGCACAGTTTCAATTACCACAGCGAAGCAGGATGGGAAATCCCAGCAGTGCCGGTGCAGCCAGCAGGCACACGGATGAAGCAGATGCAGCCACGTCGCTAGTCTATGAACTGGAGTGTGATACATCAGCTGTGATCGAGCTGGGCTGTCAGGGAGAACACTTATTTGTATGAAGATGACTTTAGAGGAAGGCTGTTGTTAATTTAGAGGTGCATTTATTCATGCATTTATGTATTTATGCATGAATGTTTTTACGTGTTCGATTTACAGCCGAAGACTTAACTTGCTGTGTTTGCATATAAATCTATCTTTGCAGCGGTCAGAGAAAAACTGGATTTAAATTCTCCTCTTGTACATTATTGGGAGAATTTCAATTTGTTTCTTTTTTTTTTTTTTGTTCATTTGTTCATCTGGGATGTTTGCTAGAAAATGATAATACTGATTTTCACCAGCATGTTCAAATCACTTTTAACACGGACGAGACTGGTCAACATTCAGAAACCAGTTTCTGCTCAGGCACAGTCCTTGCATGTGCTACAAGCTCTCTCAACGATTCAGAGTTTGTTCAGCAAATTCAATATTATTGAGTTCAGTGTATATTGGGCTCCTCCCAGACCCTTTTCATCTGCCATTGTGCCCTGTTCTCTTGTGAGTCTCTTATCTCTGGAACACGCCTCCGGACAAGGACTGCTTCTGATAGGATGCTGGCCATCGGTGCCCACAGGGGTGATGGCGGCAGTGGCGGCAACGGGAGGGGGTGGGGGGGGGGATCAGATGCTTTGCCAGTGGTCGCGGTCAGGGAAGATTATCTAGCTGTGTTTGAGCTTTACAGTCTCGGTCTCATAACTCCCTGAATCGACTGGAGCACAGATCAGCAGCATCAAAAGAAGTCGAATCATGTTTGATAGATACCGAGATTTAATTCTGAGAGGTGGCCGCGCAGAAATGTGAAGAGAAAAGCTCAAATGCCCTTTTTAAATGAACAGAACTGGCATTGCCATTGTCTGACATACTCCGCAGGCAAAAGAGACAGATTCCCCCAAACTAAAAGCTTCTCAGTGCAAATACTGGATCTAAAATGTCCACATTAATACATCCTCCCACCGGACTGTGCTGGCTTCTGCAGGGTCAAACAATTAGACGTCAATCATGCGCCAAGAGAAGGATCATAAAAGAATTAAGAAATCATTACAGATGCATTAAACGAGATTGAACCGTCTGTGGATTTTAACAGAAGTGCGTTTGCTCCGGCAGCTGGTGATGACAGTGCTTTTTTTATTTCAAGGGGAACTGTGTGAGGGAGGAGATTATCGTGTCCTGGCTGCTCACTGGGCTGAAATACAAACCGTGAAGCTGTGACATGGGTTTGAATGTGGCACAGGCACTTGGCAGCAATCTCCTCTCCCCCTAGTGTTTCCCGG
The DNA here is from genome assembly GCA_016785235.1 of Pseudorhombus dupliciocellatus. Lineage (NCBI taxonomy): Eukaryota > Metazoa > Chordata > Actinopteri > Pleuronectiformes > Paralichthyidae > Pseudorhombus > Pseudorhombus dupliciocellatus. The sequence continues at coordinate 448,028 of JAFBJW010000607.1, read as the reverse complement.
CTGTCCCCACTTTTAATTACAGAACCAGCAAACAGACGTTGGCTGGGCAGAATACTGGATTTCAGAAAGCAAAGTTAAACATGACCAGACAAGAATTTAGATTGATTGATTTTAATTGAATAAAACTATACTGGTGCTTTCCCCAAGATCCATCCGGCATCTTCCCAGTGCCGTCTCTCCGCCTCAGTAATTTCATCGAACATCACTGTGGTAATTTCAGGCCATGAGCATGTTCTGTGGGTGAGAAACCTCTCCTAATCCAAGCATGCAATTCTATGAATAACAATAGTGGAGCTCCATCCTGAAGAAGTCATTACCTCCATCTCTCCGTTGCTAATTTCCTCTTTACTTTTTTTTTTTTTTTTGTTTCCCATGGCTTCACTCTAACGTCCCCTTCCATCTGTTATGTCCATTATTTCTGTTTATCGTATCTCACCAACTTTAAGATGCAAATCCTTAAACGGCACTCACGCCCACGTTAGCTTTGTCCACGCCAGGAACGCAAACCCAGAGATTCTCGCAGGTGATTATGTTCCTCCCGGACCACTGATGCCAATTATGGCGTGGCACCGCAAGATTTATGTGCAGACAGCGGCCGTGCGATTCAGATACAACAGGGCTATTAAAACACTTCTCATGAACAGCCTGGTATTTCAGCACAATTGCCATATTAATCTCCTCTGTGCATATAAGCCCAGACATCACATAGGGAGATTAGTTTCCATGAGAGGTCAGTCGTGTAATCTTTGCAGATGCGTGTGGTGCAATCATGGAGATTGAGCGTATAGCACCGGGTTTAAACTGATTTACCTGAGGTCTATTTATTTATTTATTTATTTTTTGGTCATGAAAGTGAAAACTGGGACATTAAAGTTTCAAGAAGGAGAAAGTGTAGTTTATTACGAGGCGATGAAAACCCGCAGTCAGAGTGATGCAGCTAATTTTGAGTCTCCATTTTCTTCCCCTGAAGTCAGGAGGCTTCAGACTCATGAATGATGAGGCCATCGATGCCAGAGCAATCTGAGATAAAATCACGGCAAGAAAATTGCAATGCAAAAATCTTCTGTTCAATTCAACTCTCTGTGGGGGTCTGAGCTGTCCATTTGTCCTCATGAAGCACATTACACTTATTCCTTTCGACAGAACCACCTGATTGCCCAAATGGATGCATTCATCAGCATTAAACTGCTAATTAAAATCCTCTATAGGAAAACAATAATGACAAACTCTGAGGCGACAGCAGAGATTCACAAACACGCGCGGATGAAAAGCAGAGTCTGGTCCAGTGCTTGGATGGTATCGACACTGGAAGCAAAAGCCAGTCGGTGCTTCCTGCTTCTGCTGCTCCGCTAATGTAATCAGAATCTGTCTCTCAAAATATCCGTTTCCTGCCACATTAGTGTGGTTCCCCTCCAAACAAGCGAGGCGGGCTGGGGGGGGGGGTCACTGCTCCTCCTCTCAGTCCATCTGTCATGTTTACAGGTGCATGTTGCTTCGCTGCCTCTTTACACACTGGATTGTTGTGAAATACCTCTGGCTGGTTTATATTCATCATGGGGGGATGACGGTTCCAAACTGGGTATTAGTCACCTACGCCAAATACACTCCTCTCAGATATTCATAAAAATAGGAATTCTACTTATTCTCTTTACATTAGTGTATGTGCATGATTCAGTAGCGCATGACAGAATTTGGCAGTGTGCAGATACACAGTACTATCATACGCTTTAATAATATTACGCTGGGGATGATTCCCTACATCCAGCCTTTATCTACTCTTTCTTTAAAGGGTTGCGAGGGGGTGAAACCAATCCCAGCGGACATCGGATGGGACGGGAGGTACGCGCGGCGCCGTCAATCAAAGACACGAACCAATTCACGCTCACAGCGATGGACAATACGTCTTTGTACTGAGGAAGAAAACCTGAAGAAAACCCACACCTCTCTCCACGTCTCTCCACACTGAATGGCCCAGATTGAAAAGGGTGGGGGGGATTCAAACCAAACACCAGATTACTGGACCTAACCTGAACCTTGTTACCGTCACAATTCAACCCCCAGTGCGTTATATGGGTTTAAAATCTCCAGTGTGGCCTTCGATTTTGTCCGTTTGCTTTTGGGATTTGGAATTTTTTTTTTGCTCTGTGAGTTCTTTATTTCACACTGACTTCAAAGCTGCTTCCCTTGTTTGCTTCCTGTCATTGTCGACTTTGTGGCTTGTTCTGATTGCTTGCCACTTCCTGACTGGTTTTACTTTGTGCATTTAGTCTGTGTTCTCCTCCGCTCAGCGCCAGTTCTTCTTTTCCCTCAGAGTTTTGAACACCTCTGTTTTTTTTGTTTTTTTTTTGCTTGCATCAAACCTGTGCGTCTAATCAAAGGAGGAAAGTTCCCTCGTGTGGCAGCTGCATTTGGGTCATCTTCTGTGTTCTAGCTGGAACAGCTGCACCGCGCTGCCCTTTAGGTTCAGGTGTTTACGCGGCTATTACCGAAAAATGTCATTAGTGTTTAGGATTCTCCCAGATGCACCACACTCAGGCACGTCTCAGACAAACATGTTGACACATCCTGTCGGCGACACCGTGTCCTTTGAACAAAATTGGGAGACAGGAAACATCGACCTTGATCCTGGCGTCTGCTGTTGATCACAGTGGGTTAACCAACCAGAGGGAGGTTAAGAGGGAGAAATTACCCGCATTAGTTGAATTAAACATTCAGCCTCTCACTGGATGTGAATGTGGTGTACATTTAAATGCATTAGATGAGCAGTTAGAGGCTCCTCTGCTGATGCGGCGCGGCCCATGTGCGATTTATGGAAAGAAATTCCATCCTCACTGATTTCATGATACTTGAGGGAAATCTCATCCTGCACTAAACAAATTAGTTTGGCCAACAAAGCATTTCAAAGTTTCGTGACAGAAACTTTCTTATTTTCTTCCCTCAGTCATTCTCCCACACGTCTGCCTTTATCTGAAAGAATTCCTCACCTTGAGATGAAATGACAAATTATTCACGAGGCCTATTTAATGTGCCACAAAGAAACTCGTCTTCTTCAGCAGCAGGTGTTAATCCAGACTGACGTATGAAACTACCTGCTGCCTCTCAGCCCACGCTCGGCTCCAGCTGCACAGTCGAAAAGGCTGATCTGTTCGCCTTTCTTGGAAACACCAAAAACTGACGGCACTGCGTGGAGGAAACACCTGGACGGCTGGGTGGCAAACGCACGGCAGCGCAACACTCGTGGTCAGTAATTCACCAGCTGATGCTCCCTCTAACATCCCTTTCATGCCGTGTCACACTTTCAAGCCGTTACTGAAAGAGAATATGACAACGTGGCGTTGCGTGTACACTACAAGACTCGAGTGGGAGACAACAGTACGCAGAATAAAGCCAAGAGCTCTTTCTTTATCTTCACAGACCGGTGTGTGTCCGGCTTTGGCCACTGGACCGTGCACTGCACAGTGTAGGGTAAATGATATATAGAGGGCCATACTGTGTCACTTGGTGAGATCAGAGCAATGTCACACACGACTCAGGTCATCCTTCATGTCTGGCAGCCCTCAGATTAAACCTCAGTGCCAGGGACACGCAGCTGTGGCCGGACGTATAATGTTTTGGCGCTCCCCGCCCGCCGTCTGTTTCTTCATTTGTCCCCAACATTGCACCATCCCAGGGGAATTTCTTCAAACGCTGCCTTCAGCCTTGAGTCCAGACATGTGTGCAATCAGGTTTGTTGGTCAAAGGCCAGTTTGACCTCACATCTGAGCAACTGTCACCAACACGATACAAAGCCCAGGAACACAACAACTGAACACACTGTCAGTGAAAAACAAAAATACAGAGAGCACCATGATCGGAGGACAAATGCACAGGCCACCTCTGATGAAGACGAACACAAGCTGGAACCTAAAGAGTTAAACAAACCCCTCTGTGAGAGACCAACAGTTTTCACTCTATACTTTGCTTTAACTGGATAATTTATAATTTATAATTTATTCAATACACATTTGGATTGCACAAACAGCCCGACACGCTGCGGGACGTATAGAATCAGTGGATGCTTTTGCACAGACAGACACAACAGACATTCCCTCATTACCCTCCTGTCCGTAGTGTCCATGTGTTCAGATCTAACGTTCAGCAATGAGAACAAAGCTTCATATGTGCAGTGCCGGTCGACTAATAGTTAATAAGATTGAGTCTAACTCTGAACCAAAATCAATATTTTCAATCTGCGCAATGTTGCACCACAATATGAGCCACACTAAATGATGGTGAGGAGAGCAGACATAATGAGATAAAGCATCTAGAAGTAAATAACCCATTTCTTATTACAGTGCATTGTGTCATTATAGCGCCACCTAAAACAAACCTGAGCCACGCTATACTCACATTTGTATTTATTTAAAGCACATGCAGGTTAAAATGTGATCTGAATCAGGGAAATGGGTAGCTTTAATAACTGTATATTTAAAAAAAGTTTTATAATTACTTATCAAATATGTGCATAAAACTTTGTGGAATAAAAGTATTCCAAAAACTCTCTTTATTGGAGGACTGAGGATTTGAGGCGCGTGACAGTTTGGAAAGTTTGTATTTGCATCTTTCAACCTGGAGCCTGAATCAGATCAGCCAGATGCGATACCATATGAAAGAGAGCTGCGATTTGAAGATCACTGCAAAATTTCTCCTTGAAGCTTTTTCTTGAAACTAATTTGGAAAAGCTTCAAAAGCGGCCGTGATGTGTTTATGGGCCTGTCGCGCTTTCCCGAGTTTAGATGTCATGAGTCAAGTATTGCTGCCTGACTCCGCTGATTGATTACTCCACTGCTACCTTATTATGGATCTACTGCCAGCGTCACAGTCTGTGACTGAATGATAATGACCCTAATACACAATTAAAATCTGGTTTTGCTGCAAGAACACAACAGATGTCAGCCAGCAATGACAGTAAAGGTCACAGACCCGACGGCTCGTGTTCCTGCATCTCATAGTTTGCATGGACACAGTGAGGGGGACCAGGGACGATGGCTGGAGGTTGAAATTAGTTTAAAGTGTGTAAGGTTTATACAGTACATTAAATAGCTCTATGGGTGTGTGGGTAAAGCAGGAATGTAGTAACCGAACATAACTCCAGCCACAAAGATCATCCTCCATTTCAATTAGGTTTTAAACAAGCTGCACGATATAATGTATTGATCTTTCACAGAGGAAGTTGATGATCGATTACATATTTTATATTTAATTAAAAATGATTAAACCCATGAAATGTCTGTATATTATTGCATTTATTATGTCTAATTTATTGGCTCTTGTGTGCACTGCTGTTCCAAATTAAACCTATCATTAATATCCATCCATCTATCCATCATGGATCAAGAAATAGATCCTATGTTTTCCAAGGGCCGTGTTCACAGAATGTAAAAAGGTAAATTTCAAACATCATTACAGCTTGAAAATATCCTCTGAGTTTCAAGGACAAACACATTGATCAGGTTAGGCTTGATTGAGTTTCAGCAAATATTGGGAGCCCGGCGAGCTGCTTCCACAAGAGCGTGCTGTGCGGCCCCGTGAGCCGGCCAACAGCAACGAAGCCGAAAACCTTACTCTGAAGGAGAATTTATGAAGGAGCGTCTTGTTGTTTCTGCTGCAGGGTAAAATCGTTCCATGGATATGACACTTCCTGTCAGGTTTGATTGATGGCCACCCTGCAGGAAGAACCACTTAGAAACAACACCAAATCCCTGTCGTCTGCAGTGGTGGGTGAAATGGCCGATACAAGCTGGCGTCTGTGAGATAACAATTCACCAGCGCTCACCACACACGGGCCTCCGCCCTGATCCCAGCGAATCGGGCCACAGCCTTCACAATCCTCTGACCTATAGACTGCAGCGCTGTCTCTATCTCAACACAACAGGTACTTTCTGAGTGTGAAGCTGAGAGCGAGCTGCAGGTACCGTAATACATCTGCTTGAGAGCCCCGTCCTTAATGCTGCCGGGCGAGTGTCTTCAAAACACAGGAGAGCAAACAGACGAGACTCTGGGTCAAGAAGAAAAACACAGGGACGTGGTGGGACCACGCCACTTGCTCTCGACTCTTCCCGGCGAGTCAGCGTCTTTCAGTGGAACCAATTTCACCGTCTGTAGCCGGTCCAAGAATTCTTCCAGGTGAGAACACAAAGCAGCATCTGTTCTCCACAGACCGCACATTAACGGGGCACACATCCATTTTCATGGCAGCGGGACATAAGCGGAGCAAAGCCCTATTTATCATCCATTTACCAAGAATGTAAAGTTTACTCCAGGTTTTACTTTTAACCGACAGAGAGTTGGGAGAGTAGGACGATAAAAATACACTGATTATTTCTTGTTTGATTTGAATATCAACTACAGTCCCTTTCAGACTACAAAGCTGCCCTCCCTGTGGAATGATCCCTCATCAATGTGCAAAAAAAAAAAGGGAGGAACAGGAAGACGAGGAAGAGTCGGGGTAAAACTCCCCCGACGGCTGAACCTCGTTTGAAGCTTCCTCTCGAGGCCCCGGGGGAACGCACACGTTCGGATTGATCAAAATGAAGAGAGAGGGCGTTAACTTCAGGTCATATCCGTTTTTAACCGCCACAGAATAAAATACAGTGATGGTTGAGAATATTCGGAGTACTTCCTTCCATAAAAAGACTTATTTTTGCTGTAGCTTTTGTTGAGAACCCTTACTTGACATATTTTGCCTCGTGTCTGAAACACAGCATGCAGCAGCTTCCATATTCCCGTAGAAGCACTATTCACTGACAGGTGTGTCTGGGGAGAGATTACCAACGCGGCGCTGACCTTGGCTCATGCCGGCGCATTTTTAAGTTGGTGGTGGTAGTGTGTTGTTTGACTCCGTGAGGTGAGACACAGAACAGTGGTGCTCAAACCAGCAGTCAGGTTTTAGGGTGTTTAAGAAGAGCAACAGGATGTTACAATGAGAACACAATAAAATTATATTTTTGTGTCTTGCGCTGGCATTTAGGGCCCATTTTATGCTTTAGAATTATGATTGAGCATCACATTGGAATGAAATTAATGAAGGGGAATTAATTACCCTTTTTTAAAGTCGTATATTTTGTCCTGGGGGGGGTGAATAGATGCTGATCCTTTCAGGGTTTTAACACTGTGAAAGCAAAGTCACAGCATTTCCTGAAATTTGGGGAAATTTAATTTTTTTTTAATTTCTGCATTTTTAAAGGGTCACATCAGATCAGACGAAGACGGATCTGTTTTTAAACGCGACCAGACATAAGCTGTGGTCTCTTTCAAAATACGTCAGAGGGGCAGATCTGAGCCTGCGATATAATCACATCTTCGTCTGCAGTGTACAGTCAACCACCTCTGTGACGCCCCACATCTACTCAATATTCTCCATCGTAAGTCTTGAACAGCTGTCCTTGCTTTTCATGAAAATACACATGCATATCACGTAGCTTATATGCCCAGTGAAATCTAATATGCCATTTTATTTTAGCTGTACCATCACTTTGCTGAAAAATTTGATGCGTCATCATTACTTTATGCTTATTTCCTTGTTATTCTGCAGGGCCTCTATTGCATCAATCACTGGGTTGATGACTTGTTTTGACATTTAAGATCAGTGGACTTGCTCAGTCTGGGGCGATCATTTGAATTTCTAATGAGACCAGCGGTGGGTCCACGAGGGTAAGCAGGTTAAACGCTCCAGTTCCTAAATTAACGTCAAGACAAAGTTAACGCGTTGGCATTCACAGCCCCGGGTCGTAAACACTTCATTAGAGACTTTGATTACATGTAAGGTCGCGGTCATGGCCTTGAATCCACAACATCTACATCTGCAAGGTTCTTAATGGACCAATATGGATATCAGTTTGCCCACATTTGACCTTTCAATATCATCATTATCCCCCTGGCCAATAAATCTTTGGAAACTCACCACTTAGGGGACTTTATACAACATTAAAGATTTCCTGCATTGGGTATTCAGACAAATAAGACAAAGCAGAGACTGGAGGACACTGGTTTCCAGAAGTCTGCCGATGTGCCCTTGAACGGCAAATATTTCAAACGACATCAAGGTGATGAATCTTAAAGGTCTCCTGGAAGAACTACGACAGAGGACAAGTACGAATACTGCAAAAAAAGGTTGAATTTTTAGGTCAAATTAAAACACGTTCACTGTGACTGTGGGTTTCTTTGGGTATTTAGATAATCATTGGTTCATCACAGGAGTCTCATCTGTCCCCATTTTGTAAACATGATAATTTATTTCATCAAATTTGGCACAGAGGTTAATACTGGTTTAGGGATTCAAAGTCAGAAGCGCATGCAACCAGAGCAGAGAGAGACCCTTAGCAAATAGGAATTCAGGAAGTGGGAACCTTCTTAAACAGTCCATTCAGCTAATCGCACTGAGCAAATTAAATGTAAATGAGGCGACACACCTTCTACTGTTCCTCTAATGATCCTCTCCTCCCGGCTCCTCTGAAATGTGACCTGAGCGTTGGGCCTCTGGGAGTTTTGGGTGTAGATTTCTCATTCCCTGCGATGGAGGGAGCAGCTGCCACACGCAGCACCGCCGACGCACTGTGGGGCAGCAGAACAACGGGGTGGTGAGACTGATGGTCAGTTAAGGACACTGGCTGGTGAGGCTTTGCATCACAATGTCTAAAGGTCTCTAAAAGTCTCAACTGAACCGTCACATCCTGTTTGAGCAGTGACACAGAATGAGAGCGCAGGTGCAGGCAGCTTTAATGATGTTCCTCTGCTGGGTGTCTGTTAAACAGAGCTCAGTGATTCTGAAAAACCCGACACACTGCTGCTTCGCTGTGTGAGACGACGACTGAGCTGGTGGAAAAGGCCACGATCAGTCTGGAGACGTCCGGACCAACTGAGACTACGACCCCAGAACAGACCAGGGACACGCTTGAGGATTACATCACCCATCTGGCCCCCGGGAAAGGATCCCACAGAGTCACTGGAGAAAGTTGACATCAAACAAAATAAGGGATTCTAAAGTTGACTGACAAAAAGGTTTTCCTAAAAGTATATATTGTCCTTTAGTGTAACCGAGCTTCATCACTGTCTGCGCCTGAACCGCTTGTACTCTGAAATTGATTTCTCTCTGTCTGGAGATCAAACCCTGCCCCGTCCATGCCTCTGCAATCTCTTCTGCTTTTCTCTATTGACAAACGAAGGGCAAGAAGCAAAAGGTACCTCTCTTTGTCCCTTTTTTTTTTTAAATCATCAATAGAAGAGCAAACTGGGAAAGAAGGGAAATGACTTTACAGATAAATTGCATTAGAAAGACTAATACGTTTAAACAAGCATTAAACTTCCTCCTCAAAGTTTGATGCCAAATTTAAACAAATTTATTTTGTAGACATTTTTTATCTTGCAGCCTCAGCAGCAGCTATTTTCCCTGATGACATAAAATTATTTCTCATTCAATTCTCAGCCCCCCCACCCCCCCGGTCGTCCTCTCTGGATGTTTCCACCTCTGAAATCATAAGACGAATTGAGAATCTACTCAAAACAAAAGCTGAAAACCAGTTTCAGCTCCATTTATAAAAACGTACTGTCTGCCTCATAGATGCAGGGCAACTACTCATTAATTTGTCATGCACTCATTTGGATTAGTTGCTAATTAAATGATCCCTCAAGTTTTCAAGTGAGATGAAGAACTTCACAGAGATTCTCTCTCTAATGGGGAAGGAAACTTTCATAAAAACAGGAGCTGTCACATCAAACAATCTTCAGCGTTAATGTGGAGTGTGTGTGTGTGTTCTGCAGGTTGTGAATAAAATTACTCGGCCTAAATTGGTTTTCTATTCTTTGCAGAAGGAAATAGATCAAAAGCTGAAAACATAGAAAATTATCCAAATTACATCAATGGGAATTTTTATGAATGTTCTCGTCTGCTCAAGCGTCTCATCAGCAGCTTGGACAGAGGACATTTCCTTTCCACTAAACTGGTTAATTATCTTTTCTAAACATCTTTCTGAATAAGCACAACAACAGATTCCATCAGAAATTCGGCCTCGTGATTTATGTTGGAAGGTTTTGTTTGAGCACAGGCAGCCTGCCAAATTTCTTATGAATCTCCCAACACACTTACACCAGTGTGTGTGTGTGTGCACGCGCATCACCGAGAAGGAGACGTGTGTGTTGAAAGGAAGAGGCAGACAGGTGAGGAGAGATGGAGAGAGAGAGAGAGCGAGACATGTCGCAGCACCCTCAGGACGTCTCCTCTTTCTGAGCAGCTGTTGTCTGAGAGCTGGAGGCAGCACTGCGGCGGCCTGTCAGCTCCCCTCTCCCACACAAGCCCCCGTGCATGCAAAGCAGGCTCAGGCTGCCCCTCTCTCCTTGGCCACGCTTATTCCGCCCCCTATTTTCTTTTTCTTTTTTTTTTTTTTTTGTGTCTCCGTATATACCAGTCACCTCCTTATTTACTCTGGGCCCCTTCCCTCCCCGAGTCTTTATTCAAATCAATTCCCTGCCATCAGACTTAGTGCGCTCGGTAATAGTTTACAGCACACACAGACACAGCACGCAGCAAGTGAGCCAATTTTATGAGAAAGAGCATCTCAAGGGCAGAGACTGATAAAGGAAAGAAAATGTATTGTTGTTATTTCAGACCAGATTGATTCTGTACGAGCCGACGCATCAATTCTGCGGAAGGAAAATAAATGAGCATGGTCGGATTTGGTCAAGCTCTTTCCACCATTGAGAAATCCTCTTACTTTGAAAAGCTAGGGGCCGGCCGCGGTGTGGTAAACATGCCATTAAAACCCGTGAACTTACAAAAACTCTGGCCTGCTGATGCTGTTATACGCGCATTTATCATTTTTACGACTGTGGTGATTCAATTCACATTCATCCTATGTAGCAAAACAGCCGGGGTCTAGATTTGGTCACAGATCCAGCCCACCCATCCTGTGGAAAGATGGGCCCTGGGTGGTCCGCTCCCGTTTTATCTGGGCCGTAAGCAAACCATAGCACTTCAACTGAAAGGGGCCAGAATTTGATTTATGCAACTTAGACAATATTGAGGTCAATTTGAGCGTTACACCCAAGAAGGGCAGAAGTGCCGCATCATTGAAGTCGGCCACATCTGTACCATGAGGAATTTCATTCACGCTGCACCAAATCAAAACAAATATTTAGGTCAACAACCAGCAACATTTTGAGATGGCGGGGAGAGAAACACTTAACTGGGAGAACTCAGAACGGGACTGTGGGGCGATCACAGTTAGAAAGGAATCAAGGGTTCCATTTGTATTTAGTCATACTTAATGTATACGTAATGGTTCCACTAGGGGGCAGTACTTCACTGTCGCTTGAAGGCATGTTCTACAATAGGTTGAGAAAAACTGTTAGGAGACTAGGCAAGAAGCACCATGCACCATCACACCCATTGGATGGAGTCGGCCAGGATTCAGGGACCTACAGCTGGGCCCGAGCTTCAGAGGCGTTGCCGTGTGGATGAGCATCTATCCAGCAAAGACGACCACATCGCAGGCCACACAATGCCCAACCAGACTGTTGAGACAATAGATTCCATTTCACAAACCCTAAATTAGACTTGTTCAGGAGGCAGAATGCTTTCTGAACGGGAGGTCGCACCTCTCCAGCTCATCGTCAAACTGACTGACAGAGAGAGGCTCAGACATTCATGGAGGGAATGAAAAAATGATTAAAGGCGATAAAGTGCAAACCAGGTTGTCAAGATATCCCCTCAGTTATCACATCAAACCCCCGATGTGACGAGCACCCTGTCGACTGCCGAGCGGGGGGTGTCACCGAGACGAGCTTGTGAGAGACAGAAAATCAAAGGCAACAGAAAAACACTGTGACGCAAACAGAAAACAGAGGATTCTCTCAGGTGACAGCATGTTGATTAGAAACTATTCCTGTGGTCCTGCATCCCTCTGCCGTCCACATCTCAACAGGCCCAGTGACACAGTTAGAAGTGGTCAAACAAGACAAACTTTGACTCCTGGGAGAGAACTGGTGCTGTGAGACACTGATGGAAACACTATGGACCCCGCTCTACTTTAGATTGGACAAATTCCTTGTTTCATTACTTGGCATCAACGTGTGTCTATGAACATTTATCACTGTCAGGGCTTATGAAGCACACGATCTTCAGTGTGCAGTGGACTGGATTTCTCAGCCTAGAGTCCCATGAGACTCAATTAAACTAGTTATAATTGGATTTATTTCAAATTTAGGTAGAAATTTGCAGCACTCAATTAAATTATCCAGGACTGCTCTGCATTATTTTAATCTTGCACAACAAATATTGAGTTTGGATTGGTTTTATACTGTGCCCATGTAATTTAATTTGCTATGGAAAAGTAACAAGGACTCAGGCACCAAAACAAGGGACTATTTGTGGCCCCCAAACTGGTTCGTCCGGTGATGGGCCAGTACCAAATGCTCTGATGCAGGGATTCTTTCTTCCTTTCATCAGTTTCATAGATTCCATGCACACAGAGCCAAAGGAAACCTCCCAGCGCTCATGACTTATGAACCTTATTCTGAGGCTGCACCTTAATTTACTCTATAATCAGTGTTATAATGAGGCAAGCTGAAAAAAAACTTAGTCCTTATTTCCATAAAATGTGATTTCTGAGACCAACCCTGTTCATCGCATATGGAGAATCTGGAAAATTTAAAGTGCTTACAACATCATTTAGCCTTTATCACAAAAGTGTGTATAACTCATTAAAAGTCCAGTGACATGACAGGATGAGATGTGGTATAAAGTTGTTTTGTCGAAGCCGGTCAGTTTCGCCGTCCCTCATGAGCCTGTTGGCTCAGCATTAGTGGCGATGGAAGAATCAGCTTACTGTAATTTGATAAGAACTCATACAAAGGCTTATGAATAATGAGGAAAGAACAGTGCATGTTGCTATGATACAGAACAACAACCCAGTGATCAACAATAGAACCAACGCTGGTTTATGACCGGAGAATGACCCTAGAGAAGCACAACAGCTGAACACATTTTAAATGCAAAAGCAAAATCAATTTAAAGGACAAATAACTTTGAGTCAGAAACGGATGCGCATCCTGTTGTGATAACAGGCTGCCATCATGTGGTGTACGCGAGTACTACCTAGTATTGATCAATAATAATCATCAGGGAAGACTCTTCTGTCTCCAGGTCCTGTTTTAATCACACCTGTCATTTGGGTTGTGACGATGGAAAAAACACGACAGGGTTTGAATACAATAACAAATCCTGAGCTCAGTTACGATTGTGCTAAAAGACGCTAGGACAACACACCCTTCATACGGAGTAGACAACTTTCTGCTGACTGATCTGTGGTCAGATGTGTTTGACGTAAAGGCCGAGCTCCTAGAAGTGATTGCAACACCCCAATGATAAATGGCTGACTTAGCTTTAATTTGTAATAAATGATCATATTCGGGTCAAGTGTTAAGATGAAACAAAAGCAGTCAGAGCCGGAATCCGTCATTCATTTCTTAATAGATCTTGTGGTTGTGGCTAATGCAGTTACTCAGAGGGCTGAGGTCAGAAGGTTAAACTTCTGATGAAGCAGCACGTGTCGGAGCAGCGAGAGAGCCTCACTTCACAGTAAAATGTAAAGTTCACTCCACACAGGAAACTGCAGCTTCCAAAAATGAAGAATTCTCACCTTAAATTCCATTGAGAAGCTGCTCCTGTTCTGGAGTCTTCAGTCGCAGATGTTAAAATCCTTGGAGAGAAAGAAATACAATAACTACATTTCAGGAACAAGAAGGACAACAGATAAAGATCATGAGATAAATCTATTTTATCCAGAAAACACTGCATGAGCTGTAAAACTAGACTTTAAATATTGACTTGATTTACTTTTCACAAAAAGAGGCTTGACAGTAAAAGGTGCAGAAAACGTTAAACAAGCAACAGAAATACTTCGCACCAATATAACAACTTCACAGTCCATATAACAAACACAGCTTCAGGATAACTGCAAGTACAACAGACGAGATGAACATAACAGTCCCAGAATGACGTACAAACGATGGAATGACGACAAAGACTGTGTCAAACAATCAACTTTATTCATTAAAAAAACATTTCACACAGAGGCAGATGTTTTATGATCAAAGAAAATTTCACATCGATGGTTTATCTTTACACTCTCCCTCACAGCACAATATCCACACCTACTACATTTAGGGATTGTACTTATATTCCAATATTCCATCACCACACTCATAGTTACATGTCAATCGTCTCACTGAATGTTTGTTTCATGGAAGTATAACTCTCATTAGCAGATATTTGTTGATAAGTTTAAAGATTATTAAGATAGAGTACAAACACTAGATCAAGATAGATTTCCTTGGGTGAGTTTAAGGGATTCAAAGTCTTGAATTCAGTTTCTTAAACTCACCTGTTCCGTGGGTTGTCATGGAGTCACCTGAGCTGTCTGAGCTGCGCTGTCTCAGCCCTGCTTAAATACTCAGGCTGGCTAATTGGACCGTACCATGTTGCTGCTGCTTTGTGGGTGTTTCAAGTTAACTCTTCCTTATGTTCATATCTTTCTCACAATGGTTGTTATGAAATGGTTGATTAGTTCGTTTTAAGTGGCCTATTAAAGCAGTTCATTATATGTATTCTCATATTTCAGGGTATTGCAGTTCATGTGAATAATTGTTATTAACTGCTCCCCCCTTTGGAATAACAGCATTTACAGCACTCATTAGAAGAAATAATTTGTGACATAATGGAAAGTATGTCACTGTTTAAAGTACAAGTATATTAGAAAACATCTTTTATGGTCTAAAATTACTTTGTCAATGACTTTAGGATGTTTGATGACACTGATTATATAGCATATATTTGTCTGCCTTTTTTAAAATAATAATAATATATATATATATATATATATATATATATATATATATATATATATATATATATATATATATATATATATATATATATATATATATATATATATATATATATATATATATATATATATATATATATATATATATATATATATATATATATATATATATATATATATATATATATATATATATATATATATATATATATATATATATATATATATATATATATATATATATATATATATATATATATATATATATATATATATATATATATATATATATATATATATATATATATATATATATATATATATATATATATATATATATATATATATATATATATATATATATATATATATATATATATATATATATATATATATATATATATATATATATATATATATATATATATATATATATATATATATATATATATATATATATATATATATATATATATATATATATATATATATATATATATATATATAATTTTTTCCCCCCCTAGAGACCATGTCTCTCTGTCTCATCATGAGGGTAAACAGGTGGTCCCACCTGTGGAACTGTACTCTCATCATTCCTGTTCAATTATGACAAAAGTACACGCTCATATTTCTTCAGTTTGAAACAACATCCCTGACCGTCCCTGACCCTGCCTGAGGACACTTTCCTGTGTCCCTCCCTCCTTCGGGTCGCAGTGAATAACAGTAAACAGACGGAGACGCAGTCAATGGCCGCAGCCTCTGAATAAATAACGCCAACAATACGCGGAGTGAGGATGAATAATTCAAAGTCCAGCCTGTTGTGCCTGCGCCGGTGTGTCGTCATCAGGAAGCTGGCGTTGGCAGAGGATGGGACCTGCAGGAGCAGCAGGAGGAGCCGGCGGAGGAGCTCAGCTGCCGGACGGGTGTGTCACTCTTAGCCCGGTGGAGATGCATGATCCCCGGGACACGGTCCTCTGAGATCCGACCCCCCACCACCTCCCTCCGCCCTCACTGCGGTGCCACGCGCCCCGTCTGCAGGTGGAGGAATGGGTGCGCTCCAGTCCGCTGCGGGTCAACCGGGATATGTTGATCTGGCGGAGAAGACGGGATGTGAGTGTCGCTGTTTTGACTTTTTTGAAATGTCATCAACTGTAATGTCAGCTTTAGTCTTCATCCCGGCGTCTGGCATGCGTCGACCAGACCTGACATTGGTCTTTAATATCAGCCTGTCTGCTGTGTCAAAGCTGCAGCATCGATGAATAATTCAAGTTAGTGTAAGTTTCAGGGGTGGCTGATAGTTGCCAAGCAGCAGACTATAATATTTTACATAAAATATGAATATACAAATGTGTTGCCATGAAAGTTTCCTGCAGTACTTGGAGAGCTGAAGGTTCATTGTGTAGAACTTAGTGACATATAGAGGTGCACACCCCTCACCTCACCCTCAACTTTAGTTTGACTAATTTGGACCACTGCGTCCTCTGGAGAAATATTAAGGGTCCATGTTAGGGGTTAGAAAACACATTAAACAAACTCTCATTTTCTAAGAATTTCTGTCTAAATCTAAATCTCAAAGACAGCCTGTTTTTCAGCGTGCACACACATTAGGATGAGCGCTAATGTTGCTTCCCCCAGTTTCGTTTGAACAGATCCGAGTCCTGCATCAAAGATTCAAACAGCTGAGCCACAGTGAAGAAACTCTGCGGTAGGTTGACCTTGGGCTGTAGTTTGCAAGTCATGTTCTTTTCTTAAAGCAACTCTTCCTGATAAATTGGCTCAGTGTTCCGCCTGCTTCCTTCTGGAAAAAAAAATCCTGCCTAACAGGCTCCTTGGTGCCACACACACACACACACACCGTGGGCCGCTCCTTTAAAAGCTTTCTTTCACACCCCCAGGAGAGATCACTTCAATGAGATCCCAGATCTTGCCTGCAACCCAATCCGTGCGCAGATCATAGAGGCTTTCTTTGACAGAAGGTGCAGTGACCCTACCTCCACATGTTGGAACACACACTTATGGCACATGTTCAAGCACAGATTCAATAGGAATCTTCCTCTATGCATGTCTTTAGGAACTACCATCAGAATGGCGAGGGCACGGTGCAGGAGATCGGCTTCGAGGAGTTCCTGGTGGTGATGTCCCATTTCAGGCCGCCGTCTCTGCACATGACGGAGGAGCAGCGTGAGAACGTCAGGAGGGAGAAACTGAGATGTGCGTCGGGAAAACAAACCGCGCGATCATGTGCTCAACCTGATCTGAGGCCGACACCGGGCGACTCAGCTGATCCTGTTGTGTTCTCCTCTGCAGTTTTATTCAACATGCACGACACAGACAACGATGGGACAATAACCCTGGAGGAATACAGACACGTAAGCGGCAAACAATGCTCCTCTCACACGGTGTTAAAACCTGCAAATAAACCGTGTTGGAAGGAAGCTGTGTGGGCCAAGGAAGAATCCATTCACCGTTACTTGTAGGGTACGGTTGGGCCTCCATAGGGGGGGTGCAGTCTACTTAGTGTCTTTCTCGTATTCCTACAGGTGGTGGAGGAGCTGTTATCTCGGAGCGGGGCTGTAGGGAAGGAAACAGCCAAAAGCATTGCAGATGCAGCCATGTTGGAGGTGGCCAGCATCTCCATGGGCCACATGGTGCGTAAGCTATAGAATAACAAGTTTAAAAAACCCAAGCTGGTCATAACAGTGTCTGGAAACTCTCTGTCTCACGCAGGAGCCGGATGAGTTCTACGAGGGCATCACTTTCGAGCATTTCCTGAAGGTCAGTAACCAGAACACACTCTGTAATGTGATTTCCAGTGTCGATAACAAACATTTAAATCATCCCAGTGAATGATGGCTAAAGTCCAACGCTTTCTGCAGTTGCTGAGTGGCTTTGAAATTGAATCAAAAATGAACATCCGCTTTCTGAACATGGACACATCGACGCTGTGTAAGTGACGGACACACGTCGTCGTCGCCACGGCAACTCTCGCCTGTTTCCCACACCAACGTGTGTCGCCTGCACTGACTATATGCCTTACTCATGTTGAAACAACTATGCAGAGCCAAAGAAAACATATATATGAATATTTATCATGTTATGGATGTTTTAGAAGTATTTCATTTGTCTGTAAGCAATAACATGAGGCTCTACGTGATATAACTACCAGCCTGTGAGCAGTGGGACGAAGCAATAATCAAATATCCATGTTCTGGAGGAACAGATGGGACAACTATGCATGCAAATATGGATCCTGCAACTGTTAATGCTAATCATTAGCACACAATAATCAGGGATACAGTAGTTTACCTTTAAATGTAGATGTTCAGTAATAATAATGTTAAGAAATGCCTTCACGCTGACGCCGCAGAATATTCAACATGGCTCCTGCTATGCACTCGACATTTGCACAATAAAAGATCCTATCGAAAAAGTCTTGACTCAATGATTGAAAAGGAAACACCGGTGCGTTTGTGTGAGATTAAAAATCCTACACAATCTGATTAGTTCTAAGAACCTTTATCAGGTCACACTTTGCTTTCTCGGAAAAGTCCGTGTATGAGTGTGACTCCTGGAACTAACCAAGTTAGATGTGTGATCTGTGGTATATGACCTGATTGCAATATCTCTAAATTGGAACCGTCCCTTGAGAAGTCACAACGCGAGCTGTGTATTAGATCGTTCACACATCAGACCAGCAGATGCTTTTTAACATATAACATGACTTGTGTGACTGCATCTGCATTGTTTGTTGCTCCACAGATCAATTAAACATCTGTCCGAACACGCCAAGCTAAATATGTAAAGAATGTAATACAACCTGCAGCCCTGTGACGTCAGACTGCAGCCAAGCTCTGCCGTGCGCTGCCCCCTGCAGGACAAAGCATACACAGCAGGTTAAAGCAGAATGAACTGGGCCCTGGTGACACTTCAGATGGTTTAAAACGTGTGATGTCAGTGATTTGAAACATGAAACACGTCGTTTACGTTTGTCCCAGCTCATGAAATGATATCATTTAGTTTTGTAAACTGCGGGAAACCACAAATGGGGAAGTGGTCTCAGACTTCGAAAGCAACTGCATGTGCAACTTAGATGCAAACAGCTCACAGAATAACAGTTTTTCCGTTTTTATTTTTCAACGTTTTTCTTGATTTCTCAGAGAATAATGAAAAGGTTTTGATTAAAAGAAAGGATCGGGCATCTTTTGAGGACTGTGTAATTTAGAGCAGATCCAAATAAAGATCTGCTTCCAGTGAATCTAAATGGGGTTTGACACAAGGGATTTTAGGCCTTGGTGGACTCTGTGCTCTATTTTGTTTGCATCAAACTTTGCAAAGCTGATTCTCCAGGTGAGAAATTCTTCCCTTGAAAATAAATAAATATATAACCTGCACTGAAGAATTGGAGTTGTCCTAACGTACCCTCTGTGTTTGTGCTTTAAATATAGCAGAGTTATAACGAGGAACTTGAATCATGACCTAGAGTGAATCCCCCATCTACTTCCAGTTTCCAGAGAGCTTGTGATTTAAGGAAAGTTTAGTTCGCATTACTTCATTCAACAATAACTTTTGGTACCTGTGATCTCCGTGTCTGACGCGTTCACACGCAGCAGTCCAGGAATTAATAACGGATCTCCTGCGTGATTTCAACTCCTTTTTCCGCCGCCCCACCCTTCACACACTTGCGTCTCCATCTCCCTGCGAAGATGTTGAACACATACAGTATCATCACCCGCACCTTGTGACCGTCCAGACGTCCCGCCAGTGTCATGAAATCTTTCCTATCTGATGCAGCCTTGTGTTGAACACATGCGTCACTCTGAGCTGATATCAGCTCGGTCAGCGTCTCAGCAGCTTCCTGATTTTCTTTTAACTCCTTTTGATGGACTGAGTTTGTGCACAAAACAGTACACGATGCTTTAAACAGGACTTGAAGGGTTTCTCTGAACTTTCTTACGGTCTAGAAACAGGTTCAGTCTCACTTTAAATGAATTAAACAAAAGGGAAGACACGTGTAAAGCATGGAAGTACCAGTGGAGTGGTTTACTCCTTCTGAGATCGTCATTTTTTTCAACACACTTGTGCTCAAATTGTGCAACAACACAACGAAAATCAACAACAACAAAGAGGTGCGGCTTTACATTTTCTTTTAATAATGCAGTAAATAAGTTTACATCAGTAAAATAGATATTATATAACATCAAATGTATTAAATATACATGGCTTTCATAGAGACGGATTTCCTTCATTTGCATCTTAACTCCTCTTCGTCAGGAACACAAAAGAAAATAAATATTAAATACCATAAATAGGCTCCATTACACTGATGTACCAGCCACCTTCAAACAGCTTTGCAAGTCTTTATCAAAACCCAGTGACAACAGGTGTTGTTGGAAACTGACCAAGGCCAGCCTTAGGTCATCCTCAGGAGAAGGACGCGTTCCTCTGTGCCCTCCTGCAGACTCTGCTCTTTAGGAATTTCAGTTCTCTGGTGACGTTCGACAGGAACTCCCCGTAGGTCTTGACGACCGCGCAGCCGTAGACCTTCTGCTGGAAGACGTTCTGAGGCGGGGGTAGCGTCGTGGGGCCCCCTGCCGGCTCAGGCATGGGCAGGTTTGGGAAGAGGCTCTGGTAGAGCTTGTCTATGAGAGTAGCCAGGTACCGGTTACGGATGCTGGCCATGGTGAGCTCAGCCAGCAGCGGGCTCGATGGCAACTGCAAGTCCGTCTGCTGCTCGTATACCCGCTTGAAATGTGAGAGGAAGGCCTGGAGCTGCGTGTAGACGCTCGCAATCCTCTCTGAGGTCTCCAGGCCGGAGATGTTGGGGTCAGGGACGTTGTTGACCAACACCTTGCACAGGTCCTCTGACATCTCTCCTTGGGAGGCCTTCTGCAAACACATATTTAAAAGAAAAGAAAAGATATTTCAATTCTCAAAGAGAAACACAAACAGTCAACATTTACTATGAAAACTACTGCGCAAGCACATGGGAATTTTAACACATGCAGCAAAACAAAATGCAGCACTTTTTCGCCCATACTCACATATGTTTTGATGAGGTCAACGGATTCCTTCTGTAACACCCTGGCGAGCTTAAAAGTCTGCTGCACAGAATTCCCACAGTGCTGGCCTCCGCTCGCTGCCACAGTCCTCGTCGAATCAGCAGCCATGACCAGCAGCAGAGAGAGTAACGCTGAGGAGAAAGGAACTGGTCAGTTATAGTGATCCTTCGACACATCGCAGAGGGGGAACTTCAGAGGTGAAGCCACAAGTGGCGAGGAGGTAAAATTAAACATTCGGCACGTCGAGGCGACAACACGACAGGTCTGTCATATTATCACTTCAGAGAGTTTATATACAATTACACTACTAAACATGTCATCATGCTTGTCTCTAAAGTTCAGATTTTCCAACGTCTTTTAAATGTCTCAAATATGTAATTTATGAGTGTGTATAGCTAAATATAAGACTGTGAAGCACGTAATATGAAACAGCAGAAAAATAAACAGAACATGCACAATGGCAAAAGATGTGACCATGTGTCACTGCTGTTTGACATGTCAACAGAAAATAAGAGATGGGAATAAAACTTACTTGTTGTCAGTTCCATAAACCGGCGAACACTCATTCTCTTTACGTGACCATTCATTCTCTCCTCGGGATCTCAGGCGAATTGCGCGGACTTGTCAAAATCACACCGCTTTAAAACTTTTTTTTTTTTTTTTAAAGACAAAAACCACACGTTTGTCATAGGAGGAAATGACGTGCACTTTGTGAGGCAACCAAATTTCCCAGAATTTCCTCCTTTTTTTTCACATGCAAGTTTTTTTCTCTTCTGCTCCTTCTTCTGTATGAAACAAGTGGTCAGCGTCCCCGCGTGCCTGCTCTGCGCACGGGCATGTACAGACGTTGCCCCCCTCGGTGGTACAGGGGTGAAATTAACCTGACATTTTAAAGGAAGTTCCCCTCTGGTTTGCGCATGGAAAATGAACAACAGCACCACATTAATACATGTAAAACTCATCCCAAAGTGAAAAAAACAAAGTTTTAGAGCTATTTTCATCTGCTGTTCTTAGTGAATATTTAATTTTGCTTTAATTTTTATTATTTAATTCGATTTTTTTTTTTATTATCGGAGTTCATGTTTCTGCAGAATATTGCTGCGCAGGAAGCTAGCGAGTTCACAGGAAAGGCATTTCTCAATCACAAACTTTTACATGTACGCAAAGGGGCGGGTCTGCGTTACTCAGCCATGCACCGTGTCAGTGTCATCACGCCACAAGTTTGACATTGGACGGCATGAGCTCATGCATTTCAAGGGGATGATTTCATTCTGACATAATGAGGTGATGCATCGTAGTGTCCAGTGATAGTTGGGAAGACGTCCAACGTGAACATAAACTGGGGTTTTACAAAAGAATGGTGGTCACTTCTGCTTGGAGCCACGTTATGGCGTGTTTAGTCAGCCGTCTGCATCACAGGGTTGGTGAGAGGTCGCTGCCACCGCAGCACACTGATGCCATCTCCGTTTTACAGCGGTCATGTCTCGGTTTCCAGCCACTCGATGCTGCATTGTTATCAAACCACCGACTGTTTGAGAAAAGCCAAGGGGAACTCGACGCACCACAACCCTGTCAGCACTACTTCAGGTAAAGGCAAACCACCCTCTCTTGCTGCCCTCGGGGCTTTCCACTTTGCCCCAGGGGATAATAGTGGGCTTGTGGTGAGGCAGGGGACTGCTGCAGACGGTGCTGCAGACGTTCACGGTTCAAGGAAACTACAGCAGGATTCCTGCCAGCACGACGTGCCAAAAAAAGACCCCAATCAACACCTACATCGAGCAAGAATCAAGCTTACCAGAAACTCAACAGTGGCTTATAAAACTCTCTACATTACTGTTTAACTTCCCTTTCACCTCTTGTTCCCATTTCAAAGCGAGGGTTCTCACAAGCTGCCTTCAGCCTGCACTGTAGATCTACGGTAAGTAAAAGTGAACAGCGTTTGACACAATGTGGGTCATGGCTGTGATGTGGCACCACAGAATATCAAAAGTGAGAAGTCTTCAACCGCACAACAAACACAGAATTACAAGGAAACTCAACCACAAACGATATGAAATGCACTATCATAAGATGCAGGATGTCGACTGAAACTTTTCTTTTTTTTTCAACAGAATCTCTTTTATTTTGTCTTTTATCTGCACAGGAAACGGTTGTTCAGGAAAGTCCCCTTTTATTCTAACTAAATACATCTTTGTAGTAACTTATAATTCACACAGGTTGTTTAGGTTCATAGCTGTTCTCAAAACAGACCTTATTCCAGCACCCCAGTGGCACTTTTATTCATATTTTGTCTCACTAGAACCTTCCATCCTCAAGGCTTCAGTTCATGTGTGGACCAGACAAAAAGGCCTTACTGCATACGAGAAACGTTTTTCATCAAATTTCCAAAAAACTTTATGAAAATGTAAAAGGCTGAAAAATCGAGAGGAGCCGTTCATCAACGCATTCTGGTCAAACTCAACAAGTTCAGAGTCTGAAGTTTCGGTCTGTGAAGCGAGTGTTTTTTTAACTTCCGTCAAAAAAAGATTCTCAATATATTCCTCTGTTTAAAATACTGTGTTAGTTCAGGGGACGTCTTCAGCCTTTCAGCGCTGTGGGAACATTAATACGAACACAAAAGAAACAGGAGATAACATAACAGGGTTGCATTCAAGACCACAACATTAATTAAACAATGTTTGAAAAAACTGACCCGTGATAAAATAGTATTTATTTTTTCATACATATACTTCATTTTTAGAGGGTTTCACTGCATGGGGTACTCTAAATATGTCATGAGTGTCTGAAAAAAACTTAGTAGTGTTTTGACTCGGGGAGGGGGGCATTTTGTAAAAATCAATGGTCTCTCTCCAAGACACAAAACTACAAGGCTAAATGTGGTATTAGAAATTAAGCACCAAACAATTATCGTTCCATTCAGTAGAAATGGAAACATTGTGCAACCTGTTCAATGACCTTAATGAACATGGCAAAAAATATCTTAATCTGATCATTAGACACAAGTTACTCAAATGCAATCTGGATTCAAGTGTTGTGTGTGTGTGTGTGTGTGTGTGTGTCTTTTTTTTCCATTTTCTAGAACCGCTGATCGATAAAAGATCAATCGGAATGATATTACAAGAAGTCTGTGGTTCCATTCACCAGCATTTATACAATCTGAGAGTCTAGTGATTTCCACTTAGCAATATACTGACCTATTGTTTGACCACATCTCCATGTTATAAAACAAAAACGAAGCGAAAACCTTTAGCGTTAAGCTCTGTTATCGGTAATAGACCAGTGTCTCTGTGTCCTCTAGCTATTATTCTCATGTACAAATATTGATATCAAAAGTTATACAGCACAATTCTCACCATTTTTCCTTTACAAGAACTTTGATTAGTGAACATTAAATGATCCACAAGTTTAGATGAAACCAAAAGAAAAAAATGGTGCCGGCCTCTTGAAATCAACGATAGAGAAACACAAGAAACTCAAATCTGCTTCAGGCACAACTTAAATAAAGGCATTTGTGAAATGATCATATCAAATATGGAGCTTATGTCCGGTACCCATAGGCTTAGAACCAAAACAAAAGAAAATGCTATGACCACTTTATTTACAAACAGCTAAAATCTCTGACAGATTCATGCTTCACTTCACAACCTGAATTTGTCCTTAAAGTGCATGCAATAATAAGCAGTTTTACCAAGTGGGATCTTGAATTGTGATAAAGAGAAACTGGTTGATCAAGCTGATGCCAATCGATCCTACATATCAACGGAAAAAAACGGTTGCCTAGAAAAAGTGAGGGACCACAGTATACTGTATGCATAAGCACAATATGGAAGTATGAAGAAAAAGTAAAAAAATAACGCATAAACTCTGACCTCATCCAGTGACCCCCATACAGTAATGTTATCCACATTCAGAGCATTAAAATAATCCAACTTCATGAAATAAACCTTGTAAATTAAAAGACGAAGCAGCTTAACACCACGGGGGGGGGGGGTCCGCAGCTCACATTCCACAATGTCCCTCCATGTAACACACACGTTTAGCATCATATGAACATGATGGGTTTCTACTTAAACATATCAAAGTGCCCATTTTACCAAAATTTCCTGATTTATTCATTTCATACCAAAAGGAGGAAATGGCATGGAGGAAAAACAAAAGAGTCTGTTGTTCTGAACACATACGTTTTGAGTTACACTGACTAGGTTTGATTTTTATTGACATGTTGTTGTTGTTGTTGTTGTTTCTTTTGTTTTACTTTCCTCCTTCAAGTTTCACAAAAGAAGTTCTCATTGCACGAGACACCTCGATTCAAAGATGCAATATCTGCGAGACAAGAAAAGCAATAAGAGAAAGTTTCCAGCTCTGTCGCTGTGGGGCGCGGCAGAAGGCGGAGTGGGGCGTGAATAGGGGCGTGGATGTGTTCTCCTCCAGAGATAAGTCCACTTTCATCTGTTGTCTTCTTTGGGGAAGTCCAGAGATCCCAGGCTTCCAAAGCCAAGACTTCTACTTTCCGTGTCAAAGGCGTTCATTTCTCTGTCCTGACGTTCCAACAAGTGCTTGATCTTCTCAGTGCGTTCCTTCTGAAGCGCGGCCAGTTCCTCCTCAATCTGCAATCGAAAGATATCACGGCAGAAATTTCATCATGTGGAAATCGGAGTGGTGTTCGTCAAGAGATTAGAAATTAACAGTTCCCAATAGCGAAGCCCTGAAGGCTGGTGCACTATAGGTCATCAATCCTGTCTCCTCCATGTAAGCAGCTGGGACACAGGCCGAAGGAATATCTCCTCTCATGTCTTGAATATATTGGCTTCATTTCTGGATGATGAAGACATGCCGTGCATCTTTATTTACAGTCCATGGCTTTGCCCGTTGACACGTCTTGTTGCCAATGACTTCAACAGAAATAACCCAGGTTGCCATGACAATAATTGTGGATATTCATGAGGATTACATTTACAGTTTTTACAGGCGGGAACCTGGAGAGTTTCATTGTGGTTCTGTTGGTCACATAAATGAAGACATTTGAGGAAGTCTCCTTGGACATGAGTTGAGCTTTATAACCCAAACAACGAAAATGAAACTTCTTGGAAACCTGTGGCTCTGAGGTTAGGGTGGGTCGTCCTCAAAACAGAAGCTCGGTGGTCCGAGCCTCTTCGTTCTGCATGCCTGCAGGGTGCCTCTCTATCTCGTACTGGAAGCTTGTACCGTTCTCACAGAGAATCACAGATCAATGGCTTCACATGGATTTTTTTTAACGCTCCTGTACGTTTGTTTTTGTTTTTTTTTTTTTGAGCTTTGCACACAAGAGTTTATATAACTGACAGATATAGTCATCAGATATTCCAGCAAACCAAAACTGTCATCTGGGTTGTAATGAGCACTGTGGCCTCTAGGGGCCGCTAAAGACTCATTCAACTGTCACCATGAGAGCGATTAATCTGCTCCTCCGCATTTATCTATCCACTGCCTATGCTGAGGTCATTTTTGATATAGTTTGGTGTTTCAGAACGGAGTCCATCTCAAACCTACCTTCTGTTCAAGGTGCGCTCGGCGTATGGAGACCTTCTGCTCCAGTTTCTGCTGCTCTCGCTCGTGTTGGGTCTCCATCTGCGACTTGGTTTTTCTCTGGTAGGCGTCCAGCAGCTCCATCTCCTGCTTCAGCTGCTGCTTCAGAGCTTGGCACTCGGCTTCCTGCTCCTCATCCAGTCGCATCTAGAGACAAATGAGCCGTGAGCCTAAGCCGGTTCGATTTCAGCAACACTGTCAACAACGGCACGTTGGATTTTCTGGAAAACGACTGATGCATGTGTTGAGGTCCAGTTTGCAACTCAAGACAAGAAGCTGCAGGGCCCTCGTACCGCTTGTGAAGCCATCATCTCGTTGATGCTCTGCTCGTACTGCTCGGCCAGCACGGCCAGTTTGCGCGTCTGCTCCTCTTTCAGGCATTTCAGGATGTTCTTGTGGTCGCCCTTGGGGGACACCTCCAGCTGATGGTTCCGAAGAGCTTTGTACTGCTTGTTCTGCACTTTGCAAGTGTCCTGGAACTGTTTCTTGATCTGCATCTCCAGCGCCTGCAGGGGGAGACAGAAATCATTGATGCACACAAAGTTACCAGGCTATCGCCTCACTAAATAACCAGCTACACCAGTAAAGAAAACTCTACGGGCACCTTGAGGTTTCTGGGCTGCTGCCGCTGCTCCAGGCTGTGTTTCCTGTGCAGCTCCCTCTGCCGCCGGCCGTTGTACTCCTCCTGGTTTTCCAGCTCCGTCTGATGCTGCAGCCGCATGAGTTCAATGCGCAGCTTCTGCAGCATCTGCAGCTGCCTGCGCTCCAGGTCCTGTGTGGACTCGTCCTGCCGGATCATCAGGGCATGTTCCATCTCCTTCTGGGTCCGCTTCTTGTTCAGCTCCTGGAACAAGAGGTCGATGGATTGCATTCACATGCCCACAAACCCTCAGACCTGTCCTCCGTTTTAACTTCACATGCTTGAGTCTGGCGCGCACTCACGAAGATGACAGGCAATCGCTGCACTTGGCTCTAGCTTTATGAGGTGTCGTTACCTCTCGCAGTTGCTCCTGTTCGAACTCGTGCTTCCTGACCAGACTTCGGCGTTTGAGGGCCCTGCAGCTGCGGTCATAGACCAGCCTCTGCTGGGCCAGCAGGTGAGCTTCCTCCTCAGCCTGAGAGCGCTGCATTGTTTCTTTGTGCCTGGACAGACGCTCCTGCTTCTCCTCCTTGGGTGTGCAAGCGTCCTCACTCATCTCCTTGACAAACAGGGAAACACAGTGATATCCTCTGAGGACGCGGGCTACTGTAACGGGCAGGTTAATACACTTTGTTCGTGATATTTACCTCTTTGATCTTGTCTTTGCAGAGCCTGTACTCCTTTTTCTGGTTGTCTAAGAAAGACGTCAGCTCCCTCTTTTGCTGAGCAACGATCTGTTGCTGGATCCTCCTCTCTTCTGATGCAACGGACTTCATCTGCGAGGAGACATTTCAAAACTGAACCTTTCACCAGAAACGAAATCCCTGTCTCCACCTCATTCATGAGAGACAGCTGGAGGGCCGTACCTCTTTGTCCGTTTGAGCAGCGTGCCGCTTGGCCAGTCTTTCCAGCTCAATGTAAGTGTTGTTCGCATGTGTCTCTAGTTCCTTCTGCAGCCGGAGCCTATGCTCATCCATCTCGGCCTTTAGCCTGTTCTCCAGGGCGATCAGCTGCTTCTGGTGCTGCCGCCGCATGCGCTTGTACCCAGACATCTGCTCCCGCAGCTCAAAGTCCTGCTCATGCTCCTGGATCTACCTGATGACCTAGACAGAGCAACACGAGGAGAGAAGTCAAAGACACAGAGCGACTGCCATGGAGGAGACGAGGGAGAGCTGGTAAGTCAGAGGTTGAGGCCTAAAAGAAGACCACGGGAGCACTGCTGAGGTAAAGGAGAGCTCTTTCAAAGAAAAGTAATAGATGCAGCCGCGATTACACAAGGTGAAGCGGAAGCCTCACTTAGAGTGGTATCAAAATAAAAAGGTTCTACTGTTTCAATCCCATTAAAAAGACACAGTTGTCCAGTCAATTCATTATTACTGCAGCTCAGGAAATTTTCAAAGATCAGCTCTGTCGTAATCTGACCTCCAGAGGTGACCGGCTGTTTTCTGTCAGGGCTCTGGCTACATCTTGTTTTCCTCTTTTCTCTCCTCCTCCAATTTACTTTCAAATTGTTTCTCATTGTTTGCCTTTTAATCCGTTTCCTGATTTGCCTCCAATTATTTTCAACTTGAAATTCAATCACCTTCCTACTATGTCTTGAGAGGTTCCATACAAATAAAGTTTATTAGATCCCATATGAAATTCTCCATAAAACGTTGAATCACCCATTACAGTGTGCCTTCCAATCAGCCAGGAATATCCAGACCTCTTCAAACATCGGGATTGTGACCCAACAATCTGAGACGACGTGTGGAAAAGCACCTTTTAACACAATCTCTGACACAAACTCAATCCCATTAGCAGCAGACGGCGGGCAGAGATTTGCACATGGACGTTCGTACGAATGCATAAAAGCAAGAGGCAGAGAGAGGGAAGCTGAGGATGGAAAAATGACATCCATTAACAGGATACGGTTGCCATGACTACAGATGTACAGCTGAGAACACAGACACCCCCCCCCCTCCCCTCCACCAGCACGCACGCACGCACGCACGCACGCACACACACTCCTCTCACACACGCGCACTCGCGCGCCCCGTCCGCGTGCACTCGCACACGTAGCCCTATTTTCCATGCAGGGGAGAGGGGAGCTGCGTACCAAAGATGCTGATTTGATGGTGGTGGCGATGTGTTCACGGGTCTTGCAGTCGGGAGACCGGCTCTTGTGAGAAGTAGGCCGCAGCTCTGGCCTGGTGTCCCCGTGCACAGCCTCATCCCTCACGCAAGCATGGTCCTGCAGGGGGGGAGGAAAAGGGGGAGATCGTGGGGCTGGGTGCTTCCCAGGCCCTCCGCACTCGCTGTTCCTGCCTGAGCCGCGATCACTGGCGAATCTCCCTGAATGCAGCACACATCCAGCGTCAAATGCATCATTCCCCCCGGCTACTGTCTGCAAGTCCTTCCTAAGAGAGAAGAGGGCATTGCCAAACAATTGTGCAAGGCAGCACCAAAAAAAAGAGGCAGCCACAGGATGGAGTCGGGTTTTCTTTTTTTTTTTCTTTTCTTTCTTTTTTTTTTTTTTTTTTTTTGCTTTCTGGCGTCCCCCCCACCCCTCTCTCTTCCCACAGAGGAGGAACCAAATGGCTCCGGTGGATAAGGGTGAATTATGCAATGCCTACCATTGATAATCGGAGAGCACGGGGACGCGTTCTGCTGCCACTCTTCTCTTCCGCCTCAAAACGCAAGAAATGTTTGGGAGGATAAAGACTTCTCCTGTGCGCCCATGATCGCGTGTGGTGTCGCGGGTAAAAACGCTGGAGTCAGACGGTGAGGCGCATCCGAACATGTTTTTATTTCCCCGAATCTGTCGCCCGGCGATCCGCTTGTGTTCCACTCGAATTTCTGTCCTACATTTACGCACTTGGTCATGGTAGGTGGTTCTGGTGCCTTCTATTCATCTCTTTCCTCTGTCCCCTGCTACACTCCCCCTTCCTTTAAAGAGACACCGCAATACTACAGCCTCCTCTCAGCAGGAGCAAACTTCCACCTCCCACTGTGGGCTGTTAGGAAGAATTCCAATTAGGAGTTGTCACGAGAGAAATGATGCTGGTGATGCTTTCTTTAGTGTGTTGCATCTAAATTGTATGAATTGTTTTCTAAACTCTAGAATAGACCCCTTTTGTATTTAAATAGGATATATTCATATTGGGAGGGCGTCCTCTCTCTTTTTACAGCAAACTGGACAAACTAAACTTTTCGAGATTTTCAGCCAGCTGAAGACAAACATGTGTTGTCTGTCATGTTTGGAAGAGTAGGGTAAAGTGGGGGGGGTGCAACACGCCACGTCAGCACTAGATGTCACTAAATTCTACACACTGAACCTTTAACTACCAGCACAGCTCGAGCTACTTCAGAGGACAGCCAGCAGCTGCCTTACAATGCCAGACACCAAAAAATCCATAGCAACCAAACAGTCTTCTGTTCACACATTTTCATATAAGTTATTTCATTCAACTTAAGTGACTTGATACCTCTGGTTGGAAACTGGACCAAATCAACCAAGTAATTGCAGTAAGTTGTATTTGTATGATGTCATACAAACTTTACCCACAGGCTGAGCAATAACTTGTCATGTAAAACTCCAAACACTAGGTGTCACTGTTTACTTTTGAATGACTCTTCCTTCCTCGGCCGAGCTCTTCGTCTCTCTCGGATGAAGCTGTGCTGAGAATTTCACGAGGAATTTAAAGGTCCTTGTTTTCAGATTCACATCAAACTTAAAGTAAACAGAGGACGTTTGATTTCTTGTGACACACCGGTAACAGCTGACAGACGTCTACAGTGAGCGCCTCACATGGAGGAAGTAAATGAATAATCAGAGGAAATAGGATTTCATTAATATACAGATGAATGAAATAAAACAGAAGTGGTTCCTTCTAATCTTTTAATTTGAGATGCATCAGCAACAAAAGGAGAAAGGTTCATTCCGCACTATTCTTATGGAAGGAGCTGTTTAATACAGTTTAACGTTATATTATAAGAGGATTCTCTGCCTTAAAACTCGACCCAAGTCGTTTCTATGTTCAGCTACTCTATCCTGTAGAGGACATGTAACACCATGTTCAAATATTAAGAATCAAAGTCATCTATTTTTTGATGAGTTTGCATCTTTTGTTACTGAAGTGATGGCTATAGGAGCAGGAAAACAAACAAGTTACAGGACATCACATTGAGTTAGCGGTCACTAACTTCAGTGCTACTTAGCTCGCTAACTTGAGCTCCATCTTGTTGCGCTGGTCTCAGGTCAGACAGAGTCCTGCCTCTGTCTGACCTGAACAGGTATGACGAGCTCGTTGGCCACCTCGCTGACGGCCGTCCCGGGGACGGGGGCCTCCACTGACAGAACTCCATCACCGGACAGGGACGAGCTGATGTGCTGCAGGTCCACCCCCTGCGGCAGCCTGGGAGAGAGTCAAGTAAACATCTGTGCTCTAAATGTATCTAATATAAGAAAATTGCAGAGATGTGACATTTAAATGTTGAACTGACTTGTATTTCCTGTTGAAGCACCTTGACACAGAGCCATGCAGGTCTTGCTTTTCTTCATGATTTCCTTCAAACACAAGCACACATTTTAAGTAAAATACAATTTAAATATCAACATTACACATATGTTTATGACGTGGTTCAATAAAAGAAGCACAGGCATCACCTGATATCTGCAGGTACCCCTCCTTGGCCGTGACTGTAATCTCTTCAGGTAAGAAGTGGGTGACGTCCAGGTTGATCTTCCAGCCGTCCTGCCCAGTGCGGATCTCTGACACCCCACTCGTCAGTTGTTTCGGGGCCTTTGCCTGAGCGCCGAGCGGAGGCAGAAACGGCGCCTGTGTGTACCCAGGCCAGGAGAAGGAGGCCAGCCTGGTCTTTGCCCAGTCTAGCCAGTCCACATCGCTGGGCTCCAGAAAAGGAGGGAGGCCAAAATCCTGCGTGAAGACGCGGCTCGGCTGCGTCCAGTTTGGGAAAGGATCCCAGTTGACATCTCGGCGGAAAATGGGACGGGATAGTATTTTATTTTCTTCGCCCATGTCCCAGAAAACAAGGTCCGAGTCGACGAGAGGGTTTTTGAAAATGCAAGGGCCGTAGCTCCACCCTGACAAACAGGTCTGGATTGATGACCTGGACACCGAACAATCGAGCAGCTGTATTTTTATTCTCTGGGCGAGCAGGGGCCTGATTTGGCATTTATACCCCTGTGATTCATTTTAACACTCGTCCGGCAGCGAGTGGGATCTAGGTGATGAGAAGGCTCTGGTATGTCCTCAGCTGGGAGGTTACTCCTCCGTCGCCTTGGAGCCTGGATGGGGAAATGCTAATTATTTGTATTTATATCTCTGGAGTGTCTGTGGCAAGTTGTTGGCCCGTGACTCCGGACAGTTTATTCAGCAGCGGCCTCTACAGTCTCGTCACATAGCGGTGCTCTTTGTCCATAGAAATCACAGCTTTGTGTTACGTGAGGGAACAGTGCGTACATCCGCAGTCACACAGTAAACAACCCAGTTAAACCCTGTTTCCAAACCAAGGCCTGAACAACCCCAGACCAAACAAGCACCACTCCTCCACATATTTATATGTAAGATAATCATTCTATATTATCAGGATAGGCCGTGTTCACATCCAGCTCCAAGTGCCGGGCAGGGAGACTGACGCGGTGAGGTGGAGCTGAGGAATTTGACACCGACAGCATCTTTGTGTTATGTCAACTAACAAAACAAGCTTTGGAGGAATAAATCAATGAGCTATTCCTCGCCATCAGAGAGGAATGGTATTTATTAATGAGGTAACTTTTCCATCAACACGCATGAGTCACAGCGTTTCATCAGATGAACACAACAACACAGGTGACGTCGTGTTTGGAGGAAGTAGTTATATGATGCGTTGAGTGATAATCAGACACTTGAGTTGAATATGGTTTATCTTAGCTGACTTTATTGTATTTTCTTTATTATGTATCTTATATTTTATGTAACCTTTTTATCAGTCTAGTTTTTACTAATGTATTGCGTTCACTGTCCTCTTAAGTTTGAAGTCCAGTCACTATAAAGATTCAGGAATTAAGTGAGGACATTTTGGCGTCAGGAGACGTTCAACCCGTTAAACTGCAATGAAACTCAAATGGATGCCGCAAACTTAAGTTCACAGGAAAAGACGAATGTCCACTTAAATGTCCATGAGGTCAATCAACAAGGCTTGGAAAAAAAGTCAAAAAAGAAAAGGGCTCACCAGGGAGGGGCTGAGGAAGAGGGGAAGAACCAAGAGGTGACCAAAAGCTTTCACGTTCCTTCACTCGCACTTTATACTGGAATCCTCGTGGGTTGGCTATCACCGTAAGCATGAAGCGAATATCCCCTCTATCCTCAAAGGCACAAACCCAGCTTCCTCCCGTCTACCCCAAACGAGTCACCTCTCTTTGTTCCTCTAAGCCCCGCCTCTTTACACCTGTGACCCGGCAGTAGAAATCACCTGTGAGGTGTCGTCATTATTTAAAGACGGTTTCATTTCACTTCCTGATGCAAAGATTGGATATTCCACAAAAAAAGGAATGAGAGAGAAAATTCACCCACGTGTTTGTCCCTGGACTTTGCGTTTGGGCCTGTTAATCATCTCATGACCTCTCGGACGCATCAGGTGGCACTACAACCTACACACAATATATATGAGCAGCCTCTGTTGGTCATACTGACTGCTCAGTATACTTAATAGAATAAGTTTATTGTCAGACAATTTTGAAAAAAATAAACTGTTAAATAATATCGATCAGTGTTTGAGGTCAATGCACAAACAACACACAGAGAATACAGTACATTTCTCAGTTGTTACTTCTGAAAATACAGAGGTAAAAAGGAGTATATTCTCTTCCTGACTTCAATAAAAGTGGAGTGGTGAAACACTTGAAGGAGGCAACAAAAACTAAATCTGAAGTTTTTAGAGTGACTGCCAGGAAGTATAAAAATGTCAAACTATAGACATTTTTCATCCAGGGAGGATCCAGGGTGGTTAGAAGGACTCACTCGTCACGGCTTGGTTTAAACGTGCAGCTTTCCTGAAATTAGAGCAAAAAAAATAGAGTTAGTTCATGTATTTATGTCGAGAAAAGAACGTTTCAGACACCGTAGCGCACCTTCGTTTCTGTTTCCTGGAGCTGAGGACGATTGTCGTTATGATAACAATCAGTGCCAGAGCCCCGATGATCGAACCGGCCAGGATTCCTGGGAGTTTACCTAAAATACGACACAGGTGCAAACCAGAGGCTCTCAACAGAAGCAAACTCAGTTTGACAAAATGGAGTGGATTTGATGGATCAGAGGTCATGAAAGAGATTTTTTTTATTCATTCAACATTTTAATCCCTCAGCTGATTCCATGGATCACATGACACACACACACACTCTCACATGATTTATTTTAAGTACAAATCAGCGGAGAAGATGGAGTTCATTGTTTATTCATACTGGGAACGCAGCTTGTCTCTTTTCCAGACCAGTGGCCGTCCTGTTGGCACACGCGCTCCGCCGACCCTTGCAGGGCGTAGCCGTCATTGCAGGAGAGTCGAACCATCGCTCCTTGTAAATACGTGGTCCCCTCCTTTTTACCGTTGTCCGGCGGTGAGAGCCAGCCACAGGACTTCACTGCAGAGCGACAGTAACTATGGCAACTTAGAAATGTTGCGAAACACGGGACACTGAGACGTCCTGGTCATGTGGACACTAACCTGGCTGCAGATCCTTCACGAGCGAGACGTGCCTTTGGAAAGACACTCTGGTGGCGTTTCCCATCCTTGGACTGCGACCCACCAGGATATCAAACCTGCGGTGCAGAGGAAACCATGAGGAAATGAACCGCTGTGACATTGCTGTGTATAACGAGTAACAGTACATTCTTGCGTACATGCAGAACTGAGCTCCGTCTCCTGTGCATATCTCTGACGCCTGATTGTCTAAAGGATCGTCTGGATTCACAGGGACCGAAAACTCTGGAATAAAAGTGTGGTCGTGTCTGGGAGCATAGTAGTATGTGTCCAGAAGATACGCAGAATCATACGTGAACAAGGCAGACGCATTGAATACGGCCCCTGTAAGAAAAGAAAAAAAGAAAGGCAAATTTATAAATAAAAACAGATTAAGGACACGTGCATTCATCACAGGCATTAATCAAAGGTTTCATAGATTTCTTACAGCTCGCCCCAAAGCTGAACAGCTCCTCTGGATTGCTTTGGTTCCTCACAAGTACGCCGTTGCTCAGGACGAGGTCGTCCGCGGCGTCACCGTTCATCAATCCCAGCAGGCCGAGGGTGGAGTTTTTGAACCCCTCTGGCAGCAGCACGGTGGTTGTCATGGTTCCCCCCATCAGTCGCACCTCCACCCCGGCTCCAGACGGGAACATCACGGTCACGTTTGTCGAGACAGGAGAAAACACAAACACGCCTGCAACAGCAAAATATTATATCAAGAACTTGACTGTGAGGCCAGGCTAGTGGAAGACCCAGTAAGGGACAAGCGGTCGAAGATGACTGAATGAAAGGATCGTCAGATGCAGCGGGCTGAATCTCACCGTGCAGGTCCATCCAGCTCTGCTCAGCGAAGGACAGGGCCTTTTGGTTCTGCAGCACTTGGAGGCCGTTGTGTCCGCTGACGAGCCGCACCTCAATAACATCTGAGTGCGCCTCCCTCATGGCCACGGCCGTTAACTGTGTCGCTTTGATGGTTTCTAACCGTGGAAGATGCACGAGACTTTAGGGGGACACAGTAGTTGTGGTAACAGTACACACGGTGGTGTGTATTTTAGATTCAGTCACTCACCATTCACAGATTCTGTTCTGCCTTGGATGGTCAGATTCTTCACTGGTGAGGTCACCAGAGTGTATTCCCCTTTACCGTTGAAGGAGTAGCTGACGCCGTCGAACGTGATGAAGTGGGGATCTCCAAACACCACAGCTGTGTCACACACAAACGTCACGTCATGACACAGAACCCTCCCTCTTCCGAACAAACACATAAACTGCCTCCGCGGTGAGCGAATCACTGACCCGAGCTGGGCGACTGGTAGCGTCTGCAGTCGCTGGAGGGCCGGTGCTTGAAGTAGTATCCGCAGTTGTCCGACCACAGGCAGCAGTAGTAGAAGCTGAGCACGTCATACACCCAGTGAGACTGGCCGGGGATGCGAGGGGGTCTCCTGAAGGGAGGCGAGCCCCAGTCGTGGGCTCGGTCCGGAGTGCTCCCCCCGATGGAGTCCGCCGTCAGGACCTGGGCGCCGGTGCTGTCATAGCAACACTGTTGTCCCGCACCATACCTGGGACTGAGGGTAGGGTTAGAGAACACGTTGTTGCGTTTACGATGACAAAGCAAAAATCCATCCATCCGAGGGATGAAGGGGGGGCAGGGCCAATCCCAGTGGACATTGGACAGAGGCAGGACCAGGTGCCCATGGTCTGGTGTCAAACAACCCTCAACAACATGCACACTCAACACAAACGGGCCAGGGTTCAAACCACTCAACGTTCTGCCTCAATGGCTGCTGGGATTGGCTCCATCCCCTCAAGGGCCTCAGAGGACTTGCCCTCTAGATAAGTGATGTGATTATCTCCATAATCACGTGCTTTTCTCTCAGTAGCTCCGATTATTATTATATTGCTCCAGGTGCCATAAATTATTATGAGTTATAGTTAGAGCTAAATGTTTGTTAATGCAGGATAAGGTGGATATTTACAGCTTATTACAACATTTTATTAAGGTAGCTTTTTCTTAACTGAAGGCAAGATTTTCTGAGTCAGTGTTTATTGGCGGCTCTCTAATTTAACCAGAATCAGTCGTTACCACCAGTCCTCTCCATCCTGTAAAGGTACAGCACAACATGTTGAACGGTGTGTTTACAGTGTCTCACCTGGCTTGTATGGCCCTCACACAGTGAACACTCCCAGGGTGGTAGGTGCAGACACTCCCTTTCTCTATGTCACAGCCATAATCAGTCTGAGGAGAGAGAGAGAGAGATGCAACATTTTTAAAGGACCGTTCACTGAATTAATGTTTGAACTACAGTTCATGAACCGCCTGTAAAATTGCCTATAAAATTCACCCTTCCCTGTTTTCTCACTGGAAATTGATTTCCAGATGACTGACCATGTTGTACCAAATAAAGCAGTTCAGAGTCCCTCACTCTAAATATTTACAGACCAACACCAGCCTATGGAAAAATATTTGCTGTGTCCTGAAGCTCGGGGTGATCAGTGGGAAGAGCGGACATCTGGACACTGTGTCCCAGTGAGACGCCATGCTCTCACCTGCAGGGCTCCCTCCTCCATTCTGCCACATGATTTCTTGTCATGATTATCTGCCATTAGTAGACTTCTGGCTTTAAACAAGCAAACACTTTTCCTCATGGTAAAGCAGAAAGATAAAAATAAAAATCTGCAATGAAACATGTAAATGCAATGTCCTTTCACAAGAAGATGCTTCTTGACTTTGAACTGCCGAGAAGAAGTGAGTATTAGCCACAGGCCAAGTACAATTATCATAAACACATAAAGTAATTACAAACTTTTATCTTTTATCTATCTTTAATCAGTAACATAATTCCTGATAAAGTGGGTCCATATGAGCATCTGGGTCCACACACACACACGTGACTTAACTGCCTCCGCCCAGGGGGTTATGTCTTCACCCCTGACCTTTAGTGTGTGAGCAGGATTACGCAAAAACTACTGAACGGATTCCATGGGCCTAGAATGAAACCGTCACATTTTGGTTTAAGTCTAAATTGTGCAGCTCTTCACACTTACATGAAACCTCCCGGTGTCGGCTCTGGCCTGGGCCAGGGTGCAGGGGCAGTCTATGATCTCACTGAGGAAGTTGGGCAGCTTTTTTTCCTGCAGGTCCCAGGCTAAACACTTGTCCAGGGCCCAACCTGCCGAGTTCTGCCTGAACTTCTCCTCCAGATGCCAGGCAAGAGCATGATCCTCTGTCCAGGCAGCTTGAACATTCCTAAATGAAACGACAGCTGCTAAATACTTTTTAAACTTTTTTTTTTTTTCGACGTGAGGAGATAGAATTTCAGTCGTACCACAT
Source organism: Pseudorhombus dupliciocellatus (assembly GCA_016785235.1). Lineage (NCBI taxonomy): Eukaryota > Metazoa > Chordata > Actinopteri > Pleuronectiformes > Paralichthyidae > Pseudorhombus > Pseudorhombus dupliciocellatus. Next base: position 409,832 of record JAFBJW010000607.1, on the reverse strand, counting down.
GCCATCGGAGTAGTTACTGGAGCTGATGCGCACAGAGCCAAGCTCCCAACTGGAAAAGCCGTTCTCTGCTGGTTTGGGCAAAAAGCTGAAGGATCCATTGTTGGGCTGATGCTTGGCGAGCGAGTACAGATACTGCCATTGCCCCAGCCACTTGTCTGAGTATGGCTCTCCTGTAGACAGGCGGCACGCAGGTGCTCAGTGTTTTCCACTGCTGAGTGAGCATCAGGTGTTTGTATCCTCCACAGTCGTACTCACCGATCTCCCTGTATCCCCACAGCTCGACGTTGACCCTCTCAGCTCTGACCAGAGACGTGTCCCAGGTCATCTTCAGAGTCCCTCCGACTTTAGGCGTGCCGTAGTACTGCCACTGGGTCGAGTTGACCAGAGTCGCCTTGAATTTAGAGTCTAACTTGCCAGTGTGAACTGTAGCAACGCAAATAAATGAAATACATTAAGTACTAATACTGATTTATATTCTGTGTATTCCCGTTACATAAATAATCCCAGTACCTGAGAGCCAGGCTCCAGTTCTTCTGAACGTGGCGCCATTATCTGAGGAGATGAGCAGAGGGATCCATCCTGTTTCATAGAGAAGAGGGGAGATACAGTGGCCTCGACTGCTGTCATCCACATACCCCACCGTGTCTGTCACATGGTTGAACCTGCCAATTTAAAAGAATTAAAATTGCACAAAAAGTTTTTTTCTTCTTTTTTTGGTACTATCATTGGAAAATATAATAAAAATACCTGTATGAAAGTTTTTTCTGGGCCTTGAAAATAAATGCTCTAAATGAAACGTTACCTGCAAACAATCTGGGAGCTTTGGTTGAAAGTTGCTTCCAGGATGATAAAATCTGTCCCACCAAACGAGGTCCCAGAATATGGGGAGATGCTCACACAGTACTCTTTATAGTCCGTGCAGCAGGTCTTCAGGGACGTGCACGTCGGGTGACACGAACAGACATTTAGTTTGTTTCCACAGTTTCTCTCACATGTCTGCCCTGTCCCATGTAAAGAAAACAGATCAAAACATATGGTAATTTAGTCAGCATTTAATAAATACAACTGAAAATATATTCATTTAGAATGGAAATTTACAACTGAAAAATATAGTATTATTATTAGTAATATTTAGTATAACATTTTTGCAATTACAATGATTTTTATGAGAGTTCATCCATCTTTCTCTAATGTTTCACCATCTTCTACCATCCTCTATGTCTGATGAGGCAGCCAAACAATAAAATTAGACATTAGACACAATCAACGTTGACTTTGAACTATTTAGAGGTTTGCGAGTACCAACCTGATGTCGTGTAGATACATGAAACCAGGAGGACAAATATTACTGCGGCAAATCTTTCCATTGTACCACAGTGACAGTGTCCAAGGTTTCTGCTCGCCGCTCCTCTGCAGGCTGCGTGTGCAACAACTTAATCACTGTTGGAAAACACTCAGCAGTTTCTCAAACCTTGAATCTTTATCACATGCATTTAAAAACAAGGGTTTAATCATTAGCCAGGAGTTAAAGTGACAATGATTTACTTTGGATGTTACAGCGGACAAGGAGGATGTCTTCTTTTTTTTTCAAAGAATATGATACAGGCTATGATATGCAATCCTTATAATCCAGCAGTAAATCAGGAGCAACAATTAAAGGGATCATTATTAAAGATTTGCAGAATAGAGGATGTAGCATACATGCATACATAAATACACATAAAATAATTTCAAAATAAGGTTGATTGCTCTATTGATCCAATCAGAGAAGGTCAGGAATTATTAGACCCCGCCTCCAAGTGTCAGCCATGACACCCTGCACACTCTGTATAATATATTTCATGTACTTACTGTAGAGCAGTTAGTTTGATACTTTTACCTTGTTTAATTGCTCACTATGTATGTATTTACTGAGCCGTAGAACTGACAAAAAAGAGCCAGTAGGTGGAGCTGCTGCCCCAGAAATCATCAGCACTGTGTCAGAATGATTCTGATTCTGGTTCCTGCACTGATGCTGAGTCAGGGTTGGTTTACATGTTTTAATGTAAAGTTACAGCATGGGTGAGGTGTTATAGCACAAATACATTCATGGTTGCACACATGAAATATGCCTCTCTAACTGGTGTTGTCTAACATTTAAGATACAGGTTATAAAAAAAATACAAGTGCTTCTCTTCATGTTGAGTTTGTTCACATATAGATGATTTTACACAGCACATATTAAGAACAAGCAGAGCCCCTGGTATATTGGGTTCTGCTGTGAGCGGTGTTCTCTCTACTGTCGAGGGATTGGCAGTAATTATGTAACAGTAGCCTCTACAGTACTTGGATGCAATATGCACAAATTCCACATTTGTTTGCAACAGGATTACACATCAAACAATCATGGCCGTTGAGTCAGGATTTGCAGCTTTGTACTTGCATCATAATCTTGTCTTGGTCCTCGTCGATTCCTGAAAAACACAAAGAGCTTGTTTGCTTGTTGGCAGCTTTGATGGGAATTGAACAGTGTCTGTACTCACCACCATCAGGTGGCCGTTCTTTGCTCTGTACACGATGGACTCCTGGCCACTCTTAAAGTCCACAAAGCCCTCTCTGCCTGGCTGGATGTCGAACCGCACGCTGCAGAGTGACAAGAACCGTTTCACACGAGAGTAAACTCACTCGTCTTTCACCGTTTGGACGCGCGCCTCTGTGTCCCGTACCTGCCCTGCACCACTCTGAAGCAGTTCTGCTTGTTGGCAGTAACACTCAGCTTGATCAGGGTCTCAAACAGGAAGTCACACTGCAGCACCAGATCCCCCTGAGAGAACAAACACCAGTCATTCAGCTGACCCTGTTGATTTTTACAAAAAGCCATGAAGTCACGTCTGAGGGCTGATCCCCGTCTGATCCGGGTCTGTCCCTGCTCATGGTCTCCTCGTGGTTTACTTGATAAATTTACAGTAACTGATTTATGACAAGACAAAGAACACAAAAAATCTTTGATCAGTGGTGAGTCAAGGGCCCAGACTGATATTTATTATGTATGATTAGTATGATAATAATATGAATGATAATAACAATAGTGTTTTTATATTGCATATACGTAGTACCTTTTTCTTGACATCATCACACGTGACATGGAGGATCAGGAAGTTGTCGTTCAGGTTGCTCACGGACACGCCTGTTTCAAACAAAAGAGCAACCATTTTAAATCATGACAACAAGCGCGTGTCCGTCACCCTGTCTCCTCACCCGTTACCTTTCAGAGAGCTGTAATCTATCCGCTGCTTGATCCTGGCCTCCTCCACCAGGTAGGCGGCTTCCAGGGTGAAGATGAGCTGCCGGAGACGAGGCCTGAAGCCGTTCCTGTCGTACTTCACGACTGGCACGCTGTACTGCGGGGAGAAGTTGCACGAGGTGAGAGGGTGGAGCGGAACCGTGTTAATGTGATGTGATTAATGTCAGTTTACCTTGATTTGCTCATGTCGTATCATCTGGAGCACTTTGATGTGTATGTCGTCTGTGCCTTAAGAAAAGCAGGGAAAGTGCTCGAGACTTACAGACTACTAGATATTTTTAAAATAACTTAAGTCAAATTTTTAGAAAATATTCTTGTGGTTGTAAAGCTATTCTGCAGTCTTACTGATCCTGGTGTCCAGGAACGGTCTGCAAACACTGGATGGGTAGTTTTCTTTCTTTCCTTTGAACATGGAGCTCGTCTGTAATTTTAACAGAAGCTGCAAACAGGGAGAAAAAGAAAAACACAAAGTACATTTTGTATGCTAACAAACAATATAATAATAATGTGTACTTTGTCTTGGTTTCATGTTTTCCACAAGGAAATAAATACAAACACCCATTTGTTTGGATGTGTGGGACAGACGGTGGCTCGTACCTGTGCCCTCCTCTGTGGAGTAATTTCTCGAACGTACTTCTGCACCATGTGGCGGATGTAGAGCTTCTTCAAGAGCTGTGACGCCTTTAAAATAAGAATCAAATGAGCTGTTTGATTTTACGGGCCTGACCACCAGTGAAAAAAAACAACCCACCTCCCGCATCACAGGCGGAGGCGTGAGCCACGCGTCTTTCTGCAGGACCGTCCTGGGAAGGTTTTCTATCAGCCGGGTGAGGTAGTTCTGCCTCACGTAGGCCAGGTACTCGGTGTTGTCCACGCAGGCCGGCTGATTCCTGGTCATGAAACCTTTGATGAACCTGAAGCAGATCAACAGACGGAGGACGTCTCAGCACAGACTACTGGAGAAATATGTCTTCACGGCCGTCCTCACACAATCAACTTACTTCTTGATGACTTTGACAGCCCATGCTCTCTTTTCTCGCTCCTTTCTGGCCATGATGCCTCTCCAGCAGTTCTCAATCTTAGTGGCTGTTGATGTCAGACAAAGTAAACAAAAGTTTAAATCCTCATTTAGTGAAGCGAGATACTATAGTTTGTACCAGGAATGACACACGTTGCCTCTCACCAGCTTCTCTCTGCTTCACGTAGTCTCCTTTCACCCTGTAGCCTTTGTACTTGGCCTGAATGCTTGTTGCTGCAATATAGTTTCCCACCGATTATCTCTTTGATGCTTTTACTCCTTCAATTGAAAATCGGCAGAACAACATCTCACCTAGCTTGTGTTTGCAGACCTGAAAGGCATCTTCTGTTGCAAACAGAGTTCTTGGATGGCGGATGAAAATCTTGGTCCTTTGGGAACAGATGGTGAAAGACTCATTACAGTAATTCCTGCATCCGCCAAAGACAGTCCGTGACGGCATGTGTTAGTACCTGCCCATCTTGTACTCTTCAGATTTGTAGCCCAAGTGTTTGACGAGGCGCTGCACCCCCTCGGCTGCCGTCCCTTTCCAGTTGGGCCAGGTGTCAGGACACAGAGGTTTATACCTGAGAACAAAATTACAGAATGCATCTGATGTCACATGCAGGACAACAAGTGGATCCATGTGTGCTGCACACCTCTGGAGGAAGATCTCATATTTGCGGCGGTAAGCAAATCCGGCGCGTCTGACCCTGAGGTGCTCCATCAGCCCCAGGTACTTCACCTGATGCCGCACCAACACGTCGTCAAAGCGTCCTGCAGGGGACACACCAGCAAGTGTCTAGTCCTAGTGCACATTTAAGTAAGACTCTGAGGTCTCTGAGGTGTCATGGGACACCTGGACTCACCTGGCTGCTTGGCTTCATTGGGTTTAATGCAGCGGACGTACCAGGGCTCTTTGGACATTAGGATCTCTGTCAAGCCCACAAGGCTGCTTTTAAACTGGGTCACCACCTCACAGGGGAAAACAGGATATGAGGACTAAAGGTTTGTGTCTTGAACTTGTGGAATTGTGTTATTTAATATCCTCATCTTACAGTTTCAGGTCTCTTCTTAGTGTCCGGCTCAGTAGAAGGAAAACAGAGCTTGATGATTGCATTTTTGGATTGTCTCATGACCTGGGGGACGACAGGAAGTCTGTCAACACGTCCAACACATGTCCATATACTGTCAGTTACGTGTGTGTTGAAGTGGAGAATATCATAAATCATTCAGCATCTTTACAAAGAAGTTGGCATTTGTGTTGTACCCTTGTTCACACACAAATAGAGGATTTAGATTGAATTCAATTTACCTCTTTCCCATTTCGATACAAGAGATCATTGTTTTTGTCCAAGAATCCTGAGAGAAAAATGAATAAATTCACAGTAAAAACGACACACTCTGATTCTCTAACTTTGCTCTACTTCTGCTACTGTTGCACAACCACTACTATTCATAGATTCATTTAATGGCCTTTGATACAAAAATACAGGAACAAAAATGTAGTATTTAGTTTCTTACCAACAACACAGTAGGTTACTTCCCCTGCATAGTGCAGGAGGCGGAAGTCTCCTCTGTCCAGGGTTTTCCTCGTCTTTTTGTCAGCGAGTTTATGTCTGCATGGAGGACAGGGAGAGTCGGTGAAGGTAATCAGGATGTTTAATGGTGATGTGATTATCTGGGTCGCACTTTATCCATGTGCTTTTACTGTAAAGCAAAAGGAGCTGGACTCACGTGAGGAAATGCGGGTGGCCGCCCATCTTTTCCTCCATCTTCTCCAGGAAGGTGAGATCGGTGGCTTCTCCCGGACGTAAACATTCCTCGTCCTGCGAGAGAGGATGGGCATGACATTTACTCTACTTTGTCGCCGCTGCACAACATGATGATCTTTGTCAACGACCGTAACTTGGTCACAGCTTTACCAATTGAGAGATGATTCCTCTGTGTTTCTCCTCCACAAGGTCACATATGATCTTGTTGTTGAAATATGGCACTGGTTCCCACTGAGCATAAAAATATGATATAAGAAAAGGTGTCTTGTAGCAGTGTGAGTCACTTGTGTAGTGAAAACATGAGGGACATGATTCATACTTCAATCCCCTCCATGTTGTACTCCTCCTGCTCTGATTTGAGGGTCAGCTGGATGAAAAGCTGCTGCAGCTTCTCATTGCAGTAGTTGATGCAAAACTGCTCAAAGCTGAAATGAATCGACAACAGCATCAGAATCCAGTTCCTGGTTTTTACGTGTGTCCGGTTGAAGAATCATCCAATTCTATTTTTTTGGTGATCTTACCTGTTCACATTGAAAACCTCAAACCCGTAGATGTCCAGCAGACCAATCACTGTCTTCCTGGAGGAATCCTGGATTTGATTTACAAGATAAAAGTCATCTGTATTTTATTTTACAAAATGTGTGTGATTAGTAGGGTAGCAGAGGGATAGGGGAGAATATTTGTTGGTTTTTTTTTCCCCACCCACCTTGTTGGCTAAAGATTCATTGATCTTGTTAACCAGCCAGTTGAAAGTGCGGCCATAGACGGCTTTGGCAAGAGCATCCCTGGCATATACTGCGTGGTCCACAGAGAAGGGAGTCAGCACCTTCAGCATTAGGGTGAGGGAGATGATTTAACTCAGACATTCAAAAACCACTCCACAACACAGGTTTTATGCTGTATACGGTATGAAGTCACCTCCTCTGATTTGGCTTCAATCTTCCTGTGGGTTAAGCCCTGTTGTAGCACCTGAGCAGGAATCCCCAGCAGCTGCACAGCAAAGGGAAACACAGCCGCTTTGTTTGACATCAGAAGGTTGAGATGAATGGTTTTAACACATCGTCTGTCTTCACGTACCATCCATCTGTCCATAGTCTGTACAGGGACTCACCTTTGACACCCAGTGCATCTCCTGGTTGGTGCTGAGAGTGGCGTGTCCCCGACTGTCTGCCTCAAACCTGATGTTCCCCAGGTGCAGCACGCTGGCGATGATTCCAAACAGGTGCTGTATGACACCCAGAGTGGGCACTGGGTTCTTCGACATGGTTTTATCACGTGTTAGAGTGTTGAGTCATTTACTGCCTCACCTCAATATCCTCCTCACTGAACTCTATGACAGAGAGAGCCTTCCGCACTGTCCTCCAGTCACTCTTATCGTTGATCGAGCTAACTTTGGCACAATCTCCCTGAAGAAGACGAACACAGAAGGTCAGAGTGAAGGTTCTTGTCACACCAGATATACAACAAGTGTTTGATTCCCCGCTGACCTGCACCAGGTATCTGTAGTGCTGGCAGCTTCTCTCTAGGCCGAGCCAGCGGAGCAGATCTTCCTCTCCTCCTTCCACCAGCTGATAGAAGATGTGGAAGTTTCTCTCTCCGTGGTTCTGATGGACCACGCGGGATTTCTCCAGCAGGTAACTGAGGATGTGGCCGCCGACTGCACCACCCTGAGGAAGACAGGTCATCTTTAACCCCTTGTCTATGCTCAGTGTTTAGGGCTGATTTTAATGTAATGTAAAGCTGATCAATCAGTCCACCTGGTGGTCAAACTGGATATCCATGTATTTCCCAAAGCGGCTCGAGTTGTCATTTTTCAGGGTTTTGGCATTTCCGAAAGCCTGGAAGATATAAATCGGAATTTATTCTTTAATGACCTTTTTTCTCATGGCAGCAACTTGGTCTGATGTGTCACTGACCTCCAGCACTGGATTGGAGAGAAGAAGTCTGTCTCGAACATTGTTCAGGAGCCTGGTGCTCGGGCAGCTCACCGCATAGTACTGCAGGATTTTCTTGGAGGCCTCGGTCTTACCGGCCCCGCTCTCCCCCGAGATAAGGATGAAATGGTTGTTGAACTCTGACAGCATGGTGCGGAAGGCGTTGTCTGCCAGAGCATAACTGAAAGTATATATTCAGTCAGGCTTTAGCATCAAGAATGGACATCAGGCAACTTATTTGGACATGTTTAGATCCTGTTTTTACTTGAACCAGAGCAGACCAGAAATCTTACATATGAGGTGGCAGCTCGAAGAAGTTCACTCCCATGTATGTGTCCATTTGCTTCTTGCTGTAGATGTCCAACTCTTTATATGGGTTGACCGTCACCAGCAGAGTCCCAATGTAGGTCTGCAGACAAAGACAAGGACAGGACGTTGCACTCTGCAACTCTTGCACATTTGATGACAGAGACGTGTTTTTCTCACAAGTGACGCGACTTTAGAAAGACCTCCAGCTGTGTGGTGGGCATGCATCATTCCACTGATAAGTGTTTTGTTCCTCTTATCAAAAGCAATAAGTTTGTTTAATCACTTATTGTGACCTTACAGACAGCTGTGACCTCCGGAATGCTCACTCTGCAAATGAAAAGAACAGGAGATGCTGTTTCAGCAGCGCGAGGTGCCAGATTCAGCAGAGGGCGACGCAGTGTTGGGTCCTTATGGGGTTGAAGGTCAAGGCCCTAAAGTTTTATCAGAGCGCAGGAGGACGAGTGAACAGCTACCCAAAATGAAACCCATGCAGGAAAGACTCACGTAAATGAGATTCTCATGGAAGCGCTTCCTCAGGTTGTCCAGGAAGGCCGTCTCACTCGTGTAGGCGTCCAGTAGAACAAAATCCTGGATGCCCACGCGATCCCGGGCCGTCAGGGAGGCCTCCATGTTCCTCAGGATCTGGTTACACCGCTCGTCCAGGCTCTGTACCCGAAGAAGAGCTCATCAGTGACGTGACAAGGAACCAGAGAGAGAGAATCACAACGCCCGAATATTTCTTCGAGGACCTGAATATCCATAGCTTCCTGTTTTCCTCAAAACTTATCTGCTTTTGCTGAAGTTGTCAATCAAGTACACATACACACACAAGCACAGAATAATGGAAAACATAGGATATGTATATTGTGGGAGTGATTTATTTCCTTTTCCTATATCTGCAACTTCCAGTCAGACAAGTTAGCAGCCTTGGCTGCATCCTCTGTACTCATGACAGATCTAAATTCAGCTATCATTATCTAATCTGCTCCTGTGTTCGCTAAAGAGCCATTAGTCACGCTCAGCACAGGGACAGGGCCAAATACCTCAACTTCTCCAGCACATGAATGAGCGTTTGATAACAGCTTCAGTAATATTTAAACACGAATAGAGAATAAAATCGATCAAGCACAACCCAGATGTAATTAGATTCATTACGGGATTTGTTCTGCTGCTTTGGTCACAACTGAAGAAGTGCCAAGGAAAATAATCAGCAAATGCGATGCCCTTTCATTACGGCGCCTTAAGAGAGCCACCCAGTATTACCCTCCAGCGGTTTGACTCTCATCGCTGCCAAGGCACCTCTCACCAGGTCTGAGGGACTGACAGTCGTCCTTCATTAGAACCAGATTTTTCACAAAACTACATCCTGAAAACAACATGTGATTGTTTAAATGTTCAACAAGGAGGAGACATGACCTACCGGGAGGGTCCTGGATGTGTGTGCCTGAGCCCCAGTGCCTGTTCTGAACTAAACAGCTGGTTTTATTGAGACTAAAGGACAGAGACATGTCAGGAAACTCTGACAGATGACTGCCTGTACTTCCTCCTCTGGGAAGCCATCAATAATATAGTGTGTGTCCAGGAAATTTGTGTGTGCGTGGGTTGGTATATGTAGAGATGAATTGCATGTTTCCTGAACCAGAACATGTGTTTCCAACTGGAGTGAAATACAGTATGTACGGTCATGACCTTATGTTAAGTACGATGACACTTGTAGTGTCCGTACACTTTCTATTGTTGCAGCTCCGTAGACTCAATGTTCAACCATTGGAAATTAAATTCATCTTTATATAAAGTTCCTCTCCTTACCAATCAACCTCCCCACCTCCTTTACTCTTTGTTTTCCTCAGTGGCACAAATATAATAATGAATCCTTTGATCCTTTCATTTTGAAACAATAAAAAGTGAATACTCACAACTAGGAGCAATAATTGATTTTTAGTCTGCTAAAATTATAGAAATCACATATTTCATCAAACTTAAAATGTTTTTCTTTGACATTTTCCTGTGAATTTCCAAAAAGTGAGGAGTTCTCTCCATCATCTCTGCAGAGATTTTATTCCATTCAAAAGAAACATGACCTCCTTTGAACACATGGCCAGTGAGAAAACAAACACTATCCTGTATGACAATGGGCAGCATGACCGAAGAAGTGGTGACTAAGAGGTGACTTCTGTTGGCAGCACTGGCATCTGATTCAAACGCTCCAAAGTGAACCGTTACAACATCGACTTCATCAGAACAGGAAAGTCTATCTGACCCAGAGACCATCACCCGAGAGGGCGCTCCATTGTCCCTGTCTATCCAGTATTGTGCCGGATCCTGTTACGCAGCCACAAAGTGGCAGTTAGGCTCCTGAAAGAGATAGCGCTCCTCGCGGGCCATTGACTGACATCATACATCGCCCTGGGCAACACACGTTTAGGGGGCTCCAGGTGTCCAGAGAAACCTGACCGTCAAACAGGCCTCCATCACACCAGTCAGGTGGCTCCTCTGCTGCTACTGCTACCACACTAACATGCAAGACACACCGACAAACCATAATAGCCCTATTTGCTTTGCTCAACGGTAAAGAATCAGCTGAAATTCAGACTCGACCTGCGAGCAGGTATGAACGGGGTCCAAGCAGACATGTTTGGGCTATGTAGCTAGTCGTCCCATGTCATTTCGCTCTTGTCGCAAGACTTTCCACGACCAGAGGCATAAATAAGATGGTTTCACACACACACACACTCCCTGACTGGTTCCCTGGCAAGTTGTAACTGTCTGTGATTGGATGTTGCTAATTTATGCAACGCCGGGTTAAAAACGCACCTATATGCACAACGGGTGATCAAACGTTAAAGTTTATGTGAATTCAATCAAAGTGCTGATTCACACATTTTAACCTGCACTGTCTCATTTACTACAAATACAAATATGGTCCGTGTAATTACCTCCTTGACTTCCAAAGCCCTGTGAGTCATGGCTGAATCAGTCCTCTGAGACAACTGATAAATCCAAACTGTTCTGATCGTCCGTCCTCAGGTGAACAACTCTGGAATAATGCTTTTCAGTCAGTGAGAAGTTCTCCCATAGTGCACTCTGGTCAAGCCAACCATGAATCTTCTGTTCTGCTCAGACACTCAGGTTTGCATCGGCCCCCTGATTCAAATACTGGCTTGCAGTGGGCCCGGTACCAAGGCTGGGATGAGGAGGAGGAGGGTGTCCCTGCTGCTTCCTGCTGGGCTGGCGTCCCTGCATTCAGGGTAATGATGCAGCGATGAGCTACCTGGCTCTGGGAGCACTGAGCTGGTTAAACATTCATGGAGCGCAGGCAGCAAATGTTCATTTCATTGCTTCACCTGAGTGATGAACAGCTACACTATGTGTTTAAGGACGTGTGTGTGTGTGTGTGTGTGTGTGTGTCTGCAGGTATCTTATACAAGGATGTGGTAACTATATCCTCACAGGGACCCCTCCTCATCCCCCTTCCCGCTAAATTACTGCACAGGTATTGGATTACTGATCTTTGATTAGGCAGATGCATTTCAAACTAATTACTAACTGCTCATTAGAAACACACACACACACACACACACACACAGATCGGACCAATTTCACGTCCTCCGACATCCATCAGCCATCAACACCACAAATTAATTACACATGTAGTCATATTCTGAACTAAATATTTTAAATCCTCAAACTGACTTTAAGTTAGAAATAAATTAATAATGGATTAAATTGATTTTAATAATTTCAACACATTAATGTCACAAAATATGATTTAAAAATATAGTTTGAGCATTGTTTTGCGTATATTTAAAAAAGTACAGCATAGAAGGGACAGAAAGTCAAGTAGGACAAGATAAAGATGGAGCCAACGTAGCAAGCCCTCCAAAATCGAATGTAAATAATGCAATTTGCTAAATTGACATTACACTTTAAACATTATTCCATCCTGGTGCGTTCGTCTAATCTTTCCTTATGTTTCAGTTGTGACAGGCCCACGGGCCGAGTAACGTTGCCCTCAAATTCCGTCTGTTTAAATTTTAACATTGTGCTTCCTGCAGGCATCAACAAAAGGCATCTTACGTTACTGCCCGAAGATCGGCCGCAAACACGCAGTGACATAAGAGAGCGTGCTGAAAAACCTCCACTAACATATAAAGGGATAACAAATAAAAGGAGCATTAAATTGCATTGATTGTATGGAGCATAAGAAAAGTTACTGCTGTACAGTCTCTCTCTCACTCCATCACCATCAGATAGAAGAATAATGTGGACTGTTGCTGTCTCGTTTCCAAAGAGTGACGGACAAGTGTCCTTGATCCACCACTTGTCCAAATAAATATTCACAGGCTCAGTTAGTCCCAAACAACTAAACTTTCAGCTGATCCCTTATTCATGTGAGCAAACAGATTGCTGTCGCAAGAGCAGGACTCTGAAGGCCACAACACGCTCTGAGGATATTCGTTTCCAAGGGACCGAGGACACAGCATCACAAAAAAAAAAACTGAATTACAGACTTCAACATCAAAGTGACTTCACATGCTGAAAACAGCTGTCAGCAGTCATTCACATTACACATGAACATTTATCTCACTGGATTTATATTTTCAAGCATGAAAAAGACCCAAATCTTACCTCTGCGTCCATGTCGCAGTTCAGAGTGTAAACCTGAGAGAAGCTCTGCTGTGAGTCTGTGTGAGCGAGGACGGGAGATTGGACCGTAATTTCTACCTGTACTGTATTTACGGCCGTCCCATAATGCAGCAACCTCAGCATGTCCTCACTGTGTCCTACTTTACTTTCATTTTCAGGTCGACCTTTTTCACTTGGAAGCCCTGCGAGACTCCAGCAGCTTTAGATATATTTTATATCGTAATTGTTCTAAGATCTGCTATGAGTTGCTGTTCACCAGTACAACAGGGTCAAACAGGGATGCCATGTAACTAAGTACATTTACTCAAGTAAATGGAGTGAAACCCTGCCTGCCAATACACACCCACGCTATTATTGAAGCAGAGAGACACTTCCCATCATCCCCTCTGCTCTCTCTGTTGCTGCAGTTTTGCCACCAGTTGCTTCAGCCCCTCCCCACTACCCCAGCTTCCACATGCAGGTTTCAGTGTGGGGGTCACAAGTATTTGCTGGTCAGTACTAACTCATCAGTGTAGTCATGTCAGGAGAGTGGTGAAGGTGGAGACGTCAAACACAAACCTGTTCTACTGCTGCAGTTTGTTGTTGTTTTTCAGACTTGCACCAAAGTTAAGGATGTGGCTTCGTTGCTCTTAGCCTGGTTTATTTATTCAGATGTAGGCATCTGTGTATTTTAGTCCAGACAGTAGACACCTGGTAAAGATACGTCTACATTAATATAGAAAACAGGCCTTGGACACAGCAGTGTATGAATAGACACAGCACGTTCTAACTTGATATGTACGTATGTAGTACATTTCCAAGGTGCACAAACAACGACGACAGGCAGCATGAGAGCACAACCTGCTGATGGCTTCAGGTTATTACAGACACTCAGCTGTTTGGTTTCAGAGCCAGAGAAAGGCTGCGACTCTGCCTGATCAAAATCTGCACTCACTTCAGTGTAACACTTCACGTTACAAGTATTTCTTACACATCTGTACAAAACAAACTTTGATTCCCTAGAGTTATTACATATAGCCTTGATTCTTTTGATTATTTTCTTCTCACAATAGAAAATGTTTATAATTAAATGTCTGATTGTTCTCATCACTCAGATTTTTTTTAGGAAAGGTTAGGCAGAAATATCTATTCATTGAGCTTGTGTAAAACCCCATTATGAGGTCAAATGAAAAGTGTTGTTCTATTTTCAGTCTTGTCATTACCTCTCTTCGCCACATCGGTCTCACGGCATAGGTTTGCTCACAGGTGTGACTCATCCCTCTTGGGCCTGGCTAGCATGCTGCTCCCTGATTGGTTGAAAATCCAAACCTGAAACAGGTACAGAGCAGGTTTGGTGAGTTTTGACAGTGTTAGCTTCTGCAGCACACCGGTCTGTGGGTCAATGCCGACCCTGGCTCTGAAATGGCCTCTTTCGTGAGACCTGCTCAGGTCACCTACTGGCGGTGGAGGAATCCTGAACAAAGGTAAACAATGATCTGTTTGGATTACACTCCTCCTTGGGATTTAGGTGCCACTCAACTCTTCCTGTTTTCTCCTTTCTCTGTGCGGATGTTCAGGGGTGAGGTGGATTTTGTGGCTCACAGCGAGGAGTCCCCAGAAACAGCGAATGAGATCTGCACAGTGACTTCAGCCACCAGAGAGCCTGCACCCAGCGCTGCATCTAGTTGTCCCACCGAAGGTTCCAGTTTACTTTATCTATACAATCTATAACGTTAACCTTACATGTCGGAGCAGTAACATGAAGTACTTTAGTAGAGTTGAATTCAACTGTTTCATATGTACTTTTTACATAGTGTCCTACATGTTTTTAGTAGTTCAAGATATGTTTTGTAGTTTTATACGTATATTTTAGCACAGAGGAACTGGGGAATGTTGTCAAACGATCCTGGGCTGGAATATCTGTTCACGGGAGCCAGAGGTTGACAACACAGATGTATCCTCAGAAACAGTGGTTTTACAACAAGTAAATATTAGTTTAGTGATTCACAGGAAGGCTACACAGTAAATATTTGAGTTTGAATACAGAAACAAGAAGGCACTGTTTTTTTTTTTAAAAAAAGCCCAATATCCATTTTGTTTTCAATTTCTGTCATTTGAGACATACATTTTTCTTCATTTTGATTTAGAATATAATTTGCAGTATCCCCAATGCATGGAAAAAAAAAACTATTATGACATTTTTAAAAAGACTGCTCTTAGTATTCACAGCGACCATCATGTCCCTTGAACAGAAACCCTTACAGTGGAAGATGCACTGGACACCATCGGTTATGGGCAGTTCCACTGGAAAATGTTGCTCCTCACCGGACTCTCATGGGTATGCCATGTCGTCTCTCTCTGATTCCCACGCGTTCGCTGCGTGTCCGTCATGTAACGCCGTGTCTCTGTGACTGCAGATAGCAGACGCCATGGAGATGATGATCCTCAGCATCTTGGGGCCACAGCTGCACTGTGAGTGGAGGCTGCCCAGCTACAAGGTGGCCCTGCTCACATCGGTAAAGTCTGTTGGTTTTCTACAGCTTGTTGATGTTTCTGACTGCATGACAGTGCTTTCACCTTTTTTCTGCCTCTGACCCAGGTGGTGTTTGTCGGGATGGGGATCAGTTCACCTCTCTGGGGTAAATTGTTCGACAACTACGGCAGAAAAATTGTGAGTGTTCATTTCTCAGGCCATCACGTATGACTAGTGAGTTTGTTTGAATCATCTCATTTGCTTTTGTTTGTTCGGTGAACAGGGTCTGGTGATTTGCATGTGCTTCACCCTGTACTATGGTGTGTTGAGCTCTGCGGCTTCCACGTATGGCTGGCTCTTGGTCCTGCGAGGCCTCGTCGGCTTTGGGATCGGTGGAGCTCCACAGTCGTGAGTTGACTGTTTCAAGACACCGCCCCGATTCTTAGCATTAAACAGCAGAAGACAAATATCTGGTCTGTTTTTAGGGTGACATTCTACTCAGAGTTCCTCCCAGCAAAGAAGAGAGGCATCTTCGTCATGCTGATTGCGGTACTGTTGTGATTTTGTTATCAAATCAAGATTTTAAAGGGTTCTTGTATTGAATTTGTAATGATGGTTTGTGTGCAATCAGTTGTTCTGGGCAATCGGTGCAGTGTTCGAGGTCCTCCTTGCCCTGTGGGTGATGCCAACCCTCGGTTGGCGATGGCTGCTTGGCCTGTCCACGTTACCCATGGCAGTCTTCCTTTGCTTTTGCTTTGTAAGTACTCTACATTTAAAAGAGAGATTCCCCAAAAAAATCCAGCTGCAGTCACGCTCTCGACCAAACGTTCTGCGTCTCACAGTGGATTCCTGAAAGTCCTCGTTTTGACATGATGGCGGGAAGAAGTGAGAAAGCCTTGGCGACTTTAACATACATCGCCAAACAGAATGGCAAGGCCATGCCTCAGGGGAAGATGGTCACCCGCACACAGGTGAGGTGAAAGTTGACACCTCTAACTTCTGCCCCACTCGTCGATTACAATATTCCAAATAACCTATCAAATTTAACCTGGTCATGTTAATTTTTGTTTTTGTTTCTTTGGATAAAACATTTAAATACATTTACAGACTGGCCGTGGACGGGTCAAAGATCTCTTCAGCCCTCAAAATTTGAAGACAACTCTTCTCCTGTGGTTCATATGGTAAGTTTAAATTACACTTTATCACACGCTACCTGAACAAAGGAAAAAAATTGTCTTAGATACACGGTAAAATATTTGTGAATTGTCTTTGTGTGAGAGCACAGGGATGGAAACAAAGTGTTGCTTTTATATCCAAAGGTTTTCAAATGCCTTCGCCTACTACGGCATAGTCCTGTTGACAACTGAGATGTTCCAGGCTGGAGATTCGTGTGGAGGTAGGCAGCAGCTGCTCCAGCTGGATCTGCTTTTTAGCCTTGTCTTAAATTGAGCAAAATACCAAAAATAAAAACCTCCCGTCTTCCTTATAGCGACGCAAGGGGCCAAGATTGAGCCACGATGTAGCCTGGCATGCAAATATCTGACGCCGAACGATTACAAAGACCTTTTATGGACGACGTTTGCTGAATTCCCAGGTGAAGTACAGTATGAATGATTCTCATCAGACGTGTCATAATGTACAAAGTCACTCTCAGGCCTGCAGCAAATGTAATGAACCCAAAGCAAATGTTGATCTTGTGTTTATTGTAGCAGCGTCACTGTATGTGTCTCATCTTTGTTTTAGGTCTTGTGCTTGCCATCGTGGCAGTCGAGTACATTGGCAGGAAGAAGGGCATGGCTCTGTGTTTCTTCATATTTTCTTTATGCATTCTGCCTTTATACGCTTGTATCGGGAGGTAAGATGGTCTCTGATGCCTTCCCTCATCATCAAGCGACAAAAACAATGCACTGAATCATTCTTTGCGTTTCTCTTTCTGTTTGTGTAGGACAGCTCTGACAATCTTCATCTTCCTTGGCAGAGCCTTCATCTCTGGGGGATACCAAATTGTTTTTGTTTACACACCAGAAGTAGGTCTGAACCCCTTTTTTAACATTTAATTAAGCCAATAATATGTTAAATAATACTGTCTCTGTTCTCAGGTGTTTCCTACAGAAATCCGAGCCTTAGCGATGGGGACTTCCAGTGCATTAGCCAGGGTGGGTGCCCTCATCACACCTTTTGTGGCACAGGTATGAGGCAAAGTGTTTGTTTCTTTTGGGAAGCTGTGTAACTGGTTTTAATTCAGAGTTGTGCCGCTTCAGTGTTTCATCCAGGCTCCTCAGTGTGTTGTCTTGTTCCCAGGTGTTGCTCAGAGCCTCAGTGTATTTGACGCTGTCCGTGTACTGTGGCATCTGTGTGCTGGCTGGCATCGCGTCCCTGATCCTTCCCATTGAAACGTTAGGCCGAGGTCTGCAGGAGTCCAGCCCTAACCAGGAGGCTGGAGGACAGGTAGGCAACACAAGCAGTCCACAGCCCTGATCCTCAGACAGGGTTTAGGTTGACCGGGACGGATGCAATTAGAAGAGGAAGGACATTTTGGTCGCCCTGCAGGCTGCACCATGGTGCGGCTGTTGTCTCTTTAACTGTGGACTAAATCATCTGAGCGATGATGGGTGAAGAGCAGCGTGGGACAGTCGCATTACAAGCAGCCGGTGATAATGGAGGGTGGACCTACTGCTCACATCTAATGAGAGCGGAAAGCACATCGGTTGTTTATGCTCTCCACCATTTCAACCATGACGACAAGCAAGGGACATTTGAGAAGGCTCTGCTCTGAGTGACGAAATCTATTTTGACCTGAGGAAGCAGCAGTTTATTTAGTAATAGTCAGACTAAAGAATATTTATTTATGTTGTATGTATTACTTTTGTAAATAAAAGTTGTTCATCTTTTAAGAGACATGTGATTATAGCTTTAGATTAAGAGTGAGTTCATTCATTCTCTACAGACAAGACTAATTTATTCCTTATTCATACAATCTAATAATGCTTATTTTATGACATTTTGAACAACACTGTACTAGGCATTTTATGAAAAAGAATAGATACTATGTTATGATGTAGTTGTTTAATCCAATAATTGGTATTTAATTTGGAAATTATCAAAAAATAGAAATAATAATAATAAAATATAAATAAATAATAAATAATAATAAAAACATTGGGAATTGACAATGACGATGATTATGATGGGTAATAGAACCCCATCGTGTTATTGTGTGTTTCATAACATGAGGATCGTTTCATCAACGTTTGTTTTTGGGAGTTCCTAGTCTGGCCAGTCACCTTGACAACATTGGCCCAATGACAGCGCACACGCGAACTAGGCCAGCCAATCAGAGGCGGCCGCCGGATCTGCCTGTCATGTGTGCCCCGCTTCAACCTGCACCGTGTTGTGTTTGTGTGTCTGCGGACATGATGAAGCCCTGCAAATCACGCAGCGACTCCCTCACGACCCCCCGCACATGAGGACCCCGGTCACCGCAGAGGACGCACGGAGCCGGGCCGAGAGGCAGCGGCAGCAGCGGCACCGCCGCCGGGACTCGGGAGCGAGGCGGCGCTGGATGTGAAGCGGCGAAGTCTGACTTGGCGTTTTTTTCTCCCCGGTGACAGAGACACAATCTCCGCGGCGCATCTCCTCGCGTCCTCCCCGCCCTTCTCCTTCTCCTCCGCCTCCCCCTCCTCCTCCTCCTCCTCCGCGGCCGCAGCCCGCCGACCATGGCCCTGGTGACTCTGCAGCGCTCCCCCACCCCCAGTGCAGCATCCTCGGCCAGCACGACCAACAGCAGTGCGGGGGAGGTGAGTGGAAGGAGCCGGTGTCTGCTCTTTGTGTTCGCGGCGTGAGATGGATGCGCCTGCAGGATTCCTCCTCGGTAGCAGCCGGGCTGGTGTTGGACATCGTGCGGGGAGCGCTCACCCTCACTTCCGCCACTGCTGAGAAACTTGATTTATTGTGTTATAGCAGCACCAGACTTTTATGTGGCAACTGTGGCGGCGGATTTGTAAACAAAATCCTGCACAGGGGGGAGGAAGAGGGGGGAGGAGGAGGAGGAGGAGGAGGACCACTGCTGAGAAACTTGATTTATTGTGTTATAGCAGCACCAGACTTTTATGTGGCAACTGTGGCGGCGGATTTGTAAACAAAATCCTGCACAGGGGGGAGGAAGAGGGGGGAGGAGGAGGTGGTGGGGGGATTTAAGCTGTCAGAACAAAGTGCTCATTTTGTGTTCAGGTTTGTCCTCCCTGCTTAGTGCAGTCTGGGTGATTATGGACGGTTGGAGACTTTAAAGGTCGAGTTAGTGGGGTTTAGGTGAAAGGGATCTCTGGACAGAAAGTGAGTATAGAATAATCTCAGTCATGTGTCTCATCGAAAGTGTAAGAAACAGCCCCTTTATATTTAAATACTTTATATACTTAACGTGGGACAAGCATCTCTCCACGGAGGCCGCCATGTTTTTATACAGAAGCTCAAACTGGACAAAACTAAACTTGAGTTTCTGTGACAACTTGAAAGTTTCCACAGCTTCTGCTTTCTGTTTGTTAATCTGCTGCAACTTCACCATCCAAATTCTAAATGCGGAACCTTTAAAGGGAAACGCTGGCAATACTTCCAAAGCAGGGGTGTTTTTAAAAAGGGGTGGGAACTGCTGGGAAATTCAAAATTGGTAATGCAGGACGCTGCAGAGGCGAGAGCCACATAAAGCAATGACTGTAATATCTAAGCAGTTATTGACAAAGACACTATGGTTGTATCTATTTACCTGCCACCCACCAAACCAAGTCAGCATCCAGATTCAGAGCAGAAGTCACTTCTCCAGCTTCTAGTTTTTAGAAAAGTGGATTAGGTGCTAGGCTGACTGAGCCTAGACGCCAAAACAAGCAGTGACAATATTTCCTTTTGTTGATGAGTGATTTTTAAATATAGGTTTCCTCTCACTGTTCTGCCAGAGTCAGCTGGTGTGATGTGTTATTTTCCTGAACTTGAAGGTGTCCTCATGAGTCAGCTGACAGCTCCATGGGACTTTCTCATTGTACGAGATCACAGCACTGAGCAGGGTGGACCAGCAGATGGCGCTGGCACACCATACTCCAGCTCACACTTAACGATTATTTGGCTCAACTGTTCTTCACGTTTACAGTAACAAACACTAGATTCACAGAGAGAGTTGTTTTCAGTTCAGGAGTAAAATAAGACACAGTTTTAAAATTTTATGCCTTGTTTTTTGTCTTGCAGGACTTCGGAAGTGACGATGACCGGAAAACGAATCAGAGGTGAGCTCTGTCTCTTTTAAAAAGTTAAACAACTAGTGAACAAAAAAACATTTCACTGCCCTGAAATGCTGGAATCAAACACCAGTGTCCAGATCTGTGAAGTATTGTTGAATTCCGGTGCTTTCGCTGCAGTTAAACTTACCCTGCTCCACGTTCAATGTGTCTGACCTCTTTGAGGAAAACAGCCAGGGTCCTGAAATAGGAGAAAAAAAGAATCTTAAGAATTGTAAATACTAAACAATGTTATTTAAGAACATTTCAAAGTTAGAAATCTGATTTATGAAGAGAAATATGACACAAAAGTATTTATACATATCTCATGACATTTAAAGTGATTTAGGTGAAGCTGCTTTCATTCACTGAAAATATTCTCTCAAAACCAATTTCCATTTTCGGACATAAACAAGAGGTTATTTTATAGTGTCTCCCCAGTTACATTAACAGAAATCATGCAGTCAGTTGCTCTAGCTCGGTCACAAAGCTTTTCTTTAATCAGCACGACGTCACAGAGGCGATGATTTGTGTCAGCAAAGCTCTGGCACAGACTGTCATTGTGCTCAGTGTGTGTGTGTGTGTGTGTGTGTGGGGGGGGGTCCGTCCGAGTCGAAACAGTCGCATCATGCTTTGTGTCTGACTCAGTGGGTGATGACATGTTTCTGTGGCTCAATGATTCATCAGCGTTACAGATTGTGCACGTCAAACTTCAGCGTGACGCCGAGGCAGCGTCGCTCCGCCGCCGCCTCCCCGCACCTGCGTGAAGGATGCTATTGTGGCCGAGCTTTGCAGAGGGAGCGCTGACTGTGAGGAGGCGACACAGTGGCACGCACGGGGAGAATCGAGGACCAGGGTGTGGGAGGAGGGAGCGGAGGGGGTCGTGCAGGGACCCCAGAGCACGATGAGACACACATGCTGCCAGAAGGAGCTGCAGCCATACATGCAGTTTCACGACCACAATGAAGTGGACATAGGTTCGTTTAGGAACAGATCGTAGAACAAGCGTCAGGATGCATCTGGTGGTGAAACCTTCGCATAAAGCCATGTTGGCCGTGCTGCCTGACTTTGTGGAGAAAGCTGCTCTGACTCGGAGGGAGATCTGTCGCATGTAAGTTTTCCCAGTGGCAAGAAACATCAGGACGAGGCGGCAGTTTTTGAGTTGGTCGTGAGAATGTATTTAACGGAATCGTATGTTCACGTTTGAAGGGGCGGGAGAGGACTTTATAAACGTGCTGGCTGCATGTTAAAGCTTTAATCTTGGTGATAATTGAGAGGAATCTTTGCTGTGTTGAAATTTACCTTGTCACAGTCGTCAAAGGAACAGTGACACCACGTAGCAGAGGAGCTAAAACAAAAGGGCTTTTGATGGCCCCACTCAGTCATACCAGGCTTTGTGTGAGTGGTGGTTGGGAAAGTGGAATGAGCCTGTGGTTAAACAAAGCTGTGCCCTGTCCTGTGTGAGGAGACACTGAAGCTGTCCTCCTGCTCACTGCGGCCCTCACAGCGTCTCATGACCCAGGGGTTCAGCATCTAAGAGAGAGCCAAGATTTGACACTGACTGACTTTTTTGCCCATACAGTGTCCTGGCCGATGCCCTGTCATGTGTTTCTTTCTTTTACTGAGTATATACAAGAGAATAACAAACATAAACTCAAGTCAACACTGATGGTAAAATGAATGTGACATTGAAGGCCAGGTTAAATTCAGGAAGCTGATGGATTCACTGTTCCTTTGATTTATTGTCCACTCTTTTTGTTCCAGCCTCAGTGAGAGTTTCTTCATGGTCAAAGGAGCTGCCCTTTTCCTCCAGCAGGGCGGCAGCGCACAAGGACCAGAGACCCCGAGCCACCACAAACATGCAGGTAGGAACAAACACGAGCAACTGAACAGAGAAGCTTTTCTCTTCAACGCTCTGAGCTGCTGACAAAAGAAAAAAAAACATGTTTCCTGTGGAGACTTTCTCCCTCTGTGGGTTCTTATGTTTACTCTCAACTGGTACTGAGCTGGGTGTGACCTGCAGTAAACACCAGGGACACCCAAAAATGATTTAAACTAAACAAAAGCCGGAATCCGTTTGCTGAAAGCCATTTCAAACCAATACAAAGACAGTTACTGTTTGTAAGGTCCAGCTAAACAATGCTGATGTCGTCCTCCAGCTCTCAGTGATTAGTGGTGTGTGTCGTCTAAATGACTGCGTGTGTGTGTTTCTCTGCTGCCCAAACTTTACAGTCACACTGTGCTGCCGTATGTCTGCACATCAAAGGGACATAAAAATGTGTCATCGTCATGCTCAATCTAAAAATAAACCAAATGCTCGCTCCAGTCCCATCCAAGATTTGAGTGCACGACTCAGGTGTGACTTGCTTACATAACAAGCAGGTTGCCGGCTTTGGATCTGACTTCACTGAGAGAAATACACTGTAATCATCTGTATCTTCTATTTTATCTCAAAATGTTTCTCCTCCAGGTGATCTACCTCAGCACCTGCAGGTCATGTTTAAGATCCTCCGCTCTGAGGATCGCATTAAACTGGTTTGTATGATTCCTGCTCTTCATTTCTTCTCGACAACAGCACAATGTTTTTATTTCAAATCCACTTCCTATGCCTTGTCCCACAGGCGGTGCGGTTAGAGAGCGGATGGTCGGAGCGGGTGCGCTACATGGTCGTCATCTACACCACCGGTCACCAAGATACAGAGGAAAACATCGTCCTGGGAATGGACTTTACAGACAAGGACAAGTAAATGCTCTCCCAGCAGGCTCACATTTACACACAGTACCCTTCACGCTCATCACTGTGTTTTCAAATGCACCATTCTCTCTGACCCTCAGTAAAAACTGCTCCATTGGGATGGTGCTGCCACTGTGGAGTGATACCAACATCCATCTAGACGGAGATGGGTGAGTTTAATTTTGTCCTTTGATGGAAATTGGAATAATATATGGAAGCTGGTACAAAGGACTGAAACTGGTTGTACTGCCCTCCAGTGTCAGAGGAGGGAACCACCCTCATTTTCCCGTTCTTGCTGACCTGTTAACATTGTCCCTGTGTCTGTGTGCTGGAGGAATGTTCCACTGGTTCACGGCCTGAATAGTCCCATGAACGAGCCCCGTCCAGTCCGTGTTTACATCCCTTCATCCCTACATCGCTTCATCTCTACCCAGACTCAAACTGATCTCCCTCCTCCTCCTTCTCTTCCTCTTCCTTCTCCTCCAGAGGTTTCAGCGTGAACACAGCAGGGCGGTCACATGTCTTCAAGCCTGTGTCCGTGCAGGCCATGTGGTGAGGAAACTGTTTTTGTTTACATGAGATTACCGTGGCGTGTGTGTGTGTGTGTGTGGTGTGACCTTGTATCATCACGCTGGAGGGGTGACAATAGAAGCAGGGTTTAGACGCTGTGGACCAACCAGGATGTGTTGTTGTTGTTATTATTGGATGCCAAAGTGAGTTCTTTAATAGAAATAGAAAACTGTGTGTCTAGATTAAATCATGTAAACTGTAGAACCATCCACCAACAGACACTGGTCCTAAATGTGAAGTTGAGTCATCCCATAGATATTTAATTTGCACTTTAAAAGAGCCAAAGAAAAGGAATCCATAAACTGTCATCTTAAATCTCTGTTGTCCTTAACAACATCCTGAGCTATTCACACACTCCTTTTCCAGTCACGCTCCACCTGCTGGTCACTTATCAGAATTACATGTAAACAATTCTGCTCTTGTAACATCATTTCTGTTGCCACAGGTCTGCCCTGCAGGTCCTCCACAAAGCGTGTGAGGTGTCGCGCCGGTTCAACTACTTCCCAGGGGGCATTGCGCTCACGTGGATGGCCTTCTATGAGAGCTGCATCACCTCGGAGCAGAGCTGCGTCAACGAGTGGAACGCTATGACCGACCTGGAGACCACCCGGCCCGACTCGCCCACCATGTTCGTCGACCGGTGAGAAGCTTCAGGCTGCATGCAGATGCACTATACCGGCTGTGAGCTGAACAAACATAAACTATACTTTCATTCTCATTGGCCCTGAGCAGGCCAACGGAGCGAGAGAGAACAGAGTGCCTCATCAAAGCCAAGCTACGCAACATCATGATGTTCCAGGACCTGGAGAACATCACGTCGAAGGAGGCACGTGTCAAATGAAAAAAGCCTGAAAAGCTATGTTGTACGTTTTTGTTTGTTTTTTTACATGTGTGTTTCTCAACATTAGATCCGCAACGAGCTGGAGCAGCACATGAGCTGTAACCTGACAGAATACAAGGAGTTCATAGACAACGAGATGCTCCTGATCCTGGGTCAGATGGACAAGGCCACACTCATCTTTGACCACGTGTACCTGGTGAGAGTTTGCGTCATACTTCCTTTTGATACTTAAATACATGCTGTGGATATTTTTTATAACATTGGATCAGATTTTCCAATTTAATTTTTCCCCGTCTTTGCTTTCATAGGGCTCGGAGTGGAACGCTTCAAACCTTGAAGAGCTGCGTGACTGCGGGTAAACTGAAGAAAGTTCATGACTCAGTGATTTGAAAGCAAACTGACTGTGGTCACGGAACTGAGTAAGTATTAATTCATTTTGTTTGCAGCGTGGGCTACATCCTGAACGTGACCAGAGAGATTGACAACTTCTTCCCCGGGATGTTCTCATATCACAACGTGCGCGTGTATGATGAGGACGCCACCGACCTGCTGGCCCACTGGAACGACACCTACAACTTTATCGTCAAAGCCAAGTAAGAATACACCCGTGAGCTGGCTGACTGTATATGGAGTGTAACGGCCTGGTGGTTTGGTTCATGCTTATGATAGAGGGTAGCAGTGCTCCTACAGCACTGTGGGATTTTCAGGACTATTTTTAAGATATCACAGTTCTACAGTCTCTCATCATTCATTATCCAGTACCAGGGCTACGGTCATTCAGGACACATTTTTCTTGTCTATGAATACATCACACAACTGTGAGCTGCTCCAGTAACAGAGAGAGATTAAATGGTGCAGTCGGTGTGGTTGCTATGCAACTGTCTAACCATGCTCACCTGATGTAAAAAAAAAAAAAAAAAAACATCAAATGTCTTAACATCAAATAACATGCTGTCCTTCCTTCAACAGGAAGAATAACTCCAAGTGTTTGGTGCACTGTAAGATGGGGGTGAGCCGGTCTGCCTCAACAGTTATTGCATACGCGATGAAAGAATACGGCTGGTCTCTGGAGAAAGCCTACAACTGCGTCAAGCAGAAGCGGAGCATAGCCCAGCCCAACGCTGGCTTCATGAGACAGCTGGCGGAGTATGAGGGAATCCTGGACGCCAGGTAGGAAGGTTTACAGGTTTGCTCCAGCCGTGAGCTTCTATCCTGGGGTGTGCTCAATGACACACGGCTTCACGTGTAAACAAATGTTTTACTTTTCAGCAAACAGCGTCACAACAAGCTATGGCGGCCTGAGACTGACGAGGAGGGAGCAGATGATCTGCAAGCGTCTGGCCACTGTGCTGGTGGGGAGGAGACGTCTGGGCTCAGAGGAGAGGAAGCCTGGGGAGGCTGCGGGGCATCTCCCTGCAGGAGTATGGGTCTGGAGATGGAGCCCCTGGACTCTCTTAACTATAATTACTATTTCAGACGGTTGTCAGACTCTGCGTTGGACAGCGAGCCCTCCACCCCAGTGCGGGGCCCCCCTCTGCTGGGTATGGAGAGGGTTTTCATCGAGATTGAAGACGTGGAGAGAGACGCCCTATTGGAGGACGAGGGTTTTCCCATGGCCCATTTAGCTCTGCCTGGCGAGGGCACGGCAGCGCAGACGTGTGGACGCCTCGACCCCCTGGAGGACATGAGACTAAGACTTGAGTTCAGTACTCTGGAGGAGGAGGACGAGGAAGAGGCAAAGAAAGAGGAAGCTGAGATGGCGGCCTTGGCTCAAACGCCTGGAGGATCGGACGGGAAGAGGGGAGGGGAGGAGGGCGAGAAGACGGAGGAAAGGCGGTTAGGTCTCGCCAACCTCAACACCAACAACAGCAACCGGCTAGCTGCCAAACGCAGCTGCCCTGCAGCATTTGATGTGAGTTGAGACAGATTTTACAGTTTCTGTGTATCTTATATGTATAATGTTTACATATCACTGACCATATACTGTCTGTTCTCCGATTTTACCCCTTGCAGGACAGTGCGAGCACAGGGAACCCTTTAAAGGTGAAGCCCTCCTATCAGTCCTGTAAAGACTGCTTGCGTCTGCCACAAGGTCGGCGCTGTGACCGTCCAGCAGGAGGTCGATACCACCGCGTCAACCCCTCCCGCCATTACACTGTCCCCACAATATACATAGATCCGCCCGGGACCAACTTTGCTTCCACCCCCATTCTGCAGTCCCTGCCGACCCCTGCAGTGGTCCCTCCTGATGTGAGCCAGCCCTGTGCTCACCTCTACCACTGTTCCACGTGCGCCCCGGGCGTCCCGCCAGCGCATCGCCAGAAACTGGTCTCACCCATGAGCTGCGAGGAGACGCCTCCTGACTGCGGCTCAGCGGAGGCAGAGGACATGGACGAACCAACTGCGGAAAGCGTGGACGAGCAGCTAAAGGAGACTCCAGGGACAGTCAGCGCCGCTTCTGCTGAAGGTTTAAAACTACGACCTGGAGACGCAGCTGAGCTGCAGCAGCAGGCTCTGGCTCAGCTGCAAATGCCAGGACTGGGGATAGAGTTTGGTCTGGAACTGATGCGACAGAGGGCGGAGCAGCTTGAAAAGCTGCCGAGCTTGCCGATGGAGGGTCAGCTCCCAGTGGGCCCCCTGCCTTAAAGGAGGAGCAGGAGGAGGAGGAACACTGCCTCCATCGGGTACACTATGATGGCTGAGGGCCTTTAGATGACTGCAGCTGTGGTGTCGTACCAGAGAAGGAGCTCGAGTCTGACTTGTTCCGTCACGCCCTGGCCTCAAGCCGCTCTCTGTGGTTTTGCGTCTGCCGGCATGAAGAATGAGAATGAGGCTGGTTGCTTTCACCATAACACCATTAAAAGCTTCTGGCCAAACTGGGACTGAAGACTTCTCTCATGTCCCTTGGAGCTGCTGCCATTTCACCATCAACACGCAGGTTTTGTGGCGGTTTATAAGATCTACTCGTTCCTTTGTGACTCCCGAGAGAGCTGTAGTTTTGATGTTGACGGAAAGAAGAATAGCTGGAGGAACCTGCTTCTGTCGGTGTCCTGTATATTTTATCAATCCAACTCATCGAGAGTATCAAGAGGAGCTGAGTGAATATTGAGCCTGTTTGATTCCGGTGTGGCTTCATGTTCCCACGGATAGATGGAATCCCTGTTCAACGTCTGTCTCTCCTGCCGCAGCTGCTTTTGCGTCACGTCGGGGCGTGTCATGTGAAAGCTTAATCATTTTTAAAAAAGGATATGAGCTAAGTGAGCATTTGAAAAGCGTCGTACCTCGGACCACAAATATCTGTCGGACTGTTTTTGATCAAAGACTTTTGTTTCTGCTCAGTGGCTGGTTCACCGCCCCCCCTTCCCCCTCCCCTCCCCTCCATTAATGTAATTATGTCCTTAAAGTGCTCAGTTGAGCCACGCATGACTTTGCAGTATTACAAAGCATATCCTCAACGTGCTTACGCAGAATTTATTTATTTTTTTTAAATCACCTTTTATTTTCAACAAGGGTAAACGTCACACACTCTTATACAGGTCATTTCTGATGTACCTAAAGCCATATCATGTTGCCAGGTTCGGTTTGCACCTAATTATTCGCTAGGAAACCATCAACACAAATGTCTTGTCTCAATCTCAAAGAAAGTGAAAGAAACATTCCTGAACTGGTCGAATCAGTGCCAAAATTTCAAGGGATGTGTTTCGGCAAGTTCCATTTTTTGTGCAATCCTGCTTTCATACAATCAAGTGTACAGGGGTGTTGGTAATTATACTCGAAAAGAACATAAAGAAGCAGAGCACAGTTTCATTTAACCAGTGAAACACCTGACTCTTATGGAATAGGCTCATCCCGTAAGGTTTTTGTTTATGTCAAAAAACTTTATACTAATTTTTGCAAACCCAAATTCTTTGCAAAGGCACAATGATCATGCATAGATTTAACACTCGAGCACAACTCTACTATCCATTCACAGGCATAGTTCATATGTATATCTACATTTATTCACAGTTAATTTAAGAGCACTAAATAAAAAAATATGAAAAATACATTATCAGAGAAGTATTCTCTTTCTTAGCTTGCAGTCGTGAATCCACAACTTTGAGAATAATTGACTTGATCCATCATCAGAACTATTTTAAAAATATATACTAATTAAAACAGAGGGAACTGATTAACAATATTTTGAAACCCCACTTTCACAGTTCATCAGTTCTTAGTTATTGAAACTTTTCTTATTGCACATTAACAGCTTGAGATATTTTTTAATGTATTTGGTTAATATTTGGCCACCTATCCAAAGTTCCTCTTTGGTTGATGTT
Source organism: Pseudorhombus dupliciocellatus (assembly GCA_016785235.1). Classification (NCBI taxonomy): domain Eukaryota; kingdom Metazoa; phylum Chordata; class Actinopteri; order Pleuronectiformes; family Paralichthyidae; genus Pseudorhombus; species Pseudorhombus dupliciocellatus. Next base: position 380,692 of record JAFBJW010000607.1, on the reverse strand, counting down.
GTGTTGCGATTGTTTTTTGGCACGCTGGGTGTGCTAGAGTGGTTCTGAATGAGGCCTGTTTAGGAAAAGCACATGCAAGTGTTAATTCTGTGTTTCTGAGAATGGATATTTAATCACCTTTTTAATCTTTTATTATTTTGTAGATTTTGCTTTTCTTTCAAATCAATCTGCAGAAATGTATTCTTAATGAATCCCAAGGAGCTGCAGGTTTGCTCCACTAGTTAGATTTAAGTAATGTGGTTTTGCCTGTAAGCTGCTCCTCATGTGGACATTTGAATCTGGTGCAACAACAGCACCTACAGAAAGTTGCCATGAATAGTTCACAGCTGAGCACATTGTAAAAGTGAAAAAACTGAGTATATATAGCATATATTTTACAAAAACCCTTAAGTTAAAGTCTGACACTGAAAAGTCCTCACTCCTCTAAAATTATGTTGCCATAAATCTCAAAAACTAGTACAATTCAAGTAATCTGGAAGTAACGGTGCTGAGGGGGCTGCAGCACCTCCTACTGGCGAGGGACTGCAAGTGCATGGCAAACAAATCAATGAATAAATTTGATTTCCTGGAGTACAATTTTGAGGCTAGATCACAGTTTTATAATACTTATGTAATTAAAATTTGTATTTAATTTCCCAACATTCAGTACATTTTCTGTAGTTTCTGCATGCACATGATGAAAGGATCACGGATGTAAGTGGTGGAATTACAAGGTTAGCTTTTATTTGACTGTCGTTGATATAGAATATATCTTGAGTCAAGATGGGTATGATGTAATTGCCCTGCTCACTTCCAGTCTACTTGTCATTTTACACAAAGCCATTTTTACTGTTCCTCCATATGAAATCCTTGCTCAGCTAAACGTCACAGTGAAATCTCCTCCTCCAACTTTTAACAAAGCATACATGCCCGTGTCTCAAATCCCAATTCCTCTCCCTCTAAATAAATCCAGTGGTTCCCAGTGAGTTATTGACCTGATGATGGTGCTCGACAACTCTCTGTGTGTGTTTCCTGACCCCAGCGCACATATTTGGTTGTTTGCTTCACGTGTTTGTTTTTGCATTTAAGTGCCTTAACCTCGGCCTTAGCTCCGCCATAAAGCATCACAGGCTTTGCAGTTTCTCTGAGTGTGTTGAAGGTCCGATGTGTTTTATTTTTTTTTTGTACACGACTTCCCCTCACTCCCAATAATAACCACGCTACTTGCATTGTATAACTCGGCACATTAATATGATGTATGCAAACACAGATACGCTCATGCACAGCAGCCTCCTCTTCCTCAACAGATACAGTACATACTTGATAGACTTCCATTTATTAAATAGCCTATAATAATATTGTAATTGTTTGATATTGTTGAAACTCTTGGTATTGGTTCAATAGCTGGCTGAGGAACCTTACTTGCTGGAAATGAGAACTAGCATTTATTTACATGAGAGCATAAGGATAAGAAGGATTTCATGAAGTCTCTGAAATTTACCAGTCTGTAAATACTTTTCTCTTCCATTTACTTTTGAGTCGACTAGCTTACAGATGTGGTCAGTAGTAAGATAAAGCACTGATTATCCTACTGTGTTTCCTGTGCACAGAGAGAAAAAAAATGATTTGGCTCTTTTAAAAATGGAAATTATTGATTAATTTTATTTAATTATTATTGCATCATTCCCAGGCATTAAACTGACAATCCTACTTTAAGGGCCAGAGGCTGAGGAAGGACATTAAATAAGACATATACAGTATATATATATATATATTGTACTTTCAGGGGATGGGGGCATTTACAGAGTGTATTCATACGGAGCACAAGTTTGCCCCCTAATGCATGAGACGAGTGGAAACAGAACATGAAAAACCTACCTGGGAGGAGGATTTTGTTGTCTTTTGTTTACTTGTACTGTACATTGCCAATGTTCATGTGTAATGCACTTTTTTTTACATTTTGTTAAACTGATGTCCAGTCTAATGTTTATCATGGAAATAAACCATTTCCTCTGCAGAATGGGTTTATCATGCTCATAACTGTGCCTATTCTCTCTCCCCAGTTCAGGCTTGCGCTATCAATGAAAGTAAAATGAACTAAAGGTATTATGGCACATCTTGTGTGTGCATAGCTGCGTATGTTTGATTGAAACGCTCCATGTGGCCATGGTCACTGAGAGCAGGGCCATGTGGCCCTGCTCTCAGTGAAAGTAACCAGGCAGAGAGCGATCTTATTGAATTATTCAAATTATGTCAGCCTGACATGGGGCAGGTGACAGCTGAAGGAGAAGATCTCCTCAAAACACTAAAGTCTGACTCAGGCAGAAGGAGCAACATTTTTAAACATCAGCCTCAGTAAGTATCTACCTTTTTCTGCAGTTTTACCCCTCAGTGACATTTTTATTTTTTATTTAACTTTAAATATCTTCTAAAACTGCTAAAATGTCATATTAAAAAATAATCAGCATTTGGGATGGTGAAGTCTACAGCAATAACAAGTCAGAAAGAGAATTTAAATGTTAATAGTCTGTTTAAAAAAGAACATTAAAGCTGCAGTCACTGTATCGTATCTTGTATAAATATATTGGGAGCTGCTATGTTGTATAAATCCATCAACTTTAAAGTCAGAATCTTTATTGTTTTTATGACTAACTCCTGCCATAGAGAACACTATGAAAATTTTACTGTCAAACTAGATCATGTGTCTGAATGGCATCCTGTCTTAGATCCAATTTGAATTGGAGCTGTATTATGTCATCCACTGCTCTTAGGGCCTGTCTCTGTGTTTTGTAAGAGGAAAACAATGTCGGAAGTAATTGACTGGACTAATAGTTGGTGTACTGTGTCACAAGTCTCTTATAAAGTGTGTTTGGTATTAGAAGCATGAGATGCACAAGAAGAGTGATGTAAGGGGAGAGGGAGAACGAGACATGGGGGTTTCACAGAGCCACTGTCACAGATGCCTGAAATGCTGCTATTGTAACACATCCATCCCAAAATAACACCCCAAGATACACTAAAGCTTCCAGCGCACGTGTCTGTCAAGTGGTGGATCGCCGTGTGCAACGTCATAATATGTGTTATCGTTTTATTTAAGCGTTGCGGACGAGTATGTTCATGAAATGGACTGACAAGTGTCACTCAGCACTTCTTATACTTCAGATGCCACAAACAGCGAAGCACATGATAGCAAAAGAGGGGTGAAGTGGTTTGTTCACCTTTCCTCACTCACCTCTCAACACCAACAGCTCTTTATGAGGAAATGTAGCATTTTAGGATTCAGCATAATCCTAAACCAACCGTTTGGCTAAATTAAACGGAGGTGTCTGTTTCTGCACATGTATACAACGTGTCCCCTCAGTTGTGTGTTTGCAGCCTAAAAATACTCCTGATGCCACATGCCACCTTAAATCCAGTAGAGCCATTTTCCCTTTGTAATGATCTCTCCTCCAACATCCATCACGGAGGCGGTTAAACTGTCATCGGGCTCCGCACAAACAGTCCGGTTCAGCAGTCAAAGCGCTTGTGACTTGCATCACGTATTCCAGGTGACCTTTCTGAAGACCGGGCCGTAACCAAAACAATCATAAACACTGAGATAGTTTGGAGGGCGGCGCACAGTGCACAAAGAGACCTTGTCTCCAACCGGTAATTGACAGTGCGTGATGTCCCACACTGCGCTGTCTCTGAAGGGACATGTTTGTACAAAATTAGTGATCAAACTCACAAATCATGAGAAACACAACCCTGATGTATAGAAAACCTGTTTATACACAGGTCTTAAAATGTAATGTCCATAAATTAGGGCATTATATTTGACCTTGGCACCTGGCAGCTGACCGCTTATCATTTGTCTTGTTTCCTTTTTGGCCTTCTGACTCACTGGCAGCAGTCCGACCTTTAATAATAGCAACCGCAGCATTCCTTTCTGATAGAACGGGCCATTGGAGGGCAAGGGTGAGCCATATAGACAAATATACAAAAAATAGAGAGAGAGATTCAACATAGTCAAGGATGGACAGCCGTGTCCGTTGTGTGGTTTAATTTCATTAGAGCGGGGAGTCAATCCAAACTTATTAGGCTGCTATTACTCTGCCGTGTGTTGATATTTGTCCTTCTCTGTTCCTAATGCTAAGACCGAACAACCACCATGGGCCAGAAGCTGGAGAGGCTGTCGGAAAAAGACGAGGAGTCGCACAGTAATTCCGAATGTTCTGAGCAACCTGGAGAGACAGAACAGTCGGGGACCAGAGAGCAAGAAGAGAGCATGGGTCAGGACAACGGCGGTTTTGCGACCCCTCAGAGTGTTGATGGGATTAATGGGAGCAATGTCAGTGGCCCGGCGACCGGGCGCGCAGGGGAGTATGCAGTCAGTTCTGCATGTCCAGACTCCCAAACTGGGCAGCCAATCAGGCCTCTGTGTCAGGAGGAGCAGCCGCTCGACACTAAGGGAAAGTGGGTGGGTGGAGACAGGGAGCACCGGAGTGTCACTCGAACTGCAGCAGAGTTGACAACTCTTCTGAGACCCAAAGACACCAGACGATCGTCAATCCAGAAGCAAGGCTCTGAGAGTGAGGCTGCGGTCTGTACAGGGACTAAGGCTATGGAGGCGGAGCGAAATGGAAGGAAATCTGAAACTGACTGCAGCAAGTTAGATCCTGACACTCAAAGCAGGCTTCTGACAGCATCGGGTGATCCGACCAATGACGAGGATTTTGTTGTGCTTGATGAGGATGAAACTTGGATGTCTTTGGAAGGAGAAAATTATCCTTTTGGTGACAGGATAAAAACAGATAATCTTCAACCATCCAACTACAGAGTGAGAGACTTGGAGGACGCTTCTGCTACTCACGATGGCGATAAACTCTCCCAACCTTCCAGGAATAACCCTCAAGGGATATGTCACGACAATAAAAGCAGAAGAACATCCGACACGCGTTTAGTGGGGACTGAAAGTGTGGAAGCACGTGTTAGAAGTTCACCCGCTGCCTGTCCGGAGAGCGAAACGGGCCAACATTCGGCTGAAGTGACAGGCAGCAGGTGTCAGCTAAAAGGAGTCAGTCATTCGGGGGCTGTCCACGCTGAGACAACTGGGAGAGGAAGAGCCGAGAGGGAGCAGAACAACAGCAGTAGGTATTTTGGAAACATGCCTGATGAAGCAGGTTGTCTGAATGCACAGGCAGAGCAGGGTCACCATTCAGAATGTGCTGTACAAAAAACCAAAGCTGAAAAATCCTTTCTGAACAGGTTTGCTGATGCTGTCTCTCGGAGAGCTAAAGTAGGTACTGTTGGTTCATGCACTAAGAAGGAGGAAGGTCAAGCACCAAGAAGAGCTGCCGACTCGCAACCCCCAAATGCCAATGCCCATAGTTCTGAGATACCACAGCAAGACCCTCCCTTATTTTTACTTCAACAATGCGAGGCCATCCCTTCGCTTGCGCTGACAGGGAATGAAGACTTTGAAAGCAAGATACAGACAGCAAGCCTAAAGAGGGAGAGGGAACTTGTTTTCTTCTCTGCCGTCGTGACGTCTCCACCTTTAACTCATCAGCTGACGAAGAAAGACACAACAATGGAATCACAAACTGAGGCAAAGGCGACCAATTCACAGAACCAATTCACCTCCAGCGATTCCAAGGATGAGTCTGTGCCGAAGGAAAAGCCCAAAGTCAAAGGTCCACCGCCGCCTGTCCCTAAAAAGCCTAAAAACCCAATGATAAAGCTCAAAACTGCACAGTTAATGTCCACCGAAGTGCAGAGGAGAAACAAAGCTCATGTGAATTCTGAGGAGATGGTCAAGAGAAGACACACCTTTCATTTTAACAAAGACGTTCCAGGTAATGCTCCAACGAATCAGGACATGTGTTTGCTGTGGGATGACAGAGGCCCTTACATCGTGTCAGCCAACACGCGTCGGCTCTCAGTCAACCTTGAGCTGTGGCAAAATCTGTTACGCATGGAGGATCAGTACAGCGATGTGATTGACTATGACTACTGTGCCCGCATGGCTAAACTGTCTCCGGATAGAGAGCTACAAAACCTGGACATGTCCCAAAGAAGAATATCCATAGAGAGACGATCTAGCACTGACAGCTCACCTCCACCTGTTGCGAAAAAGCCCTCAAATTCCTTTACGTCCACAGAAAGTCTACAAGCACCAGAAGGCATGTCTGACATAGGAATCCGCAGAACAAGACCTGCATGCTCACGGAGAAGAGAAATCTACCCTGAGCCCCTTCCTGAGAGAGTCAACACACAGGTCAGCAACGACAGCCACGCTAACTACAGTCACCGTAAAGACGCGACGGTTCACGGTGGAGATGCAGGATATGACAGTGAGGTGGGCTCCTACAAGCCGGTGTCAGAAATTGTCAAGGAAGCAAATCAAATGCAGAGACATCAGGGTCGGGTCAAACCTGAAGGGATCAAAGCTGAGGCTCGAGTGGCAGAACAGGGTCCAAGTGTGAAAGTGTCCCAAATAAAGAACACCTTTGATGTCCCCAAGAAATCCAAAGAGAGACCAACTGAGGGGCAACCAGCTCCAAAAAAAGGTAAGGCAATGGAACAAAGTTTGTTTACTACCAGAGAGACAGAATAAGCTATTAGCTGGTGAAGCATTTCGCTCATAAAGAGACAGATACTTCCTGCAGTATGTCATTGTTTGACTTGACATGTCAATACTAATGCTAATATGATCACAACGGTAGTGTTGCTTGTTTTTAACTAAAAGCAGCTGATGTGTTCAGGCTCAACAAAAAAATAAACTTCTCAGTGAGGGAACAACAGGATCTCAGTTCCAAAAAAACATGACATCTAAACTTTGAAACATAATCCTATTAAAAGTCTTATTTTTCTTGGTTGAGAGTAATTTAATAAAAACACCAAAGCAGGATTTTCCCCAGTGTTTCACATGGTTCAACTATTCCTCAGCAGCATTTACGAACAACAATGGTTTAAAAAAGGAGACATGTTTCTATTCACGTCACTGAGTCAGTCAGGTGCTCCTCTCTACAAAGGACCATCCTATTTTAAATCTCAGCCATTGTTCAGCTCAATTCTCCCACACTCAGAACACATGCAGCTCTTTACACCCTAACTCCCTGCTAAGTGTAAATTTGAGTATTCATGTGTTCATCCATCCTGATTATCTCAGTTGCAGTCTTGGAAACTGCCCACATAATGATTTCGCACCTTCTGCTGACTCACACTGGGACAGGCTCCAAGATCCTCTCCCACAGAATAAAGCAGGGTTAAGAGAGAAGCAAATAAACACGGTGTCCCATCTATTCGTTTACAAAAACTTAGGGTATTTTATTCAAGAAACAAGATTTCTCAATAATAAAAGTAATTATTAGGTGAGCCACAACAATATTATATCACTCACATGCCAACCGACTTAACAAAATCCAACTAATTTTAATGTGTTTTTTCACAACAGAAAATCGTCTCAGGTGTCGTGTGATCTGCTGACATGTGATCAGTAGATCTAGCTATCCATTAATCAATAAGTCAAATCTGTGGTGGGCTTCTGAAAGTGAATTCTTGACCTTGAGGAAATTAGTGATATGATTCAAAGGGCTGATTCCAGATATAATTCCAACACCGTTTGGTTCTGATTAGAATCCACTTTAAAACGTGAAGGGCTGCTTTCACATGATCAGTAGCTTCCAACAATAACAATGGGAGGAGAGAAAGGTTTTGAGCAGCCGCAAAAAAAAAAAAAAAAGGAAACACGCCTCAACATGAAGGACATGTTAAACAGGTTCCAACGCATGTAAATCAAAATCATGTTAAAATGACACAATCTGAGAAATAAACTCCAGCAGTTTCGCAGTTTAATGAGCCAAAGAAAGTATCCTTAGAAAAACATCAAATACGCTTTATTGTCCCCACTGGGTAAATTTGTCTTGAGCCAAAGAGCTGCTGCAGAACAGGACGTTGATTGAACAAACAACAAAAACCAGTACACGCCCTAGTTCCTCAAAATGCAGTCAGGTAAGGGTTGACAGCCGATTCTCTGGGACATTTGTGATCTTTGGGTGGTGGGTTTCTTTATTGCTGTGGTGGGGATGGGACAGAGGGGGTAGGGGGGAAAGACTTAAAAGATGTTGCTGACTCTTAAAACAGTTGATCTGTGCATCAGGAGCCCAGATATGACCAGAGTGAGTGGACGTTATGTGGAGAACAGACATAACGATGACATGTGGAGGAACTCAAGTTTCCCTGCAGACCCTTCTCTGATCACAGCCTGGGGGGGGGTCTGACTTGTTTTTCTATCGCGCATGTGCATTAGCTGGTCTCCACAGCAGCCGATACAAATTAATAACGATGAGAAAAGACGATCGCTAGTCTTCTACCGCAGGTGAGGAGCGGACACGGGGCGCTCCATTCGTACAGCGGCGTCCTGAAACACCTCTCAACAGATTATTATATTTAAAAAAAAAAAAAAAAACAGCAACGGGGGTCTACAGGCGGTGAGGGGGAATCAGCTAAAGCGGCTGGGCTGTTTTCTGTGGAGACACCAGAGCAACGTCCTGCAGGATAAGGGCGCGACTCCACCACCACATTCATGTGTTGTGATTGATTCCCCCCCGCGCGTACGAGAATCTTGCATAGATTTAGGAGGAGGTAAGAACCATTTTATGGACAAAAGTCTTCTGTGCATTGTGCATTTTCTGCATGGGTGGCGTGGGGTCTGGGCTGTGCAGACTTGCTCGAGAGCGGGAGCAGCCACAACCCGTTGGGCTGGAAATGTCTGCACTTGCGTCAGTTGGCGGTGCTCCATCGCAGCTAGCGGCTAGCCTAGCCTAGCTTACACCGAACTGCGGTTGCAAAGCACAGTGTCGGGCTAGGGGAGGATGGTTGGACCGTGTAGCCCGGTTTGGGGAGCTGTGCAGTGGTGTAAACTCACCATGGTGTTAGTGGTGGGGTGTTTTCAGTCAACCGAGGCATCCCTCGTCTCGCCTCTTGGCGGTGCTTCTGTGTCAGCGGCTGTGGAGACGGGACCATCCCCCGGCACAGCTGCCTGAGCTGGGGGAGCGCCGCCGCGGAACAGGGGCGAGAACAACCGCTAGCCTCCCTGTTAGCATTGTAGTATTGTCGCCCTTTTGAATGAAACGCCACATTTGAATCAAGTGAATACCTCCATGAAACCTAACGCTGACTGGGGCTTGTGAGTGAGCGTCACATCTGGGGCGTACTCACCTAAACGTCGTTAGGCACAGCCGGTCCCGACCCCCCCCCTGTGTCGGTAGCTAACTGAAGCTAACAACAACCTCCGCCGGGGGGTTTTAAACCCGCAGTTCCGTGTTAAACATCACACCTGTCACCGTCACCTGGATGATGGGCATTACAGCATCTTGCACGAATGGAGGGAGGTGGGGACACGCGGCTAGTTTTGTGCTAACGTTAGCCAGCGGCCACCATTGTCTCAGGGTGCACAGCTGTTCCCGGTGATTCGAGATCAGACCGGGGGCCTGCACATGTGTGCACCCACACTGACGTGCCGGAGACGGGATGAGCTCCTGGCTGAGGAGAGGTGATGGTGGTGATGGAGGTGTGCACACCCATACAGTCGCATTGTCCGGACACTGGAAACAAGCGACTGGAGGGAGGAGGCGGAGGAGGGTGATGGAGGCAGGCGTGGACAACACCTTGTTAGTGACAGAGAAGACGTCGGTGTTCCTTGGGTCATCGTATGTGTAGCATGAGCTGCTGCAGCAGAATCGGTGGGGGTGCATCCATCAGCCAGGCCTCCATGATGGGGAGCAGCGTGTTGTTGGGATGCAGGAGCCTGCTCCTCTCATCAGGTGCATGTGAGGAGGCAGAGCAGACTCTTGGAGGATGAACACCGGCTGATGGAACGCACTGTTCTGTAAAAAATAAAATAAAATAAAGCCTGGAGATTGAGCAGGACTCTGGGGGGGTCAAGGCCTTTGCAGAACGAGTGGGATTCTGTCTTGGCCAGTCATTTTAATTTTAGAAACTGATGATTATCTCACATTAACACGGATTAAAGTATCTCAGGCTTCTGTCTGAAAGCACTTGTGGGGTTATATTAGGATACTGGCCTTATGGTTCTAATATCATGTTAGTGTTGTAGCATTAAAACACAGATTTGTTTATAAATATGTCTGTATTTTGTCATGTTCTTTGCAAATGTCTTAAATTGCCTGGGTGTGAGTCATCCTCTCCATGTCCGTCATCTGTGATCAAATATGAAGAAGCAGGTGGTTTGGTGCGATGACGACTTGTGGGAAACTGAGAAAAAACTCAGAATCCAGTATTTTAGCACAGTACGTGGCCTCAGACTGGCACAGTAATTACTGCCCTGCAGTGCTACAGTTTCCACATAATTACACCACAAAGCATGTCACCAGAACTAAGTATCACCGTCACTTATTAGAGATGCAGGTTTTTTGGAAGATAAATGCATAATGCTGAGAGATGGCCGGTTCCTGGAGGAATCTCTGTTGTTTTTGGATTTTAAGACACGGCTGCAGACCCCAAGAAACCAACACTCAACCCATGACGTGTCTGTACTTGATGGATGACACCTCTGGAAAAGAAGAGTGAGAGAGCTCGGAGCCGCAGTGAGAGCAGGATTTAGAGCATTTCCAAAATCTGGGTGCAGCAACAGGCCATCTGTGGTGTGCTCACTGTTTCAAAAATACAGCACAGCGTCACTGATGACAGCTCAGACATGAACGCCCACCTGATTTCCGGTGTCCGTGTGAAATAGAACATTGATTGTCTCTAAAATATGTTCAGGTTAAACCTTGAAATGGTTTTTCCACTGAATGAAACAGCGAAGTTGCAGATTTGGGGTTTTGCCGTCAGCTGCAGAATTGCAAGTGACTTTACGAGGCGTCATCATAAAAAACTGATTTAATCTAATTGCAGTGCACTAAAAACTCTCCCGCAGATATCCATCCATGCACTGAAATATACATAAATATTACATCTGTTTAATTGGATCTGTAGATGTGAAGCAGTTGATATCAATCTAGTGACAACCTCACGTCCCTGTTCTCCCCAAACTCAGGCTCTTCTCCTCTCAGACATTTGGGAGATTGCACTAAAATAAGGAGTAACCCAGCTGGAGAGAAAAGGCTCATGTTTTTAAGTAGGTAGAGATGATTTATTCACTTTGCATGCACAGGAACAAACTGAGTCACAGGGAATGAATGTAATCTCACATCAGGCAGCCTGTGCTGGCTCCACGCCTGCCTTTCCCATTCAGCGAGCTCAGTGATGGCACAGGGATGCTCACTTCAGGATTTCATAACAGCCGCTTTCAGTTTTTGTGCTTTCTATACAAAAAAATGTCCAATGAGAATGTTTCGGGATCTGCCGCTCACTGTGCCTGCTCTTATTTCTCCGTGCAGAAATGTCGCGGCGAGTTGTGCGACAGAGCAAGTTCCGTCACGTCTTCGGCCAGGCCGTGAGGAACGACCAGTGCTATGACGATATCCGCGTCTCCAGGGTCACATGGGACAGCTCCTTCTGTGCCGTCAACCCCAAGTTTGTTGCCATCATCATCGATGCCAGCGGGGGAGGAGCCTTCCTTGTTCTTCCTCTGCAAAAGGTCAGAAGCTGGTCAGATCAGATTTGCGCAACCTATCAAAAATGTCCATTCGTTTGAGTTCACTGAAGGTCTAAGTATAGCCTCCCTCTTAATCTGCGAGGTCGCTGTAATACGCTCAGATCACTGGACACAAACAAACAAGCTTCACAACACGATTTAAAGCTTTTCTCTTCAAATCTGCAGGTCAAGGGTGTTTTGGAAGTTTTAGTTCTGCTCTGCCGCTCCCTTCCCTAACCCCGCTCTCTCCGTCCAGAGCTGGAGACAGAGGTTGTAAAGCAGAGGTCGTAGGAGTGCTCTGTCATATTATAGCCTGAACATGTGGCGAATCAATCCTCAATAGACGCAGTCATCAGCGCACTGCTGCCCTGACCCCGTGCTGCTGAGCCCCGAGGCTCATATCGGCAGTAAAACCCCAGATAATCAATGTGTAGATCTGCCCGATAGTAAAGGGACGTGATGTGTATCCTGTTTCAGTTCCCTCATTCAACAGATAATACTCACAGACGGGGGGCGGGCGGCTCTGGCGTTATTGTAGGCCACTGGGCTAATTAACTTACACTGTTCACTGGGTAATGCCCTGACTGTATGACGTCAGTTTTTAAATTAAAAACAAAATGACGATCATAGGAAAGTGAAGAATTGCTCTTTAGTCGTATAACTTGTATACAACAGAGGATTTAAACTTGATTGCTGTACCCCAGCCTTTCACCCCTCTGTTATTAAACTGCCTTCTCTTCCTGTAGACTGGCCGCATAGACAAGGTCTACCCGACAGTATGTGGTCACACGGGCCCAGTGTTGGACATCGATTGGTGTCCTCATAATGACCTTGTTATTGCCAGCGGCTCTGAGGACTGCACAGTCATGGTAAAGTCACAGTTAATCTCTAAATATCATGTGATGCATGTGAAGATTCCTTCCTGGTTCATTATGTCAGTCAGTTACATGTGAATATTCAGGTTTCCTGGCAGCTGTATGTGAAGCTTGTTTTGATTTCCTGGCAGCTGTATGTGAAGCTTGTTTTTTTTTTTTTTTTTTTTTCCTATGCAGGTTTGGCAGATCCCTGAGAACGGGCTGGAGAATCCCCTCTCAGAGCCTGTGGTTGTGTTGGAGGGCCACTCCAAGAGGGTCGGAATCGTTGCTTGGCATCCCACTGCCCGCAACGTTCTCCTCAGCGCAGGTAAGCTTTGACCTCTGTCCTGAAGCTGAGGTAGATCTGTTATTTGTCCACCGTGCGCAGCTGAACTCCAAATCCGTCCGGCTCTCCCAGGGGCCGCATCACTTTGTGTGATGCTGATTTCCAAAAATAACCTTGCAAACAGAGGTGTGTGCAGTCAGGCCGTGTGTGTGTGTGTGTGTGTGTGTGTCCATTTTAGGGTGTGACAACCAGATCATCATCTGGAATGTGGGCACGGGACAGGCCATGATCAACCTGGAGGACATGCACCCGGATGTTATCTTCAGTGTCAGCTGGAGCCGCAATGGCAACCTGCTCTGCACTGCCTGCAAGGACAAGAAGGTCCGCGTCATTGACCCCCGCAAGCAAAAGATTGTGGCGGTGAGTAGAAACACTGGGGGGGATCATTTAGATCCTCCATGTGTGTAATAACGTTTCCCAGAATCACAAACAACGCAGGCGCCACGGGCCGATCTGACAGGTGCGTTTGTGTGTTTTCAGGAGAAGGACAAAGCCCACGAGGGAGCCCGGCCAATGAGAGCCATCTTTTTAGCAGATGGAAACATTTTCACAACCGGATTCAGCCGCATGAGCGAGCGCCAGCTCGCCCTGTGGAAAAGCGTACGTCACAGCAGAGAATCTCTTTCAATCTGTCACAGTAACTTTAGTCTCCACACAACATCCACAGCCTTTAAAGCGACGTTCAGCTTTCATAGAAGCTGGAGTTGCTCAGCTTCCTGTCCCGGATATGGCTCATCAGACCATCTGAGTCTGTGACCTCTCCCCTCCAGCAGGGGGCGCTGAATTCAAAGAGATTTGAGAGATTTGATTGTGATAAAATCTGTTGTGAGAAGCATTAACAATAATAGAGATTAGTTACTTGACTGTGCCATTAATTTAGATATTGATTCTTATGTCACCAGGACAACATGGACGAGCCGATATGCGTTCATGAGATGGACACCAGTAACGGAGTCCTGCTGCCCTTCTATGACCCCGACACCAATGTCGTCTACCTGTGTGGAAAGGTGAGAGGCTTGTGTAATAAAGAGACATGCGTTGGGTCCCTGACAATCCCATTCACCGACTCACGCTGACTGTGCGTCCTCAGGGAGACAGCAGCATCCGGTACTTTGAGATCACAGATGAAGCGCCCTTTGTTCACTACCTCAGCACCTTCTCCACCAAGGAGCCTCAGAGGGGCATGGGGTACATGCCCAAGAGAGGCCTGGATGTCAACAAATGTGAAATTGCAAGGTAGCTTTGTTTTCTGTTTTTAAATGCAGCAAACATGCACTAAAATCTAGTTCCCGCACAGAACGCATTCATCGAAATGAACGGTCTCTTCCTGTTGTCTCGGCAGGTTTTACAAATTACACGAGAGGAAATGTGAACCAATCATCATGACAGTCCCGCGCAAGGTGAGTGTGTTTCTGTCAAGGAACAAAGTCACTCTTTCATTGTTGCCCTATTTCGGGAACTTTGCACAATCCATTTTTTTTTTTCCACACAACGTTTCCTGCTCTCTCCGCCTGCCCAGTCGGATCTGTTCCAGGACGACCTGTATCCAGACACGGCCGGACCCGACCCCGCCCTGGAGGCCGAGGGCTGGTTCGCTGGCAAGAACGGAGGCCCCATCCTCATCTCGCTCAAGGACGGCTACGTCTCCACGAAGAGCCGCGACCTGAAAGTGGTCAAGTCAAACGTCCTGGAGACCAAGGCAGCCCCGAAAGTAGAGAACACCCCAGCTGTCCAGAAGCACGGTCCTCCAGCCCCCTCAGCAGTGAGTGTTGGATGATGGAACACACCTGCACAGCAGTCACGCTGCTTTCTTTAGCAAAGACATTTTGAACAAAATCATCGATTGTGATCTCACTAGGTTCATAAAACAGATTGTGTATCCCCCTCTTTTAAACTTTCTCTCAGCCTTTTCTGCTGACATGGGCACTCTCCCCTTCACAGTAATTATTATGGTTGGAACAATTCACAGAAGTTATGGATCAGCACATACTTTGGTATTTGGGTCACAATTCAGTGGAGCAGCAAAGGAAAATGTTAAACGCTCCAGGTCTGTGAGGTCTGTGCTTATTTTACTGAGATTAATTACTGGATTTTTTTTTTTGAACATCAACAAAATAAATAAACGTGTCTTCAGTAAGTCGATTTTGAACTCTTAAGCAGCCTCTCAAGTTTCAAATAAGTAGCTGAGTTAACTCTGTCACTGTGAATGTTTCAGCAGAAAATGGAAGACAAGCTGGATGAGGTACTCCGAGAGTTCAAGTCACTCAGGGACCGCGTCATCCTCCAAGACCGCCGGATCGCCAGACTGGAGGAGCAGGTCGCCAAGGTCGCCATGTAAGACGTGGCTCCTTCCCAGGGCCGCTCGTTGTTTTGGAGAGAGATCGAATGGACGGCGTCAGCCACGGCTAAATTCTCACAATTCGGCTACATTCAGCTCGACACCGTCTGCCAGGCGACGGGTCGGAGCCTACATTCCAAGATGAACTTTTTATTTTTCTCATCAACCTTTGGTTTTACACTTTGCCCCAACACCCACTGAGAAAAGGAAAAAAAAAAACTCTTGCAGCTCATTTTCAAGACATTTTTGTTAAAGGAAAAGTCTTACCTTTGTTTTTTTTGGTTTCAAATTGTGGTAAAACATTCTTATGTGAAGTTTGTACTTACTACTCTGCGACTCTATGTAGCATCAGTATTTCCATTGTTCTTCTTTGTGTTGCCAAATATGAATGGTGTGCGGTTTCATGCACTGCTTTTACATTTATTTTCTATCCCGTTGTACATTCCAGTCACAACCTGGTAGAACGACGTAGTCGAGCTGGATTTTTTTTTTTTTTTAAACAATAGCTGTTTCCTCCCACCAGTTTGTTCAGATTTATGAATGTGGAAGAAGTCCTTTGAGAAACATTTTTGCTTCCTGTTCTTCTGGGGATTGAAATTCTGCATTGGGTTTTAAAAGGGGGAGGGGTGGGGGTTTGCATCTCTCTGGCATAAATGTCGTGCAAATGTAGTGGTGCCTCTCGTCACTGTCAAGGGTCAAACTAAAAGTCGCCCTCTCCGGTGCATATTTCGGTGTTGGGAAGGGACCACTCACCCAGCTTGTGTTTCACTGAACCCCCCCCCCCAACAAACAGTTCTGTGCACATAATAAAGATTTTACACATGGAAACCCCCATTTTATCTTTTTTTTATCTTGTCTTCTGTCCACGCACATCCCTGCACGTCGGCATGAGCTCAGATTTATTTCATTTCTCTTCTGGCGTCAGATGTGGATCCAGTTGCACAGAGAAGAAACACAGATGCTTCAGGCTGGTGATTCTACATTTATGAAGACTTCCTCCACAGCTGAGGCACGTTTGTCTTTCAAAAAAAATCTTGATTAACCCCCATGAGGGAAATTCAGTCCGTGTGTGGATAGAAGAAGAAGGTGGAAGGTGGGCCCCAACCTTAACTCCATCACCTTAAAACATCCATAACAGATCAAGACAATAATAAAACAGAAAAATGAATAAATTACAGTTTGCATGTAAACATAATTAATAATTAACACCAGAGTTCAAGGTCTGTTTATTACTTTGCAACATGGCAATGTTCAAAACATTGAAACCTTTTTTTTTTTTTTATCTTCCTCTGCAGCTTATTCACAACCACAACTTAGTGTGACTCATTGGCAGAGGAAGTGACGCTTGTGGTTGTCACACCAGAGGAACATTTTTATTTTCTCTCTGTAACGTGGGAGTCTGATCAGTGGTCGTCAAAACAGTCAAATTCAGATTGATTGATTCACTGAATGGACTTTCAGGTTGATTATTTGTACTTTTATTCGATGTTCAGATCAATATGAGGGTGTAAGTTTGACTGTGTCTATCTGTCGTCTGCTTTATAAATTACAGAAAATTTATTTTATTGGTTTATTTAAAAGGGGAAATATATTCCTGTTATGAACCTGTTTAGCAATTTCCTGATGCATTTATATCTGTGTTACTAATTACAAATTGTTCGAGGTTTTTTTTTTTTCCTTCTTCTTCTTGTTTTTAAAGAGTGTGAACATTTCCTGTTTCTTGTGTCAGGAAGAGCCCCAGTCAGTCAGCATGTCAGAGTCAGAGGATGTTCAAGCACAGAGGCTGAAATGAGCTGAAGTCCACTCTGTTTGTCTTCAATCCTCTCGTCATCGATCTGAGGTAAGACACCGACACAACTCTGCAGACATTTCAAATCTGCGTTCAGGCTGAATGTCTCTGGTTTTAAGGGCTAATGTTTCCTTTAGTGATGCCACCAGTAGAGAAATGTGTCTCTGCCAACAAAGGCAACGTATGTGTTGAGTTGTTGTTCCACTTTAAACCCTTGTTTTGAGATTTCAGATGTTACAAAACAATG
Source organism: Pseudorhombus dupliciocellatus (assembly GCA_016785235.1). Taxonomy (NCBI): domain Eukaryota; kingdom Metazoa; phylum Chordata; class Actinopteri; order Pleuronectiformes; family Paralichthyidae; genus Pseudorhombus; species Pseudorhombus dupliciocellatus. The sequence continues at coordinate 363,555 of JAFBJW010000607.1, read as the reverse complement.
TTACAAAACTTCCAACGTTTCGCTGTATAGAAAGTTTGATCAGGAAGTCCAGTTTTACTCCACAAACGTTTCAGTTCTGTGTATTTCTCTCGGAAACGGGTGTGGTGAAAGACTTATGACAGTTTCATCATGAGATGTCACCAGCAGACACATGACGCATTGATTTTCCCCACGCGTGTTATCCACTTTTGTCCCCCGGCGGCCTCGTGCATCCCAGCCCGTGAACATGAATCTGTTCTGCTGTTTCAGATCTTTCACTTGACGATGATGCGTCCCAGCGTGAAGGCCTGTCTGCGTCTGCTGTGTGGAATTTCTGTGCTGTTCTCTGTGGAGGGGCAGAGCACCGCGTCAGCTACGCCCACAGCAAACGCAACGAGCGTGCTGCTCACCTCTGAGATTCCGGCCGCAGCTGCGACGGCTCACGTCACCGCGACGCGCACAGAGGAGGCAAGGGTGAGAGGCTCAAACGGCAGCGTGGCTGGATCGGTTGCTGTGACCACAGCGATGCTTCGTACCCCAGCGGCGGTGACTCCAGCTTCGCCCACGGGCGACGCACAACCTCCCCGACATACGACAGTCTCAGAAACATCCAAACCTACTGAGGATAAGTTACACCGAGGATCATCCATCACCTCCTCTGACGGAGCCACGATTGTAATAACCCCCGCAGCATCGTCAACATCCACCACTAAACCTGAGGTGACATCGAATTTATCTCCCACCAACACCTCCTCATTCTCGACCAGGGCTGTGACAAATTCCTCTACCGTGACATCACCTGTCATGACAACAGAGACCCTCAACACCAGCACCACCACCTCTCATCCCACCTCCCAGTTCCCTAAAACAGCCGGGTCGACCTCTCCCACCGACACTTCCCCAGCTTCAGTGTCCAACAGCTCCTCCAGCTCCACCTCTGCCGTCTCCACCAGTCCGGCAGGCATCTATCCCAAAAGGCTGACAAGCCCATCAACAACATCAGCTATAGCAACGCCTTGTAAAGTCTCTGACGTCCAGCCATGCTCCGCCCGGGACTTGATAAGCCCTTGTCTCATCGCCCTCGCCTCTCTGGCTGTATTGGCCACCATCTTCATGGTCTCTACCGTCGTCCTGTGCACCAAGCTGTCATCGCGGAGGTACAAGGTCAGGAGGCACAAGCAGTCGACTGAGATGATGTGCATCTCCGCCCTGCTGCCTGAGGAGGATGTCACCTACACCAGGCGCCGCCCCCCCATCGCCAACGGCATCCTGGTGATCCCAAGTAGCGGAGACAGCGAGGAGGAAGGGGGGGACAACGTCACCCTCAGCAGCTTCCTCCCAGAAAATGATCATTATCTTTAGAGACATCAGATTTGCAGACTGACCACTCAAAGTCAGTCATTCACAACGCGACACTTTTCCCTACCCAGACGTTAGGGCCAGTTTAGTTCAGTATCTTGGCCAGAGGACACGTGGAGTCGGGGATCGAACCGCCGAGCTTCCTCTCAAGCTCCTGAGTCACAGCTGAAGGATTCGACTGATCAAGGCTGATGGCAGTGAAGTGGAGACAGATGCTGTTTTAATAATCAACCAATGCTTCCTCTTTGATGCTGGTGGTTAAAGCTTCAGTGCACGCACACACACACACACACACACACTTCAGAATCTTGAACACTGAAGGCCTGAAAGAGGAGCACGACGGACGATTGTATCATTCTGGGCCTCGATGGTGTTTCACTCAGGAAGACTTGTTTTGTCACAGACACTTCTCTCTGGTCCTGGTGGCAGGAGGTGGCATCATATCAATGGAGTATTTTGACTGATGACAAACTTCATGTGTCTCTGAATGTGTGAATATTCATTGTCGAAATGTAGTTTGTGCTATAATTTTTTTTAAAGGAGAATCATATTTACTGTTTGTTTTTTTTTCCATGGGTCTATTATTGCCTCAGAATTTCTCTTGAACTTCCTGGAAGGAATTATGTCATAAACACAAATGTCAAGCAAAAAAATATCTAAATACATCCAAAATATCTCTTGGATGTCTGCTGGATCCACACTCACACCTCTGGTCTCCAGTTAAGGACGATACAAAAAAAGACCTGGGCTTCAAACTGAGGCCCTATTAACTCAGTTTTAACAAAGAGGCAGCTGGGTAAATTGGAGCTGATCATGAAAATAATCCTTTAAAAAAATCACTTTGAAGTCATTTCCTTTATTTGTGAAAAGCTTCATAAAAGGCTTTTCTTCCGCACTGGACTTGATATCATGTTCACTTCTCTTCCTGTGGAAATGAAAACAGAGCCCTGAATATTTATCAGGGCCCCGTGAAGCCGCTGCTTTATTTTTCTTTTCATCCTCTCTTCCTTTCTTATTTTGTTATCTTCACACTCAGTAGAGAGCGTCCAAAGCAGTGACTCTGAGCAGAGCCCAGACGAATGTAAACCTGGACCTTCATCTCCTGCTCCTTGGTGACCATATAAAGCTCGACTTGTCTTTGACTGATCACAAACACGATCCACGTGCCAAAAATGCATCCGGGCACACGCACACACGCACGCACACACGATCACTCACTCGCTGCGTTGTGTCCCTGAAGTGGTCACACACACCACGTGAGTTTAATTGCTCGACTCTGAGGAGAAAAACAGGAGAAACACGCCGCGTTGTTTCAAACAGTCAAACAGCCCCTCCGCTTTCCCCCCGTCTCCTGGCTGTGCTCACAGGAAACATTAACCTCTTCCTGCATTGACCGGTCACTCGTTCAACCCACACTCAGTCTGACTCCTACGTCTTGACCTCAACAGGCTTTGTTTTAAGTCATCGGAGTCAGGGGGGGGTTCGAGGGGAGGCTGGGGCCCCCACCATGAGAAGCTGCTGATGCTGAAGATGTTTCAGCCACAAAGAAATTATTTTAATTTTTGTCATCCAATCAGCCACTCCAAAGGGTGCAGGAGAGGACCCTGCCCCCACAGCACATAATAAACTCCTGCCTGTAACAAGAACAATCTGTGTGCAGGCCAGAGAGCCCAGACACTCCTGGGGAAACTGAAGAGGGGGAGGAGGAGAGCAGAGGAGAGGCAGAAGGAGGGATTTGTCCTCATGGTTAAAGACAGATTTTTTTTTTTGCAGTATCCAGACAAACCCCCCAGCCCTGAAATCTGAAACTGCAGAAGTTGCGTGGCTCGCCGAGCAGTCGCTTCACTGTTAGTTCACTTTTTCCAGACTGGTTTCACTCGTCCTCCCATCGCCCCGGCAGCTGAGACGCTTCTTCAGGACAGTGGGTGAGATGTTTAGTCATTCTTCACCTCGCTCTCTGCATTCTTTCCACTGAGCGTTGCATGCTCACGCTGAACCGGGATTTTATTGACATGACGTTGAATCAGATGACAGTTTGAAGTGAGGGATGTGACAGCATCGCGATGCCTTCACACTCAGGAGGACAGTGCAGGACTATTTAAACCTGAAGGTGAACAATAACATGAACCAAAAAACTGAATCTAGCTCATTCTTGGACTTTTTTTTTTTAATCAGTGTTCCTTTTTATCTGCGTCCTCCTGTGTTGTGTGCCCAGTGTGTGTGAGAATGCACAGGCATGTGCTGCTGTGTTTATTTGGTCTGGGCTGAGTAGGTGATTAATTTTCGGAGGGAAAAAGGAAAAAGAAAAAACTGCGACCATTCCTGCTCCAGATGAGAGCAGTTTCATGTTGTTACCGGGCAGCTTGAACACAGCTGCAGCAGAGTGGGGGTCACAGTGACACAGGGCGAATAAAAATAAAATACTACGCCGACTAAAGTTGAAAGGGTCACGACTTCAACGATCTGCCGTGCAGATTGTTTTACTTAACATTTTAAGTCCTGGTTTCTGTGTTTTAAGGAACTCAATAAGTGAAAGAGTTCAGGCCAAACTGGAACAAAGACGATGTGTTTAAAGGTGCAAAGGTCGATCTATGTAGAATGATGGATTTAATTCCAGGTGGAGGCCTAATGAGCACAGTGACCCCAAGACGACGCGGAGAGTGCAAGATAAATGTTAGACACATATTTAAATAAACACAGGAATGTAATATGATGAAATTAAAATAATATCTCAACTAATAAAATGACACCTAAAACCAATCCAAATAAATTGACTAGATAAACAGAATCTTTAGAGAATCAGTGAATAATGTTGGAAGGTAATATTCAGTCTGCTGTGGAGTATCAAGTATTTTTAATTCTGTGCCTACAATAATGAAACCCGGATACAACTCATAATAAAATCCATCTGTAGTCGCATTTCTGGCTGCCATCCTCTCCGAGCTTAGAAACAGTGGCACAACTTGAAAGATGGATGGGATTTTTTTTTTTTTTTTTTTTTTTACTTCATCCTGCAACAGACTGAATATTTTTCCTCTAGTTGGTCAGAGCAGCCTCTGAGGAGTCTGGGAATACCTTCTGAACAGTGGGGAGCCTTGTGAAACAACCTGGGTTTTGCTAAGATGCTTTTATTTTTCCAGAGAAAAACAGATGCTCTGCTCTGGGACTCGAACGCAGAGCCAGAACACGAGAACAAACTATCTTCCCATATGGAGCTGACATCCCACTGACGTTCGTTGTTATTTACAGATCCTGTGGGGAAACCATGCTCCCGATGGGCCTCCGTCAGATCAGTGCATGTGTGGTGATTTGCCTCAGCGGCGGTTTGGCCACACCTCTACCTTTTTACAGTTCTCTGGAGGGAAGTACAGATGAGGAAGACCTCGGTAACTTCGCTTCCTCCCTGCCCACCACCTACCTTTTCTCCGAGCACCAAACCACACCTGCTAGCCCTGCCAGCCCCACCCATGTCCAATCTGACTTCCTGGGTCAGGTGGTGAGCTTCCTGGAGGAGAACATGCTCCTCATCCTCGTCACAACTTGCTTTGTCCTCCTCGTCTTCTTCATCATCTGTGGGGCAATATTCATGAGCCGCAGGCGAAAGGTCAACGCCTACTACCCTTCCTCCTTCCCCTCCAAAATGTACGTGGACCACAGGGACAAAACCGGAGGTGCAAAACCCTTTAATGACGTGCCAGAGAAACCAGCTCCCGAGCAGGAGAGTGAGCCTGTGGACTCTCACAAGCAGCTCCAGGACGACATCATGCGGGCCGCCAAGAGGCTACGGACGCCAAATAAATCTGTAGATGCTGCAGAAGGAAGTGGCAGCAGTCAGAAAGCAGCAGACCTCATTCCCGGAGACAGCTCTAAGATATGTGGCAGCGTCCCGGATCATCAGCTGCCAAGTTTCCCTGAGGAAAAGGAGTCATGCGAGCTCCTCCACATTGAAGAGCCAGCAGCAGCAGGAGGCAGCACTGAGGTGAGCAACCCTCCAGAGCAGCAACACCCAAAGGGAGAAGATCCAGAGAAGCCACATCCAGAAGGAGATGACCCTGAGCAGACTCCTCCAGAGGAAGATGATCTGGAGCAGCCACATTCAGAGGAAGATGATTCACGAGAGTCTTTGACTGGCAGGAGCCTGCGGCCGTCATCTCTGCATATTCACAATGACTCTGCTACGCTCCAGCTGATCGCAGGAGAGAAAACAGCCTTCTGACTGCTCCGATCACTGAGACCTGACTCTCACCGAATCCACCTGTGTCCGTAAATCCTCCGTAGTGGCCTGTTATCTGGACTCCAGTGCATAAACATTAAATACTTTCAACCTCTTGCAGATAATTTATGATTTAACTGCTTTTTATCCTGGGTTTTGTTTTATGTAATCACAATAAATTGGGTGGTTTCTCAGCACATCTCCTGATTTTATTCTGATCCCACCTTGATATTTTAAAGCAGGGAAAGAACACGTAACTGCATTTAATTCAGGTGATCCACATCCATAACCGTTAGATTCCGAATTGTGCATAATAGAACTCGATACTTGCGCTACCGATGTAAAAACTGTTCATAGTCATTAATATCACTCGAGGCAAATGATGATTCAGGATACTTTTATTGCAGATTTTCACAGAAGCATTGATACTAGATACTACTCCTAAATTACACTAAAACCAGTGGACCCTTACAGAGTTTCTAGCCACATAGCTTGGTAGCTTGCATATTAAAGGTCAAAACTTAGGGTGCAGACGGGATACATAATCAGCTCTTAGCTCTAATCAATATCGCCATCACACCTTTCAAGACACAATCCTCACACTCCACAGTCTTAGAAAATATCACATCATCTCAGAAATAAGGCTCAACCTTGTGCCAACCGCTCAGAACAGTGCTCACATTGTGCGTTTAGGTGACAGGCTAAAAGGTAAGAGAGTGCAGGGTTGGCCACAGACTAAGCCTGGTGTAACACTGCTACAGAGGGTTGACAATGGTGTACTTGTTATCAACGTATTTGGTGTGTGCGTGTTTCAGTACTGCAGGGAAGTGAGCTACAGCTACTTCTCATCCTGGCAGCAGGAAGCAAGCGGTGGTTGGTTTAACTGCTAGCCCTGACTGCCTCCTGCTGGTCGTCCTGTTGCTTGAAGCGATAGTCGGCCAGAGCGGCCTTGATGGCATCCTCGGCAAGCACTGAAGAGGAACAGAAAGTAAAGGTTGAATATGCATATACCCGAGTGGAGCAGTTTGTGAAAGATCAAAAGATGACAAACATAAGCAGAACCCCCCAAAGACTTACTGGAGCAGTGAAGTTTGACTGGAGGAAGACTGAGCTCTTTGGCAATGTCAGTGTTCTTTATTGTCAAAGCTTCATCCACCTGATCAGAATAACGAAAACCTTTTTGGTCAATAAGCAGAAGTAGAAAAAACAGAAATGGAAAACAAGAGTCATGTGTGTTACGCAATCACTCACAGATTTGCCCTTTACCCACTCAGTGGCCAGAGAGCTGGAGGCTATGGCAGAGCCGCAGCCGAAGGTTTTGAACCTGGCATCCACAATCTTCCCCTGGTCATCCACCTCAATCTATTGAAATAACAGGTTTCAGAGTTTTATGCAAAGGCCAAAGGAAACTATTACTCCAAGAGCCATCTCCTTCATAAAACATGAAGATGTAGTGTATCTGTGTTGTTCTCTTTTTCATTTGTCATTATAAACACAAGAGGCAGGGATCCATCCATACCTGGAGCTTCATTACATCTCCACAGGCTGGAGCTCCCACCAAACCCGTCCCGACATTCTTGGAGTTTTTGTCCAGCGAGCCAACGTTTCTCGGATTCTCATAATGATCAACCACCTTCAGAATAAAGACAGGAAACATCAGAGTTGGTTTGGGGTGTTTTCTTTTCTCTGGAATGTTTCTCTTTCCATTTTGCTACAATGACAAAATGTCTATAAAACGTGAGCGGAGGAAGACTGAGCTCAACTACGCATTTCCTCCATTGTGTAAGTGACACAGAAATAAACAGATTAGGACTGGACGTCATTGTCCACTATACCAAATCCTACACCCTGGCCCTGTCCCTGAGTTCCTGCTGAGTCACTCTGACCAAGACAAGACAAAACCAGTCTGTAAAGACTCTATAACTTAAGTGAAATTTCCATGTGATGGTAAATTTCTGCATGCTTCTCTATTAGTTGATTTTCAGCTTTTTATATTCATTTTATGAAGGAGGAAACCATTTTATTTTATTAAATGTCTTTATTTTAGAGCTTTCTATTATATTTTTACATCCAAGGGAACGCAAACATCTCTGTTTATAAATCAGCTTGACCTAAAATCTTTGGTAATTCTGATTACCACAATCCTGACAGTGAAGTTTACAACAGAAATATTCTACAAAAACAAGTATAAGTACACAACGCTTCCAGAGGTATGACAGAATATTCACATGTTGTCTTATACAATGTGCACCTTCACCATACTGACGGCCCTTAAAGCCTTTTAATCGGATGTGATTGAAGTATTAAAGCTGTGGCAGTGGACGGCTGGAGGGCAGATTACTGACCTTATTTTAGTACTCAAATCATCAATACAACAAAGAATTTTAAATTATTTTATTTAGTGTACTTTTTTTTTATAAATCACATTTATTCATATATCTGCCACTCTATGATATGAAGATCACGTGGAAGCAGAATGATGTAACATTTTTCCAAGGCAGCCATGTTTAGGGTCAAATTTAAATTAAATTCAAAACTAATGAAAACAATACAGAAAATAATTTAGGACCTATGATATAATTAATCTGGAGAGCCACATGTTTTCATGACTGTTTAGTCAACCTTTAGCCTTTTATCTGTGTTATGCTTTTTGAATATAAAGCATGTTATTGACTGGATGATTAAAACGTGTTTTTTAAATAAATTGACTTGAGTATTTCACACAGGTCATGGTCATGGTAAATAAGTATGAGTGGAAAGCAACTTCAGAATCTATTTAGGTATGATTTGTTATTATTACATAACGCCACATGTATGAGTGAAGCCTAATTATGAAACCGATTCGCAGTGAGGACTGAGATAAAGGCCATGACAGATGGGATTATTCATTTAGGTTCAGAGAAAGCTTGATGGAGTTTTTATGAAATCGTTCTGTCTTTAATAAACAACCCTGCTGGGTGAGCTAGCTTGTTGTGGTTAGCTCCATCGCAGCAGAGCGTTACCAAACACTGACTTGTCAAAGGAAGCGTTTGTAAACAAAGGTCAAACAGCAGCTGACACGGAAACACAAAGACACACAGAGACACACAAATTACCAGCACTAACGCATCCTGGGTGTCATTACCTTCTTGTGGTAGCAACACTGGGTGAAGAACTCCGGGGCTGAGAGCCTGCGGCTGAGCAGAGCCAGAGGGCTGAGACACTTGTTCATCACGGTGGTCGCCATGTTGGAGAGCGGAGAAGAAATGACGCAGATAGAAGAGCGGAGCAGCGCGAGCCCGGAGGGGGCGTGGTCTCAGTGACAACACGCGCGCATGCGCCGTGTATGTACACAACACAGACGTTTATTACAACTCTGGAGACCAGAACCTGGAAGAACCTGCCAGAGTTGTTAGGACTGGTTTCGTCAGCGGCATTCTTTAAACTTCTCCTTCAGTCATGATTTTAAGAGCTTTTAATTTAGTAATAATAATTTTATAATAATTAAAAAAAATGAAATGATGTTCACTAAGAAGGTAAAGGGCCATTTTACAGAACTAGTAGAACATGTTATGCTGAATAAATGACCTGCAGTCCTAATAAATCATAAAACAGAAGTGTCCCTAAGGATCTGCGTAGGTCATTGCATAACTGGATCATGTGATTTTTGGGGACTAGAACAGAAATGCCTACTGAGGCTATAAAGAAGTTAGTGTTCACCACAAACCACAATAACAATTAGGAATGGTGATACATATCTAATAGCCAGATGTTTAGATGGGGGACTATGCAGACCTGGTGAGATTACGTCAGTAGGCTGTTGTAAGACTCTAAAAAGCTTTACACAATAATTGTATGTTTACTTTATTTTATCCCCTTTAATAAACCCGCTTAGCATTGTTAAAATGGTGTCACCATCAAATAAAAAATAAGTTTTTGGTAATGAGTAAGTCTTACTTGTTCTATAGTGTAGTCATTTCTCCTTTGTGTCAGTAACTCTGCCCAGGAAACAGAAGAGAGAAGTAGCATCGAGCAGCTGGGTGCCACAGTAAGAGTCACCAGAACAGATAGTGGATTGCTTCCTCGCTGGGATAAACGTGAGTATTTATCAACTGTTTCAAATGATAAGCTAAAAGTATTTCTTTCTGCTATAACTATGAAACTGATATAATAATATTATATTACAGGAAAACAAGCATGGAAGTAGATTACAAAGAATATGAAGATTACACTCCAGACAATGAAACTGAGAATGGTCACACCACAGCTGAAGTCCTGAATTTCAGCCATCCTCATTCTTCATTTACACATGTTCTAGTGGCATTCAATATCCTTATAACTGTCATTGGCCTCGTGGGAAATTCAGTTGTGATCTGGATCTGTGGATGGAAAATGAAAAGAACTGTTATCACCATCTGGTACATCAGTCTGGCTATTTCAAATTTTATGTTCTGTGCCCTCCTGCCCCTAGAGGTTTTCTACAGGATAACATCACACTGGCCTTTCGGACTGCTCTTGTGCAAGTTCACCTCCTCCGCCCTGTTTCTGAACATGTACAGCAGTGTGTTTCTGCTGGTTTTGATCAGCACTGATCGCTGTGTGATGATTCTGTTCCCCGTTTGGTGTCATAACCACCGGACAGTGAGGAAAGCATTGGTCATCGTTCTGCTAACTTGGCTCCTTTCTGCGCTCTTAACGTTGCCCTCACTGATCTTCAGACAAACTATAGTCCACGGCTCAGTCACTCAGTGCTACACAGGCTACATGGACCCCTCCAGACACAAGGCAGTTGCCCTCACTCGATTCATCTGCGGGTTCCTCATCCCGTTCCTAATGATTGTCATCTGCTGCTCTGTGCTTGGTGTGAAGCTCCAAACTTTGACTGTGAAGTCAACAAAGCCTTACAAAGTCATGGTGGCACTCATCTTGTCATTTTTCGTCTGTTGGGTGCCCTACCACACCTTTGTTCTACTGGAACTGGACGTCAAGAACCACAGCCTGGAGGTTCTTAAAACTGGACTGAAAGTGGGAGCCACGCTGGCCGCAGTTAACTGCCTTGTATCCCCGGCCCTGTACATCTTCATTGGTAACAACTTCAAAAGAACCCTAAAGAGGTCTTTGACATCAAGGTTAGAGGAGGCTATGGCAGAAGATTTTCGTATAGTGGGTCTCAATCATTCAAGGTGTAAGTCAATGGAAGTAATCAAAAGCTAGACGGCACTGTGCAGAGCATATTCCCCTGCCAAGGCTTGATAGTCTCCAGATATTTACTGGATCTGCACAAAATTGGACAAATTCAACGATATCAGTCCCCTAATTATGTCTTTATTTTTTCTGATTATTGGGCGGTGATTATTTCTAGACATTTATTCCTGTGTCTTTCAAGAATTGCATTCATGTTGTTTATTTTGACAACTGAATTTCATTTGTTTCACTATGTTTACAAACCGGTTTCAAATTGCCACTCTAAAAGTGGAATACACAAGAATTGTAAATAATGACAATTTCCTATCAATATATGATATATAAGCAATTGAATGAAAACAAATGTCTTTATTTTAATCTTGTTATTAGGAATTTATGCATAAAAGTCAAATTTACATTTCAAATATAACTGTATGCCAGCATGATGTGCATTTGTGTTTAGAAAAGTAAATAAATATAAATGAAATTTTAAAATGTTTTTATTATGTTCTATCACCACTGAACAAGCAGACAACATTCACAAAGCATTGAACTACAGTCTTTTCATCCCTTTTCTGACTCTCCTGTATTCTGTATTTCTGTATTCTCATGTCTTTTAACATTTAGTTCAGTCAACGCTGAGTCAATGCAACCTGAGTTACATTGCGTTAGAGGACATTGGCGGACATTTGATTGTTCTTCCCTTGTGCGTCATTTTGGATAAAAGTGTCTGCCAAATGACTTTGAACGACATCAAAACCCCTCAAACGAACGCAGATAACAGTATTTCCCATGGCAACAGATGACACAATGCCTCGCTCCTCCAACTTCTCCCCAGACTAGTTGACAGTATTAATGACCGAAAATTCGCACATTAAAAAAAAAAGCAGCATAACAGCGAGAGCTCGTGTGGCAGATTTGCTGACCGAGTCAATGGGTGAATATAAACTGGACAGAAAAAAATGTTTCGCACTCATCCAGCAGTGAGCCCCTGCTCACACTGTGTATGAAATGTGTAAACATTAGACTGTGTATACGTGGCTATAAAAGGGTCAATGGAATTACTGCGCGGTTAATGACTGCATGTTTATACTCTCAGTTGTTAGGTTCATGGAATCACCTGACAGACAACACTGAGGGCAGCAGCAACCTGTTAGCCTGTTAGCACGTCCGCTCTCAGGATCTACTACCGGGTCTGTGGCGGATGTGTGACGCAATCAGCTGTAAGCAACCCAATACAACTCCGAACAACTTACGAGCCAGTTGTCTGACCCACTGCTGAGCTCACACCGCCACCCTGTGTGTGTTTATCTCCGCGGTGTATCCGGTTAGACGGTCGGTTTGTTCCGCTAGCTAACGTTAGCCGCTCCGTAGCCAGCACCTCAGCCTGGACCTCTGTCGGTGCGTGTTGTGAAGCGCTGGGTGCCGCCGGCGGAGTCACCCAACCTGAACCTGCCTGTTTTAAGTGGATTTCTGTTTCAATGGCCACCGCTGCCCCCGCTCCACCTCCTCCTACGGCCTCCGGCTCTTCCACCGCGGCCACCGACAACCAGAGTCCAGGGTCCAGCGCCTCCAGCGCGGGGGCCGACAGCGGCAACCAGGACAGCACGTTCGAGTGTAATATTTGTTTGGACACCGCCAAGGACGCAGTGATAAGCCTGTGTGGACACCTTTTCTGGTATGTTAGTAGCTGGGAGGCGGCGTAAATCGAGCTTTTTTAGTCTATAATGAGGCCTGGTTAATGTCAACAACAGCCAGCGCGAGTTGTTTACTTAGAAAGTACTTTGTTGACATCCTGAAGCCACTGAGCACATCAGCACTGACTCAGATTGAACTGGTCCTGGGTTGTGTTTAAAGCCACAACAGCTCCAAACAGATGGGTGGACACTTCTCACACTGTGGGAAATTTAGGCTCACACAAAAGAGCATAAGAATGTTAACATGTCAGATTGCACTTGATAGTGGAGGGACTGTTCCCAGCCACTGCAGTCTGTTGCACCTGTTCAAATATACACTGAACTTTTGCCTGCTGGGAACAAGTCATACCTCGAGCATCTGTTAGTTTATCATGTAAAAATAGAAGATAAAGCCTAGTCTGGTTTCATTTCTCTCAGCACTCATATAAAGATACCATATATATTATTAGCAAATGTATATTGTGCAAAGTCAGTGTTTCACTAATCGTATGTCTGCCCTTTCTGACCCCTGTTGCATTTCCTGTCATCAGTTGGCCATGTTTGCATCAGGTACGTAAATCGGAAAATCTGTTTATTTTTCTTCCTTCTCCTCATTTTGCAAAGGCCAGTGAGAGGCTTTAACTCGCCTTTGTCTTTTGTGCAGTGGTTGGAGACCAGGCCCAGTAAACAAGTCTGTCCAGTGTGTAAAGCTGGCATCAGTAGAGACAAAGTAATCCCCTTATATGGGCGGGGAAGCACAGGTCAACAGGACCCCAGGTTGGTATTTGTCTCTTGCGTAAACTTCTTCACCTCCTAATAACACTGCACAATGCACTCAGATAATGCAATATTTAAGAGGGACTGAGGATAATAACATTTTTCATGACGGTGTCACTTTGTTTTATAGAGAAAGAACACCCCCCCGACCACAAGGGCAAAGGCCTGAACCAGAAAACCGTGGTGTAAGTACAAAATTATGATTTCATGCCAGATCTGTAGTTCTGTAGTTTTTTTTTGTTCTAACCATGCCACAATGAGATGTTAGCGGTCAAGCAATCTCATGCCCTCATGATGAAATCGTTACATAGAGTGATGCAGGTGCTGTGGTTAACAAAGGGACTTTTCCCACTGGGATCCATTAAACCCACTGTGTTGAGTTGCAGCTTCAACTCTTGAGAATTGCCACCAGTTGTTCTGGCTGTTGCGTCACATCCGACAAACTATATGATAAACTGTGCATTAAATGGTGTGTAGTATATAAAGTTGACTATATAAAACACACTTTCCTATTTTGCAGGGATTGCAAGTGTTTGGTTTTGGAGATGGGGGTTTCCAGATGTCATTTGGAATTGGTGCCTTTCCGTTTGGTATTTTTGCTACAGCCTTTAACATCAATGATGGGAGACCTCCTCCAGGTAGGTTCTGCTTTACACACTTTCACTTTCCCCCCACACTGTACCTTTCAACATATCAAGTAACTGTCAAACTCATTCCCCATCAAACAGCGGCACCTGGGACGCCACAGCACGCGGACGAACAGTTTCTGTCTCGACTCTTCCTGTTCGTGGCTCTGGTGATTATGTTTTGGCTGCTGATTGCGTGAGTGTGCCAGGAAACAACATGCAGGGTTCAACCAAGAGATCTGACAGGGCTGGGACAGGAAGGCCCATCGTTTCGGTGATGTGCAAACGTGATTCTGCCTCCATGCATGTCTTTCTTCCTTGACAATTCTTTTTTCTCTCTCAACAAGCCATGTGAGATTAGAACAAAACTGTTTTTTTCATTTTAAATACATGTATGAGTGCTAATCTGGGGGATTGATGGTGAACCATGTAACTTTGGTTGCCTTCTGACATCAGGGGTTTTCCCACTGGACCTCTCTTATTAGGAAAAGTAACTGTTCAGGTGTTGCATTTTTATTTTATTCCCTTCCAACCCTGAGCAACAAAGAATCCAATCAGTAGATCCTTCCTGGGCCTGACTATCCCTGGATTTATTGAGAAAACGGGCTAACTGTGTGGATGGCTGAGCTGTAGCGACTCAGCGTGTCTCCTATAAGAAAAGTGGAAGGTGGTGACAGGAAATCCTGCACGGACCATACCTGCCTCTGATGATCCTGCTGAAGAGTGCATTCATGACCCTGCTTTTTCAGCCATGACAGTGTGATGGTTAATATGTGTGCTCCTCCTACTCTGACATGTCAAAATGTTTCAAAGAAATGTACACCTCTTCATTAAACACTGATTATGAGCCTGTACATCCTTAGCGTGATCACTCTGTTCGATAGCGTACTAAGAGCGTTCTTTATTTTCCTCCGATACTACCTGATCATGCAAATTACATATCCCTTCGTTAATATTGACCAAAACCTGTTGCATGCTTTGTTGAATCAAAACAATTTCTGACATCGTCTTTTGATCCTGAACACTAAAATAATGCAGTTGAAAGATTAAACTAAGTAACAGTATTTCCAAAATTGTAAAATATTTTATTTTGCTCAGTTCATTGTATGTCTATGTTAGTAAATGTTAAAGGCTGTACTGCACAGTAGAGGGAACCTGGAGGCAGGTCACATGAAATCTTCACTCTAATCCACACTATTGACCGTAAAAGATATTGTGAATAAAGATGTTATTCAGGATCTTTTTTTTTCCTCTGAAAGTTTCATTCTCCCATAAGCCTTACTTGCTCAGTTAATATGCAAATGAAGACACCCCAGACAGACGCTGGGTTTTAAATGTAAATAATTTTTGAGAAGTATGTTTTGTTTTTCTTCAGTCTGAATTATTTCAAATATGTAACAAAAGAAATCAATATTTTGCTCGTTCTGTGGAAGAGGTTTATAGAAAACAGAATAAAGTACAAAAATAGTCCGCTTGGTTCAGTCTTGTGCTTCTTGCTCTGTGTGTTTCTCTTGAGCTTCCGCCTGTGTGACGTTAAACTCGGCTTCATACATAATCTGCTGGATCTTTATTTTTGTCTCGCACCTTTTCTGCGGAGCGAGTCTCTTGAGAGCAGGAACAAAGCTCAGCAAAAATAGTTCATCCTCGTCCCGTGGCCTGGGGGGAAATGAGGCGCCATTGTCTTTGACCAGCCATTTTGTCGGGGACTGTACACTTTGAGAGGAAGGCGGCGATTGTGAATCTTGTATCAGACGCCGCTTCCGACCGGTTTTGTTAGTGGGTGTGATTGGAGAGCTTGAAGGCAGCTTGGCCATAACAGCCAGCTGGGCCATCTGCGTGTCCTGGGACATTGAAGGAACCTGCGTCACAAACGCCACTTGGGGCTTCAGTTCAGGTTGACTGACAGGGGCCTTCAGGACGGACTGCGGCGCCTTGACCGCCTCGGACGACGTGGTTTCGCCCTCCATGCTGCCAGATTCGTTGCCAGGGTTGTCGTGGTCGTCATCTTCGTTGCCGCAGACGTCTACCACGCTGCTTCTCGACCCGGTGAAGGGTGCGATAAAATTCATCAGCTGTCTGTATTTCCACCTGCTCTGCATGGTCTCCCCTTGCTTCTTGCTCTTGATCTCCATTCGGACTTCCTTCAAGTAGCGGTCTCTCATGTTCTTCCACTTTCTTTTGCACTCCTCAGCTGGAAAGTGAAAATTCAGAGTGTAAAACATGATGGTCCTGACAACAACAAAGCAACCTGGACATTGATATTTTAATTATAACGATTGATTATTGATATTATATTATTCTTATAGAATGGATAAAGTGTGAGGTAAGAATTGAATCACGGGGCAGGTTCCACAACTTTATTTCACTTTGGCATGCATGTTGGGGTTTTCACTAACATTTTTGTTATTCATGGAACTTAGCATGTAAAATCAGGTGTGTGTTTGTGGGATTTAAATGTATATGCGTGTGTCATGAGGGGACTGTCAGGCACTGTTTTACTTAAGTGCATTATAACTGTTTAGTATCAGTATTCTTATATCTAACTTCACCCTTAAAATGCTTGCATGAAGACGCGTCACATTATGACTCATGAAGTTGAACCTGACCCCGTGCACCATGTGTGGGTCCGGGCACCGCGGAGCTGCCGCTGCCACGACACACGTTCCTCTTTCTATCGCTGTGCGATCGCAGCCCGGCGGTAGACACGCGGCCCGCTGCAGCGGAGTAGCGTGTAGCCCACCGCAGAGCCGCGCATGCAGCACACGCGGCGCAGCGGAGCCGTGCCGTGCCGTGCAGCGCGGCCTAGGCGAGCGAGCGAGCGAGCGGCGGCGGCGGCTGCTGCTGCTACCGCTAGCACGGCGAGGTCGCGCGGCTGCGGCCACAGCACCGTGCTGCACCCGCGCGGAATTAAGAGAACGAAAACAGCCACCGGCCGTAAACAACACGGGATGTGCACACGCGTGCTAACCACATGCATGCGCCCTCGCTGCTCTCATGTGGGCTCCACGCCGACGTCGCCCCCGCGGATAATAAGTGTGAGTAAAGTTGGGGCAAACAAACATACTCACAGGGGAGACCCAGTAAGACGCTGATGCTCCTCCAGGCGTGCGCGCGGCTCTCCGTGCAGCGGTAGTTGGGTAAAGTCACGTTGTAAAGCTCTGGGAAATTAAATACGGCCAATATTAACTTATCGTCCATTTTGCGCCTCCACTGCTCGGTGCGTGCGGGGCTGCGCGGACGCGGAAGCGGCAGCCTTCTCCCGCCTTTTCCGCTCAGCTGCTGCCCCGACGCAACGCGAGATGACGCGGTGCCGCGCTGTGTCGCTCCGTCGTCCGCCTGACCCAGCCGCCAGGGGGAGCACCACCGCACACAGGCCCCCATCAGTCTTATTTAACCACGAGAGAAGAAAAGACGTTTTCACTCTTTATGATTTATTATTGTACCACAGAAATTGAGTCTATTTCCCCATTTCTCAAACTCAACACTCAAATGTAAATGTTCAAATGCTGAAATAATTTATTTTTATTTAAATTAATTGCAGTAAAACCAAGGAAATAATCATTTAGCCTTTTGATCTTTGTTTCATTGTGGCCCCCTGAGGGGATTACGACAGATTAGCGACAGCTTCAGTTGCAGAAGGTCAGTTTACTGCTCCACAGGAATCACTATATGCATACAGTGCAAAATAGGACTAGAATCCTAAAATGGTTCTGTTATCGAATAGTCTCTGATGGTTGTGATAGAATTAAACTAATTTAACACAGTGTTAGCATCCTCTCACTTCATCTGCCCTTTGTACACCCTCAAATGGTTTAAGGGCCACAAAGTGACCCCCTCTGATTGCAATGCAGTTACCCTGTGAATTCAAATGCATTGATTGTATGTAATATAAATGACTGATAGGTTTATTTAACTGGCACAGATGTTGTTTGAAAAGTGAATGTGGGATGTGGAGAAGTGCAGTGAGAACACAGTGGCACTTGGGAGCAGTTTGTCTTCCTGTGTAGTTAAGTGCAGGCGGTAACGTAAGCCTGCTTAAATACCAAAACATATGGTCCCAGTGAGTTCCGAATGTCTGCAGGGCGGTGTTGAAGCCAGACAGACTGAAGTCCAGGTCCCAGAGCTCATTTTTAGATTTCACGGAAATGATTTGAGAAAAAAAGGAGGGGGAGGTAGAGAAATATAATATTTGTATTTACACAGATATCAGATATGGAGTCTCTGCAGTCACAGAGTGGTGTTCTTCCTCACCAGAGCCCAGAGAATTGTTGTCTGACGTGTGCTTTCTGAAGCTATCAAAGTCAGTTGTGTACAAGTGTGGATGGAGTCTGTGTTTTCCCTGCACAAGAAAACACAGAGGAAGGTTGATCCTCGGCATTTCCTGGTCTCACAGCTGCAATCTCCAATTCCCCAGGAGGTTTTAGGCCTCGGTCCAGTGGTAAGCAGAGACATTGAGCTTTTTCACACGTGAATGCTCTCATGTCATGTTGGGTTCTCTGCTCATTTACCAACAGTCAGTGCGGGGGTGTATTTTGTAATCCTGTGTCTCCTGTCGGAATCATACCGATTTGATTTGGGTCCGTTATTGTTCATGTTTTCATTTTTCCTCCCGCTGACCTGCAATTTGAGCAGCTGCTGGATGTGTCTGTGTCCCAACGTGACACGTTAGTCACTGGTAATTACGCTGAGAAGAACCTCACACGTCACACGATCCAACTCTACTCTGATCAACGGGTTCTTTTCTAGACTTCTCTCCAAAATTTGCATTTAACAAGATATAACTGGAAATTGTAATGGTGAGTACTCCTGTTTCACTGGTATATTTGCAAGTAAAAAACACTTTAAATGGAAGGGAATCAAAAGTCGAGAGAACTGTCTGAACCCTCGTGTGCAGGCGGCCTCACTTTACTTCATGTACCACATATTTCTCTTTACAACAACAAAATGAACCTTTATCAATCTAATCCCCAGTAATGAAATTTGAGCTGTTTGACCAGTGCGGATGTGCTACAATTCCTTCTTTTGAGAGCCACAATAACTGCAGATAGCGATCTCCTGTGCTCCTCAAACTATATGTCAACAATCTGGACACTATTAAACCCGGATGAAAGGGATGGGATGGTGTTTATTGTTATCTGTTTTCAAAAGCCCTTATAAGCGGAGCTTAAGACAGATTGTGGAAATCCATTAATTCGTATATTGCCTTGTATGAAATCACAGGATTTGTTGGGGGGGGGTTGGAATTTAACCTGTAATAGCTTTACCTCAGCTGTACACATTGTCAGAGGAGTCACCCTGAAAAGACTGCAGCACACAGATAGTACACATGATGCATAATCACGAATAGGAACCCCTATTAGTGCTATACATACAAATCTATTAGCAACATCACACATCATCTATTGCTCCAACAAAACACGTAATTCATTTGTCTGCTTTTATTTGTTTAATGGGTGTGATCAGTAAGCTGCTTCATCACTCATCTTATTTACCGAACATATCTCCTAATTTTGCATAACATCATTAGGTGATAAAGCTAAATAGGAAAGTGACATCATGATATAAATTTAGGGAGCTAATCCTCAAGTTCAGCATGCACAAGTCTCTGGCCACACCAAAAAAAAAAAAAAAGAAACGTTCTCATCTCTAAATCCTGGTTTCTAATACCAAGCAATCCCCTTTTCTCTAAAACCCCAACAATGAGGATCTTAGGAGCTCTCCACTTCTCATTTTATGCAGTGAAATCTGATTTCTTTTGGAGAAAGGAATGAGGCAAGATTAACTGAATCTGCCGTCCTCCCTAACCTCTTCACAAAACTGCCCAGATTAGCTAGGAATTAAGTTTCAACCGTTTTATGTGTCTGGTCCACAGGGGGATTATAGTTTTTACTATTTTTTTTTGCCTCCCAATTTTACTATAAGGGCCTGACACAGTGTCGGCGGAAGAGGAGAAGGAGAAGAGCAGTGGAGCCTGAACAATCCCAAAGTGCTGTGTGTAAATACACTGTGATTATCATTGCTTTTGTTTTCATTGGACTCTCTATGAGAGATGGATGGAGTAGTGAGGATGGAGAGACAGAAGTTCCCTTTCACTATAGAGAACATACTGAACAAATATCCAGACAGTAACGGTGACAGGTGGACGTGTGGGACGAGTGGAGCTGCAGTGAAAGAGAAGACAGCGAGTCCCGCCGGGGACCAGACAGAGACTGTTGTTCATCACGCCTGTATGTGCTGCTGCTACTGCTCCCACTGTGGGGACATATTCAGGGCGGACTTCATCCATGAAGGTAAGACTTCACCGTCACCGCCGTTTGACATGTTTTAAAAAGCTGGATCTGTGTTCTGAATCACTGACTCTTCTCTCTAACCTCAGATTTCCTCCCTGCCACCTGTCAGTATGGATGGCCCCCGGCCATGCTCTCCAGCCCCTGCAGGCTGGGAGAGGCTCTTAGAGAGGAGCAGCTGCCCGGTCAGGTGCAGAGGAGGACCAGACGGCACCGCACCATTTTCACCGAGGATCAGCTGGATGCTCTGGAGGAGCTCTTCCTGCAGAACCAGTATCCAGATGTGAACACCAGGGAGAATTTGGCACAGCACACTCAATTAAGAGAGGAGAGAGTAGAGGTGAGTAATAAATAGGAATGTCTGCATTGAAAAGGATCATTATTAATGGTTTCTAATGTAGATATTTAAAAGTGAATTTAAAAAAAACTGCCAGATATCCTGATTTCAGTGAACATCACTGAAACAATGAAATAATTACAAATACACTTTTCTGGCAGGTTTGGTTTAAAAACCGAAGAGCAAAGTGGAGGCGTCAGAAAAGACTATCGTTTGCTGTGGGAAATACGGAAAACTAAATTTGTACGGATGAAAGCTCTGAAACAGAAGAGTTATATTTGTGTAAGTGTCAGTGGTTGAGGGAATACATTTCATTGTTTTTTTTTTCCACCAGAAGTTTAAAGAAAACCATGGAGTTTTGTGACTAATAATGTGGCTTTATCCTCTGCAGTTTTGTAGCCTATTGCTGAAGCTGGGTGGTTGAGCGCATGATCGATAGAAGCCCTGGCAGGATCATACTGTATGTCTTTTAAATCCTGAAAGATACGTTATATGTTTGTAAATTGATTGTTCTAGTTTGCACCTGTTGTAAAAAAGTGCCCTTAATAATAAATAAAGTCCTTTTGAAAGAGCTGAAAGAATGTGTTTATTTCTACACCCGCATTATGACAAATATATGGAAACTGATCGCAGTGTTCAGACATTAAGTGACGTTAAGTCTATGGAGGAGGAGCTTAACGTGGGCAGCCTCCATAATACTGCGGTTATCGTTCTGATATGTTCAGAGATGACAGTGTTTTGTTTCACCGGTTGCTATGGTGAATCCTGTTACCTTTGAACCTTTAATGTCCTCGTGCACGAGCTTGACTCTGGGTGGATTGAACACACCGTTAACACCTGTTACGAATATGAGGGTAAACTTCCGGTGACGTCACCTCGCGCAGAGCGGAGCTACGTCGGTCGGACGCAGTCGCTCTGTTGTGGCTAATGCTCGAGGCTAATCATTCGCAGCTAACGCATCTCTTGGCACCTTTTTCCAAAAACATCTGTTTTTAAACTGTCCATGACCCTCTCTAAGCGGTGTCTGTGAGGTAGAGAAGCCGCGTCGCGTTTCTGTCCGCTCGGTGTTTGTCGGTGGACGCTGCTCCCTCAGCGGTTAGCCTGTGAGGCTAGCAGGGCTCCACCATGGAGGGCAGCGCCAGCGTGAGGAGAGCCCTGTCTGGGACTCTCATGCCCGCGGCGGTGACCACAATGGCTCTCCGGCAGCAGCCGGAGGAGAAAGGGACGACGAAGCCGCACAGAAAGGTCCTCGACGAAGATCAGTACATCGAGGTAATGAGAATGTGTGATGTTACGGTGTTTACCTGCGGTTACCAAACATAACAAGGCAGACAAACGGGTCAGAGAAACCGATAGCTGAGCTTCCTGTCTTGCTTCTTTTAAACTTTGACACTGTTATTTCTTGTTGTAGTTAAACAACAAGAAGAGACAGTGACAATAAAGTTTTGATAGGCAACAACTTTGTTAATTCATAACCCCATTTCTCAAGCAACAGCCTCTCATGTGTTGTGATGTCAAACCTTACCTGTGTACTTCCGACAGAGCTTGGAGAAGATCATCCAGAGGGATTTCTTCCCAGATGTGACAAAACTGCAAGCGCAGAAGGATTATCTGGACGCAGAGGAAAGTGGAGACCTGGGGAGGATGAGGGAGATTTCCATTCGATATGGATCATCTGTGACTAGATCTACACCACGATCTTCAGCACCATGTGAGTATTTTGTTAAAATAACTTCTGTATACTTGTGCCTCTTTGTTTGATTTTACAAGGTAGCAGTACCATACCACATTTATTGTGAATGTGTTTTAACTATGATTTATTTTGTGTATAAGATGTGACCCCAGCTAGCTTTGAGACACCAGTTGGTCACGCAGGGTCTCCCTCCTCCGTTCGTGGCAGTAAAGGTTTTGATGCCGGTGAGTATTTATGTCAGCCTCTCCATCATTTCCTGCCATGAACCCAAGACATTTGGCACCAATACTGAAACAAACTGACTTGTAGAAGTTGAAACTGTGATTAAACTGTACTTTACTATTTATGTTTTATTTACAGATGGCAACGATGATTACAAGGAAAAAGAAAAAGAGCTTCCTGCCCTGGATCATTTCCTGGCTAAAAATACCAGTGAGGACAATGCATCATTTGAACAGATAATGGATCTTGCAAAAGACAAGGAGAAAGTGAAGCATGCCTGGTTATATGAGGCTGAGACTGAATACAAACAGGTACGCACCAGGTTTGACTTCATTTTAAAGCTAATGACAAGTGTTCTGATCACACATTCTTTTAGTGATCTTTGAAGCAGTAAAATTGTTATACTAAACATTCTATGGATGAATTGCTAATTACAGAAATAACTTTAATGTGTTGGGGATCAAAGTGGCAGTTGATTGCTAATTGACCACAGTGAAAGCAATAATAAACTGATGTGTTTCAGCGCCATGAGCAGAACCTCGCTTTGCCATCAGTGGAGAAAGGAGCACTTGAATGTGTCAAAGCTGGACTGGAAACATGGGAGTACAAAGCAAAGAATGCCTTGATGTATTATCCAGAGGGTGAGAGTTTCTAAAAGAACAGCAGCAGAAATTACAATTAAAACAGTGAGAAGGTAACATAACATGTCTTTTTTTCTTTTCCAGGTGTTAAAGATGATGATGCTGTGTTTAAAAAACCAAGGGAGGTAGTTCACAAGAACACACGTTTTGTTGGAGACCCATTCAGCAAAGCTCTCAACAAAAGCCAGATTCAACAGGCTGCAGCTCTGAATGCACAGGTAAGTTTGATGGTTCATGTCAAAGAAATAAGGGGTGACGTACCTTAGCATTATTCCTAAAGGATGCAGCTAATATGTCATGCTTTTCATGCTTCCAGTTCAAGCAGGGTAAAGTCGGTCCTGATGGGAAAGAGCTCATCCCGCATGATTCCCCAAATGTGAATGGATATGGTTTTGAGAGAACGCCCTCCCCTGCACCTGGTAAGTGCATCCTCTCTACCTGGAACTGAATGTGACAATAAATGATTCAAGAGCTCTGCCAGCATTTTTATTGTTTGTGTGTTTTTTTTAAGGTATGTGTGAGTCACCTCTGATGACCTGGGGAGAAATCGAGAGTACACCCTTCCGTTTGGATGGATCGGACACACCGTATGTTGAGAGGAATCACGGTCCGTCATTTAAGGTACTGAGCGTTCAGAACTGTAGATTGTTTACTAGCAATGGCGTCTCTAATATGTGTAGGGAATGCGTTGTAGGCTACTGCACTAATGTTTAAACTTTTCAATATCGTCTCTGTAGATTCCAGAACCTGGGCGGCGAGAGAGGCTGGGTTTGAAGATGGCGAATGAAGCCGCTGCAAAGAACCGTGCCAAAAAGAAGGAGGCATTGCGAAAGGTCACAGAGAATCTTGCAAGGTAAAAGCTTTCACCCTTCTTCACATTTGATTGATATTTTCTACAGGTAACAACGCCCTCATTCTGTCAGCTGACGGTGTACTAACTGATCGCCTTTGTATTGCAGTCTTACGCCTAAAGGTCTGAGCCCCGCCCTCACCCCCGCCCTGCAGAAACTCGTCAATCGGACATCTAGCAAATACACAGACAAAGCCCTGAGAGCGAGCTACACCCCGTCTCCCTCACACAGAGCCATTGGCTGCAAGTCTCCCTTTGGCGGCCCAGCTACTCCGTCGGGAACGCCAACGCCAATCAAAGCCAAAACACCGAGTTCTCAGGACGTCACATCGCTCACAGACAATCTGCTGCAGCTTCCCAAGAGACGGAAGGCCTCAGACTTTTTCTAAAGAGGCGATGAAGAAATGTACAGTGGACTGAATTTTTTTAAGGATTTATTTGTTTCATGGTTGCTGTAGGTCCCAGTGAAATATACTTTACAAATTCTATGGAATTGCTTGTTTGTCTTATTTTTATATTTTCTTTTGAGCTCAAGTTTTAAAGGGAACTGTATATTTTTTCCTGTTAAAATATAAGGCTGTTTTCATGCAATTTGGCTACGCCCAGAAATATTCATCTGGGGCTAGAGGGTACCTTAAGGCCATTTTTTATTATGAAATGAGGATGGCCTGTTGTGGGAAAATCGGCACACGTCAAATGAGTCCTAGGTCTGTGGTTTTATTAACAAGTGAAGCAAAATGATACAGACTGAGGTGTGCAGTACATCATTAAAATGAACCTTGTATTGGATTTAGGCACTGTTCATATGTAATATACATGTTTATCTTTTGTAAGGACTGGATCTTGTTACAGAAGCAAACCAGGCTTTTATAACTTGTGTGCCTAAATGTGCTTCGAAAGAACAAGTGGACACTGTACAGTATTGACGCTTAGTGCAGAACCAGCACAAGAGGTAGAGGACAAACTCTCCTCCCTTGGAAAAAAAATATGTGTTTCAAACCTCAGCGGAAGCAAATGTGGTGCTTCAGCAGTCCTGAGTTAACTGGACCTCAACCGACAGTACAGGAGTGAAGAATTCCCCTGTATGTGTTTTCTCCAGACATTGTTATTTGGCTGAGAGTTGTTTTGATTAACACTTATGTCTAATTCATCCAAACCTTGCTTTACACTGCATATTTGTACACAGAAGTACAATAGACTCCTCTGTGGTAGAATTGTTTATGGTAGACATCTGGATATAGAGTCAAAAGTCAGCTTCAACATTTTAGGAATGGTTCATTTTAATGACACTTAATTGGGGGTTTAACCAGAATGTTGACATAATGAATGATCCACAAGAACTCTTCAAAAATCAGGTTGTGTGTGTGTTTGAGTGGATATCCAGAACAGAATCAGAGCGAATAAGAGCAGATCAAAATGACTCTTTGTATTATTGTTACCACCATGGCTAATTATACGAATCGTGTAGTTTTATTTTGAAATGTTGGGTGGATTTTCTATATTTAGTAACAGGAATGTAGCTGATAGGGTCATGTATAATCTTATAAATAAGAATCATAATAATTGTGATGATTATGATGAACACGCACACACACTCGCTCCCTCCGTCTCTCTCTCTCCGGGTCTAATCCGCTGACTCCGCCCCGGCAGCCCCTCCAGCTGCCGCCTGTGAGCTGCATGTTTGGGATTGTTGTGATGAGGAGGCCGCAGCCATCTTGGATCAGCGCCGTTTCGCACCGAGCAGCGTCAGAGGGAGGACGACGACGACGACCACGGCCAAGCTAGCCGCTAGCCCCCCCGTCCCGGGAAACCTTGCAACCCGTCACAATGCTCCACGAACGTCCTCTTCTTCTCCTCCTCCTCCCTCCGTCAGCTGCAGCTTCGAACGCATGAGAGAGAAAGAAATGGGAGAAAGCTGCGCGAGGCGTTTAACGTAATAGTTCCGGAGGAGGAAGGTGGGAGGCGGAGGCGACGACGGAGCAGATCCTCGGTCTATGTTTTCTCATTTCTGGATAGAGGAGTTACTATGAATGGAGGATAAATGTTGCCGAAGGCTGACAGCAGCAGTTTCGTCCTCTTCTCTCTCCTCTTCGTCCTCACGCTAACGGACCCACCACGGACAGGTAAGCCCGTCTCTGTCGCTCCTGCTCGGCTCACATTAGCCCGGGCTGCCGCTGTGGAGACTGGGATAAACAGATTACAGCTGAGGGGTTCAGGAGGAGAGGCCTACTGGATAGAACCGCGGGCTCCAGTGGGGGGCTCGTGCCGCTGCTGGGCTGCTGTAGCCGGGCAGCGCGTCGGCACGGAGGCGAGGAGTTTTAGCAGCAGCAGGTCAACAAAACCAGGATTTAAGAGACTAATAAATCGAAGTCACTCCATGAGTTCAATGCACAGCACACACAGAGACCTTATTCTCAGGAACATGACACCAACCATTGGTCTTTCTTTTAGCAACAAGCTGGATTCATGTGGAACTTATTCGAGGTTGGCGTCTCCACTCGCCTTGAATGAAACGACCTGTTTACATCCCTCCTCAGTCTCTTCAGCTGCGACTCTGTCATTTAAAAAAAATGCATGTGGAAGATTCTTCCTGCACTAAACCTGACTCTGTTCCCCTCAGCCCTGCAGCTGCACAGTTAAAGCCCAGCACAGTGATCAACCACACACTAATGCAGCAGCCATGACCTCCCATGCAGTCGCTTTGGATCATATAATATAATAATCTTTGTAAGATAGATAGTGATGAAAAGTCATGACAATGCTGCAATACAATACATGACACATCGAGACACGACTCATTAAACGACTAAAGACTTGTTGTTGACTCTGCTGGGTCCACACAGTAACATTTTCAGAAAAATCATGTCAGCCATTGCCTCTTGATAAATTTTGTGTCGATGGGCCTTCTTTGTCATGTCGATTGATGTCTTCAATGATTCGATTGAAAGGATTTGTTTACCCACCACCACATCCCTCCCTGGTCTCTGAATCCGTGATTTGAAATGCATGTCAGAGGTTCTTTCTCCTGCTGCATCACCAAACCTGGCTCTCAGTCACTCGTTCCTGCAGCTGCACGGCTGAAACACATCACACTGATGCAACAGCCGTGACTTCCCATGCAGATGGTTGGGATCATATTTTATGCAACTTCTCAGTGGATAATTTAAAGTTATAGTGTTGTAGCTCTGGATAACAAGTGCAACTTGTGCACATGTTTGGATACTAAGCTGTGGTCAGCTCAGCTCTTGGATAAATATATATTGTTATTTTAGCTCACTAAGCAGCTGTAACCTCTTGTGAAGAAAAAACAAATCTGCATCCTGCTTTTGCTCTGTAGTAGTGGCTCCTGGGCACTCCTTCACTTCTTGTTAGGCCGCTCTGTGTGGTGGATTTTCTCCTAATTGCAGAGGGAAGTCAACTGTAGTTATTTATCTCTTCAAAGGCTGCATCATCTATTTTCTGCTGTGCTGTTGTTTGGGTTGTGATGTGCCCTTCATCTTTTCTGTTTACATGAACAGGCTTTCAGTGTTAGTTTTTGTAGCGCATGCTGCTGCATGTCATGGGCAAGCTTCCCGTTGGACATTCAGAAACAGAATAATCCTGTTTCTTGGAACATAATTCGATAGAAATATCTGAGCAGGTGTGAGCATGAAAGATTTCTCGTTGTACAATATGTCCAAATCTGACGGGTGAGCATCCGCTCTGCTCCCGGCGTACCTGGTTTCCACCCTCGTCCCACAGCAGGTTACTGAAGCAGATAAGTTGCTCTCAAAGGTTAAGGTTCTATTTGAGCTTTGCTTGACAGTCTGCATAAATGTCACATTTCTAAATGGCTTTTTTTTTTAGTTTTGTAAGGATCCTTCAGTCTTACTCAACCAGGTCAGGATGATTGCCAGGCAGGAAGAAAACATTAAAATTCAAATTGTTTGGAAAACATAATCAAAACCACTTTAATAAACCAGGTCTGTTTCTCTGGCAAAGCATATGCATTGACTCTGTCCAATGTGAGCCCTGTGGTCACTTCAGTTTACTCTGATGATGCAAAGACTCTGTGTCAGGTGGACTGTCGACCCGGGCCTCAAGCTGCATAAAGCCTCTCAATGCCTGACCCACTTTAAATGCAGATTCAAAGTATGGACAACATCGGCAAATGTGTTTTATATGGTTATCAAATCAGTCAGAGTCTAGTAATAGTGCATCCTGTTCAGACTTTGTACATTGTTTATGGGGCTGTTACTCTGGCAGCTTATTTGTTGGCACATAATATGTTGGCTGTGTTGAACTTTTGGCAGACTTTATCTGTCAACAACCAGTCAGCTGATCGTCCACCAGTGAGGTCACAGCAGAGTTGACCTAAATGGAGCAAGGGAAAACAGAAAAAATGACCAACAAATGTAATTGTTTTTCATGTTCGAATTTGTAAAATACAATTCTTGTGCTGAGAACAGTACCTTGAATTGTGTTGTGTTATTTCCTGTTGCTGTCGTCTGTGAGACGGCCCTGACCTTCTCCGCACATCTGGCTCGAGAACAAGACTTTCTCACCCTCCCGACTGAAATGTTTTGGAACGCTCTGCTCCCGATGCTGTGTTGTGGACCAGAAACAGTTTCATGTTGGGAGCACAAAAACTTCCAACCTTTTACTTACTTACTTCAAATGATATGATACATTGTGATGTCCTGGAACACACGAGATGTTAGAATTAATTTGCAAATAACTCTTGTGACCCTTTCTTTTAATATGTTGAACCTCAGTGGTACTCTGTATTTTTGAGTGTTTGGTATTTTAGGTTTTCACTGTGTTCATCAGACCCTGTGCTGACACTTGTAGTGCAACACAGGGGAAACTAAAATGTGCTTTCATCTTCTTGGCGGCCAGTTCAAGAAGTTGCCCAAAGTGCTTTCTTCTACTTCTGTTTTGCAAACCTTACAGCTCGGTTCAGCTCGGTCTGAAAGACCTGCTCTGCTTTTATCAGCACAGAGAAATCCTGTTTTTAAATGTGAGTGAGCATAATGAAATGGACATGAATGCCTGTACCCACTCAGTGCTTTTAACAGTCTGCCTCAGAGCTGATGTGAGTCATTAGAGGCTGAAGATGTGATATATGGGCACAAGGACAGTTCAGCATTCCCCTAAGTTTCAGTTTGACTGAGCTACTTCTAATTTAATAAAATTGTAATGCTCGGTTTCCTTATGCTTATAAAGCAAACCAACAAGCCTCCCTACAAAGTAATCAGGCAGCTGGACAGATTTGTTTGTACCCTGCCTCCTCACCTCCTCCTGTCACATAATGCACATTTGTTTTGTCTAAATATTAATAATTTAAACCGCTAACAAATCTCTGATGCATTTGGGACACGTGGTCTCTAATGGTATCCATCAGCCTGACACAGATTCATGCTCGGTGGGGTCCCAGGAGACGAGGGCAGATCTGTAATGCGTCTCAATCCACTTAGTCTTAAGTAAGACAGGGTGACGTCTGGTGTTTCAGAGTGCTTTTAAGACACCTTTTGACAGAGTGAAGGCACCTTCAGTGAAGGTCAGCGATACGAGACAGAAAGGGACTTTCAGAGTAGTTTGGAATAAAAAGTACATCAATGTGAGGTTCCTCTTTTAAAAATGATGGTTATCTATCTTAAGAAGGTCTGAAATGTTCTCTCGACGTCTTGTGTATGAGCTCATTATATTCATTGTATTGGCAAGGCAGCACTTAGTCTGAAGATCATTATGGAACAAGAATCTTCTACTCTATTTCTGGAATCAGCAACAGGCAACAGAAATCCATATTGGAATGGTTGTAAAAGTAACAATGGCAAAGCTTTCAATCAAGTCAGGTTTGAAATAGAATGGATTTGTTGGTGCGTTCCCAAAGCTAATATCAAGCACGCGTATAAATAGAGGCTTGTCTACTATCTTCAAACTTTGAGTAAGTTTTGAATTTGTTCCGCGGGCTCATTGAAAATCTTTTTCCGTTCAGCGTCTGCTCGGTTGGTGGCTGCACAGGTGGAACAATAGTCGCATTCTTGAAATAACCCAAAGCTGATTTTTTTCAAAGTAAAAATAGCGCTGCCATATTTGCCAGGTGAGTGGGTGGTCCAGCTCCTCTGTGGGTCCACATCACCACCTGTATTCAAGAACAGATGGTCTAATGTACACACCGCTGGGGGAGCACCAGGGGAAATCACTGGACTCTAACCAATACCAGTTGTTGAGAGTATAAATAATAGATTTCCTTATAGATGAAATAGAGAGAAGAGCAAATAAGTAGAACATCTGCCTCCGTTTTTTTTTCAATCACACTGGCTTTGACAAAAAGTAAACTGAAACTTCCTCAAAGTCAAAGTCACTTGACAGAATAGTCACTGTGTTGTTCTTTATTTGTTTCAGGTCCACGGCTAGCTCTGGCAAGATTATTGTCAGGTAAGAAAGCTGTGTGTCTTCTAGTGTGGACGCTGTCTGAGCCTCTTGTTTGAATATATCCGCAGCTTGTCCAGTTCAAACTATTCGTCCTTTAAGATACTTAGATGAAAAATAAATCAAATTCTTGTTTTTTTTGTCTTTGTCAGCTGATCATTTTTGATATGAGTTTACATCGTTTCCTTCTCTTAAGACAAGAGATCATCTTCCTCTCTCGTGGTGAATGAGGGACGGTTCATTCATCACATGCATACAGTTGAACACAGGTTGCTCTGATGCTCTGAGGGACGGCTTACGTCAGTCTCATATATGGAGACCCTCTGAGGTCAAACTGTCGCTGAGGGATATAAAGGGACAATAAGCCTTTACATGCTGCTGTATATGTCTGCTGGAGGTCTGAGGCTGCCTCTTTCCACTTGCCCTCATTACTGCAGTGTTATTTAAAGCCTCGCTCACAGGGCTCATGTTTTATTCTATATATTGAATTACTCAGACACGATCAGAGTTCCCAGTGTCTATGAACCAATTTAAAATGATTCTGTTAACAACTGCTGCAGAATTTCCTCATTGGCATGGGATCCCTTTTTAATTTCTAACAATTATCTATTTTTATCCTTTATTGCTTTGTCAATATATCGGATTCTATGTGTGTGCTGAAGCGCTCAGTCATTGGCTGCAGTGGTGCCTCTGTTTTTTTTTTTTAAACTCTTATTTTATTCCGTACCTCAGATTTTCCCACCATCATTATCTGAGATCGCTCGCTTATTAATCTGCCATGAAAAGGAAAGTGTCCTCCTCCAGTCTTCCGCTGGACATTAGACTGCTTTCTCTTGTTGAAGGGCGCCTCAGTCCCTCACAGGTTTTGACCACTCGGCCTTTCTTGTTGTGTTTCAGAGCAGCGCTGCAGCCCCGGGCAGTTTGCCTGCCGCAGTGGGAAGATGCAGTGTATCCCAATGTCCTGGCAGTGCGACGGCTGGACAGCATGTGAGGACAAGAGTGACGAAATGGACTGTCCCCGTAAGTAAAGCTCGCTTAAGCCCTTTTACACCGACTGTGTTATCCAACACCCATACCATGATTGATTTCTGCAAAGAATAGCAACACACAGGACTTTTTCCACATTTGGGCAATTGCATCACAACTGAGCTGCTCCATGTACAGTAAGGGAGGACGCAGCCACGTTGCCTTTAGGATGCACTCTGATATTGTCAAGCATGTTAGAGGTGATCCATGTTATGAACAAGTGACCGACAGTTATATGTGAATGGGGATCTGGGACAACATGGCGGAGATGTGCTCTGCTGAGTGCCATTCCAGTTACGTCTGTAGTGTGTGTTTGTACAAAAACCCCCAAACACAGCTCAGTCCAGCTGTTTTGCTTTTACTAAGTCGTTCAGAATTTATGTTGCAGGTCAGAAAAAGGTCTTTCTAATCCACCACAGTGAATCACAAAGATTAGCTGCCATGGCTCAGATGGCAGAAGGGTTGGAAGTTGAATTTTTAGCGGCCGCACGTGTGTCAGTGTTTTTTTTTACCGTTTGTTGACCTGTTCAACACTGCGCAGATAATGCCGTTCTAAGCCTTTGACCAGAATCCTATTGTTTCCTCTTAAACCCAGAGGGACCTTATCCCCCAGATCTCTGACCGCGTAATGGGAATTATTGAAAAGGATTGAGTCCAGCATGTGACCTCCATACAGCTGTACATACTCTGAGTCTGAGATGCTGTAGGCTCTTCAACAACACCGTGCACTGAGGAAGGTTTCACACTGGACTCATTTATCATAGGAAAGAAAGGCAGGAATTGTTAGTTTAAGCTTTTCTAACTCACCACTAACACGTACATGTATCTTCTGCAGATTGTTATTCGTTGAAACATCTTGCAGCTGAGCATTGTGTTTCAGCCTGTGCAGCAATTCTGTGCTTTGACAGAAGAATGAATTTTGAAAAAAAATGTGTTGCATATGCCTCAATTCCTGGGATTAGCTGTAGGATAACAAGTACAGCAGCAATCCCTCACAAACTATAACTACTAAACCCATTTAATTTTCCTTGTAGCTGTGAAGGAGGAGAGGTTTCGGTTCGGTAACGGATATGACCAGGTAGAAGACGTCATTGGCGTGGCGCAGCCCATGCGCTTCAACAGTAAGACCCTCACTCTGCTTTCCCCTTTTTATTCAAGTCGACTTTATATCAACCATAATGGTACAGTTTCTCCGTGGTCCACAGAGAAGTGCCCCAGCGGGTGGCACCACTACGAGAAGACAGCCAGCTGTTACAAGGTGTACCTGCGGAATGAGAACTACTGGCAGGCCGTGGACACTTGTCAGAAAGTCAACGGCTCACTGGCCACGTTTGTGACCAACGAGGAGCTGCAGTTCATCCTGAAGATCGAGGTGGACTTTGACGACAAAGTCTGTGAGCGCAAAGACCACTGCAAGTGAGTTTGCGCTTCGTATTATTTCTTGTTTTTAACACCTTCAGTTTGTTCTGGTCCAGATGAGTCGTTGAGTCTGTAAAGCATTAGTAATGATATAACCACTTGAGAACATGGCTCGGGCCATGTCCGCGGTGCGGTTGTGTTGTTGTCGTGACTGGAGTAAGAACACTTTGTTCATACTTGTCCAAACGGATTACGCTGAGGCTGAAAACAAAACAGAGTCTGATTTACCCAGAGCAGAGGTGTGAAAACACCTTCAGACTTCTAAACATTCCGGGAGAAGCGGAACTTCCTGGGTGTTTTACTGTGGAATAGAACTTAGAGATTTTCCTCAGATATTCAGTTTCAGGCGCCAGCTCTGTGCTCTCTGTTTATTCAATAAACCGCTGCCAGACCTTCTTCATCACTCACTCTCTGTTGTCAGAGACTCATTCACTTTTTCAGATTACATTTTCACTGGTACTCAATGACACTGCGCTGTTTTGTTAGTAGGCCACCTAGTGGCCAATGGTTGCAATTTTAAAATAGGCATGTGCAACTCCTAACTTTTTTGTAATTTCCTTTTTGTTTCTTTTCTAAGGTTTTGGGTGGGCTACCAGTATGTCATCACCAATCAGAACCACTCCCTGGAGGGTCGCTGGGAGGTGGCATATAAAGGTATAAATATATATCATTGTTTTTGTCAGAATAAGATGTTCATTATTGATTCTTGACTCAAGGTTTGGGAATGTAAATTTCTGGTCTTGTCTCTCAACAGGATCAATGCAGGTGTTTCTGCCACCCGAGGGTCTCGCCAGCGTCGGGGAGGCGTCTCCCACCCAGGAAAATGTCTTCTGTGCTCAGCTCCAGCGCTTTCAGATCAAAAGCATGAATGAACGAGGCCTTCATAGCTGGCATGCCGAGAACTGCTACAAAAAGTTCCCCTTTCTCTGCAAGAGGAGTATGTGCTCATGTCTTTCTCCAGCCACATGGCTCAAAAGCATACGCGTTTGTGTGGTTTTGTTTTTTAATTAATTTAAACATGATATTTTTCCCTGACAGGGCAAACGTGTGTGGATATAAAGGACAATGTCGTAAACGAGGGCTACTACTTCACCCCCAAGGGGGACGACCCTTGTCTGAGCTGCACGTGTCACGACGGCGAGCCT
Organism: Pseudorhombus dupliciocellatus; assembly: GCA_016785235.1. Classification (NCBI taxonomy): domain Eukaryota; kingdom Metazoa; phylum Chordata; class Actinopteri; order Pleuronectiformes; family Paralichthyidae; genus Pseudorhombus; species Pseudorhombus dupliciocellatus. The sequence goes on along the minus strand of JAFBJW010000607.1, from coordinate 329,728 downwards.
GAGATGTGCGTGGCGGCGCTGTGCGAGCGGCCGCAGGGCTGCCAGCACTTCCGTAAGGATCCTAAAGAGTGCTGCAAGTTCACCTGTCTGGATCCAGGTACTGCACCCCTGATGCAGCTCGCTGACTGCCGCTGCTTCACATCTGCTGAATGTTTCCCCAAAAACACATTGTTCTGATCATCCCACAAAAATAATTGTGTCTGTTTTGTCGTCTCACCCTCCTCGTCAGAAGGGAACAGTCTGTTTGACTCGATGGCCAGTGGAATGAGACTGATCGTCAGCTGCATCTCGTCCTTCCTCATCCTCTCCCTGCTGCTCTTCATGGTGCACAGGCTCCGGCAGCGGCGGCGCGAGCGCATCGAGACACTGATCGGAGGAAACTGTGAGCATTGACGTTGGATGTTAACAAACGCACACCACAGTCTGGTCCATAACAATGACGCTTTGCACTGAGGCTGGCATGTTATGAACAGCGATGGATGACCCTCTGCGTCTGTGTTTGTTTTGTCAGTGCACCACTTTAACCTTGGAAGACGAGTCCCCGGCTTCGATTACGGCCCGGACGCCTTTGGCACCGGCCTCACTCCCCTGCATCTGTCTGACGATGGGGAGGGAGGAGCTTTTCATTTCCAAGAGCCGCCTCCTCCGTATGCAGCCTACAAATACCCCGACATCCAGCACCCCGATGACCCCCCTCCTCCGTACGAGGCCTCCATCAACCCCGACAGCCTCCTCTACGTGGACCTCGGTACGCCCACATCCTCGTCTCTTATTCATGTTTCTCGCTTTGTTCAGACAGAGAGTTCTCATTTCCTCCCCTTGTCGTTTCCTTCAGGACACGGTGGGGTTTCCATGGTGCCGAGCCAGATGAACGCCACGGGAGCCGGCCTGCAGGCAGATATTCCCGACACGTCTTGCCCCATGCCGTGCTCGGCGCCGTCCACTCAGGAGAGGGAGGACTCCATAGATAGCAGCACCCTCCTGGTGGGGCCTGACACGCCGACAGATGGCCACACCCCCGCATCCATGCCTGCAGACTGCACCTCCCTCAGCACCGTGGTATAGGACTGTGGATGGAGTGCAGGGAGCTGCACACGGACATTACCTGCTGGTGGAGGAAGGTCACGAGAGCGTCCTGGACACAGGAGAGGACACAGCACGTTGCTGTGTCATTCATCTGAAATTCTGACGGCGGAGAGGATCATTATTGTTTGTACAGACAAATCAGACGGGGGGAGCAGCCCGCTCTCTTTAGCGTGACGGAATTGATGCCCTCATTCTGAAAATTGTGCAGTTGAACTTTTGAATTTGTTTTTTTTTTCTCACCAGCATCCAAGGCAGCGGAGAGGACTGTGTCTGTACAGAGAAGAAAAAACACTACATTCAATCTGAGACGGCTACGCTTCTACTTTTCGCGCCGACCGAGCGAAGCTTTTTGAAAACGTGTCAGAGTTGACCTGCCTGGTCGAGAGGCCCTGATGTAAATACCCCCTCAGGTCTGTGCCAGTCAGATTTGTAATACTTGTGAGTTTTAGTCCAGCACAAGACAGTGAAAAAAAAAAAAAGACAGACAGACAGTGAAGCCAGCTTTTGTTTCTTGTGCTTCTCTCTTTGCATCACTCTGTCGAACATCTGCAAACCAGTGTTCCCATCCGTCTGTCGCAGCATGAACCAGATTTCTACTCGCTCGTCCAAACCCACTCACTTTCTTGTTAGTCCAATACGTGAAACCGTCTTCCAGGTTTATAGCTCATATTTGCATCACAAGATGTTTTCTAGGAAAGAAGGTACGAATAGTTTCCTCCTCTAAAGGTTTTCTTAGCCGCCACGAGGCGTTCTGTAACAGCAAATGTTGTAGTACTGATAAATACTGAACTTTGGTTTCTTTTTGACGATAATTTACGACTGCAGGCTGAACTGTTGATTGATTTATCGTAGGACGGACGCAGCCTCATATCCGGACAGCGTGGCGAGCTGTGTGCAGTTAAGGGATGATACTTCATTACGTTTGAGGAGAAAAGTTTATTTAAAATAACATTTTCAATCTTAAAGTTGTTAAATTACACAGTGTTGTTACGTCATCAGCTCTTCACAGAAAAGTTGGGGAAAAGCTACTTGTTTAGTGACGCTATTCATCTCTTGATTAAATTATTTTTTTTTTTGGAAAATTGATTCATCACATATGAATGCTTCCTCTCTATACCTGTGTGTGTGTGTGTGTGTGTGTGTGTGGGATTCCTCTGTCAGCACATCTATAATCAGGCTTGTTCTCCAGCTACTGATGAAGATGACGTCACTGACTGTGGGTGTGAATCGTTTCTGTTTTGGTGTTGACGGGTCTGTTGTTCTTCTTTCTCAGTGGGATTGCAGTTTAAAAGAAAATAAAAGTTGTAATCTGTATATTTTGAACAACTTTGACCCCTGTTCCGACGACAATCGTTTGACTCACTCCAGGATGATTTTTATCAGACGAGCCACAACCACCAGCATCCGCTTTTGTTTCCACGCCCCTGAATGCGGTCGTTAGCGTATCTGAATGACTGTGCACATCCGTCATGTCTCGATGTTCTCTATATGGCTATTTTCCCATTATTGCAGCATATTGACAATCCACAGTGGATCATCCATCAAATAAATCTCATGAATTGTCAGAAACGTAACGTGCATGTGTGTATAGGAGGTGGTGCACCAGCCTGGGTTTTTTATTTTCTCATCGAGCTTGTTTGGTTGAAATGTTTTGGACCTGCAGTGCATGTTTTGACTCCTCTGGCATGCTGGGATATTTGATTTTTGTTTCGTTTTCATTTTAAAAAGATTTGATGGATATATTTTAACCAGTGTGTCCTGTACAGTCGGTTCAAATTTCCTGCGTATAGTTTGAAATTCTCCGTGTGCATCCGCAACTCGCCCATGACCCGAACAGCAGCGTTTACACTGTAGAGTCTGTGCGAGACTATGGTGGCGTGAAAACTAACTTTATTGGATTTTGAAATGTTTTATGTAAAATATGACAAACACTAAGTTTTATTGTCTTTTATTTGTTTAGCCTTTTAAATTTTGCAAAATGCTTCATTTGCAGACGAGAGGAGGGGCTTTTTTTTGTTTTGTTTTGTTTCTGAGGTAGATGTACATCTAATCAAATGCCAAATAAATTGCACCATGAAGGACGTCTCACGCGTCAGTGGGTATGAACACTCGCCGTACTTGATGTGGCACCGTATCGATCCTGACATTTAGCTGCTGTGTGAGTCCTTTGACTGGCTGGAGAGTGAGAGGATTAAGGTGCGACGCAGGGAAATCCCCCCCCCTCCAACTGTGAGATGGAGGTTTCTGGTTAAATTCAATCCAGAGCAATCAAAAGATTCAAATAATTTAAAGAAAGCGGATATTGAGCGCCGTGCGGTGACTCACGAGGCGGCAGGCGGAGCGGAGACGGTGATACCCCACCGAGGGGGATTGTCACCAAAGAAAAGAGGCTTTGTTCACGCGGGCCAAGTAGTGACAGAATCACATAATCTGAGGGGACGGGGAGACGCAAAACTCAACGCTGAGCTCGTCAGTACAGACCAGGGTTGGATTTATTTATAAGATAGTGGAGAAGAGTCTGAGGTAGCGATGGAGAAAGACCTGGAAGATAACGTTAAGCGACTTATGTGAATTAATGAGCAATTATTTCACAAACTACATAATTCATTTCTCAATATTTTTTTTTCAAGATGCAAAATTTTTAAATAATTCTAATCAATAATACTTTTCTAATTAACTATTCAGACAATGCATTTCCTCATTGGCCAAATAAACCAAATTGAAATTTCCTTTGTGTGCTTTAAATTGCTTCTGTGATGGACAACCCTCCTAAAGGCCAGAGGGATTTTCCCACGTCCACCTCTAGAAGCACCTGTTCTCCTCAGGTTGTCATCGGTGACGCAAATCCATGTACACGATCTGCTCCCGTCTAATTCAGCCTGACTTTCCCATGAGATGAATGTGTCTTGTTACTCGTCGCCGGGCATCGATGCTGGCAGCGGCGATTCGGGTGAGGAGGGCGAGGAGGAGGGGTGAAGCTGCGTGTGCATCAATGAGCCTGTTGATCAGAAAAAAAGACCACTAGACTGGTAATGACACAGTCCAGCGATCAGGCCAGGGGAAATAAAACTCAGCTTTCACCGACGTCTCCTTATTTAAGCTGCGGCGTTTGCACTGCTCTTCAGTCTACCTCACGCTACTGTCTGCTCCGCCGGCTGTGGGACGATGATGTTGACGGCTGCTCTCCTCACCATGTTGCTGTCGCTTGTGGATTGCGGTGAGAGCCCTGTTTTATTCACACGCGACAAAAACAAGTCTGATTTCTGATGTTGGTTCAATTGTTTTTGTGTTGCAGACGACTACTGCTACAACGAGCCACACTGCGGTAAGTGACCATCAGTGACTTTATTTTTTAAAAACCTGCATATTCTTATGGTAACATCAATACCACATGGTCATCAACTGGTTTATGGAACGTGACATCTGCTGTAGTCTTAAGCTGTGTGGTGTGTTATGGCCCAAAGCTCTGGAAAACAACTGAAAGGACCCAGACTCTGTTTGATACACTTTCCCTGAGGTCAAGCTCCATCTCATGTTTTAAACCAACATGGATGAGAAGCGTGTGAATGAGCAACAGGGAGAATCCATCTCCAGGGCAGATACCAAATTGTGACCTGTTTCCAAGTTTGAGATCAGATTTATCCCTTGACCCCTCGTCCCTCTTCTGCCCTCTATCATGGGATTTATCTTCCGTCCTCAGATCCGTACACATGGGGAGACATGGTCCAGTCATGCCACCCTTTACTTGGAGAGCACCACTCTCCCATCAATCTGGACCACCGGACCACCAGGAACGTCTCACTGGGGCCTTTACACCTGGAGGGCTTCGATGCCACCCAGTCAGGCCACTGGACCCTGCAAAATGACGGACACTCAGGTGAGCGCACCACAGACAACCACCTGTTTTTTTGGGGTTTTTTTAACCGTCCTTTAGTAGATCTGTGTTTGCCGATGACCCGACTGTGGCTGCGTTCAGTCGTGCTGCAGGTCGGCAGCGGGATGTCCGTGAGCGGCGGCGGCCTGGCAGACGTGTACCACACCATCCAGCTGCACTTCCACTGGGGAGGCCCGTCCACCAACGGCTCAGAGCACACGGTGGACAGACGCAGATTCCCGATGGAGGTACAGTACGGTCAGTAGACAGCGCCGCACTGTCACAGAGCAAGCGCTGCGTCCGCTGCCTGCGGGGTCTGTAACGTCCCCCCGGGGGGGCTCTTTGCTCATTTCCAGATGCACATAGTCAGCATGAAGGCCATCCACCCCAACCTCACGCACGCCCTGGACGACCCAACGGGCCTCGCTGTTCTTGGATTCTTCATTGACGTCAGTTTGTGCTTTTTAATTCCATTCAGTCACACGATCTGCATTAACCTCCGCATCAGCGCATCTTCATTTCCATCTTTTCTTGCAGGTGGTTTACGCAGAGAACGTGCACTTTGGACACATTTCACAGAAACTGTCCTCTGTGGCCTACAAAGGTGAGAAGACACACACGCACACACACCTGCTCATGTTGTGCATCACTGTTCATTGTGTCCTTCCTCTAAAGGCCAGACCACCAAAATCAAGCCGTTCCCTCTGATGAGCCTCCTGCCCAGGCACAACATGAGTCAGTATTACCGCTACTACGGCAGCCTCACCACGCCCCCCTGTTCTCAGGTGGTCATATGGACTCTGTACGAAGTCCCCATCCTCATCTCCTGGTCTCAGGTAGGAACGTCGGAGCGTCTCAGCCCAACACTGGCCAGTGAAACATGTCTGCCTGGGTGACGCTTGTGCTTCCTCCTCAGCTGGCTCAGTTCACGTCGCAGATCTTCTCCACGGAGGAGGACGCCGAGCAGGTGACGCCGCTGCAGAACAACTTCAGACACGTGCACCCCACCTTCAGTCGCACCATCTCCGCATCCAGGGACGCCCGGCTCCTGGCGGGGGCGGCCGCCCGCCCCCTCGGGACGGACGCGCCGGTGCAGATGCTGCTGATGCAGATGCTGCTGATGCTGTTGCTGCGGAGTTTCATCTCTGCTCTCTAGCGCCGCCTCAACTTCAAGTCACGGAGACGTGAGGAAAGCCTGAGGTGGAGTTCAGCAGTGAATACATGTAAGAAACTGAGGAATAGTACTGTAATGGCTTCACTCTTAATGACTGTACCATGTAGTCCCTTCACTAACACTCTGCCTTTAATACAATTTTCAGAGTTTAATTTGAAAACCTGTTGAAATAAAGAGCCTCCAACAAAGTGCAGTCAAAGCAGCGATGAAGTGTTTCCCCTGCACTTGACATGCAAACGTTTCTCTGTGCTTTGATTTTTTTGCATCGATGCCAGAGCCCTTCGGCATCGATGCAAATCAGCGTCATGCAAAGAGCAACGTCAACTATTCAAACTAACTCCGATGATCAGAACAGAATAAAGAATGACGACACTTATTACATCCTCTTTCACTTTTTACACTTTGAGTCATATTTTATCTCTTGTTTCTGAGTAATAATCGCGTGTCCTCTCTGAGACAGTTCGGTTCCAAGGCCTCAGCGAGGTGTGACATGACTCATCATCACTTTGGCTCATCATTTTCGATGAGTCACGACTGAGGCCTGATGTTTTCCTTGAAATGTGTTTTACGGTCGATCATGTCATCGTGATCATGGCAATTCAAGTGTGTGTGTGTGTGTGGGTGGGTGGGTGTGATAGCGCTCAGCAGATGGAGATGTGTGAGTTGGACGCCCATACTGACTCTGACATCCTCTCTGCTTGTGGTCACACCATCCTCCTCCTGTCACGGCCTTGAGGCGACACACACACACACACACAGAACAGGGGGGAGGGAGAGAGTGAGCACACTGGGTGTCTTTTCTCTCTCTCTCTCTCTCTCTCTCTCTGTGAGTCCAGGGTTGTGAGGTGATGTCAGGCTGCAGATTTTCACTGAATTCAATCCAAACAGATCCAATGACACAGTTGGAACAGGAAGTGAAGAGTGAACCTGGATGAGTGTGAACTTGAGACAAGAGAGATCAGAACATCCTGAGACAAAACATTCAAGTGTCCTCAAGTGGTCCCCCTTGTCTTCAAGTATCAGGGCACCTGTGGTCAACACACTTAACATCCACCGGACCGGTCGCTCTTCCTTCCTTTCCATCCAGCATCCACCACTTCTTCCTCCCTTCTTCCTTCCCTCTCCTCTGCGTCCTTCCATTCACCCACCCACACTTCTGTCCTTTCATCCATTCATCCTCCCTCTCTTCTTTCTATCCTTCCATTCAGAGCTTGTCAGAGGGGGAGTGGGTCACATGACCTGGTCCTCCATCATCTGACCTGACACTGAGTTATTTGTGCGACCGGCTGCTGCTGCTGTCGACTGTTTTCATTCATGAAAACTCATTCTAAACTAACAAGATCAACCAAGCTGTTTTATGGATGTATGCAAAATCGCTTTATTTCCATTATTTTTCCTTTTTCATACATTTGTTGTGTAATAAATAGACATGAGACGAGCCGACGCTTCAGTCCTCCTCCCATGCCGATTCTGCACCTTTTTGTTCTCCACACCGCAAACAACTTTTCATAGAATTTACAACAGAAAAAAAAAAAAAACAAAGCTTGACACAAGCTGAATTTCCTGCTACCAGCTCAGCTCAGTGCTTGCCTCGTTATGTTACATCCACCTCTGAGCTGTGTCCACGTAGCAAATCCCAGGGAACAAAAATATATATATTTATATCGTATTCACAGTTACAGTATTTACACATTTCAGGATTTAGAAAGCAAAAAAATGGGCAGAAAATGAAGACGTTTCCACAAGAAACAATCTTTCAAAACAGGTGGTGGAGACTCTTTTTTTTCCTGTACACAGGGGACCTTGACTTTAAATAAACAACCTTTGAACCCCTCAGATTCCTTTCAACTGATCCCTGCAAATAGTTTTAAATACTCAGTCTTCTGCTTTAAAAAAAAAAAAAAAGGAATAGAGAGAAAGCGAAAGATGCGTCTTAAAAGTGTTAACCCTGTGAAGATAAAAAAAGTTTTAGATCTTCTGTACAAGTAATAATATACAATATAAACAGCACTGATGGGAAAACAAACAACAACAATAAGGAAATCTCCATCATCGATCAAACTGAATGAAAAGCAACGGCCGACTTGGTCTTGAGGGGAGTGGGAGGTGGCGTGGGCTGATTGAAGAGGGCGTAAAGCTTAAGTGCATTCTCAAATATTCCTTTTCTATCTTAATGGCTTTATAAAGAATGAGCAACCCTCTCACATCTGCAGGGTCGTGGAAACATTAAACACCGGGCGAGTAATTAGTGGAGCAGTTGACTGTGGGAGAGCATCCGACACCTGTGAGCGAGCAGGAAGCAGCTCCGTGCACGTTAGCACGGCTGCAGGCGACTCATCTGCCAGTCAACTGTCATGTCACGTTCTTATGGCACTTCAAAAAAAAAAAACGGGACATCACTCTTTCTTCCAAAAACTAATAATTTCAGACAATTTAACTTGATTGAAGTTTTTTTTTTTCTTTTTTTTTGCTTTCCATGATTGGCCGGCCTTCTGCGCTGTGGCCTACAGGGGGCAGTGCACTCATATTCTCACAAACGCCGAGATGACATGATAAATACTTTGAATCAGAAGCTTGACACACACGTTCTCACTCTCAGACACACACACACACACACACAAACACAAATATAGTGTCTTAGAAGGAAACAAGCCAGAGGTGAACCCTCTGGAACAAGAGTGGAAAACACTGGAATATCATTAATACAAATCTTTTTCACGTCATCTCTGACTTTTGCATAAACCGACAGGAAGCAGCACGATCCGTCATTGGCTGGTGAAAGCGGGTGCGATTTCCCCAAAATGTCCAGATTTGTGTGGCAGGATTTCATGATTTTCTTTTCTTCCATCAGTTTGATTCATTTCAGAGAAAATTGGTTCAGAGGAGGTAGGAGCGAAAAAATGCAGGGTTTCAGTCAGTGGCGCTTCCAGACCCCCCCCCCGCGAAACGCCACCGTCTGCCGCCTGATCTGGAGGCAACCACGCCCCCCTCACGGAGAGGTTGCGTTGTCCATGGTGGGCTTGTGCGTCTCAACAGTATTAGTAAGCAGCTGATCGTGTGAGTCTGTGTCACATGTGGTGTACGTAAAGCTTATGGGACGAGTGAGAAGAAAAACTGAAGTGTAAAACTTCCCGAACCAGGCCTCGGAGCGGAAGGGGCCGTGTGCTGAAATACTGAAATCGCTGAGAGGAGGGGAGGAAATGTCAAGTCTTCTGTAAAGTCTGGGTCACTGGCATTCATAAAAAACTATGCATTTGTCATTTCAAGAGCACCATAATTCGTAAACAATCTAGAGTTAAATATGTGAACGGTTCCGTACAGGTAGCTTAAACTTGATTCAGACCGTTTTGCTCCTAAAGGAGGCCCTCCCGTCTTCACCTCCTCCTCCTCGGGGGAGTCAGCGTGCAGTCTGCGCAGGGGATTCTTCTGCTGGACGTTAGTTCAGCGTTCCTCTGCAGTTCTCCGCCCCACACAAACAGGGGATCTTCTCGTCCTCGATGGGGAACTTGTAGTCGTACGTGATCTCCTCGTTGACGTTTATCGGCTGCCTGGAGTAGATGACGATCTTCTTCTGAGACTCCACAGTGATGACCTTCGCATAACAGTTAGGCTGAAAGACAATAAACGCGGAGTGTTATGGTCGTCGTTCCACAAGAGTGAATTGCACGTGCTGTCGCCCACTGGCTCCGAACTCGTTGTCTGTTGCCTTACATTGCAGCTGTGGTTGATGAAACGGGCGAAGTTGCCACACTTGGTGGCGTCTATGATGGTGTCGTGGTCGACACGGAACATGTAGCTGCTGCCAATGCCCTCCTCCTCGTAGCGCTTCTCCCGCATGTCCGCAATCACCTGGAAATGAGAGACACTCATACCACTCAGAGACTGTTCTCTAATGAGCTCTCAATGTTCTAGTCCTTCAGTCTTCATGTCTTTAAAAAGCCCTGATAGAGCAATTCATCTATATGTGAAGTCACCAATGGACCCATGAGCTGCCTCTCACCTGCCGGATGTTTTGTCCAACGTACTCGATCACCATTTCATCCGCAGCGATGGGCTCCATGGCAAACAGACCCCAGTCGTGGATGTGCGACTTACAGAACCGGATCTTCTTCTTACGGAACTGAACGAGAGAAACGGGAGAGTGAGACCGCGTCCAGGGAGAATGGAAGAGCAGAGTTCCGTTTGATCTGTTGCTACCTTCAGCTGGTTGAACTTGAGCAGGTCACTGTCACACGCGAACGAGGACAGCAACCGCCGCTGCTCTGACCGCCGCTCCGAGCCAGCTCTGGTCGAGGCGTGGACCTGTGCAGGGATGCTCATACCCTGAACAGAGGACAGGACGAGTTTGCGCTCAATGCGTCGCGTGTACACGGTATGACATAATTTAACTCCGACATTGCAATCTGCCCACCTGAGTGTCGACCGGCGGCTCCTCGTACTGCAGCTTTGTGCTCTGAAGATATTTGATTTTGTCTTTCTTGTCGATCTTGTAGTAGCCTTCGCTCCGGGCGCAGCCGGTCATGTGATCCCTCATGCCGTCGTCTCTCCTCTTCTTCTTCACTCCGGGGATGTTGGTCGGTGCAGGGGAGTCAAGGGAGAAACTGAAAAACGCCTTGAACCAAAAACTCCTCCAACCCTCGTCGCTAACCACAGTTCCTCTGTTTCACCACCAGAGGGAGCTGCTATTTGATACACTGGGTACAACACAACTAAAAAGACAATAATGATCAGCAGTTTAACTGACATGAACTCAGACAATCATTAATCTAAACGTTTATGGGAAACTATGGCTTTGTAAACTATCAAATGGACACAATAAACACTTAAATTTGAGCAGAAAAGGATATAAGGATGGCCGACCCAGAGGGTGTCGTTGAGCCAGTCGTTGCCGTTGTCCTGCTGGAGCATCTTGTCATAGGTGATCTGCAGGAGCCGAATGTCCTCCTCGTCTATGCCCTCGTTCCAGATGTCATACAGGATGGTCATCTCCTCGAAGTCGGAGCGCCGCTTGAAGTACGGCCGAGGCGGCGTGGTGACGGGGGACAGGCTGTTCAGCAGCAGCTCCTCCCAGCCTCGCCGCGCCCTCCGGGCCGGCTTCGCCACCACGGGCGCCTCGTCCTCGTAGGACAGGAAGCCGTCTTCGGAGGGGAGAACCGTCTGCTTCTTGACGTCTACTTCCCGGAAGTCCAGACTCTGGTGGTCCGGACACTTGGCCGGTTTGATTTGCGTGGATAGATCTCCGAGGTGTGCTCCATGAGGCAATGTGGTGGACTCGGATGAGAGCTCCAAAGACTCGTCCTCCGTGGCAGATGGGATCTTTTTGCCTTTGGGTCGTCCGGGTTTCCTCTTGGATGAAGCCGTGTCTGATGGCACAGGGACGTCTACAGTGAGACCAGCAGGCAGATCCTCAGGGACACTAGCTGAGAGCTCTGTGCCGGTGGACAGGGTTTGGTTAGGCAGTGCACTAATGGGCGGCTCCTTAAAAACTGGCCTGTCATCCAGGCTATCAGAGGATACCTTCCTATTCAGAGTTAGTGCTGTGGGGTCAGGGAAGACAGGGGTGAAGGTTAAGTCTCTTCCTGGGGTGCGGGGGACTCCAGCGCTAAGGACGGGGGACTGAGCGGGGTAGGAGAAGGGGCTACCGGGGATGTGTGGCGAGCTAAGCAAAAGGCTACTCCCCGTAAGCGGGGCGTCACTACCAGGTGTCTTGGGCACGGTGTCTGTGCTCTGGGACTTCCCCAGACTCCGGGCACGCTCCATCAGATCCCTCCCCGGTGTGCGGGGGATGTCTTCGTCTGTGGGGAGCCTGGCCCGCTGTGGGAGGTCAGGCAGGGGACCGGGGGGCGGATGAAGGAGGGAGCGGCCTTCTGCCGCAGGGTGGGGAGGGAGAGGGAGGTGCATTAAAGATGCGGAGACGGGTTTGGGGACAGGGGCGTCTGGATCTAAATGGGGTGGGGGTAAGCGACCGGGGGTACAGGCTACTTCCACAGCCTCTGTTTTACCTTTGGCTTTCGACTCCTTGTTGCTGTCTGGCGCCGTGCCTGTGGGCGTGGGTGGCCGGAGGCTCGCTATGTGCTCCTGAGGTTCAGACTTCACTATGGGGATGATGCTGTCTCTGTCTTTGACTGCAAGAAAAGACATTTCTTTTGTTTAACCTAAAATTGAAACTTTAAACTATCATATACCTGTGAAGCAGTTAAAGATTCTCACCTGGGCCTTTCGGTGAAGGCGGCTTCAGGTCCACTGCCTCCTCCACAGGACTCGGAGGTCTGCGTTTGTTCTTGCTGCTGAACACCTCCTTGCCTCGTTTGTCCTCCTTGTCTTCTAGGACAGGTCTTGCAGGGGGGCTCGGGGGCTCGGCCTCGGCCTCCTCTTCATCAGAAGATGAGGACGACGAGGACGAAGAGGTGGACGACGTCGCGGCCTCTTTGCTCTCGTCGTCTTCTGCTACTGTCTCCGCTTCGTCCTTCTCCTCATCGTCCACCTCTTCTTCTGAGCTCATCTCGTTGTCCGACGAGTCGTCGCTCTCTGCCGAGGAGTCGGAGCTGACCTTGGAGGACGCTGAACTATCGGCTTCTGCACAAAACATCGTTTTGAAATATTGAATTTAGGGTTTTATGCTTCGTAAATGAACCCACATCTGTTGTCAGGTGTTTAAAAGTACCATCATCAGATGAGTCCGATGAGCTGCTCTCGCTGGATGAGTCTTCATCGTCACCCTCCTCATCATCACTCTCCTAAGACAGGATCAGATATGTCATCACAAGCAGGCACCAATAATCAGCACACAGAATGAGTGGTCGTTTTGATGAAAGCGCACCTTTTGTGACAGCAGCGTGTCTGCAGCTTCGGTCTCTTCGGGTTCATCCGCTCTGTCCGACAGCGACGACTCCTCCTTCCCTGACGTGTCCACCTCCTCCTCTCCCTCGCTGTCCAGCTCCAGAGGCCGCGAGTGCCGTCGCTTTGCGGCCATGCTGTCGCTGTCCATTTTCGAATCGCCCAGGGGGAGCTCGGCTGGGTCTCGATCCCGGTCTGAAAGAGCAAACAGTAGTTTCAGAGGAGAAAACTCGACGCCGCATGAATTTGCTTTTGTTTCGCCTTATTGACAAAGGACGGGCACCTTCGTCCTCCAGCTCGTCATCTACTGGCGTGGAGGGTCGGGCTCGTTTACTCTCGCCTGCTGTCGCGGCCTCTGGCGGGTCCTTCCGTTTCACCTGAGCACATCACGCGGCCAATAAACACCAATGGAGTGCAACACATCAAGAGTAGAGACACTCTTCTTTCTACACGTTTATTCTAAAATACGAGTTCAGGAGCGTACCTTGAAGGAGGGAAGACGGATGGCTCCACGCAGACTGATTCCCAGGCCCATTCCCTCGTAGCCCAGTCCCTCGCCCTTGTTCCAGTTCTCCAGCAGACTCGAACCAATCATCTCTTTGGGTTTGGGTCTCTCTTCTTCTTTCCCCTCTGCGCCCTTCACTGGAGTCAAAGATGCCTGAGAAGAAGCAATGCAGCTTTTAAAAGTCGAAAAGCAATTCTGAAGGAAGCATCTGATTAACAGCTCAGAAATAAAATAAAAATAATTCATTGAACAGATGTTAATATTTTGCTGTGAGCTCAGTGTCTCTGGTGGTGATGCACTGTGTTCATCTGAAGTGGTGTGAGACTCACCTTTGCTGAGCGTTCCTTCTTATCCCACCAGTCATCAAAGGCTCTAAAAGCCACCACCTCCACCATTTTGCGGTTGAGGTCCCTCTTCATGATGGCCTTCAGCTCTTTGACGATGACCAGCAGCACGCCGTCCACAGTGGCCTTGTGCGGGTCCTCCTTTTTACCCTCGTATCCAGGAGGAGGAACAGTGGGGTTGAACTTTGGTACGTTGGAATGCTGCCACTGTTGTCCAGGCATCCCTGCACTGTTGCCCGTGGGCACGGCACCGAGAGACAGAGGTGCGTAGGGCCCGCCAAACTGGGCCGCCGCACCACCGTCCATGAAGTGTGGATAGGGAAAGGGCCCCCTGGTCTGAGCGATCCGACTCAGCATCTGCTGCTGCATCTGGAACGACATGGGGACCGTGCTCCACTGCTCCCACCGCAAGCAGTTCATCAGCTCCATTTGCATCAGTGGCATCATGCTCGGCGGGTAGGGACCCATGTGTGCGAGCATGTGGTGAGGCACTCCGGGATGACCGGCCAGGTGAGCGGGATGCCCCTGGACGGCGGCGTGAAGGGACAGCTGGTGATGCGGCATCGTGAAGGCGGCCTGGTGTGGCAGAGGCGGGAAGCCGGGGGGAGGGATGGTAATGGTCTGCATCGGGGACACTGCAGAGTTGACAACGATGCCCTTGCCACATTCGCCGCCGGTAATTGGAGTCCCGGGCATCTCATCGTCAGAGATCTCCATGTCTTCGCCCGATGACTGATGACTCTGTGTGAAAAGGAGGACAGCCTGTCAGGACTGTGCTAAGTGAACATCATTTTTCACAGGTTACACAAAGTACAATTGTCAGACTGTTTCCATCTCTGTGGCAACTGCGCAAACACCATCTACTTACAGGTCATTCCGGGTCATCACACTTCTGGGCAGAACTGTCGGAGACTTCAGCAAAAAAACAAACTGTCTGGATGACTCAATGACATTTAATCTATATTTTACTTTTATCGTCGCTTTTTGTCTTGTTATTTTTCTCCATGACTTAGATTGAGGGAGAGCTGCCTCGTCACATCTCCCTTATTAAGCATTTGAGAGGATTAGATTTCAGAATAGGTGAATAGCTGTTGGAGTTAAAAATGTGACTGAGCAAGAGTTTAATGACACATTTCAATCATTGTGAAACGCACTGAGCCCTGTTCTCCTGACAGACTTCCACAATAAGAGCATCACGCACTAAAATGCTGACATTTTCAAAAAAAAAAACTGATTGTTTCAAAGTCAAATGACATAATCCTCAAACCACTATCAGCAAATATGAATGAAAGACATAAACAAAACACAAGTGAACTCTCTTCCCTGGCGTTCGAGTCTAAAAATATCTGTCCCAAACTGTTGAAGTGACCCTTCGAAGCAGAGTTAACTCGGCATGGGAGTGGAGCTGTTAACCAAATGACCTGTTACCACTGTTTGCTTTGTGATAACTTGACATGTGAGAGCAGAGATGCTGCAGCCGATCCTCACTATCTGCCTCAGCGAAAACCAGGAAATGCGGTTTTTGAATGGGGCCCAACAAGGCAACTGTGCTGGTGTGCAGCGAGTGTTAGAAAGAGGAAACGAGAGTGTGCAATTCCAACAGCAAAAAGGCTCTAATTTCTCAGCAGCAGCAGCAGCAGCAAGTGTGGGGGAACAAGATCACCAGCCAGATGTGTAACTCAGACAACAAAATAGGAGCTCAGTTTCATGGGATTTGAAGGTATTTGTAAGGATGCAGGCAGTGAATGACAACTTTTCATTCATAACTCATTCCAGCACTTAGCTGCCTGTGTGCAGGCGGGACATTTGTTCTAAAATTAAAAGACTTTTTGTGCTTTTAAGCTTGTTTGCGTTCTTTGCACAAAACTTCTGCCTTAACCCTTTACCGACCCTTAACCCAAACCCTGTTCCTTCATTGTGAAACTGCAGGAGGAAACACAGGGGAACATTTACTACTAACACCTTGGACTAAAACTAAACCTCACTTCCTGTGTCCTCTGAGAAACTGTCATTCATAGCTCGGCGTAACCACCAGCACCTAACAACTATCAAAACAATCATGGCAGCATGCTGCTTCCAGCTGAGTGCAAACAAGTGTGGAATCATGCATCCCGAAAATACAGAGCTGTGTTTTTACCAATATCATCGGAAACTGTGTCTTACCGTGTCCATTTTATCAGTGGGGGTGTGGACGCCAAAAGGTCCGTCTTTCAGGTCACTGTTGTTCATCTTCTCTTGGACAGGAGAACTGATTTTCTTGACGAGAGTGGCAGTCCCAGGAATGGACTCCTCGTCCTCGGAGTCCGGCAGCGGGGTCGGACTGATGTCCTCCAAGCCTGTGCTAGAGGGACGGGAGTTTTGCTGCCCACCGTGGGAGCTGCCAGTGTAAGGGGGGATCGGGGAAAGCTGAGAGGACGAGGAGGAAATCGGACTTCCCTCCATTCGCACCTCAGTGTCCGAATCTCGCTCCTCCAGGAAAGGCAAAAGTTTTGTCCGTTTCTCTTTGAGGAGCATCTCGATGCGGGAGTCCAGGCTATTTCGCTCTAGATCCTGCGCGGGGGAGGCAGGGGAGGGACAGCGCTCTGGTGTTTGAGGAGGTGGGGGGGTGGTCGGTGGGGCCGCGGGCTCGGGTGGGGGCTCGGGAATCGGAGGGGTTTCCGGTCTGTCCTTGGGGGGCAAAAAGTCAGGGGCCGGCGGTGGCGGCGGCGGCTGCGGCGGTCGGAGGTAATCGCCGTCCCTTTGGGGCAGGTGATGGAAAGTGGGCTCTGACGGGGGGAACGCAGGGGGCAGCGGAGCCTGGTAGGGTGAGTACGTGGACTTGAAGTTGGGCGTAGCAGGGGGAGGTGCTGTGAAAGACGGGGTGGTGGGCGGAGGTTCAGGTGGGGTGAGTTGGTGCTGTTTGAACAGAGGCTGTTCCGATGTCGTACCCCGGTACATGTTGCTGCGATACTGAGGCCTCTCTGGTCTGCGGTTGTACGCATCCTGGAACTTGCTCTCGTGTCTCCGGGATTTGTATCCTCCAGAGCTCTCAGGTCGGCTGGACTGGTACGCAGGCGTGGACTGCCGACTAGAGTAATTAGAGTCTTGAGAAAAGGGCGTATTTGTCTGGCGGGGGGTAAGAGGGGTTCCCTGGGACTGGGGAGTGTCCTGCCTTAGGCTGGAGAAGCCAGTATCCAGTGACAGAGGAGTGGAGGAGCTGCTGGGTGGTAAAACTGCTCCCCCGGCTGAGGCGCTGCTCTCTGACAACCTTCGAATGGGCTCGCAGGCCTTGGGAGAGAAGAACAGGGTCAGG
Organism: Pseudorhombus dupliciocellatus; assembly: GCA_016785235.1. Classification (NCBI taxonomy): domain Eukaryota; kingdom Metazoa; phylum Chordata; class Actinopteri; order Pleuronectiformes; family Paralichthyidae; genus Pseudorhombus; species Pseudorhombus dupliciocellatus. The sequence continues at coordinate 312,616 of JAFBJW010000607.1, read as the reverse complement.
AAAACAAGTCACAGGCGGGACAATCCTTCACCAGTGGGACGATTTCCCCCAAATTACCAATAGCTGCGTTTCACAGAATATACCTACAGCAATCATGTCAAAGGTCAAACTGGCGGATAAGAGTTTCTAGGCACAACGCCTGGGTGATCTCATGTTACGAGGCCAAAGTACATTTTTCACTTGCTTTGTGATTTCGGTACAAAGGCAGGGGTCTGGGTGACCTTCCCTCGGCTCTACTCCACCAGCTGCTGCACCACTTAAATGCAAGGAATTACATTTTGTATTTTATTTTATTTATTTTTATTTACCAGTAAGGCCTCAGCCAGCCTCCGAGGGGACACTTCTCTGGCATCCTCTCCACCAACAGGCAGGGTCATCGGATTGTAGCTGCCATTCATCAGGAGCTGGAGGTACCTGAGGCGATTTTCACCTGCAAAACATGAAACATGAGGATCAGGTGCAAGGTTTACAGAGCAGGTAGAAAGCCGGAAACTCTTTAATAATGCTTATCAGACAGGATAACTATGACTGCTTCTTGTCTGAGTATTTTGTAAACAGTGTATGTGCTGATGCATCATACAGTAAACATGGTTGGTATAAATATGTCAATCTGAAACATTATCTGCGATGAATCAGTGTTAATTTAATGAAATACAATAACACCAAGGCTTGAATATTTTATACACTACACACACAAACACACAATGTACACTCATTAAAAAGACACTGACAGTTTATGATAGTAAGTAATTTTGCAGGAATAAATTAAGAAAGTCTTCATATTTCTCACATTAAAAATTAACAGAGGTGCATTTGTGCCAACAGGGAAACAACAAATGTACAACACTGTCTTGATAAGAGTTGTTTTTGACATTTACGCAAAAAACAAAAGAGAGAGAAATTAATTTCTATAATAAATGAGTGAACAGACATGTGGATAGGGAGGGGGGCAGTGACTGATTGTTCTGTGTTTGTTTACAGGTCTGAAATTAGGCACAGAGGGACCCTGCTGCACCCTCAGCTCCGGGCTCCTGGGATCAGCCATACTATTCAATTGCATTCAATTTCCCTACGTTGCCAGGCAACAAACGTATACATTTAGTAATGTGACCAGTGTCACTCCCCATAATCCACACGGAGACAACACTCCACCGTCAGCACAGAGAGGGAAACACGAGGCTTGATCGCGCGTAACAAATCTAGTCTTCTCCTCCCATGAAAGAGTGAATCACTGTTTACCTTTTGGGTCCAGCTCCACGTGGATGATGTTTCCCATAACAGACGTGTTGTGGAGCGACTGCACCGCCACCTTTGCGGCTTTCACGGTCTCAAAAACCACTTTGGCGATCCCCAGGTGCTTCTTGTTCTTCAGATTGTACAGGATCTCCACCTCCTCAATGTCCCCGAACTTCTTGCACATGTCCATGAGAAATCCTTCCCTGATGTTGTCGTTGAGCCGGGCGAATGTCACCTCCTTGGGAGGCACCGGGCCGATATAGCACTCATCAATCTGGAAGAAGAATGGAGGGGAGGCCGGGTTAATGTCGTTAAGTGGCTTCAGGGGGTTACTGTTGCACCCGGTGTGGTCCTCCCTGACAGCTGAGATAAGGACATGCCACAGTGGTTACACAGAACATGCGGATGCACACACTACCCCGTTAAAAGGACTGAAACATGCGAGCATATGTCTGATTTATTTTGGTTTCCTGACAGTCATACTTCCACAGATGAGTGAGGGGGGTGTGTCTGCAACTTGTGACAGCAGCCCAGGGAAGGATCCCTGTCAGGACAGCTCTTGTCAGAGTGTGTACCTTAAACTTAGGCACCGGTAGATCCGTCTCTTTGTACTTAGTCCAGAGGCGACCGATCCTCGGGTCCCGGACAATGTCCACCGGGGACATCCCGGAGTTCTGCAGGAGAAGATGGGGAGAGAAGGGAGGGAGAGAGAGGGGGGGGGGGGGAGAATGATGTTATGCATCCCATTCACAACTTCACACTCCGCTGACTTGTTGCAAAGTAGTCGACGGGTCGTGTGGTTAAAACCCAGCAGACGTGCTTGTGTGTGTTTGAGGGGGATGCCGGAGCATGTCCGCAGCTGCAGCGGCGGCACGGCCACATTGTGACCAGTCATGGAGGTCTGCTCCTCGGTTACTATTGTGGCCGGGTCCCCCTCCTCTCCCCTCCCCACTGGCGGTGCACTTACGGGCATGTTGAAAGTGTGTCCATCGTAGCGGTACAGCTTGTGCGAGCCCTTCTTCAGCGCCGGGTCGATGATCAACTTGTAACTTCTCCAGTGGTGACTCCGCTTCTCCGCCGAGCCGCAGACGGGGTGACTGTCCATGCCGTTCGCCAGACCTGAAAGGACGGGGGAGAGGAGAGAGGAGAGCCGCCGTTAGTGCAGCCCGCTGAACACGGCGGCGGCGGCGGCGGCTGCTGCTGCTGCTGCTGCGAGCCCGTGTACCTCCACCACCACCCCCATCGCGGACACTTTAAAACACACGCTACAGATGCATGGCTCCGGTGGTTCCGGTGGGGGGGAAACGGGACCGAGCTCACCCCCGCGGAAAGCAGGCATGAGGAGGAGAAGCTGGAGAAAGAGGAGAGGGAGGAAAAAAAGAACAAGCTTACTTGAACTCTGCTTTCTGCCATGGTCTTCGCTCAACCTGTTTCTCTCCCCGGGCTTGGACATGGTTCGTCCGATCGACTGGAGGAGGAGGGGGTGGTTCTCGAACTGATGAAAAGACACGAATCGCTCTCCTTTCGCCGCTTACATTACATGATTTCGCCGGAAGAATACTGCCTCCTTTTCGGCGAGAGCCAGCACATATTGTGTGCCTCTCTGGTCCGTGGCTGCTCCTGTCTCTCCCACAATACACCGCCAGGCTTGCTTGCCCACCAACCTCGACGCTGGCAGCACTTTCGCCGCAAACTTACTTCTCCCTCCGCTTGTCAGGTATCATCATTTTCACTCAATGGCGGTTTTCTTTTGTATTTTTTAGGCACCGGGCTTTCAGGCAGCTCATTAAAAAAAGACGAAGCAGTATAAAATAAAATCACGGGGGCGGCAGCAAGCATGCGTCGCTAAACCTCTCAATCATTTTTGGTGAGTGTGTCGAATCTGCGATCCGCTTTCACCCCAGATGGCAAACACAAGCTAGATGTACACAGGGGTCAATATGTAGTGAAGCGGCGCTGGAGGCGAGTAAAAGCACGCTCGCTGCGGAGGAAACAAACAAAGGAGCTAACGTGGGGCTAACTGCATGATACCTACTCATTTATTTATTTCATTCACGGAGATCGGATGGTGCTAAGTTGTAAATAATGCGGAAGAACCGTAGGAATGCGGAGGGTTGCTACATCCTTCCCTGTCTGCCTCTTAATCCACTCAGGAGAGGAAAAATAGTGCCAACCCGGATATGTAGTTCCTCGTGTTTGGGTGTCGCGCTTTAAACATTGTGCAATCGCAGCATGGCTTCTTTTTTTTACATGTCTCCTGTATTTTTTGCATACAGATGACTAGGAGTCGTGTGTTTTTTTTTTTTTTTAGGTTAAATCGGGTTTTGTTTGACGTCGCCTGCTGTTTTTGTGGTGCTCGGGCAATTGGCTGGTTAACAGCGGCTGCTCTGCGGACCAATCAGAGCGCGGCAGCAGAGGAGCCGTCCACTATTAGAGGCGAGGATCAGGAGTCCTTCAACGCAGAGCAGAGAGAGGGGGCATCGGCAGCCATTTTCCTAACAAAAACACACAGGACTCAGTGGCCTATATGGGTTTCCTTTGTTCCACAGAGGGATCTTACACTCGATTTCCTCATCTCTCACGGACTATGATTAAAAACTATCCTTGAGAAGGATTGAGAAGAAGGAAGAGAATGTGCCGGATGTGACATTTTGAGCCTTTTTTCCTCTGCCTGGAATCCACCTTTGTCTTAACTAGGCCATGGCACACCCAATATAATAGTGTTTGTATATCTTTTAAGTGAAAAAAGAAAAGAGAAACCAAAATTGTTGTGAATAAACAGCTTTATGGAGGAGGAAGGAGGAGAAGGAGGAGGAAAGAAAAAAGAAAAACACAGTTAAAGTGACAAAACGTGTAATGGCTGGTTTGTTTGGCATTGCACTTAATGGCCTCTGTAGGATAGGAGTAGCAATGAGTAAGTTCAACTCTTTTATAACTATTTCACAATATTTTTTGTAAGTAATGTAAAAATGTGAGGCATGCAGCTACTGTTATTAAAAATATTTTGATACTGTTAATTTATCTTCTGAGCTATCATCAATGTTACCACATAGAAACTGTGATCTTTATTCCAAATGTGTTGCCTGGCATGCTGGCATACAGATATAGAGCATCCAGGTTATATACAGCACCACTGCTCCTCTGGTTCCAGAGGGCAGGCCACGCAAAACTAATGGCCCCGTTTGTAAAATAGTTTATTGTTCTGCTTGCGATTTGGACTGTTGACTGATAATCCCTGTGCTTTGATTAATGACTTACGTTCCTCTCACAACAGCAGCGCTTAACAACCCATATGACTTGAGTTGTACCCTGCCCACAGCCGTGGAGACAACTTCAGACACGGTATATAGACCGCGCCGTCCATTTGGCTTTTACGCACCAAATGCGTAAAGTGTAAAACGACGGTCTGACCTTGCTCCAAGGGCACATTTAAAACACTGCCAAAGCCCAGTCAGGTAAAAAAAAAAAACTCAAAACAGTTTATGTAACGATTTAAAAAAGGAGCCGCTAAACCAAAGAGGAAACAGATGGAGGGAAAAACTCTCAGGGTGAAAATATTTACCTCAGCACTTTGGTGAAACGCAGTTAACAGGCCTAAACGCAAGGGCAGAGACGTTTTCAGCTTCATCTTCGGATCCTCTAATAATGGCTTTAATAAAGGGTGGGAGAGCGTCTCCTGTGAACGGAAGGAATCCATTAGCACGACAGACAGAGCATTTTTGAAAAAAAACTTCTTTTTTTCAATCAGTGGCATTTGCCTCTGCCAGCGAACATGCATCTCCAAGCATCATCTCGTGTGGGCAATATGCAAACTATCCCTCCTCTCCCTTTGAAGACAGGATTGCAGTGAAGTATAACCTCCTGCATTTCGACATTTCTCACTGAGCTACATCGTGTTAAGAAAACTAAACTAAACAAGGAAATGTTTTGGGGTTTTTTGTGAGGTGATGGATTTTGAGCTGTTTCACTTAATTCTGCCAAGCCTGTATGTCTTTACACGTAAGTATTCTCACAGAGGACAGACGACACGACAGATCACACATGTGGATTTAAACGTTATCGTGAAAAATATATTTGTAAAAAAAAAAAAGAACCAATATTTTTTATACACATTTTGATTGATGTTGTAAACTTACAGTTAGTATTCAAAAACATGTAATCCAAGTCTTAAACGAGCAAAAAATGACTCTTATAAGGAGGAATCTTGCATAATTCACTGCTTCCCTTTGTCCGAAGACACCTCTAGGTGATGTGGCTACACTTGTTCAATGGTTTCTCTGCTGCTCTCTGTCTCAAAATGGCTTCTTTGCAGACAAAGGCGAGCACTGTGCTGTGAAATGCTGCTGCGCCATAACTGGGTGAGGCTCGTTCTCTCGCTCGTGCGTGTGTGTGCGTGTGCATGAAGGGGGGGCGCTCTTTCACCGAGGACATTTCTCCGTGATTCGACGTGAAAGTCGTGAACCAAGCTATAGCAGGGTGGGTGGGGGGGGGGCTGTTTGATTTCTAGAAAGGATGCATGTTTTAGATAATAAACGGGGCAGAGAGCGCGACGCGAGGAAGGACGCGTCAACAAGCGCCTGTCAAAGTGTCGCTCGCTTGGCTGACGCGCCCCGGCAACCGCGGTAATCCGAGAGCTCTGGACGGTTGCCATGGTGTTGCAGAACCCCCACATTGCCATATAAGGTCACCGGGAACCCTCTCCCTCCTCCCCCCTCCATGGTAACAGCAGCAGCCCTTTAGATTCCAATCTGCGTGATAAACAACCACCGTGGCAGCGAGCAGCTCCTGCTTCACTTTCTCTCCCTCTCCCCCACTCTCCTCTCTCCTCTCTCTCTCTGGATCACCGTCATCGAGTGTTCCAAACGCCGCAGGCCGCATCAAACAAACAAACCAGATGCGACGATTCTACTCTTTGTTTGCTGAAGGAGCGAAAAGGAGGCAAGGGGGGCGCTTGAGTTCGCGTGCGTAAAACTGGGGGGGCTCTCCACGTTGTGCAACCAATACGGTGCCTTTTTACGCACAGCGCTGTGAGTTTGTGCGCAGTGCGTTTGGGGACATTAAAACCGCTGCCGGTGTCAGAGGCCTGTTTGTCTCGATCTGCACTCGCAGCTCCGGCTGCCAAGTGCGCGCATTCCTCCATTTGCAGGTCACGAGGCTGCTCCCCCACCCTCTCTCTCTCTCTCTCTTTCTCTGTCTCTTGAATTCCTCACTCCTCAAGTTTTCCTGTATTTTTTTCCCCACTTTTTACCTCTTACACAACGGCGAACAAATCGTGATAGTTATGTTAACGTTTCAAAGGTGAATATTCTATAGCAGTTGAGGCTTTTCTTGCTTCGAATGTGCTATTGTGGTTATTTTTAGGCCCTGTTTTTTTCTTTTTTAAAAAAAGGAAAAAAAACTCCTCCCCGGTGGGTTGCGCCATTCAGTTTTGCCTGCTGCTGACAGACTGGAATATTCCACACAGAGGACTGGCCTCTCTCGTTCAGGACAGCTCTCTCTCTCTGCATGGCGAATAACCCTTTTTTAACAATTGTTCTTTGTTCATGTATTGACAATGGGTGATTTTACATGTTTGGATATTTTGCACAGGACAATTTTATATCCTTTTTCTAGTTCTTCAGGTTGACAGTTTCACCTTATGAGTCATACAAGCACTTTTCTATTATGATTAGAGAGAGATTTTTTTTTTTTATAGCATGTGCTACACAATACTTAATTGTAAAAGCATGTGGGACACGGTGTGAGGCTGTTTCTCTGGAGTCAGGCAGACAGTGCACCTCCTCTCTGTCTTTCTTTGTATGAGCAGCCTTTTATTCTGACGGATTGTTCACTGAATCAAACCAGGTATCCTCTGCGCTTGATGTTTTTTGATAATTCATGGGCACACTTGCTTATTCCAGGACTTATCCATCCAGATCGCTGGTACTGTATTTGTTTTATTTAAAAAAAAAATCAGCCTTTACTCTTTCTAGTTCTTCCATATGTGCATGTTTGTGTATTGCTAGTGTAATATCCCACAGTATGGTTTGTGCTTTGGTCTCTTTTTCTTGGCGATACTCTCACCTGTCTGTGATTTGGAGTCGTTGAAATAAATAGAATATCCACCCATTTCATGGTTTGTTGTTGTGGAAACTGAAGCAGAATCTTTTTGATGAATTAACACTGAAAAGTTAAAGCTTAATGACATGAGGCCTGTATTTAACAGTGTTTTCTCCTGTTGTGGCATATTAAAAGCACACCACAGTAAAACCCACAGACATGGCTGTATGAGATGTGCATGTGTTTTAAATACTTGGAAGGCTACTGTGTCTTCTTAAAATAGGCAAAGGGCAGTGTCAGCTTATCCTCTTAAAGGGACAGCTTGCTCAAAAGGGTTAGTCGCTGCTACACACCGACTAAATGCGTCCTTTTGCAGCAGCGGCCACTGAAATTCAACCTTTAGATTTGACTTTGTCGCCTACGTCCGTTTGTATTTTCCTCAGCGACTGGAGTCTAGACGCTGAGTTGAGATTAATCTCCAAAGCATTCTTGTGCATTCTGATGATGCACGCTCCTTCTCTGTGATCTGCTCTCTCCTGACACCCATGGTCGTCAACCCACATATTCCCAGATTTAAGATTAAAATGGAATTTCTTCATATACACTGCCTTGTTCAGGAGTTCTCAGTTAAATGGAGAAGCAATGGAAACACTAAGTTCAGGAATGAATAAACTCACACAGCATGTCCTGTTGTCTTTGATACTATCTAGCCATTAGTATAAGATCCTTCTCCAGTTAGTAGTTTGTATTACCTCAGGATTAGCATTATCTCCAACCTAATCCCTTCACTGGGCTCAGTGCTGCTGGTTAAGATGCAGAACGTCACAGGCTGGGACGAGAGAGTGAGAGAGAGAGTAGCTCGTCCTGACGCCCCAATCTGTGATGTCACTGTCGTGTTCAGCCGACAGGAGTGAAAGGAGACGTACATATTTGTTGGATGGATGCTCCTGTTATTTGTACATGACCTCAGACGCTTGCAGCTAACCAGTCAAAATTTGACTATACACTTATGTTTTATTGAATACGTTTAACGTTGTTTTATCACAGCTCATGTTTTGTGCTTTATTTGAGGCAAAGAAGAAGAGGGTCTGGAATGTGTTTGAGAGGACTTCACAAAAGACACTGCATGTACTTGTAAGACACTCATTCATTCCCTTCACTGTCGCCACAGCATCTCCAGGCCTCACATGACTTCACAGTTAACCATCTGAACAGACGATGCATCAACAATACATTCTGACTTATCTCCAGCGTCTGGACGGAGGCAGTGCTTCAAATCCAGCACCCACCCACCCAATGAAAAAGGAACAAGCAATAGAGGAAGTAGGTGCAGCCACGCTCAGATGGTGCTGCATTATTCATACGGCAGAGATGCTGCTGCCTAAGTGAGCAGCGCGACGGCGGGACAGGGGAGCGGTGGCCGGCGAGTGGGGGGGGGGTTGACTGCAGACATCCTCTGTGTGACAGGAACAGGAAGTGGTGAGGAGGCCGAGCTGTACCTGTCACACCATGAAAGTCTTCGGTTTCTCGCTCCTCACACATGCCTGCAAACCCTCCGAGGCTTTCCAAATAAACATTCACCATGTGTTTAACCTGAATCTGGAGGGAGCATCTTCAGCCTTGTCCCAACTGGCACCTGCGTGACTCCTACTGGAGGCCGACATGACACAGAACGGTGCCGGGACGGGTCAAGGTACAGCGAAGGAGGGAGATGAGCTTAAAATTGTCATTGTTGGAGATGGAGGCTGTGGGAAAACGTCTCTTCTGCTGGTTTATGCGCGAGGAAATTTCCCGGAGGTAAGAGAGACTCTGGGGTACAATGATCATGTCATTTTCAAGAGTACAGACACTTACAAAATGTAAAAAAATAATTTAATACGTGGCTGTATCCTAAAACCAGCATATTCCTCTTGTCTCAAAAACAGAAATATGCTCCATCAGTGTTTGAAAAATATGTCAGCACTGTCTCTATCGGAGGAAAAGAGATAAAGCTCAACTTGTATGACACAGCTGGTAAGAATCACCTCTGTGTGGACACAGATTTAAGTCCCAGCACATTTAACATAACGTGAAAAGAAAATGTTTGTCGGATGTTGAATAGAAACCCTGCGCACACACAGACTCAGAGGTCAGTGCTGATGTTTACTGCCGGCGCGGGGAGGAATTATTTTATGGCGTCTTATCTTTTCAGTTATTAAAGTTCAGGCATCGCGACACTGTGAATTGGGTCTTTATCTTGTTGTTCTGACACACAGGGACACAGAGGAAGTGGTAAAGGTCAGTGTTAACGTCAGAGCATCAGCTAAATCATCTCTCGGGAAGTGACACGCTGTTGCCAGTTTCTAACAAACTCTAGTCATGACAAACGTACAGAAAGTGTGTAAAACTTGAAGAACTGCCTGGATATTTGCCACAGTTTAGAGAAAACACATTCAGGTTTCAGAAGACAGCACTGTTTTTGCATTCTTAGTGGTGAAAAGATGATTTTACAAACCCTCTCTCTCTCTGCGTGCAGGAAAACCCATGACAGTGAGTCTTGACACCTTATCTTTAGTACATGTGCAGCAGGGTGCTTTACATCAGCGGAAAAGGAAGCTGAGGCCAGGATGTGGTTTTAGTCAACTACTCGACTTTTTAACACATGGAGCATCTTGACGTTCAGGCTTGCACACAACCGACACATTGAAATGCACTCATGTAGGTTTCATCTTCTCCTTTCTAGGACAGGAAGACTATGACCGACTGCGGCCCCTCTCTTACCAGGAGGCCAATCTGATCCTGGTCTGCTTCGACGTGACCAACCCCACCAGCTTTGACAACGTCCTGATAAAGGTAATCTCCTCCTCAGAGCATTAACGACGCCACCGCAGGCAGATAAACAGAAGAGAGGAGAATGTGACCGCTCAACAGGAGTTTCAGGTTCCCTATTCAAATTCAGTCTGTAAATGATTGTTGGAGAGTGTTTGTGCCTGCTGTGTTCTCTGAGCTATGATTAACTCATGCGGAATGGACGTTGGCCTTGTTGACTCTTTCAGTGCAAACAGAGCCGACACTCACACTGGCATCTGAGCGTGTCGTTGTTTCTCTTGTAATGTCAGTGGTTCCCAGAGGTGAAGCATTTCTGTCAGGACGTACCGATCATCCTGATTGGCTGCAAGACTGACCTCAGGAAGGACAAGGAGTGCACTAGGAAGCTGAAGGCCTTGACTCTGGATCCTATCACATACTCTCAGGTAAGACAGAGACGCCTTTAGCCCGAGGCTGCAGGATAAATGAGTAGAAATGCACATCTAATGTAATTTTTTTCTTTAGGGTGAGGAGATCCGGCAGCAGATGAACGCAGAGCTCTACCTGGAGTGCTCGGCGAAGTATCAAGAGCATGTGGAGGACATTTTCAGAGAGGCTGCCAAAAGGGCTCTGGCCCACTGTAGGAAACAAAAGAAGTGCAGGAGGAAGAAGAAGTGTGTGGTTTTGTGAAGTCGAAGCAACAGAGCCTTAAAGACCCCACTGAGGTGATGACTTCACACAAAGACATCAAAAGACGGTTCATGTAAGTTTGGGCAGGTCATTTTTTTTTTTTTTTTTACCAAAAGTGATGCAACAGGAAAGAGAATTTTGCAAGAAGTTACAGGGTGTAACTTCTTGCAAAATGTAACATAACTTGAAATGACCATGGTCAATTTACCTTTTTATGGTTATTTGTAAGGGTATTATATTTAATAATATTTCCATCTCAAACATTATACAGTTTTTATTGAGCGTATTTATTGTAAAATTTACAGTTAACTCCAGAAGATCACTGAAACATCTGCCTTAATAAAACTGTTTTTTTTTTTCCAAATATAATAAATTGTGGTTCTGTAGCTTTAAGTCTTGAGAAGAAAAAAAATGAGGCTTAGTTCATTTTCAGTAAAGTCAAACAATGGGCTGGAACGTGAGACTCCTTCCACTGCAGCTCTCATCTTTGCCAACAGTGCCCACCAGTGTTGAAAACCAGGAATGCATCGGTCGACTACTAATGCTAACTTTCAAATGAAAAACTCACTTCAGTCAACAAGAAACAGAAATTGCTAAAAATTTTAATGAGGTGTTTAATTTTAAATATTTCTTCACAAGAATGTACACCAGAGAAATTGTCGTCTCTCGCCACTGACCGTATCCAGGCACCAGTTACGGATCAGGAAGATTGATGAAAACATGTTGTTTAACATCGGCTACATTGTAAAAACAAGGAAGTCTTTCACCGTGTTGTGTCCCGGCTGTTCGTGTTAGTCCTCAGCGTGACGTGTTTCCATCACCAGTACAAGTGACGTGCAGCACGTCTGTATGAAGGGGATAAAAAGACTGGAGGGACGATAAGGCAACAGAGACCTGACACCACTACAGCTGTTCGTTTGACCCCCACCCCACCCCTGTAAAAAGAGACAGACCCTCAAGTGCCACCTTTAAACAAACATGAAATGTGACCCTGACACCATGACAGTGAAGGAGAGTGAAAGTCCTGGAACTGGCCATGAATTCATTCCTATAAATATTTAATGTAGTATGTGTACTAAATCCAGCACATTATTAATCATCGGTGTGGGTCATAGTCTCACAGTACCAGTGCTAATAGCAGCGTTTGATCATAACATTCTTTCTGCATCATAATAGAATGAAATTGGAACGGCAGCCGCACAGCAATGACTAATCCAAACACCGTGCATGAACTTTGAGTCTTTGTGACAAAGGTGAAAACTTAGACCATTAGTAAAACATGAGACACCTACTTATATCTTAAAACTCGTTAGCATTGTGGAACTGCTAGAGAGGAAGTCACATGAAAACCTTGTAGGAAGTTTTTCCAGGCGAGCCAGAAATGAAAGGATTAAATCACACCGATGCAAATGATGCCTGAAGGGAATAACAGTGCTCCACTCTAACGTGCCTGAAGGTACCAATGATTACCAACTAGTGAAGTATCAGGTTTGTTTGAAGCTACAAAAGTCTAGTTTAAAAAAAAGGGTATGGGGGTGATGGGGAGTCGAGAACTATTCAAAAGAGAAATGAAGCACAGTGCCAAATTGGATGTGTGCACGTTTGTCTGAGCCAAAGACAGTTGCTACTTCACAGAAGTATGAAGTGTGGACTAACAGACGTTAGGTCCTCAAAAGGCAAATCTCAGACGGGGGATAAATTAAAGGAAAAAGGGAAGTAGCACATTGAGTCAATGAATGAGCTGACCTGTATGAACGTGATGTGAATCACAAGCTGGGGCCTTCAAGAACAGATAGCATCAACACACCAAGAGGGAATAGATTGTTTGTTTTTTTTATGTATGGGTTTTTAACTCCAGTTGAAACTTGTCGAATCAGTGCTGAAGCACACAGACTCTGTTCTGTTGGCTCATTTGCTTTTCCTTTAATTTGTCTCCCTTCTGTTTATTGATGCTACTGGCCCTCCTTCAGTTGCATACGATTTAAACAAAGGCTCTCGGACAGATTCACACACTGACGACACTCAAATACGACACATTCTTTCAACTCACTTGTTATGTACAAGATAAAGCAACAAAGCTGCTCATCCTTAAACAGGCGAACGACGCTTTGTGTTGAGACCGACTGAGCAGCGACACAGACAACGAGTCATTAGAAAGCAAGAAGCCTGATCTCCAGGTACTCCGGCGAGGTGCCGGCGACGGAATCAAAGCCCGAGAGAGAAACTGCCGTTTCCTCTTCGCCCTCTCCTGGCCCGATCGTACTGGGGTCAGTCTCATAAGCAGCGAGTGTTGCTCCAAAGTTACTGGCCGCGTGGAAGAATTTGAGGTGTCTCGTTGAGTTTGTGTCTTAGTCATTCTTTTGCACCTTCTCCTGGTTTTTCTGGATCTTCTGGTGGACAACTTTGACTGTGGTGAGAAAATTTCCCAGGAACAGGATGAGAAATGTCAACGCCAACATAAATACCTGAAAGGAAAAAAAAAGAATTAAGCTCAAGACTAATCAAATCTGATGTCCAGTGTGTTTAAACACCTTTTCTAGTCTGGATATTCAAGCAATGGTTTTGAGTTTTATTTGTTAGTGGAGGTCTCAATCCTTACCTGCCACTCTTTACAGTCTTCATGTCCTGCCAAGCGAAACAGGGTCACTGAGTTGTACAGCTGCCAAAACTGCAAGGAAACAGGAGACATCTTTTATAATGTTTCTGCACAAGATAATATTCCTCTCTCCTCTTATACAACCCAAAAAAGACTGACTTTGAACTATGAGCTTTTAAAACCTACATTTTTATGCAGTTCGTACAATTAACAATTAAGAGTAAAATATGTTTTCAACTTAAAGTAAGTTTTTTACTTACATGGCCAAAAAAGAGGAATGGCAAAAGAAAAGTGAGGCCTCTCCACATCCAGGACTGGAATCCCTCTGCAGAGACACAGAACAATAATAACAGTGACCTCAGCACAACAAGGGGCAGATGATCCCCTGTGCTCTCTCTGCCCTTAGAACAGCAAACTCACTGAAGCCCTGCTCAAGATCCTGCAACATCTCTCTGTCTCCATCTCTCACCTTTAACCCATTTCCACTCCCTCCCCTCCAGATGGCTCAAAAGTTCAAACGATTAAAATGACAACCACCCAAAATAGCTGGTAACTCACCCACTGTGAGGTCCAGCTGATTCCTCTCCCCCAGAGCTCGCAGCCGGTACAAGCAGCCGCTCTGGTAGTAATACTGGAGGAACTGAACAAAGCCTGGGGGACAGATGTAAAAACTAAAGTCAAAAACAGTAGGTAGAAGTTTATCACAAAATAAAAGAAATACAGCACTCCCTCATTTTAGAAACAATCTGTTTCAAAATTGTACTTAACCACTCGAACCATAACCACACAGCCATCATATTGTCCACATGTGATATACTGTGACTGTCACCACTAGTGTGTGACATCACTTCCCTTTTCTATTCTAGTGAGACAGACGACCTTGTTCAACAAAAGTAATTGGAAAGCAAACAAATTCTAAATTCTTACTCTGATAAATGGAGAAAGCAAGAAACTGGCTTCTGAACATCTGATACATGGGCCCCTCTGGCCTGTGAGGAGAAGAACAAAACGAGTTAACTGGGACCCGCGGTCGTCTTCTGTGATGTGACGAAGACAAAAAACTCACCAGGTCAGCATTACACCAGACAGGAAGGTGGACACATAATGGTGAGACACCCACCAACCTTTGATTCTGAGTGAGGAGATGATGATGATGATGTTAAGCATATTGCAATCATGTATTTTACTTTCAACTAAAACAAACAATAGATATTTTAATCTCTCCTCTAATGCCACGACTCACCTGGAGCCATTGCTCATGAGGATGCTTTCTCTTATGGTCAACGTGCAGTAGTACCACACCAGCAGAAAGTTGAAGATTTCATCAGTGACACTAAAGAAAACAGAGATATTAAAATGGTGAGAGACTCTTGGACTGGGCTCAACATCATTAAAGCTTTAGGGGAAGATAAACATCTCACCGACAGTTGAGGAAGAAGAGGCAAGTTATGGCTCCAAACATCAGGATTATCGTCATGTAAAGCTTAAACTTCTCATACTCGTCTTTGTAGGCAAATCTAAGCAAATGACCAGAAGACAAGCAGATGATGAGCGGCGCAAACAACCAACACACACAGCTCCAGAGTCAAACACTTCACATACTTTGCCTGGTTGCTGAGAAGTGTTACGTTCACATTGCCCAGGACCAGATTCAGGTACAGTCTAGACGACAGAAGAAGCAAACAATATAAATAGAAACATATGTGAGATGTATAAGTAAGATGAAACGTTGACATGAAGAACAAACTAACCCATTCCTCTTTGGCAAATATGCTTCCATATCAAAAAAGACATTTTCTTTATCTTTGATTTGGGATTTGATGTCCGTGATCAACTTGAGCTCTTTCTCGTCACATGTTTTCAAACATCTGCAAGAAAAAGACAACAGGGCGTTGACCGTCAGTACACTAAGGCTGGTGATCTTTAAACAGTAGTTTGAACTGTCGTCCAAATAAAAACAAATGCAGTGCCACCAGAAAAAGTCCCAGAAAGGAACATGAATGAAATCCAAATATCAATAATGTTCAATACAATCAATAAAGATTTGATCATTCAACTGGACAGTCCCTAAATTAGGAACAGCTCTTTGATAAGGTATCTTTTGAGAGGAGCTTTAAAGGAGGTCACTGATTCTGCTGACCTGATTTGCTCAGGCAGCTCATTCCAGAGTTTCAAGACTCTGACTGCGTCCTTCTCCATCTATCATATCCCAGTGCTGAGAATGAGCTGTTTTCCTTGCTTGTGGTGATGGCGGTTCTTTCTGAAACTGTGGAAGTGACCGCCAGTATTTCAGCCTCTGCAGTTAAAACTGTCTGTACCACTCAATCAGTAGGAGCCTGAAACCACCGCTGCTACACAAACAAACCGGAGAATCAGTTTGCTGATTTTTTTTTTCTTTTTAATACTTACTTGCTCAAGCTGTACCTCAGGTCTTTAAGGCATTTTCTCTGTTTACTGATGGCGCTGCTGCACGTTGTCTGAAGACTGGTGAGCTCCTCAAGTTTCTGTCTGTATATTTTGTGATTTTCCTGTGGATCAAATAAAAGCACAAAGTGGTAAAAGGAAATCTGTAAGATGAACGTCTGCCGATTTATAAATGTTCAATAAATTATGCGAATGGGCCTTTCCTCAAATTAATAGAAACACAGGAGCAAGTGTATCAAAATAAAGTGATAATAATACAAAACTTAAATATAAAACTATTTCTTTAAGGCTATGGACGAACCGCTGTCGCTTCTAACTTTGTCACATGTTGGAAAACAGAGAGAGATCCCGACCTTTCAGAGGGCAGATCGTTGTGTTTACAATAGAGTAGATCACATGATGTCTTCCCCCCCTTAGCAGTTATGTCAACATGCACGTGGCGAAATGAGGAGAGACGTATCACCCCATAGGTCCACTACAGGTCAGTCAAACAAAAAAGTTTGAAACCCAGAACCACACGCAGAGGTTGGGGACTTTTGTTAAAGTGTTTAATGTGAAAATGTGGGCCGTGAATAAGAGACAGGTGGATAATGTAACTTCAGTGATTCACGAAGACATCCGAGCTTCTCTGGAGAGAATCCCAGGAGACCCTGACAGTCACCTCCATCATGACTCCCTGCGGAGACGCTCCAGATTCTTCATCATGATACCGATCCATGGATGCCATCAGGAGAGGACTTTGTCTTTTGAGTAAAACATATCTTTCCCTACCTGTATTCAGTTAGCCTGTTAGCTAACCTGAGCTAGCGTAGTTATGCTGCACAGTGCTGCATTCAGGGACAACAATATCATTTAGTGAAGCTAAACAACACTGCACTTGACTTGACTCTGCACTTGTGAGTTCCGGGGGGGACATTCTACAGTCACTTGTCCCCACAGCGCTGCGGTGAGAGGCTAGCTAACTTACCCTCATCTAATGCTAGCTAATGCTAGTGGCTAAAACGCCGGCACTTTACAGTGATTAAGGCGAGATGAAATTTAAGATGCATCGACGCTAACCGCCGCAGCTTTAGCTCGGAGCCGAGAATGAATGGCGATCGGGGGGGGGGGTGCGGCGGGGAAGAGAGAGGGGAGGGGGGGGGGGGGGGGGGTCAAGCCAAAGTAACGCAGCCCCTCTGCGAACAGTTAGCATCATCCACGACTCCCACCGGTTACTAATTCCACCAGGAACGGTGCTCTCCCCCCTCGTAGTGTTTCTCCATCACCTGTAGCTGTTGGTGCTCCTCGTCGATTTCCTCCCACTCCGTCTGGAACTTGGGTTTGGACATGGCGCTGCAGCCGCTGAGGTGGCGGGGAGGACGGGATGCTTCTCTCCGGGTCACCCGAGCGGACTCTGCTTTAAGTGGGCTGCACGGAGCATGCGCGCATCGCATACAGTAAACCCAATAAATTAACATGTGAATATTAATCACGATTCAGCTCAGCCTGATAGACGCGGTTGAATGTTTAAAAATAACTAGCAATACAATAATGTTTATTGATTTGCATTCACACAGCGCCTTCCTCTGCACATCTGTGTTGCTAGGATACAGCAAACGCTACGTTTACAGCTAAAGTTAAATGCTAAATCTACGCTGCCGGCTTATCGACAGTGTTTGGTGGCTTATTCTCGAGGCTCCGCGGGCTGAGTTTGCAAAGTTGAGAAAGTAAACTCGAACACAACGCGAAGGTACAAGTACTTTATTTTTGACTGAGTGCTCCACTTGCTGAATTCGATTCGAAGTTGTCTGTGAGTCGGGAAAGTGCTAGCTTCAGGCACATCATGCTAAATGTGTCTGCATCGATCATCACTGTCTCTACACAGATCAATCAGTGCAATAGATATATAAGATCAATACAATTTTGTTGTTGCTGTAATGTTTTCTGCATTTTGTTAAACAATGGCACATAGTTTGTGCATTGACATTGATTTTGTACATTATTAACGTTTATTAACAACATATTGTTATTATTATGTGCATTAGCACATAATAATAACTTAGCACTATGTGTTCAGCATCTTCAAAGCTCTAAGAGGCTTTTTGTGTTGCAGGATTGCCTCCTGCCATGCCGTTTTTCAAATCAGCTCACAAAACACCATCACTCACCAAGCTGTTGGACCTGAAGTCACAGAAACGTGGCCTGCGGCACACAGTTTACTCTCCCAATGGAAATGAATACACCGGGGAGTGGCAGGACAACGAGAAGCATGGTAAGATACAGTCGTGTCTGTGAATGTCTGGTTGTTGTTCATTGCACAGGGTGATCACGCTACAGTTAAGATGTTTCTGCTTATTGATCTATTCAAGGGGCCGGAGTTCAAGTTTGGAAGAAGTCTGGTGCTACGTATACTGGAGAGTGGAGACTGGGAAAACGGGAAGGTTATGGCCATTACAGTGTAATGCATCCAGAAACAAAGAAGTATGAAAAGAAGTACTCTGGAGAGTGGAAAAATGGAAAGAAGCACGTGTGTATCTGATGCACAGCCATATATGCACATAACTAATTTTAATTACACTCTCTGATATTGTTTGCATCACTTTCTGCCCCTCAGGGCTATGGGACATACTTCTACAGTAAGTCAGCTGTTTATGACGGGGAGTGGAGTGATGACCATCGGAGTGGCTGGGGGAGAATGACTTATGAGAATGGAGATATCTACGAGGGAGAATGGATGGGGGATAAGCGCCATGGACAGGGCATCATTCGATTTGGTAAGAATAATGAGCCTTTGATACATTTCTATCTAAACCCGACTATATTTCAGTAAGTGAACACTATGATTTGTGTTGTGTTGTAGCTAATGGAAACTGGTATGAAGGCGGGTGGCAGGATGGCAAGAAGAATGGTAATGGAAAGTTCAACTATTCTGAGAAAGGCCAACTTTATGAAGGCTTTTGGGTGGATGGCATAGCAAAATGTGGAATCCTGTCTGATTCTGAGGAGGATGTCGCACCAACTCAGAGAACGTATCAAATTCCACAGGTATGATATTCTGACTGGGGCTAATTTAACTAAACCACTTAATATCACTTACACATCAAATGTGATACTATATGCTCATGTTTTCATCTTCTTTTACAGATCCAACTGGTGGATATGGAGTTGGTTTTAAGGGAAACCCAGTCGACCTACCTTGATGACTACTGATGAACAAAAAGTTCAAGAGCAGGTTTCCACCTCACCACACAAATGGCATCATGATGTTTTCCATATTCAGGGGAAAAAGGATAAGTTGAGGGCTCTGACTATTATGTTATAAATGTACTTAGAAACTTTAAATGTTTGAGATGTGACTTGTGACCTGTGTTGATTAAAAGATAAAATCAGAGTGAAAACATATCCAAATTATAAGTAAACTGGGAAGTCTTGAATACCACTTAGTAAAAAAGTGTTTATTATAGCGCCACAGCCTGAGCTACAACATGTCAGCAAGCGGACTCGTACCTTAATCAAGTTTTAGCAGCTGTTGATTCATTCTCCACAAAAAAAAACGTGGTGTTAAAAATACAAGAAGTGAGCAGCACAATGAACTGAGTGCACGGTGAAGACTGAAGAAATACCTCTGGTTCACAAAACACAGCAAAGCAACATCTATATAATAACCAATACATAAATAAAAGCAGCAGGCAACAGACAGGAGTCCTAGTTACTGTTCAGATTGTCTCTGCCATATTTTAAGAGAGAAATCAAGCAACTATCACAGTTAAGAGATTACAATTTCAAGTTACATGCGTGTTGGCAGATTGGTGAGTTCACAGTTGATCAAACATGTCTTTTAGAAATACTATTTTCACAAAAGTATATTTCACAACAAAGACGTGAGATATATATCATCATTCCTGTAAAAAAAAAGAAAAAGAAAAAAGAACATTTAAAACCAAGTAAGAGGCTTCTGGCTTGGACATATTCTTGGAGTTCCACCATAGATTTGTATCCACCGCGCTTGTCTATGGGAAGTGTGAGCTTGGAGACTGCAAAATAGAAGAGTCCCCTCTGTTGTCCAGCTCGTTCTGAAGCCTGGTGAGGTTCGACAGCTCCTCCAGCTCCTGAAACTGTCTGTCAGTCTTGTGGCTGACCAAAGAGCGGTAGAAGTGCACAGCAAAGACTATGAAGACCAAACCGAAGGGGACCATGATGGAGGTGGAGGTGATCGCAGCAGCCACGCCAGACGAGACCGTATTATTGCTGGACTTGTTGGGCTTGATCGGCAGAAATTTGACCCAGCAGAGGAGAACCACCTCGGCCAGGAAGAGCAGAGTGCCGATGACAGTTGAGAAGGCCCACGCCAGTTCGATGTGTCGGTGCATCCGCTCGTGCGGGGACTCCTTCACTGAGTTGAGGTTGTGGACGTTGCTGACGGCCTCGATGTTGGGCAGGATGCAGGTGCTGACCATCAGAGCGAAGAGGTGGACGGCCACGAGGACAGTGGTGCAGGCACTGAAGGCAATGAGGAGGGCAGGGGGGTATGGGTAGCTGTTGTCCAGTTGCACTTCTACCATGGCCACCTGGAGAGGAGGAGGAGAGGGAGCACAACTTTACAAACACGTTACTACTCTGTAATATCACAAGTCATCCACAGAGGAGTGAACGGGGTGGGGGTGGGTGGGGACAGCGTTACCATAGCAAACCCGGAAAGCAGAGCCGATGTCCGGCTGGAAGCCTTGAGTTTAGCCCGACTGAGGTACAGCTTCCTCCAGGACAGAGCCTGCAGCGAGTGCTCGTTCAGGCTCATGTCGTGTCTTCGTGTCCGGGGACTGGACGAGCAGCGCCGGCGTCGT
Source organism: Pseudorhombus dupliciocellatus (assembly GCA_016785235.1). Classification (NCBI taxonomy): domain Eukaryota; kingdom Metazoa; phylum Chordata; class Actinopteri; order Pleuronectiformes; family Paralichthyidae; genus Pseudorhombus; species Pseudorhombus dupliciocellatus. Next base: position 292,024 of record JAFBJW010000607.1, on the reverse strand, counting down.
TACCTTCGTCTTACTCCTGGGCGCGACTGAAACAAGCGATCCACATGTCAACGTGATCGCCCATAAAACATTTACCCTCGCCTCGGGCTGCGGAAGCTGATTCTGTCTGTCACCACCGGTCTGCACAGCGTGTCGGCACCTTACATTACCCAGAAGCCAGCGCGCTTACACAACAACATCCGCTACTGAGAGGCTAAATGGAAGCTAGTCCTTAGCTTAGCCCTTATATAACAGTTAAGCGTGATGGCAATAAATACAAATACCACGCTTAATGATGCCAACATGAACATTTTATTTCCTGATTTTACAATAATTTTTTTTCTAACCCTTTAATTTTTTTGCCTTTCGTCCCTTTTATGTATTATATTTTCTGTATGTTAATGTGTTTGATATCTGTATCTGTTTCTCTATGCTCATTCGGGTTTTTAATACTCTTCTTGTCTTGGTGAATTTCAGTTGTATCAGCCTTATTATAGATAAAGTGAAAAAAGTTATAAAAATACAAAATAAACTGTAGTAAAAACTATAAAATCATGTAAACAATTCATACAATATTATATGATAATATTTTAATTACAATAATTAACAGTATTGATATATGTTTAAAAAGCATATATGGCTGCATGTACATATATTCCATTGTATTTGTAGATATCCCAATAGTGTTAAATGTTCAAATGTTCATTCATTTCATTTTTTTCATATCTGTCTATATAATATCTATATATTTTGTACTCTGGTGTTGCTTAAATCGCAGTCTTAAGTACTTTAAAATTGAAAAAACGTCAAACTTTTGCACGTCTTGTACATCGTCAATGTGTCGAAATGGGAAATAAATACCAACCTAAAGTGAAAGTAGTTTTGCAGCAGAACGTAAAAAGGGATATGCTTCTTTGAATACTGTTATTATTCCTTATGTTCTTCTGTTCGACTGACCTGCTCTTTGTCATTGCATGTTTGTGCACATATGATCAGTGTTGTTGTGTCATGCGTGCTGGTTGACATGCCGTGACGTTGGCCAACAATGTTTTGGTTCCTGGCGGTGACGTCACACACAAAAACATGGTTCCCCTTGTTTTGAACTCGAGCAGCGTGCTAAGTGCTGCCGTGACTCCGCCGCGCAGGGAGATGCTCCTCCGACACTGAGCCCCCGGGGAAACGTAGTCGACGAGAGAGGATGGCGGACCCCGCGGAAACGTGCCCTGAATCCGGACGCAGGCTGGTGCGTAGCTCCTCCATCCGCCGTGTTGTCGTTAGCTCATGAGGCGAGCTAATTACTTAGCTAAGCTAACGTCTGCAACTAGAGGCGCAGGTGGTGTTCGTCAGGGCTGCAGGGGTCCGAGCTACATCTGCTGGTTTTGTGTTCACAACTTCTTTCTTATCTGCCGTAGTTCCACGAGTCAGGATACGTGCGTGAAAGCGTGCAAACATTCATCACTGTGGGACGTCACACACACACACACACACACACACAAAACCTGCCGTCTTTCATTGGAATAAGTGTCGTTTGACGTTGAATGCACTTGACGTCACATGCAAGGAAAAAACATGTCACCAAAATGTGCACAAAACCTGAATATGAGCCTTCAATGAGTCCATGTTAAAGTTGTCCAAGAGATGCACGTCCAGTTGCTTGTGATGGTGGTTTTACACACACAGATGCAGGGGCCTTTGGAGTGTGAGTATTGTGCCATGTGTCATGTTTGGATTGCAGCGCTCCATCTGCAGGAGGATGTATGACGAGAACGAGGACTTGTCTGATGTGGAGGAAATCGCAAACATCCGAGGTTTCAGCGTCGAGGAGAAGCTCGTCAGTGACAGATACAGCTCGAACTTCGTCCACTTGATGGAGGGAAAAGGTTCATTTCCTTTTTACATGATCTCTATTGTTGTTATGCATTGTACAAAAGATCACTTTGCTTTGCATAATGCAAATAAATCTATTTTTCTTTTCTCTATCAAATCTGTCAATGCATTTCAACTATTTACATAATTGTTTTCATCTAGTCTTGCGATCTGTTTTCACAGCTTTTGTCCTCTTCTCTGTTCTTTTACAGTCACAGTACAGTTGTTGTGAATCAATTTTGAATTTAATTTCTATCATTTCTTTTCATTGTGTTGCAGACTTCACATATGAATATGTGCAAAGGGAGGCTCTCAGGATCCCTCTCATCTTCAAAGAGAAAGATGGACTCGGCATCAGGTGAGAAGCCATCTGTCAATTTAGCTGTATAGAATAATATTTTATCGTACCTTTCTTATATTTGTGTAACAAATGAACTGAATGTCATCATGCCCTCTCTTTGATTCCCATGTACAGAATGCCAGATCCAGAATTTACAGTCAGTGAAATTAAAGGTCTAGTTGGTAAGTTGCTCACAACAAACAACAACAAGCACATTAAACCTCACACATCACGCTTTACTGTTGGAGCAACCAGATTATCAAGTATTTAAGAGTGTGAACGTGTTCCAGTAATACTGGTAATACTGTGAGTAGTTTATTGTTTAATCATTTGACATTTAGTTAGTGGACTCACATACACGCATGCCTGTCTACAATAAAGGAAAGAAGAAGTGTGTCTGTGTGTCTCTGTCCTTTCTTATTATGTCCTTTAATATTTTATATGTTTTTCTGATATCTTGCACACCACCCAGTAATTATTTTTGAATGCATTAAACAAACAAAAACTTGAAATAAAAACTCAAAGCAGCGCTGTTGTGTAGCTTTGCCATCTAGTGGAAGAGACCATGAAGTACATGTGTATAGACGAGATAGTTGACAATGATATCGTCAGTGCAAAATCTAAAACAGCATGTTATTCTTTTTATTTTAACCTGCAGACCGATTGTATTCCATGTTCATTTGTGATTTTCACCCAATGTCCTGGTTGTGTCTTGCAGGCAGTCGCCGGTCTGTGGATGTTATGGATGTGAGCACCCAGAAAGGCTCAGAAATGACCATGGCTCAGTTTGTCCGATATTACGAGACACCGGAGAATGAGCGGGACAAACTCTTCAACGTCATCAGCCTGGAATTCAGCCACACTAAACTGGAGAACCTCATCAAGCGACCCACAGTGGTAAGACAACATGGTGCTCTGTATAACATGTTGAAGGATTAAAAAAAAAAAAACTGGGGCCATATTAAAAGAGAAAGTTTGAGGCACAACACTGGTTGTTGGGTGAAGTTTTGATTGCTCTCACAGGTTGATCAAGTGGACTGGGTGGACAACATGTGGCCTCTTGATCTGAAGCAAAGCCAGACAGAAGCCACCAATGTCATCTCAGAGATGAAATACCCCAAAGTGCAGAGGTATGAATGAACTCTTTTCTGTTTTGTATGTCAGTCGGTGAGTAAGAGTTGACACAGAGTGAGATGGAAACAACGCTTAGAGAAAATTGCTGCCTCCTTGTCAGTAAATACACCCCCCTCCTGTCCGCATGTCTCTTGCATCGCTCCATTATCGCTGCAGAATGCTGAATACTACCAGTGTTATCCACCTCCTGTAAGTGCTCCTGATTGTTGCTAGGCAGCAGAGTTTTCTTTGGTGGAGGAAGGTCTTTAACACCCCTCAGCCAATCAGCCTACGGCAGTAGTAGGTGGGTAGGAATCCAAACCAACGATACAGTTTCTTTTAACCTTGCATTACTCTCATCACTCTGTCCCTCTCCTGAGTTACATTAAACCATTTTAATTATATTTGTGAAACACTGTTCACTGAGGTATGCTGTGGGCATTAAGCTGCACTGGATGGAACAATAAAGATTTTTATTTGGTGTCAGTGCAGAAAACAACATTTAATTGTACACTATAATTTATAATACCGATGTTTTGTTTTTTTATAAAGTTTTTTAGTTTTCTGTTTCCACGGCTGCAGCCCCATGAGATTCATGAGTAAAATCGGGATAATCTTACAAGTGATGATATTGCAGATGTTTCAGATTTGATTTCAACTCGTGTCACAGCCAAAATGATGTCAGCCTTTGTTCCAACCATTTTATGACAGAAGACTTTCAAACGCAGCTGTTTGTAAATGCAGCTTGCAGACTGAGTGCTGTAGAAAGAGCAGCAGTGCCTGTATCTGCTTCAATCATTCAGCATCTCCACTGACAAATGAGTTGCTCAGTTCCTATCTACCTCTGCTCTGACGGCCAACAGGTGGTAATAAACCGCCTCATTGGGATGCGCAACATAATCCACTGTAAAGATTTTCTCGGCAAAGATTTTTCTCAGATAAACAGAGCTGCTGCCGAATTAGTGAATCATTTATGTCTCGCAGCTCTAACTGTTCCCCAATTAACTTCCAGAGGAGAGATGTCCTATTGAGAACAATTTTCCGTGCTGCAGTTCCCAGTGTGAGTGATTTCTACGGCTGCTTTTATCGGGAGCTAATGTTTCGTTAAACACAGCTGAGATAACTGCCGCCTTCAAAGTGGCTGAGCTGCAGCCTTTGCTCTTCAAATATCTTCCTGTAGACTCTCACCATCTGATTGAAACAGTTTGCATCTTGTAAATGTTTTTCCTTCCTTAGGTACTGCTTAATGAGTGTGAAGGGCTGCTACACAGATTTCCACATCGACTTCGGGGGAACTTCGGTTTGGTATCACGTTTTCAAGGGACAGAAAGTAAGTTCAATCCAGTGTCTTGAAACAATTAAGATTTTTTTATGGAATAAACTAATCTATTTCATAATAACAGAAATCTCTGTATGATGAATGGACATCTTGAAAGCTGAGCTGCTCAGTTTGTATTACCTAGGGCCCAAGGGAGTGCAGTGTAGAATAAGGTGCAACATGTCTGATCATGGCAACAGCGTGTGCGCGACAAGGGACACTGTACAGGATCGCCGTTAAATAAGGATCCCTCTCCTCAGGTGTTCTGGCTGGTGCCTCCAACCCTTCACAACCTCGCTCTGTTCGAGGACTGGGTCCTGTCTGGCAAGCAGAGCGACATCTTCCTGGGAGACCGAGCGGATGGATGCCAGAGAGTGGAGCTTAAGCAAGGATACACCTTCTTCATCCCTTCTGGTGTGTTGGCATTGTTGGTTTTTTAAGGTTGCCAGGAGGAGAAAGATTAGCTGCCACTTGATCTAATCTACTTTTATATAAAGCTTTACTTGACCATTTTAGCACTTTATTCAGCTTTGCTTGAATCCACTTTGATCTCTCACCCTCTCTCTCTCTCTCTCTCTCTCTCTCTCTCTCTCTCTTTCTATTTGTGTTTTACTTTTGTATTTCTTTCATTAAGGGTGGATTCATGCTGTCTACACTCCCGAGGACACACTGGTGTTTGGAGGCAACATTCTGCACAGCTTCAACATCCCTATGCAGCTCACCATCCACGAGATAGAGAACAGGACTAAGGTGGGAGGAGACTACAGTGTTGTGTGCTAGAATTCTGAGTGGCACTTAAATACAAAACAATTCTTCCCTAGAATAAATGAGTTAACCTGTGACATCGTGAGAGGAGTTGGAAACAGTGTAGTTGAGATTTAAGTGAAAGTAGGAGTCAAAGGAAAAAAATATTTGGCGCTGACAAAAAGACTGTTTCTGCTGCAGAAGTCAAGAGGATGTGTTTCACTCTTATTATTGAGCTGTCTGATGTACGCTTCAAAAAACCTTCAGGGCTCTGACCTTGAGCTTGTTATTCAGTATGAAAGAAAGAACCATTTTCCAACACAAATATGAACTGGAAATGAGCTACTCTTTTCTCTTCTTGTCAAGCACTCAAAGCAATTTACTGCACATTTCACATTCGCCCATTCACACAAACTATAGTTCTTTTTTTATGCAGCATTTTTTTCTTCTGTCACACTGAAAGCAGTACAGAAAATATCCAAAGTTTGGCTTTAAACAATTTCTTTGCACAATTACGTGGCTTTATAATTCTTTTGTTTCTGATTTCAGGTTCACTCCAAGTTCCGTTTCCCCTTCTACTACGAGATATGCTGGTACGTCCTGGAGAGATACCTGCACTGCCTGACCAAGCGCTCCTACCTTTCTCTGGAGGCCCGTAAAGAGCCTGCACTAATGGGTGAGTAAAAAGTGCAGCTGTCTCATAAGATCTTTCTTGTGCCCTTGGACATTGTTAAAATCTTGTCCTGTGGCTGTAATTAGCTCTCTCAAGTCTCTAAATCTCTTATTAGATGTAAATAATAAATGAAATTTCTGTCCGTCCGACTGCATCTGAATGGAACCTGCAGGATGTTTTCACTATTCTCTGCTATTTTGTGCTGTTAGACTACGAGACAAAGGCGAACACAGAGAGCCCGTCCTCTGACTCGAGGAGCCAGGACACAAACGAGGACTCCTGCGAGACTCAGGCGAGGGAGGACCAGGGTGAGAAAGTAGAGAGGGTTGCTCTGGATGGCCCCTGCTCTCCTGACCACGGGAGGGGCCAACACCTCAAAGCTGTGTTATCGATCGACTCCGAGGACAGCTGTAATCCTGGCTCCACTTCTTTAGATTTCCCCAAAACCCCCTCCGACTCTCCGGCCTCAGAGTCTCAGAATAAATGGACTCATTTGACAGAGTTTGAACTGAGTGGACTGAGGACGCTAGTTGAGAAGCTGGAGTCACTGCCTGAAAACAAGAAATGTGTCCCAGAGGGAATAGAGAACCCGCAAGCTCTACTGGAGGACATCAAGGTAAAGAAATGAAAAACACATAGTTTGTTGTGATTTATACAATTAGATAGTCATGACACATACATTTTCTCTGGCCTCTGTCACTGTCTAGCTTGTTTTAAAAGAACATGCTGATGATGACCCCAAATTAGCAATCACTGGATTTCCTGTGGTGCTCTGGCCTAAGAAAACCATAAAGGTAAGAATATTTCATGTGTGAAAGTTGGAGCTGTATCCCACTGAGTGGAGCAGTAGCAGGTGTGTCCTTCTGCTGGGTGTGCGTGGTTATGTGTCCCAGTACCAGGACCAGATCCTCAACTCTGCTTCTCCTAATCTGGTATTAGACTGGACTTGATTGAAAATAAGGAATTGTTTTTATTTCAATAGCTTTAACTTGTTAGAGAGTAGGTGATGCAACATTTTAAGGCAAAGCAGTGGATAAAGCTCATTTAATACAGACTTAGACAATTACTTTGCCAATTCAAAATAAAATTACAACATGAAAAATTATTTTTGTTACTCAATAAAATCAATGAACACGATGAAGGGGAAAATGATGTCAGAGAGTCAGCGTAAATGAGGTTTGAGTGAAACTTGTCTTGCGTGTGTTGACACATTGTGACTCTACTCTGTGTCATATATCATACATGGTTTAATTGCCCATTAATAATTCATTGATTAAATGTCATGTGTGTATCAGGGAGAGAAGCCTCAACAGGAGGGAGGATGTGAGGTTGTTTCTATTGGTCTTGTGGACCCTCTGGATCCCCCCACCTCCACAGGCCAGCTGCTGGTCATGGGGCCTCTTTGTGTTTGCCTTTTGTAATGAGAAGCCATCTGTCTCTATTGGCTGCATGTGCAGAGCCTGCTCTCTTCTCCCTGTGAAACCTGTCATGAATATGACTACGCTGTTTCTGCATATTCTCTCTCCACTGGATAGAGGCAGACACCCCCCCAGTAAATATTCTGATGCACAGCAGCCTCCCATTGGCCCTATGCCTCCCAGCACCCCTCCTCTCTTTCCTGGAGTTGATCCATATTAATGAGGCAGGCTCGTCTGTGTTTCCTGCATCTGCTTGTGGTATTGTGGAGCTCTTGGAGCGGGAGGGAGGGCTGTAGGCCAGACAGCAGCAGTAGCAGCAGCAGGAGGAGGAGGAGGAGGAGGAGGAGGAGACTGCAGCCATGTCAGTTTGCTCTGAGCTGGACGGTGTGTGAAAACCAGCCATGGCCATGTCGCTGAGCGCTGATGATGAGGACTACGACTCAGACTCGGAGCAGGTTAGCACATCACACCCCTGCAGGCAGGCATAGTTAGGCCACCAGAGGAATGGTTGTGCCAGACAGAGCAGTGAGCAGCATCACAGTGCAGTGAGGAAATGGAGCTACCTGGAGAGAAATGAATTCAGTGTACCCTCTGAGATGCTCTATGATTTTTTTTTTTTAATGTTGTTGTTTATGTTGTAGTCTTGTTTTTTTTTTTAAAGATGGTTGTTGTGTTTTGTGTATGTGTGTGTGTGTGTGTGCATGTGTGGGTGCATGCTTATGTGTTTTTGCCCTGCAAATCCAGCAGAAGGAGAAGGGCTGTGTTTATACAGCTCAGAGCCTCAGGGCTGCGATTGGTTGTTTGAAAGAGGAGAAGCAGAGGAGTGGGAATTCATGTAGATTCAGAAGATGTATCTCTCATGGGTTGATTGTAAAAGCAGAAGATGTGAAATATGTTAGGAATAGAAAATAACAGAGTGGTTTATTGTGCAGGGATTTATTTGATATTGCTCAGTGTCAGGTAAAACTGAGAGTTGCTTAGACAGCAAGCGATGTCTTTGGTCATTTGATTATTTCTCTTAACTCAGAACCACACCCCTTCACATCAAAAAATGATTGCAGAGTCTATTATTTGCTCCTCCTGTATCTTCTGTATCTGTATCTATTTCCTTGTCTGTTTGTTCCAGTCGTGTGAAGGCACCTGTTCTGAGTGTCACAGTTCAGGTATTTGAAACATCCACAGCAGGAGGAGTGGTGGATTTTAGGTACCATGAAAGTCAAACATACCAACAGTGGAGCATCGAGCAGAGTATTTTCCCATCTTGAACAGTGTGTTTACTCTGAAGGTATTTTATCTTGTTGACAGCTTGGCTTGCATATACCCACTGTAACTGAGCAATCACGTGCTACACATGCAGCATCAGCTTCACAACATATGCCACCTCTAAAGCTTAACAGGAAACTAATCCCTTGGGGAACTCGTGAACCCTTTTTTTCTGCCAAGTCAATTGTTTTCTAAAAACAAGGCAGGTAGAAATACTGAAGTTTGGTCTGGATACTTTGAGAAACTTCATGAAACATCAACAACCTGTTTATGTCAGCGTAGACTTCAGGTGGTCCTCTGTTATAGCCAGTTATGTAATCCCGAGTTTCCTCTGCTCTGATAAAAACAATTTGTTCTATCGTTTCTGTACGCTTTGTCTTCAGGGTGATGTTAGGTACATGTACACTAATTGAATTCCGCTGCTCTCCACAGCAGCTCAAGAGGTTCCAAGGCGGTCGGTGAACATAAGAGGCTGCTTCTCATAATGATTCCCGGCTGAATGAGCTGTGGTGTGCTAGAAAATTACTGTTTGGTCACTTGTACTCCACAAAAGAGTTGCGTGTGTAAACTAAATATGTGGATATTGAACAATAACTCCCTAATTTGCTGCCAGTGTCATTTTCTGGAATGGTTGCAGAAATACCACTGAGGGCAGCGACTTAAAATGAGAGGCAGTTAATTCCATCAGTGGTGTTGTTGTCTTGTGTTATTTAATTCTGTCAGAAGGATATCTGCTTTAGTGATCACCCACTTAGCAGCCAGTGGGGGGTTCAGAGGGGATTTAGGGGACAGCGAGGACAACTCAAATGTTTTTTTTTTTCTTTTTTATATAACATTCTCACCTGTAATTTCAATTACAGGTGCAGTAATAACAAGAGTCAAGGTGTTATTTCTGCTCTGCCATGAGCAGTTTAACTTGACAGCTGCTTGGATCTTGCAAAAACAATGTGACAGATTTTGATGCTTTATCCACTGCGATGGATTTATTTTTCTGGTCTTATTCCAGAGTCAACCCCCCCCCCTGCAAACCCCCACAACAGCCCTATAGAGATTGCACAAGCCCCCCTCCCCAATATGTCCCTCTAATCCTGTCTGGTAGCCACACATCTGACCGCCTGTGTCAGTCTATTTCATGACCATTGTTCGAAGAAAATATTGTAATATGCCTAAAACTGAAGCTGCTTTCTTTTTCTGTCAGAGGGTCTCATTACAGTTCTTATTGGTTACAAGTCTGTGTGTCATAGACTGTTCTGTTAGGGAACGGGATGTGGCTGTTGCTATGCTGACGCTAGGAAAATCTGCCCTGCCGATGTAACTAAAGAAATCTGATCTTCATTTCCAAGAGCTGCAGTGTTTCTCGCTCCCTCTTTGTTTATTTCTTGCCTCAAAATTTCTCACGTGGCACGGTTGGCCGTATTCTGACATGTGGTTTTCATGGTAGAAAACGCACTGTTGTGGTTTTCAGCCCCAAAAAGACGTCGAAATATAAAACAGAAGAGCAATAACGATGCAGATCAAAAGCATCTCATCTCCATTACTCGCTTTTATTAAATAGAGCACATTTGATGTGTACTGTTGTAAATCAGTCTGCACACTCCCTAACATGGAATAATGGGGTCCTGGTGATCCATGTGAGAAATGCAGCCATAAGTGCAGCTTCTCTTTGAAGTAGAAACATGCAAGCAAGTCAAGTGCTAAATCTGGAAGACGCCTCTGGGGATGTTTCTCGATGTGTTTGTTTTCTCCTAGATCTTGTGCTTTAACAGCCGTGAATAATATGTTTATGCATGCTGTATTTTTATCAGTGTTGGATTGAGGTTATATATTATATGTGTATATGTACATGCAGGTGCTGTTTACTTTTGTCTGACTATTGACCCTGAAAGAGGGCACGTCCCCACGCATCCAGCATTAACACTGATCCCATCTTCTTATTATAGAACATTAAGATTATTAGAAGCGTTATTAATTGAAATTCACTGCTCATTCAAAACATTGCACTTCATTCCTTCCTTATGAATCTGAATACATTTGTCAAAAGATTCACTGATTTAACTCAGTAGAGCACAAACCTCTGCCAAGGCTCGACTGCCCCCTCATGAAACCTTATGATTTATTTGGATCTGCACCAAATTGCACAAACTCATGAATACCATTCCAAATATTCCCTTTTCATCATAATCCATGAATTATTCTCTGAGAAATTGAGGAAAAATGTTAAAAATGATCTATCTCACGATGTCAAAGAAAGTGAAATCAAAAAACCTGGATCTGCCCCTCTGATGCAGATCTGCACCAAAACTTGTCCAGTATCTTTTGGGTAATCAGTCTTAAAATCAAAGAAACCAATAAACCAATTGACAGGGGGAAATATAAGATCTTTGAATCTCGTGTATTATTCCGTGGTTGATGGATGTATTGTCTTGAGACTGTATCCCCTTCATCCCTTAGCCCCGGCCTCCCAATCGGCCGAAACCTAAGATGGCAGCCTCCCCTGCCTCAGCAGTCAAGCTGTCAGCCAGTCGGGGAACATCTGGTGCCAGGAGAAGACGGACCCGCTGTCGAAAGTGTGAGGCATGCCTGCGGACGGAGTGTGGGGAGTGCCACTTTTGTAAAGACATGAAGAAGTTTGGTGGGCCGGGACGTATGAAGCAGTCCTGCATCATGAGGCAGTGCATCGCGGTAAGTGCTCTGTTTTTTGAGACTTAGATGAGACACCACGTTCTTGTTCAATATGAAACTACAACTATGATTTGATTAGCTTAGCATAGAGGCTGGAAAAAACTGGCATTGTTCAATAGTAAAACAAATCTGCCTAGAAACACCTACACCTAAATTCATGGTTGTGTTTTTCCTTGTTTGTGTCCATGTGGATTGGAGGGTGTTAAACGTGGTTGTAAGGCAGTGCAAGGTGATGCTGGTCGCTGATTACTGTAGTTATGCTGTTTGTTTAATTTGTTTATAATAATAAAACAAGTAGTACTGGCAGCAGCAGATGTGTTTAGAGGCACTCGCCAAGAACCATTCATCATGCGTGTTTCAGCACCATGGACAGAGACATGTAGAGGGCAGGGTTACATACAGGACAAACCGAGAGATTCAGTTTTATTAAAGTTTAATGTGCTCTAATATTTCACACTTATGAGCTTAAGAACTTTTGTGACACATGAGCCCATTTGTTCAGCTGGATATTGTTAAATTCAAGACATTATTTTCCGGGTGAATAAAAATCAGTGCATATCTTTAACAGCAATAGTAATTAAAACAAGTCATCAAAATAACCGATGTATAGATGTATGATATTATATGAATACTATAGTTCATTCAAATGTGAAATATGGGACCTGAATTATATGAATCCACAGATTCGTCGGCTGCCAGTCACATCAGTCGGACTGCGTTTCTAATTTTCTGCCTTCTAGGTTGAATAATGTGAGTGGGTGATTAAAAGCCAAGGCTGTGAAACGTTCTGAAATCACTTTGACATGTTTTGCTTCGCATCTCATCATTCATACTGTTTAATCTACTGGTAACATAATCTGAGCCCTGCAGACGGCTAACAGCATTTTAAAAGAACCTTCATGAATAGATGAACATGACAGAAGCTGTGTGAGAGTTGATAATGGTCCTTCCAGCCAGGATAAGACTCCATTGTCCACCTTTACCGTGTTTTTTCTGCAGCCTGTCCTGCCCCACACAGCAGTGTGCCTGGTGTGCGGAGAGGCAGGGAAGGAGGACACTGTGGAGGACGAGGAGGAAAAGTTTAACCTCATGCTCATGGAGTGCTCCATCTGCAATGAGATTGTTCATCCTAACTGTCTTAAGGTAATTCTCTTGTTAATCATTTACTTTGACTTTTTAAGATGTTGTTTCCTTTAAGCATAATACGTAATCTATATCTGCTTCCTTTGTTTAGGTAAAAGATTCTAATGGAGTCGTCAATGAGGAGTTGCCAAACTGCTGGGAGTGTCCGAAATGCAACCATGCAGGGAAAACTGGGAAAGTAAGCATCTGTGTGGACCTTATTCTGGATGAGTCTGAATCTCAGAATCTCAGAACCGGTAAAATAAAGTTATGCCCTTTTTGTTTCTACCCTTTTGGCCTCAAAGCAAAAAAGGGGGCCAGGGTTCAAATATGCATCAAACCTTCCCGGCTCGCTGTTGAAAGAAACACGGTTAATCCGGGACTCAAAAGAGGAGCCCGACCCTCCCATGGTGGCTACGGCGACGGTCACTGCGCTGACGACCACGTCTGCTGTGAAGAGGAAGGCAGAGCAAGACGTCCCCAAGAGGACTGAGGACGAGCCTCCAAAAAAACGTCCCCCTTTGTTGTCCCTAGATGGTATGCCCCGTCCGAGGCTGGAGGACAATCCACTGAGGAAAAAGAGGAAACTTTTTGACACAAACGATGAGCCTGTGATTGTAAAAAAGAAGGTAACAGTCTTATCTATTTGTACCGTTCATCATCAAGGAAGCTCTGCTATGATTTGAATATCTTTAAATTCACTCTTATAAAATGGGAATTCTAAGTGTTTAAAAGAATTATTTCCTTCCTTTTCTTTCTTAGAAGAAACTTTTGAAACCAGATGATCCCCTGACTCAGAAGCTGTTGCGTCAAATCAAAACTGAGAGAGATCTCGGTGATGAAGAATATGACCAGGATGAGCATGAAGGAGACAGCTTCTGCTTGGAGAGGATTTATTTAAAGGAGAAAACTGAGTATGGCGACGAGGACCAAGAGGACGATGAGTTGGAGGAGGAGAAGCTGATGAAAGAGAGAGACAGCAGAGAGAACATAGCCAAGGCCTTGTTGAATCCACTGCTGAGAGCATCTGCCGTCAGAGAAAGTGACCACTCCTCCAACTCTCCCAGAGCTGGGCCCAGCAGCGAATCAGGAGACGCTCAGGAGAGGAGCTCCACTCAGCTCAAGTCTCGCCATCAGCAGCGGCGGCGGCTCTCCAACAAAGAGCTGAGCAAAGAGTTCAACCAGGAGGTTCTCCACACCGAAGACCATCTGAGCAACCAGAACCACGGCTCAGTGAATACAGAGGACGCTCAAGCCAATCACAATCGCCGACCAGTGAAGAATGAGGACTCCATGTCCAATCAGAACCGTAAACCACTAAAAACCGAGGACTCCACCACTAACCAGAGCCGCAGGGCCCTGAAAATGGAAGAAGGTGTGGTCAGTCAAAACAGACGGCCGCTGAAAGCAGATGACTGCTTAACCAATCAGAACCACAGGCCGATAAAAACTGAGCCCGAGAATGAAGTAGACGACCAGAAGCCAAGGTGGCCTCTCAACAACGGCAGCGGCGACCTGGGGGACTGGCTGCGACATCGGGGGCGGGAGGTGAACGGGACGCCACACCCTCCTCCACGTGGCTACTCGCCACTCAGCTGGAGCAGGAGCGCACCCATCACACCCATTTGCCCGCGGCCGCTCCCCTGCAGGTCGCCGCCCAAATGCATTCAAATGGAGCGCCACGTGATTCGCCCTCCTCCCATCATCCCCCCGCCCGACAGGCTGCCGCTTAGTGACGGCGAAGCGCACGTGATGCGACGAGAGATGTGGATGGCAGTGTTCGGCCACCTGACGCACAGAGACCTCTGCGTGTGCATGCGCGTCTGCAGGACCTGGAACAGATGGTGAGTGCAAGATCTGCGGCGGCGGCGAAAACGCGTCGTCCGTCGCGCAGCGTTTAAGGGTCCGCTGCGTGTCTCCGCAGGTGCTGTGACAAGCGGCTTTGGAAGCTCATCATTCTGAACCGATGTAAGTCCATCACACCTCTCATGCTGAGCGGCATCATCCGGAGACAGCCCGTGGCTCTGGACCTCAGCTGGACCAACATCTCCAAGAAGCAGCTCAGCTGGCTGATCAACAGACTGCCAGGTGAGGACACGCTCAAGTTAAAACACTTTGACCATGGAGCGTGTTTGAGCAACGTGCTCCCATATTGCTTGTTCATGAATCTCTGAGATGGATGATTCAGTTGTGAATATTCACTGCATCTATGTCGTGTGATTTGTGAGCTCTGGAGACGGAAAACGTTTCATATTTCTTTCCCAGACTGTTCATCTGATAAATCTATTGTCTGGCTCTGCCTTAATAGAGTTTACACAAGAACACAAACAAATGCAGCTTGGTCCAACGGGATGTTTTGCCGTCCCTGCAGGTCTGCGGGTGCTGCTGCTGTCGGGATGCTCCTGGGTGGCTGTTTCTGCTCTTTGCACCTCCAGCTGCCCTCTCCTGCGAACTCTGGACGTTCAGTGGGTTGAGGGACTGAAAGACGCCCAGATGAGGGACCTGCTGTCACCTCCCACTGACAACAGGCCAGGTACTGACACGCTGCCTTAACAGTCTGAGTGGAGGAGTGAGGGTAATGATCCACAGATGTCAATTCCGATCTGCGTATCTGTTTTAAGGGATTGGTCCCTGCTGAAGTAAGAATTTAAAAATTGGACACATGTGTAATGTCCACGTTTCCACTCTCCTTTCATCTTCACTGTGTAGGTCAGTTAGACAACAGGAGTAAGCTCCGTAACGTGGAGGACCTGCGGCTGGCAGGGTTGGACATTACGGACGCATCCCTGCGCCTCATCATCCGCTACATGCCCTTGCTGTCCAAGCTGGATCTCAGCTACTGCAACCATGTGACAGACCAGTCCGTCAACATCCTGACGGCTGCAGGGACGACCACCAGGGACTCGCTCACCGACATCAACCTGTCCGGTACGAGCTTGTCTTTGTTGGCTGTAAAATCTGCCAGCATCTGACTCGCTTCCACTCAAGGGATGAATTTATTATCATGTCTTCAGCTGAATAAACAAACTAGTGTTTTCACCTCATTAAACACAAATCTATAAATATGCTCATCCTTCACACTGCTGCAGCCTCCAATGTGCATGCCCAGTGTTTACTTCCATACAGGGAACCTGTGCCGTTTCACAGACTTTTATCCCTTTGGTAATAAAAACCTTTGGGTTGCCATTAAATGTGTAATGCAGTGAATCATTTTGGATGCATCTGAAAGGCAAAGGCATCAGCCTCCTCATCCAAAATCATCACTGAGCAGAATCAGGCCTCTGGATTTCTCACCCTCAAATATTCTAAAAGGGCTGATTTATCCATGTCGCTGCAGGTGTCCCATCATGCATCGCTCGTTCCCTCTCTTCTAACCCAATTTCTCATGTGCAGTCTGTAACAGGGTCACAGACCAGTCGCTGACCTATTTCAAGCGCTGCGGAAGCATATGTCACATCGACCTGCGATACTGCAAACAGGTGACCAAGGAGGGCTGCGACCAGTTCGTCGCAGAAATGTCAGTCAGCGTGCAGTTCCAGCTGATCGAGGAGAAACTGCTGCGAAGGATCAGCTAGACGGAGGCACTTTGACATTTAGCAAGTGGGGAAGCTACTGTCCACATGGAGGCAGCAGACGACCGCACGCTCGTGGAGAGAGCGGCGCCGAGCGTCATCTGCAGACTACTGAGCGGACGAGAGGAAGCTGTCTCTTCCTGTGCAGCCTGAAGTAAAAGGGAAGGCGTGCTGCTAAGCCCGAATGTAAAAACAAAAAGAGAAAAGTCCAGTGAAGGCAATATTGCAAAAATGTTTTTTTTTCTTGTTGTTTGCACCTTGTTTATAAGTTATTTATTTCTTTGTATTGATGTATCATGATTATCTTTTGGGTGTTCATAGACTATTTTTTGTTCCAATGCAAAATTGACTGCATTATAGAGTAATATTTTTGTATCAGAAAGTGTTTCATACATTTATGTGCAGTATTGAATGCACCAGTGTACAGTATCATACCATGAGAGGTGATAATTGTTCGGATTCACTCTTAAGCTCTTGTTGTCGAGAGGCATTTTATTGCCAAACCGTAGGACGATAGCTTGTGTTTGTGCGGGTGTTTTTATATTTTATTATATGTGTCAGTGCCCTGGTTTCTGATTAGAAGGTACTGCACTTTTCTGTTTTTTTTATAAGACTACATTTGTTGCTATGTCCTTCTGGGAGAGAAGTTTAAAAACCGTATTTGCACTGATATAGTAAATATGAATGTGTATAAAGCCTATTTTTCCAACACTAAAGTGTTCTGCTACTTCTGCTAACAGCTTCTAGTCACTGGGTTACAATGACACACACACACGCACGCCTGTGTACAAAGGTGTGTGTCGATCATCACTGTTTTGGTATCATCGCTGCTTTGTGAAAGGAACCGTTGTAGAGGTTGCATGCAGAAAAGAAACAGTCGGTAGATTTAGTAACTGATAAACACTTTCTACTCCTTTACTCCCTGTTCTCAGTTGAACTCCATATATTAAAAAAATCAAATTAAGAGGAGAGGAGCAAAGTCCAGGAGGAGGAAATTAAATTCACACAAATCTTTTAGATAAGGCGTTGGAACTCAGGTGTAATCCGTCAAACAGACGAGACACCAGATGATAAATGATAATCTCAATTTATACTGTATATCCCAGAACTGTCCTGCCGGCACATGTTTGGTTAATTTAGTGATTTATTGTTTCAAAATCGAGGGGCGACCTTACGATACTGATACAATAATATCAAGACAATAGTATATGATAATATCAGTTTCTGAAATCCAAGGTTCAGTAAATCTAGAAGGAGATAAGACTTTAAAGACCCCTCACATCTGTTCATCTTAAATTCTCTTTGAAGAGCCTTCGAAAGCATCTGTTGGTCATCTGAAACATTTCTGGATTTTGTTTATTTTTCACTCTCAGTCACATTCCAGTTAAAAACATATATTCTTTTCTTAAAAATAGTTTTATGAAAGTTCAAGCTGTTTGCATTGCTTATTTGCGTTAAAGAACATCACAACCTCTGGCACCATTTCATTGTTCTCACTGTGTGCCTGAATTCATCGTCATAATATTCAACACAAACCACAAATGTTCTTATTGGAGCCTACACATTCCTAAAAGGCCTCAGTAAGTTGGGTGTTTGCATTTTGTGAGGTTGACACGCTTCAGTGGATGGGTTTGCATTTCAATATTGGATTTTATTGAACAACCACATCTCATTGGAAGATTTCGCTGCGTTCATGTAAATGTTCTGTGTACATAATGTACATGTAAAGCCTCTAAAGTCGACCTTTGAGATATTAAATACATTTAAATACTGATGTGTGTGCTTTTGGTCCTTTGGCCTTTTAAAGATCCCAGTAACTGCAAATGGGATTTAACACTGCAGTCAACAATATACTTTATTAGAAATCATCTCAATGACAAAATGAAGAGCGCTTCTCTCAGGGCTGGTTTGTCGTACTGCATTTTATTGAATCTAATAAATCATTTGTCTCTTGTTTACCAAAATAAAAAGGTTTAACATTCCAAAATATAAAGATCCAGGATTATGAGTGCTCATGATACCCTCCTACTCTGGTAGTACTGTAGCTGCCCGTGAATGACATCTTTGAGAAACAGCAGCGTCAACACACAGACTTACAGAGTAACAGTGTTATAGTTTCAGTGTCAGGTTCCGATCTGAAGCGGACGATGGTGAGAGGCGCTGCAGGAAAAGCGAGACCACGGCGGTCAGAGGAAATCTGCTGACCCACACCCGCAGGAATACATTCTGAAAAACTGTATCTTCTTTATTTTCAAACCTCCGCACTGATCAGGACGTTAAATCATGTCATCTCCCGAGTACATGGAAAAATATACATTTAATAACTCATCAGTAAACAACAATATAAACTATCTACTCTATGTTATTTACTTAACAGCAAATGAGTTGGGGGTTTTTTTCTTCTTTTTTTTTAACCACAGGCAGACTGTACACGCAGATATTTGAGTTACTGAATCTCATGACGAACAAAAAGTGTTTCATTTGCATAACCAGGAGTCTTTGACCTCTCGTTCGGAAGGACGCAGTGACAGAAAGGTGTGATGATGTTACGCTACAGAGAAGAGAGAGTAGCACCTTTTACCTGCCTAAGATTCTACGCCAGTGGACGCACACACACACTTGGTGGACGTGTGAATGGAACAGTATTACTTGGCGGGAGAGATTTCAACTAGCGAGGGCCACGCCCCCACATATCTGGTTTCAAGGTTTGAACGGAAATCTGTGTATTGCACGTTGAGAGTTGAGGCGTGTCCGATGGGCGGGTGATGGATGATGCGCTGGTGACCAGGCGGAGGGAAGCGAGGATGAATGGATGAGGAAACAGAAAGTGCATGAGACAAAGAAATATCTTCTCAGGTGATAAGAGGCGTGTTAGGGGCGTGGCCCTGCTTCCAAACCAAACTAGGTGCTAGTTTCATCCACATATCGGCTGTGTCCCAATTCATAGGCTGCATCCTACAAGGGACGTGGTCCACAAGGACCAGCTCATTCCTGGGCCAGGCAGTGACGGCATGTGCACTTGAGCTGAAGCCTGTCAGTCGTCAATGAGGCGTTGAGAATTCTGGGATTGTTTGGTCCAAGACGGATCCATTTGGAGCCTTTGTTTCTCGGGATGAAAGGATGCTTATGTAAGTGAGACGCCACTGTGACGGGAGTCTTCAAATGCGGCCTCTGAAGGACGCAGCCCCTGATTTGAGACAAAGCTTTAATCTCCAAGTCGCGTGATGTCAACTGAAACATCGCCACGGCAACCATGGGATCTATCTGATGCAGTCCGTTTGTAAATGAGTCTGAACTTGTGATTTTCTCTCTCGTAGTGCCGCTGCCTCAAAGGTCAAGGGGTCAAGAATGAACTTCAACACCTAACAGGAACATCTGCGCGCCGGATTTGAGTTGAGGGAAACGTCAGAGCACATTCGCACAGTAGGTGTTCAAACATTTACTTCGATTTCCTAAAGTCCATTTGAGAAAAAAAACAAAAAAGAAAAAGGAAAAAAGGAGTAAACTATCACACCAACTTGGCTGGTTGTGAGATGCATGTCGCTACTGATGTGGAATCCTAACCCAGATATCAGACAAAGGCATGACGTTTGGCACCTCACAGACGTCTGCGAGTGAGACGAGATGACTAAAGACGTGTGCGAGTAAGTCTCTGGCAGAACTGTTTTCTCTGATATTGCACATCCTAAAGAACACTGAGGGAGACAGCACGCGGCGTCATGTGGCATCACTGTGTAAACGCCATCCGCTCGAACCCTGGGATCTCACATTTCTCATCACGCTGCGTCGGAAACAAAGCGATACTGCTTCAAGTCACCGCGGGATGACCATCCTCTCCTCCTCTCCTGCCAGTCGGATTTAATGGAGAGTAGAAAGTGATGGTGGGGAGGGATGGGGGGGGTCTGCTGTATGTGTGTGTCCCGGAGCAGCTGATGACGGCCCACCAGGGAGGAGCGGTGGAACTGGAGTTAGTAAAGAGGAGGAAGAGGAGGAGGGGGGAACCAGAGGCTGGTTTCCGGGGAGTTGCTCGTGCCTGCTGCAGCATTCGGCCTCACGTGAGACGTCGTGCACAGCACTTCTTCCTCAGTGGTGAAGACAGAGCTCGGGGGCAGCTCCGACGCGCACGCGCTCCGGCGTCTCTAAGACTTGAAGACGTGCACGGCCCGCACTACGTACTGCCTGCATATGGGGCACTCGCTCATCCTCTTGCCGCATTTGGTGCAGGTGACCATGTGGCCGCACTCCAGCAGCACGCAGTCGATGATGGCGTCCATGCAGATGCGACACAGGTTCTCGTCGGCCGCCAGCTGAGCTTTGACGCCATCTGTTGTGGACGGAGACATGAAGTCAGGTCTTTAATGGCAACCATTGGGTGGACTCCACCTCCACCAGCGTCCCTCACTGTGTTAAACCAACAGAACGCCATCATGCTAACTATCAAATTAATACGCAGATCAGCAAATACCAATGAAAAGATAATCTGTGGAGACAGATTCAGACGACAGCCGAGGGGCAACGAGCCTGGTGAAAACAAAACCTTCTCGATGGAGCTAATAACCAACTCGCATGTGAATTAAAACTCCATCTGTTGCTGCTGATCATGCGATGGGACAGAAAGTAAAAAGATAAAAGCTCCCCGAACACTAAAGCAGCAGCAAATGAGCCAGAGTAGCTGCCGATGTCCAGATGCCCCGGCTCTATAACAAGCTATAAAACTCGAAGTAATAACCAACATGGACGCTGATGGAGATCATGAGATGCGACTGAAACATGCAGCTGCTCCACAGACGTGGGGAAAAGCCTTCTCCTGTGCCACTGATCTGTCTGACAGCTGATCGATCGGCTCACAGGCTCAAATCTGGCTCCTGCTGCGCTCAGCTGGAAATAAAGCCAACAGAGCAGCAGCCCCTACACATCGAGCCATTTCTACCTTCCTCCTCGTGTCAACAGCAGGACCAGAGGAGGTCTGAGAATGTAATTACACCTGACGGAGACGTGCTGCCACTGAAGCAATGCGATGAGTCATCACCGAGGCAGGAGCTCTGAGAGAGTGCCTTAATGACGGGGTGAGAGAGCGGAACGAGACGATGCAGAGTGGAGGGGAGACACGAGCGACACGGCGTGCAGACGCTGAGGAACACAAGAGATAATGACCCCAATTCGACATGATGGCATAATATACAGGATGATCAAAACGGATCAGGAGGGTGAAAATGGCTCGAGCCCGACCAATTTATCACCTAGTCGATAAAAAGCTGCCGTCCTTTCATGGACTGTGTTCATGTTTCTCACTTTGAAAAGTTTTCTTTCACAGAATTAACAATGCAGAAAGGTTATGTTTTCCTTTTTATTTGCTAATTTATACGTGCGTTTACTGTTTCATTGTATCATGGCAAAGCTGCAATATTCTGAACTTTTATTGCAAGCCAATTTCTGATATTCATCAGAAATAAATTGTTTTATTCTTTACTCTCTTAAACCCCAAAATCCATGTGGGTCGGGCTCTGAAAAGGCTGCAGCATGCAGAAATGTTACGTCATGGAGGTGATGACAACGTGTTTTTATTATAAATTATACATCTTACCTCCAACTCCACTGTTGCAGAGAGGTGGAGGATATGCAACCACTTTATAGATAAGAATGAGCAGCGATAGAGAAAACGTATTAGTGTAGGAAACCGTGTCGGAGCAGGGATTAAAGCAGATTAACGTCCAGTGGGAGTTTATTCCATATTTCAAGAAAACAACAAAATGTAATGAAAAAGGACAATTACCTGCAGTTATGCTCACATTTTCCACTAAAGAAGAGAAGAGAACATTTTATTTTTAGTGACCAGAATTTTCTAGATTATGGTTGCAAAGGAATGAAAAAGTCGAATCGGAACTCACTGGATTTCCTGTTCTGCTCGTTTTCTCTGTAGAGTCGATGCACTCGCTCCAGCAGCTCCCACTTCTCGCAGCAGCCGGAGTAATTGACAAAGTTCCTGGCGAGAATCTCTTTGAGCTGGCGGACGGAGAGGTTCTCTATCGCCTCCTCGTTGTCCAGATCAGACAGTGAAGCCCTGATCCTCCTCTGTGTGGCCGGACTGACCTGCGACACACACACACACACACACACAGGAGACAGACTCAGGCAGGTCCAACACCCTTCACTTGTATACGTATCCACAGCATGTGCTGGAAACCGAGGCGTCACACCTCCATGATATTTTCAGTGGGCTCCAGGTTCAAGAGGGACGCTGTTGGAGTATCCTCATGCTCCTGTGTGGGCGGAGATCAAAACACTGCAGTCAGTTCAACTGTGCTCGAACTCTCTTTAGTCTCTGCTCAGCTGAGTTAAAACACAGTGATTCATCTCATCTCACAGCATGAGCTGTTTGACTATAATGCAGACTCACAGAGTCCAAGTCAAATGATGGGTGAAAATAGAATTATTTTCTGAGAATAAACTTAGACATCTTAAAAAAAAAAAAATCAGCGTTGCGTGTGATTCTAGTTGTAGTCAGGACATTTTCCCCCAAAGAACAAACGGTCCCGCGGAATGAGAGGAGGAAAAAGAATCACGAGTGAGATTATGTATGGGCGGGTTAGAGGCGGGATGAACTCCAGTGTTGTGTTGTTCCTCTGCAGCTGTGATGCTGCGGGGACTTTCTCAACCTGTGTGGCTGTTACATAACAGACTCAGCCTGGCAGACCTAAAAAAGGCAAAGGGCTTAAGCTGCTGCGCTGGCTGGTCCGAGAGCTGCGCACACACACACACACACACACACGTGTACTTCTATCTTTGTAAGGACATTCATTTACATAATACAGGCCATAATTCCTCACCCTAACCGTAGCCATCACAACTAAGGGCATAAACCTGACCTCTGATTCTGATCTAAACCTTTCAACCCCATCTTATATATCCGATGAGCCAGAGGCGCAGTTTCAGTGTCTTCTTCATTCAGTGCAAAGCATCATGGGACAACAACAAAAAAAAAAAAAAAAAGACAGAAACCTTCAATACTTCCCAGGGAATCAGTGAAAGAGAGAGTGACAAAGAAAAATGACTTTGAAACCAAACCAAGTGTCGTAGTTAATCTGTCTTTTGTGTAATCTTGCAAACTAACAAACACGAGGGGGGGGGAAGAATAAATAGAAGAAAGAAGAAGAAAGGAAATAATGAAATTAAAAAGTCGACATCTGAAGAGATTTGCACGAGAGGCTCTTTGTTTGTTGGAAGGAAGAAGCCTCCCCCAGACTGAAAACTTGTAAATAACTTGATTCCACCTCTGAAACTAATTATCTTGGATAGAATGAGGCCAGATGTGCAGGAAGTATGGCATATGGAAATTAGTGAGTGAGTGGATGCCTGCCTGTGTGTGTGTGTGTCAGACCTGGCTGGTGGTCCCTGAGCTGTCACTTGGGCTGAGCACGTCTCCCTGAGAGGCGGAGAGGACTGACTGTTCAGAGGTGGAGCGCGTGGCAGAGCGCGGCGAGGCGGCGTGCGAGTGGGGGAGCGAGTGCAGGCTGTCTGTGTCGTCTCCCCCTTCCTCTTCCTCTCCCTCCTCCTCCTCCTCCTCCTCATGTGTGTCCTCCTCTTCTTCTTCCTCTTCCGCGTCTTCCTCTTCCTCCTCGTCCTCCTCCAGCACCGCGCTCTGGGGCTCCCTCGAGCCCTGATGACACAGCACCAGGTCCACCAGGTCCTCTTTCTCCCGACACGTGTCTGTGGGGATGTTGCGCAGCAGCAGGTACTGGCGCAGGTCTTTGACCCGGAGCTGCATGAGCCGAGGCCGCTGGAAGGCCGTGCCGCGCAGCAGGTGGCAGGTGGTGCAGCAGCGCAAGTTCTCCTGCAGCACCGAGCACAGGGCGCAGAAACTCTTCTTACAGTCGCAGCAGATGTGCTGGGGAGGAGAGAGGAGGAGGAGGAGGAGGAGAGGGAGTGACTGACGTGATGTGATTAGTGATTCTTTTTGCTCTGACTGAAGCAACCGAACACCTCGTTGGCTTAATTCAATCTTCTCGCATCATTCGTTTAAGAAAATATGTTTTTCATCTCATTTCTAATTTGGCCCTGATGCGAGCATAAGGAACTCTTTATCCTCCACGTCACTTTTGATGAATATTTGCATCACAACAGGGATTTAATTAACTTGAGCTGAGGGAAGTGGGTCATACGATGGAGCTGAGATAACGACTCTTTCTGTTCACATTGTTTTAGTATGAATCACAGTAGTTCACCCACTGAGAGTTTGACTTGAACGATACTGTTGATTGGAGCCGAGAGATAATCCAGAATCAACATTTGTTAGCTTTCAGTGGGGCCGCAGCACGATAGCAGGAACTTCATTTGTCACAAAATGATGAGGTTTCAGTTCTGAGCAAAGTGTAAATGAGCTGAGATTCTTCTTTTACATGATTAACATAATTTCTAACTTTGATGATAACAAACTGTCTTTGTAAAGCATAGTTAATTCCGCACAATGTGCTTTACGTAAAGAAGTTTAACAAACCATAAAGTTTAATATGAGTTGAGCTACGACTGGACCTTTTGGTAAAACATTCAAAAAATCATTTCCCATTTTCTGGGGGGAAAAAAAGGAACTGTCAGTGGTTCTTTTGGAGATGTTTGACATTTTCCAGGCTTAACACTGGTTCAGAGCATCGGCGTGGACTGACACTTCAAATGTGCTGAGAGGCAGGACCACAGCTGCAAACATCTTCTTATCAGTCACACACCAACACGCTCTGCTCCACCATGAGCGCAGTGCTGCCGCAGATACACTTCTTCAATCATCTGCTCTTAATCCTCAGTCGCGTCTCTTTTCATACGATGAAAATATCACCCCCGCACACAAATTTGTGCGTGTCCGGGGAATCGATCCGCCGCCAGACAGGCACCTGGTGTTCGTGTGGCGATAGAGCGATCTGAAGCGGCGAGGACAAGCCGGCATTAAACTCTGATATGGGCACAGAGCCCTGGAAATACCAGAATAAATATGCGTGGCTGTCATAGCCAAAAGATAAATTTAGAGCAGAAATCCCTCTGTTGTGGAACCGCTCAACCGCAAACTTCATGTGAAAACATACATATTTTGCTGGAATGAAGTGAGGCATATCAATGTCTGCTTTCAAGCAGTGGTTGAGTAAATGATGGTGTCACTGCAGAGACCTGAAACGTCGGTTTGTTGTCCCTGTGCCGCTGCTGCTTTGTGTTAGTTGTGCATGTTGATCCTGTTTGTGCTTTTTCACTTGCTGCTCTAATCCAGTCAATTCATGTGGGTCTGACCCTGTTGCTTTATGGTGTCTGTTGAGGATGTCGATGTGAAACGCTGGTCATTCTGACTTCAGGTTGAATCTCATCCGTGATGAAACAAAACACCTGATCTTGTTGAGTGGATTTTGGGTTTAATAAGAAATGGATTTAATGCACTCTGTTGGAAAGGTTTTCCCGTTCAGGGGAGCTCCTGCTCTGCAAGTGAATCAGTAATTATGGATGTCAGTGTTTCCTTGAATGCACCATGAATGAGCCGTCCCTCTCACCGCTGCACGCAATGATTGCATAATACTGACACATAAAAAACGCTGCTGACTAAATGGGCACTGTGCAGGATTATTCAAGCAAGTTCTCCTGCTGTTTTGGACGTCCTTCCTAAAAAGAATCTCTGTTACAGTCCCTGAACTCTGGCTGTCCCGTCTGAAACGCTGCTCCTGAGAGCATCTCCCAGTTTACCTTGCGTCTGAAGACGGAGAAGGCCAGTCCACAGGCCTTGCACAGCTGTCCAGCGCTCCCTGAGCTGGTGGGCGGGTAGGTGGAGTATCCAGCGCTGGGGGCGAAGCGGAAGGGCCCGGCCCCTGCTCCGAACCCGGGCTGCTGCGCCCGCACCGTACCAGTGCCCATCACCTCGTTCAGCAGCCCGCAGCATGACGCCCACATGGACGATGCCCCGGCCTGTACGCACAGAGAGAAACACACAGACTTATAGAGACAGTTTCCTTTAAACAGGGAAAACGTGTGTGTGTGTGTAAATAACTAAAAAGCAGACAAGCTGGGGATTTCTCTCAGCCCTGAAAAAGCGCCTGCAGTACCTCCACAGACAAAGTAGGGCAGCTTGTGTGTCACCTGAGACTCAAAAATCCAGGGCGAAAAAAAGTGAAAGGATTCACTGCTGTGAAGAGGGTGATTTTGATTTGTTTTTGCTGTGATTGATTATTATTCTTGTACTCAAACAATTCACGTCATGCCCTAAAAAATTAGATTTCCCTTTCATTGGTGCCCTTGCTGTCTAGTTTGTTTGTTTGTGATGTATCACCCACCCCTGACCTCTGCTAAATCCTGCATGTGTTAAGGAGATGGTCTCCGTTGCTACGGAGGCTGAGAGAGTAAAACAAGAGAGATGAATGAGAGGGAGGGAGGGAGGAAACAAGGGAGGAGGGGAGATCCTGGACAGCCCATTACCGAGAGTGCTCTTTAACGGTCCTCGAGGTTAGAGATAATTAGACAGAAGAAGCCTCTAAAAGCTCCTATTAATGAAGTTTCCAAAGAGATCTGTGGGTTAAACTTCTCAGTCACTGCATTATTTTCCCACAATCTGATAAATAAACAGAATGTGAGGAGTCTCCGCCACACAACGGATAAACTGGGAGGGACGGATGAGAGAATCAGAGTCTTGCGGTGACTCCATGTCCCGTAAGAGGACATGCAAAGTGGAGCTGTAGGATCGAGCGATCGCTGAGAGGCTCGGCCTGTGTTTGACCACGAGACTGGCCTGGAGACGCAGAGCAAAGATGGCGTGATGGGAGCCACGGCTCCTTGGAGCATACTGATGAGACGGGGGGGGGGGGGGGTCACAAAGGAGGAGAATATGTCTTCTGTTGTTCCCCGGCCTGCAGAATCAATAGCTGACATGAGCATAACGTACGCCCTTCTGTGGTTCCCCGGCTCTGTGCGGGAGAGAATCAGAGTTCACAGGGTCCTGCCACATCTCTTCCTCGGGCAGGGCTCTGCTCCGACTTGTCACAAACACCCTGTGATCTGACCTCACCCATCTGCTTAGGGATTCCTTATGTAATCCTGGGAACCAGTCACTGTATGTGGAGAGGAAGCTGGTTCCAGCCTCTGCTGCAGTCAGCCTAGGTTTGCATTGTTCAGTTCATTTGCTTACTTCTGCCATTTATAGTACTAAAAACCTTATTCGACACAAAAGTAATGACTTTACAGTCGGATAAAGCTCAAAATCTTTAGATTTGAGAAGCTGGAATCATTAAATGTTTCCTCTTTCTCCTTGATAAATCTTATTAATTACCTGCTATTAACTCATTTCATAGTAACTCTCAGCTTTATGCATCACCTCCTAAAATCTGCCACATGCTTAGTCGTGCCGCGACCCGCAGCTTCCCGCACGCACAGAACAACCAGGATAATAACCATAACGACCTGAATGATTTGCCCGAGGCTCAAACTTGACCTGATGTTCGGCTGCTGAAAAAGTCTCGCAGGTCAGATACAAAACCTCCTCACGAGGGAGTGAAGCCACTAAAAAAAGAATATTTACTGCATCCTCCGCGGCGGCTCTCCAGCGAAAAACTATTATCCGGCGGTGAGCCAGCAGCACAAGATCCCTCTGTCACTTCAATTAGCCGGTGTAAGCTCTGCAGCCAGGGAGTCCCGCACAAACAAGGGACCAGAGCAACATCACTGCACTGTTTCCAGCTGTATCCTCTATGTTTCCTCGGGGATTCTGTGTCACCGTGATGGATTCTGCCGATCTGATCACCTCTGGACGCTCTGAATTCTGGGACTCGGCCACATAATTGAGGCATTTCTCACGCTGCTGCTGGAAAGTGACCAGCAAATATGCACAAACAAACGACGGGGGCCAGCGAGAGGGGAGAGCGGCAAAAAGGGAATATCGGCTTGGTTCAGGCCTGACTGCATGAACAGTAATCTGACCCCATAAATACAGCTTCAAAAGTACAACTTTATCGACACAGACGAGAGTAAACATGTGGGGCAGAGCTGCATTAAGGTGTAAATGGGTCGTGTGAAGATTGAAGGCGGAACAAGTCTGAAAGTGAGCGATAACAGTTCTTCCCTCAGCGCCAGGTGACTGCTGAGCGACCTTCACTCTAACAGCGACTGAATTTAACACCATGAAACACCCAGGGGTCCTGAACCGCTTAGTCCATACTGGGATTCAAGCTGTGGAATTTGAATCCCAGTATGGACTTTTAGAGAGTTTTCTGTTCTGTGAAATAACAGATACCTCTTTGTGTATTTTTCCAGATACTGTATATAGACAAATAACCATCCCCACCCTGGACGTCACGAGCACCTGGAAAAAAAAGGAGAACATGCAGACTCTGCTCAGAAAGGCCGAGTTGACATGACTGACCTTGATGGAAAATTCATAAAATCAAATATATGCATGAATCCGTTACGCCTGACTTGACACCACATCTCCGTAGAGCCATTTAAAAGGAATTTCACACAACAAATATGATTTTAGGACTAGGGGAGAACTTCCACTCTCCTCCCAGCGTGACCTTGGCCTCTCTGCATGGCGCCCTCCTGAACATGGACACATTCTGACGGATGCTACGGATCATCACAACCGTCAGTCTCTGTCTGTGCATTTGCGAGCATCAACAGCGATCAATACACAGACAGTCTGAACCAGGCTGAGAGTGTCAGGATGCCTGCAGAGTAAACATCTGTGCACTTTTATAAAGCGTCGCCATTCACCATATCTCCATCAGGAGCTGTCTCTCTCTCTCACATTTCATTTCCTCTCTCTGTCTGGAAATGTCACTCACGCCGTGGAAGTGACTCCTGCCGCCCGTCTGTTCGGACCAGAGAGAAAATGGAAAAAATTCATTTACGGCACTTTGACGTTTGTCTGAAATGATAAGACTCGACGTGAGTTCGTTTTTGTTTTGTCTTTTTTTTCATTATAATCCACACATTAGTAAATCATGTGCGAGATGCACTTGATTCGGTGGTGTCTGCTGCAGCCTGCGGACATCACATCCAGAGAGAGTCTGGAGAGAGATGAGCACATTAAAGTCGGCTACAGGCTACGTTTGGATTTGTGTCTGCAAAGTACAATTTTGAAACCGTCTGCTCAGAGGGCAGAGGAGAACTTGGCGAGGACTTAGCCCGGAGAATACTTTTGGTTTAGCGATGCAAATCCATATTGACTGCTGCAGAGATTCTGCTGGAATATTAAAGCATAACCAGACTGTTTTACAACCAGCACCACAAATCTGTCGTGCCCCCTGGACCTCCAACTTACATTCATCTGGAAAATGAGCATGAGCCACTGAGCTACATCACTGGGACATCTCCTACGGCTGGGATTAGTGTTTACGTCCCTGATGTCCACTTGAAATCAAGATGGACTCTTGAAGACTACATCCGTGATTGGTATTAATACATTTACTGTGTTTTTTTTTGTCTGGATATGTAAGCTATGCTACCACCGTCTGCTCCATACGGCCTTCAGATACAAGCTGCATCTCAACTTAAAGCAGATTAAACACGAAGTCCTCATTGTTTTACTGGGACACAGTGACGAGGATCTGCAGGTAAACTGATGACACGCTGTGATGCACAGAGGTAAAGAAAAAATGGTAGCTCTGCATGTGTTTGTGTATATGCATGTGTTTAATTTGCAATAATAAGTGTGTTCACACCAGAACATACCACGGAACACTTCGCTCATTGCAATAACATGGTAATTACTGTCACGTGCACCATCCAGCTGCTCATTACGCTCATCATTTAATGCATGTTTGCATGCTGATGATGGTGGTGGAGGTGGTGGAGGCAGCAGTCCTGTCGAACCTCTCTCACTGTGCCACCAACCTGCCTCCACCGGCGCACCGATGACATCATCGCCAACATCTTCATTATGACCGAGTCCTGAGCTCAGCTCGAGCTGCCCAGACATCCCCGTCCCCCTCTCTCCTCCCGGTGCTGCAGCCTGACTCTGCTCCAGCTGCAGGGCCACAGCTGGACCCCCACACTGGCTGACAGCAGGGGGACTCCGCTGGCACTGGACCTGAGAGGAGATCCGAACCGGTCTGTGTGTGTGTGTGTGCGTGTGTGTGTGCGTGTGTCAACACCGAGACGTCTCCCAAACATCCCCGCTCTCTCCCTCTCCCTCTCTCAATGACCGCAGTCTCTATCTCATTAGAGCGGATTAGAGCCTGGCGATGAATGGACGTCGCTCCGCCGGCTTTAGTCCACTGAACTATCACTGTGGGGTCAGATCGGACTCATTAAAAGGCGACACACTGTACCTACTGTTTATTACACGCAGGGGAGAGAGGAGCTTCTCCAAAGGGTTGCCCGCTCGCCAAGAAATGGAAAATCCTCCTGACAGGAGCAGGCAGGGCAGCAGGCGAGGGGACATCTCATGACAACTTCAGCCCAGGCTGCCAATTAATTATGGGTAAAAAAAAAAAAACCCACTCGCCTGTTGATGTAATCACAACTACAAGTGTCACGCTAACAAAATGAATTGTCGCTCGGATGGAGGCATTCCGCTGCCTCTCGGCGCAGCATCGTGCGCAAAGCCCCGCACAACAACCCCGCATCGTGGCGCGATCCCGCGCGCAAAGCCCCGCGGACGGAGTCGCATACCTTCATTGCACCTCCCGTTCGAGGAATCTGCCGAGTAATGTCAGGACGACGACCATGGCAAGTGCACGGGGAATCAAACCATTACGTCTTCCCTCTCTCCGACTGCCTGTGTGTGTGGAGTAGGCATAACGTAATGGCCCAGGGAGCCGCAGCCAACCACGGCGCGCACACGGCCGCCGTTATCTTTAGCAGCCAATCCGCTGCGGCACAGCGCCGGGGTGGGCGTTCTGCTCCGTGCGTAAAGACGCATGTCCGTGTCTGGCGGACGCATCTCGTCCATGTTCGCAGCTTTGGTTTCACATGTACGCGGTGTCAGTGATGCGCCCCATGTAACACGGTTCATTGTATTGTTTTTCTGTTGTTTTCAGGCAGAGTGTTACAGTTCCTATGAGGGTTTAGGGCTTGGTTTTTAGTGTCTCTGGATTTCCCCTCAAAGAAATAGACACTTTAGCGAAGCCACTTGCATCAATGTCAACTTATCTTATTTAATGCAGAGGAGGATACATCTGTCTTCGTCAGCACACGCAGTGTCGTTTGTGTTTGTGTTTACACCGAAACTGAATTAATCTACTTAATATTTCACCTTCCTATTTAACCCATCTGCATGCATATGTGCATTGGAGCGTGTATGCAAACACACTCTGCTGCTGTCTGCAGTCAGGAAGGTTAAAGGGGGTTTCTTCTTCTTCTGTAAATGTCCCAATCTTGGAACAAAAGAAATTCTGATTCTTAATTCTGATCCTTTCATCACAGCTGCAGTACTCATGTGAGCCCGCAGGGGGCAGCAGATAGCGCTGCATCATCGTATCATTCAGAGATAACTGAGCCCCAGAGTTGGGGGGGGGTGAAGGATGTGTGTAGGTTGGGGAGCTGCTGCAAGCTGCTGCAAGTGTGCAGGAGACATCAGGCCCCACAGTGATGCAGCTACAGTGTTAAGCTGCTGCCTAAGTACATTTAAATTCTCTGCCATATCCCACACATCAAACAGTGACCCCCCCCCATGTTGAGTTTATTTCACAGAGACACATTAAAGATCTGTTGAGGCCCCCGGGCCATCAGTGACACACTTTACAGCTCCAGAACCGGCCTGAATATTCATCCACAGGGCTTCAAACTTGTGGAAGTGAACTTTTTCCCCCCCTCACGTGTGTATTTTGTAGTACACTTGCATTAGACGTGGACGAAGTGTCTCCAAGTGCTGTACGTTCAAAAGTAGTTTTCACTGGAGTGGTGCCATGTGTATCAGGTAGTTCTGATTAAAGTCATGCAGGTTCTTACATGTTCATCTCACTTCTGTTTCCACCCAGGTACTGGGATAACCTGAAATGATTTGCCCTGTGGTTTCACCCCTCCCCTCTAACAATACATTATGTATTGTTCTGACACTAATTAATGCCTGGGGATACTCGTGCGAGTATCTGGGATTTTAAAAATTAGCAGGACATTTGTTTAAGACCCTCAAACCAGGTGGAGACCTGTCCTGAGGTCAGGGAGCAGGGATATCCCTTTTAATGGGAGGAGCTTTGAAGGGGGAGGTATGATTAATGACTGGGCGTGGCCACCTCGTTCCTCATGTGAGACCATGCGGTCATGCAACAGTGAGTTTGTTTGATTTGATTGTGCCTTGTGTTAATTAATGACCGTTCAATTATTCCCCTTTCTTTGATTGTGTTAATACTTTGAGCACCTGATGTGTCTGATGTCTGTTAGTCTCTAATGTTCTCTGATGGTATTTGTTTGTGTCTCCTGCTGAAGCATGCAGATGTCTGTGCCGCCATACTGGATGCCTACATTATGTGAGTAACCTTATTTAATCATTTCATTTTGTTTGGTACGCATGTTTATGAGTTAAATTTCAGTTGTTATTCAGACAAACCACACACCTTTTGAGTCCCTGTGTTTGAGTGTGCACACCAGCCAGAAGTTCTGAGCTAGTTTTGAACTGCTTGGACCGATTCAGGACCTTCAGGAGGTTTATAGTTGAATTTCATGTTCACTCTGTTGCTAATCATGCACTTTATGACTGAGGCAGGTTTCGCAACTCTGAATTAAAAGCAGCAACAACATGTGAGCGTGTCAGACTTTGGAAGAAGTTCAACAGGCAAATGTCCTGTGAAAGTTACTCCCCAAACACATCTGTGTCTTTCTGAATACACGCACTGAACCGATTAAAGGTCCCTCTCCTGAATCAGTAAAACCGTCATCAATCATTTTCGAAAAGAATGTAAACACCCCCGATGCGTCCATCCACCTCTTGTTCTGACAGGCCCCATTTCACATGGAGCTGTTCTGCGCTG
The DNA here is from genome assembly GCA_016785235.1 of Pseudorhombus dupliciocellatus. NCBI lineage: Eukaryota > Metazoa > Chordata > Actinopteri > Pleuronectiformes > Paralichthyidae > Pseudorhombus > Pseudorhombus dupliciocellatus. Next base: position 259,009 of record JAFBJW010000607.1, on the reverse strand, counting down.
TCAACAGTTGCCACTAGATGGCGCGTGTATTCTTTGCAAAACCCCATCCGCTGCTATCCGCTGCTATGTTTGTTTTATTCTGCATGTTTGAGGAGTAAAAACTAATTTCTATACATTGAATTAAAAACAAACAAAAAAATTAAACGCATAAAAAAAAAATCCAGTAACTTATTTTGGAATAACACAAATTTGTAGGAAGAACAGTGTGTTTGCATGATATATTACTTTCCTCTGTTGTCTGATTATCGTGTTGAAACTTGTTTAGCAGTGACTTGCTTTGCAGTAAAGGTCAAATAAAGGCTCTGACTCCTCACCCTGCTGGCACGTGCACTGCAGCGGGAGCCAGCGCGGTCGGCATTGTGGTCTTATGAGGTTTTAACTGGGCTCAGCTTTATTGACAGGACAATGTGGGAGTTTTCTTTGGGAATGAAAACATTCCCTCGACCTCCCACATCACAGCAGCCTGCTCCAATCACACGGCTGAGAATTATGACTCACCTTTAATCATCTAGAAGTGGAATCCATCAAAACAGACCGTGCAAAGACTTGAAATAATGAGCATTCGATTGTTGGTCTGGTCCTCTTCCTGTAGTTCTTCTGTACATTTCAAAGCAGTATTTTCTGTGCTGTATTTACTTGAATTGTTTATACAACTCTACCTCCAAGACACTGTTTACGTTCGATAAACTGCACTGAGTCAATTTGAGCTGCTCACTGTGAGCAACTGGGGCGAGCGTCGTCCATAAACCAGCCCAGAACACGTTGTAATTTGACACTTGTCTGTTCAGAGGGACAAACTGGGAATATAAGAATAAGATGGATGATGAACTTTATTCAAGTCATGTTTATTTCTGAAGCAACAGAAGGCAAACACGATTATTTTTCTTTTTAAAAGCAAGCCACAGGGACAAAATCCACAACATGTACCATTGTTAACGTCACGGCAGTGATTTGTATGAATGCTGAGTACTTGTCTAGCACGTCGAACAGACAGTCGGTGTGTTTTCATGTCAACAACTGCCCCGTAGAAAAACTAAGCTCGTGCAGAGTCGTCATTAAAGTGCAAATGAGTAAAAATCTAATTTCTATGATCAAAGGTAGTTATTTTCGCCGCGTGTCCAGAACACACTCTAATTATACTCTCATAGATGCACACACACGCATCAAGCACCCTGCACATTAGCATCTCCGTAAACAGAAATAAACATATCTTCCTGAATATTAGCCTGGAGTGAAAACATCTGTAGGCAGGAGACGACCTGGGCTCTGGCACAGCTGTGTTCACATGCAGCAATTTCAAATGATGCCCTCCGAAAAGAAACTCCAATTCTTCGAGAAATGTCTGGAAAATAATATTTCCTCACCTTTGACTTAATATAAAGATGGATGACATGACAGCACGTGAAAGTGAAGCCAAAGCATCTCCATCGCCACCTGGTGGCGGGCTGCAGTACGCGTACTCAGTCTGGGTTAGTGTATGGGACATATTTACAGCTGACATAGTTCTCATAGTTCATAGTTGATGATGGTTGATAGTTGACGGACTGTATGTTTGATTCTTCCAGTAAGTTTGATTTTAATTATTTATTATAAGATGGGCTGAAGCACCATGAATGTTTTGAGATTGATTAAGTGTTGACACTGTGCATGAGATGGATGCATCCATCTTCTTCAAACTATGGTCTTCCCTTTTAGATGAAAGAGGAGTAACACGCTCTCCCTGTGTTGCGTCTGATATCGTCCAACAAAAAACAATCATGTCTACGTTTTAAAAACAATACCAAAGTATAACACCTACACATCTAAATAAAAACACTAGTTCATTAAACATTGTAATTTATTCATGCCACAACAAGGATTAATGTGCAGACTGCCGCTCCACTCAGAAGAACATAAAACAGCTGTTTGTAATGGACTCATATAACACTGTGTCTGCCTTCTAAAACGGAGCGTGTTGATTATGATTCCCTCTTATAAATAGAATCTTTCAGGGACCACCAGTGGACACAATTATCTGGGGCTAGACCTATTTGCTGGGGAAAAAAATAGATCTCTGGCTCGCGTCACTGATGGTGTCGTCTGCATGTGTCAGGCTGCGTTAAACGTCCAACACGTGCTGTAGCATCAAGGCTCAGGATTTAAATTAAGATGTGGGACACTTCTTTTATTCACCTAATTATTTTGAGTTTTAAGTTCCAGGAAGTGGAGGCATGTGTTTATGTTTTCTTTGATATCCTGTAGATATCATTTGTCAAAGCAAAGCAAAAACATGAGTAGAAATTAAACGGATTGGTTTTCTTGGGTGGGATTTTTAGTTGCTTTGATTTATTTGGACTTTTCACAGAAAAGGGGCAGCATCATGGAGGCAGGCCCGGATAGAAAAATGCGCTTGAGGAATGTGAAATAGTAATACTCCCCCCCTCAACCTTCAACACCCACTGCCGAGGTGCCCTTGTGCAAGGCACTTAACCCTCACGTAATGGGAAGCTTCTAAAAAGAAATGAAAACCACGTCTGTTCAGTTCAGTCCGAATTCCCCAGGGTGAAAGGAGCTGGAATCTATTGCCGGACTTCAGCAGTCGAGGGAAAAACATCACACTCACTTATTTGAAAGTTATTATCGGAAACTGGGTTCGTCTTCTGCAGTGAGGGCACCTGCTCACGCAGGAGGCAACACTCAGGGCGAGACAGAGGGAGACCAGTCGGTCTGATGGGAGCAGCAGGCGATCACCTCCCACAGAAGTGCAGCGGAACAGATTTGGACATGTTTTCTTCACCAAAGCTCCACGTTCGCAGCTCCAGCCTGTCCACCTCCTCCTCCCTGTTGTCCTCCTCCGCATCGCCCTCCTCACACAGGCTGGGCTCCTCCACGGAGGTCTCCAAGTTCGGGGCGTAGCGATCGAACGTTTGCGCTTCGCTGAACTCGTGAATGGTGGGGAGGCTGCTGCGCAGGCCGAAGCGTCGCCGCAGGGCCACGAGCAGCGGCTGCGGCACGGTGAAGATGTCCACGTTGTTGCCCAGGTCGATCCAGGCCAGGCAGGGGAAGTTCTTTGGGTCTTTCACCGTGTCCGTCAGGTCTTTCAGGACGGCCACCGTCAGGCGGTTGCCGTTGACGGCCAGTATGGTGAGTTTGGGCAGGCAGCCGAGGTGAGGCAGCAGCAGCCGTAAGCTCTCGTCCTGGAGCTCGGTGAAGCTAAGGTCCACGGCCGTCACCGCGTCGCTGCTGCTCTGGAGGTAGAAGGCCACGCGGTGGACGTCTCGGCCAGACAGCGGGATGCCGGACAGGTTGACCACGTCTCCCGATATCTTCTTCTTCAGCGTGGTCTTCAGACTGCGACAGAGGAGACAAAACAAAGCTCATTTGTCCCCAAGTTCTCGCTCATGTCCGACAGTGGCAGACTAATCCATGTCTGCAAATTCTTCACTAGTAACAGTCAGCATTTCAGGAGTGTTTAAAGACTAACAGTGTTTACAGAATGATACAGAGGTTATTGATCTCTGAGGGGTTTGTAATGAGGTACCACGCGGTCCCACAGGAACAGGGAAACTGCAACGTGCGCACAAAAAGAAAGAGTGTGCAGCATTAGAGCGTAGAAAGTGTTGCAATCAATAATACAGAGAATTTGCTTTTAAATGCATCTTCGTCCGAGTCTGTTCAGCTACAAATTCTGCCTCCTGGGCTGAATGTCATCGTGGCAGCACTCGTCAGTTTTGGGAATATTGTCAGTCATACTGTCGATCAGAGCAAACAAGGCAAACACTTGGCCGACATGTGCAAAACAAAAGGCTTGTTTTGAGTTGTGGTTGAAAACGTGTATTCAGGAAGGATAAGGATCCTCTCATTTGTAGAAATCAGGTTTGGCCATTTGGGAAACATACAGAGTGGATTTACTTGTTGCTGACAGTTTGATTGAAGATTGATACGGAGCTCGTGTCTGCCTGTAAACAAGCAGCTAGCCTAGATATTAACTGTGTCCCAATTCAGGGTCGGCGTCCCTCAGAGGCTGCATTTGAAGCCTTCTGATTTCAATGGCTCCTTGAAATATCCCCTTCCCCCCTGAGCAATGCAGACCCCAAAGAGTGGATCCTTCTCAGGCCAACCCAGGATTCATCCTCTCAGTGGCAGAGAGTGGATGGTGGCACCAAGTGATGAGATCAAAACTGGGGAAAAAAAGTAAAGTGTTCTCATTGTGTCTAACTGCAGCTCTGTTGCTGAGCCGTGAACCAAATCACGAAAATCCTTCGTAGATCAGACCGTCTCATTTTGTTTTAATGCTAAGCTAAGTTAACCCCTGCTGGCTGTAGCTGCACACTCATTAAAATAGCAGCAGCCTTCATCTCATCTACACTAACTCTGCAAGCAAGTGAGCAAATGTGCGAATTTCCCCAAAAGTCCTGATCTGAGTTCAGCCGCAGGTCTTTGGAGGTTTAGTGCCGGACTGACGGGAGGATAACAGGCTGGATGATGGATGGACGAACACGCTGACGGGTGACAGAGCTGGGCCTGAAACAAGAGCGATAAAGGCAGCTATCATCCATTTCCAGTCGTCAGGACTTCAGACAAAAAAGGTGAATCCATCCTCCGGCACTAAGAGTATCACACCTGTCAGGTTGGATCACTGTTTCCCTCACTGGGCAATATGAAGCTAAGTGTTCTCTCCATACCAGAATGTGGTCAAATATTCATAGGAGCTATAAGGCACCTCTTCATTTAAGACTATATTTGGCAGCAAAGTGTTCAGAGAACCCTGCCTCTGTGCATTCAACCCTTTTGTTCAGAGACATCTGGCAAACAAATGGGGATGAAGCAGAAATGTGGGAGACTTTGTTTAAAAGAAGCTGACAAACAGGAGAAAAATGTTGTGTTTAACTACCCTGACGTTGAGCCTCTCTTTGTCTTTGGAGTCTGTTCGCCTTTGCCTCGTCCCTGTTTCCTCAGGCGAGGATTATCCCCACATCTCGCTCTGCTCTCCGTTCTGTCTGGGAGGCTGTGCTCTCTACATCAGTCACCCTCGCTGCTCCTTCCAGGGAAAGAAAAAAAATCCGTTGCAAACCCAGGCTGCGATTTGAAGACTATTGATTCCAGGAGGAGGCAATAATTCATCTCTCCCTCCTTCACATCCTCACACTTGCTCGCTCTCTTTCATGGTCTTTTCTGTTTTTTTTGGCAATTTCCTCTTTTGCAGTCTCAGTGTCTGAGACCTTGGATCCACTCTTTCATCTTTACCCTGTTTTCAGTCCAGTCTGTTCGTTGGTTTGTTTGGTTTGTTTGTGAGCAAGATTACACAAAAACAACTCCTGGAGATTTCCTGGAGGGTGTGATGTGGGTCACGAAACTTTGGTTTGGAGGAAAAACTTTCTTTAACATTGTCAGAGAGGACATTTTTCAACATTGTTCTTTTTCAACATAGACCTTGATGGAAAAAAGGGTTGAGGCTTAAGAACCAAAGTGCAGCCCACCACCGGGGGGCGATCAAGATGATTAGCTTCACTTTTTGGGAGCTGCCATGTCCTCCGTCCGTGTATAGTGTCTTTTATCATATTTACTCATATATATATATATATATATATATTCTTTAGTTATCACAGCCCCTACATGTAGATATTTCCTCGTTAAATGGTGTGGTTTGTAAAGATAATTTGTGCAATATATTTACATAAATATTCATTTAATGTCCTTTGTTCTGTTAAAGGACAAAAACTATATATTCAATTAAAATCATTAAGAGATGAAACCAGTAAATGTTTGACCTTTAGAATTTCAGTTTAATAATTTCTTTTCCATCAATATGACCAAAACATTCCTGAGCTCAGTCAAATATTATTGATTTCCACTGTACTTTCTAAATGTCAGACGGCATCAGGCAGATTCTTGGCACGCTCGACCTCGGGAGGTTTACTGCCCCGCCGTGCCGCTTATGCACTTTACTGTAATGAAACTAATTATGAGCATCGACTCCTGTTCTCTTGAACGTACTTATCGGAGGGTTTTCTTGCCACAACTGGATCCCTGCCCTCTCGTCTGTGTGGGAGGAGCGGCTCCATGGGTCTCTCCTGTAGCTGAGTGGGCGGCGCAGGGGTGGAAGGTGGAAATCTAATGTGCTTTTAATAAGATTAAGTGAGGGTGACTCCAGACTTCCTTCCAAATCTGCAACCTTCGTGGGCACAGCTCCGCCCACAGGCTGCTGGGCTGGCCCCGGGCCCGGGCTCCGGAGCTAGTGTCTTTGAAGCCACCTCGTACACACACTGTAGTCCGTCACTATGAAAAGATAACAACAAAACCAAATGTCTGATGCGGCTGCCATGCTCGTAGGCAGTGGTGCACGTCCTCTTGGACCGGCTCAGGCACAAACAACTTCAAAGTGTAGTCGAGCGGCATAAACACGACGTTAACCGAGAGCGTCATCCCCTGTACGAGGACTCATTTAAAGGCAAACAAGTGAGGCGAAGCCAGCTATTGACTTCCTCAGGAGCGACTGATAAAACAGTACAGGAATCTAATAAGAGCCGACTCTCAAGTGTCAAACTATTGGCTGTTAAAATGTGGGTTCAGGCAGACTGTCTAATTGCTTTTCATAGCCGGTCTTTCCTCGGGGATGTTGTTAACTTTTACGCACTGAACAAGGGTCCTCGCCACTCGATGGTTATGCAAACCCCAGAGGTAACAAATAAAACATCTGGGGGTTGTGGTGTTGAAATGTAGCGCAGGCGTGGAGATCGCAATTACAGAAATGGTCAGAAACCAAAAAATCAGAGGAGGTTTTAATGAAGCTTTTTGAGTTTTGAGGGATGCGCTGCTGAGGAATCTGCAATTCAATCCGTGTTTCCAGCACACTGGACGGGATTAGTAGTGGATGACAAACCTCTGGTTGGCTTGATGGTTCTCACAGGCTGCTGCCGCTGTTCGTACAGAGATTCACTCAGACAGGCTCCGATGCCCAGAGACGACTGTAACGACGGCGAACGCCGCGCATCTGCTCCAGCCGCGTCTCTTACGCAACGTAATGGAAATGAGTTTGTGCAAAAACACTCAGCCGCCAGACTGAGAGGGACAAGCAGCTAAAACGCACAAGGTCCAGCAATTCCTGTTTTTCAGGGTTCACCTTTGGTTCAAATTGAGCTGTTGATTGCGCAAGCAGTTTGTTATTTATTTTATTTTCACAGTTTGGTTCAGTTGAAGCGTGACGCTCAAGCATTGGACGCCTTGTTGTGTCTGTCCTGCGTCCTGTTGCAGGCAGACACATGATGGGACAGGTTGGTCGAGGAGGTTGGTAGGACACCAGTCAACCAGGAGGAGATGGAGGCGCGTCCTCCAGGAGTGAGACACGGCAACAAGCCTCACAAGCCTTTGCCAGTCTGCTGCCAGAGTTGTCAAAGTAATAAAAGATCGTAATCTGTCCCCCCACACAGAATGTATGTTCCCCTCCATTTGCCCCCGTGAATCAGTAACAGGTCCAGAGACATGCGGGAGTGCAGTAAAGATTAGAACTTCACCCCTCCCCATGTTTATTTAGAATGTGGGATTGTTAAAGACAATTAGTTTCACTTTTTACATTTTCCAGCCCACCCAAGCTACTGGAGCTGATGATTAAAGAAATATTCGAACATTTGGGGAAATTTGCTCATTAGCTTTATTTGCTTCTGAACATTTTTACTCACTCGTTAATCTGCTCATCCTTTTCTGAGTTGTCTAATAATATGAGTTTAAAAGAGAAAAACGTTTGAGTCTTGAAGAAGTGGCGGTACAAAAGCTCCTTTTCTTCATTACAATATTGCGCGATCATATATTTATTTTTAATAAGACTTGATGCTCTGTTAGAAGTAGACCTCATTAGATTGCTTCACATGCAGCTAATGGGTGAGGAAATGTTTGTATCTTAATATCCTGCAGAAATAATCTCGCATTTGAAGATTTGTCTGCTGGTTAAACGCCCCGAGGAGGGCCCCCGTGATTTAAAAACACCCTGGTCTGGTTGAGTGAGCCGAGGTATCTCAGCGAAGAGGAGAAACCCTGCGAGTTTCTGTCCTGCTGAGCACGCAGCGAGACACTTGACTCATTTCAGGGGGAATGAAATAAAAGCTCTGGATGTGGAAGCCGTTTCCCAGACTCGTGGGATCGCTCGGATCAATGTCTGCTTCATCAACGCTTTGGTCTTGACTTGTTTGTTCCTCGTATCGATCCGAGCTGTTTTGCCTGCGGGCGTCTGTATAATAAATGCACAGGACGTTTGGCTCTGCCGTGGCTGACCCTCCGAGGGTCTAATGTACAAACTGATGCAGGAGAGGTGAGCTGCTGAAGGACGGTTCCTTTGTCTCTGCGTCTGATTGATGTGAACGCGCCCTCGGGCCTGTGACTGCAGACTTCACAGCTGAACACTTCCTCAACCAGTTTGTATAACTCAACTCCGTTTTAGCATCAAATGATGTAACTCTCATGCCTTAGGGTCATTTTTAATGAGAATCCTTTACAGTCACTGAGAGCAAAGAAAGGAAAAAAAAACGTTGTTAAATATGCCATTTTCTCTCTGTCACACTGATACCACGGTCCTGCAGAAAATGTTCTGGGAAACATGAAAGTGGTGATTGCATATACTATCTCGGGTCTTCCAGTTTCACAGGGATAATGGCACATGTTCCGGGGAGGGGAAAAAAAAGGCTGAAAGCTCATTTGGATTTGGATTAAATTTCAGTGAAACATTTAGCGAATGGGGTGATTAAGGCTTCGGCCATTGTACGGCAGCACCAGAGCAGCTCCGCGGGCTGCTCTGGTGTTTTGACATCTCAGATCGTTCACTGGGTTCTTGGTTACTTTAAATTTGAAGTCTGGGGGGGGGGGGGGGGGGGGGGGGGGGGGGGGGGTGCAGAGACGAACATGGACTGAAGTGAGAGCAGAAAGGAGCAGCACACAGGCAGAAACCGGAGAATCTAAGCACTAGTCATTAAAAGTAAAATCCAATCTGAAGTTGTGTTATTAATTCCCACTAGTCATTTGTGACTTGAATATGAAAAAGAGGGGGGGTTTAGCCACCATGGCATAAACAGAAGGGACGTTTCCTTCATCTGCACTAGTGATGGAGCAAATAGAAGAGAACACTTACTCCGCGCCCCGTGAACGTGACACGTGTCTCCACTGATAATTTGCCATCCTGCCGAAGATAAAAAGCTATTTGTGCCAACAATAACAAAACGGCTGAGCACAGAACGTACCATAACGCAACAGCGCGGCGTGGAAAATGCAAAATGTCCTCCACGGATGAGCTATAAATTCTCCCCCTGATTTGATTTGATGTGACAAAGTGGATGCCGAGGAGGGAAGAATACCGCGACGGAACACATAGAAAACAGTTTGCGTTACATAACTGTATATCATGGAGCAGTGCGCCCGCGTCTGCTATATTATGTCAAGGCACAGTTATGAAACCGGAATTTAAATGCAGGGCTGTGAACACAGCGATCGGGCAGTGATCTCCATTGACCGTAAAGCATCGAGACCCATGATTCATTACGGCACTCCTAATTTCTGTTGTTGTCAAGCAGCTTTAGCATTATCTCAGATTTACAGTAAATATCCAAGCAACGAGATGGCGTGTGTTTGAATCCCCTCGTGAACACAAAGACAAAAGAAATGCTGTTATTTGATGTTTTAACATTAATTTAGAAACACCTACGCAGACCTTGCATCTTTTTTATTTCTTAATGAGGCTGTTCCCTGAAGATCGGAGCACCGTCCCCCCCCACCCCATTCCACCAGCAGCCTGTGCCCTCAATTATTGATGGATGAGGATGGCGGCTGGATCTTTAAGTCTCTATTAAAAGTGGAGGTCAAATAGAAAGCAGATTGAGCAGCGAGGAGTGCAGTCGAGTGGAATATTCCACGTCCAACTTGAGACATGAGCAAACCCTCTCAGAAGAAGACGACCGCGACCGCTCCCTCGAGAATTAAACATTTGTACGCACATTTTCTTTCCGGAGATTTTCTCACCCACGCCTCAGGAGTTGACCTCGTAGGTCTGGCAGAGGTCGGGCTTGTTGAGTCAGAGCCCCTTGGACCCTCCAGCGCCCCCCTCAGGGGCTTTGACTCAGAAATAGGATGTACACATTATATAGACTGAGGGCACAAGATGAGTGGAGTAAATAGACTGTGGGAGAGGTTCATTTTCCAGGGGCACAGAAAATGTTCAATGTGTAGCATCACTTTAAAAAATTGTTTCTGTCATATTCATTATTTTAAAAATGTTATTTCATATTCCAATTGTCAGAAAGGTGAGCGGTGCCGTGACAATATCACCGTGGCCCTGGAACGATCATGTTCGGGAGAGAGGCTCAGAAATAACAGCGAGGGAGGAAAGTAAAAGGGATTTTTTTTTTCAAAGATTAGAGCAAATTAGTCTGAGCTGGAGAGAATCCCACGGAGCGCTTCCGTGATGATTAGCAGGTGAAACGCTGTCAAGGAAACCAGGGGTGGGGAAAAAAAAGTTTGTTGAAATGCAGTAGTAGAGAAGAGTGGTGATAAGCATAAAATTACACAGCTGTCTCAAATGTTTCCGCCCTCAGCCAAATCCAGTCTGAGTCATGATGCCTGCGCAGCTTTTCTCAGGCGTGAGGCGCAGGGAATCCGCCATGAGCAGATATGGGAAGAAGGCGGCGACCTTTCAAAAATAACTGATGTAAAGTGGAAATTTTAGGGCACAGTCTGGAAGGGTCATGATGGTGTGCAGGACGGTATGGAGGAGGCTGCTTCAGTCCCATTCTCTTGTGTCAGCATCTGGGGATTTGAAATCGGAGCAGCCACAGGGAACCAGTGGAAACAGCAGCATAGGATCGTTTGTTGTTGGGGGAGAGAAGTATTTCAAAACCAGAGCTGGGAGAGGGTTTCACCCGCTGGGATGGGGAGATGATTTAAATGTCGAGCAGTGAGAAATGGAAGCTGAAAACCTGTAAGGTAAACCTACAGACACAGTTCTGGCATCTCAACTTCAGGAGTCCAGGAGAGGTTCAAGCCAGGTGCTTTGTTGTCCTGCGATAGCTTGAATAATGTAGCTGTTATAATCAAGATATCATCAAAGTACTGACGCTTTGAAGTTTCCAGACGTTCGCTGTATTCCCACATGTGACGTGTGCATCAGTAGACATGAAGTGTTTCCAGATGTTGTTCATGCAATCAGCTTCTCTTCTATCGAACACCACGACTCAGACAGACTATCAGCGCTCAGCCACAGCCGATGACACCTGCCCGAGCAGCTGTCTGAGCCACGAGTCGTTCCCCTCTCATCGGCGGCCTGCGTGACGGAATACCAGCACTGGGCTTAATCCTGCTGAATGACGTTTCCTGACTAACGCAGCCAAATAACAGCAACCCCAGATGGACACAGAGCTTGTTGCTGAAGCTCCGCACTGAACGGAGGACGAATCGTCTTGAACCACAGTTAAATAAACTCTGCTGCGGGCATCAATTATTGCCTTGCAGTGAAGACGAGCAGGGAAAGTCGCATCTGCAGACGTGAGTCCAATCTCATCCAAATGTGCTGGCGCTTGATGAAACCGAAATCCAATACCGATTACAATAACATTAAAATCCCCTCTGGGGGGCTCCGGCAATACTGTATTTCTCCGAAGTCTGGCACGTGCAGCTGCGAGGGGAAAAAAAGAAATTGCCTTGATAATTTAATAAGCGTGGCACACTTGCTTTGCACTTGCTGAGTTATAAAAGCGAAGCCGGCTGCCGTAATGAAGCTTGAGTTTTGATTTATGTTTTATATTTGTGGCAGATTTGCAACCAATTGGATATATGTCACGAAACCGAGCCAATCGGACGGCCTCCATGCATTTCTAGATTTATCAAGCATTTTCCTCCCGATCGCATCGCTGGGAAAATGAGAACGTAAGCACGCAATAAAGGCTTTGCCCACTCGCATGCACGGACTGATCGCATTTGCGATAGATTCGAAGCAAGCTTTGCAACCTTGCAGTAATATCACCTCCTCTTTCTCTCTCTGTCTCTCTCGCTCTTTCCGTCTGACAGAGCATTTCCCCAGAGCCTCGGCTCAAACTGCAGAACCGCTCTGTGTGGCAACTGTTCGGCGAAATGCTTTCTCAGAAGCAGCAGAGGAGCAGCAGAGGGGGGAAATCAATGGGAGGGAAGGGGTTTCTAATGCAGGAGAAATCAAGGAGCTAGGGAAAGAAACAAAGAGGAAAGGTGATGGAGAAACAGAGGATCGATAACATGTAACACGCAAAACGCGTCCCAGTGTTTGACATGAGCCGAAGGTTCTGTGCAAGTTGCAGGCAGCAAAGGAAGCGGCCCCGCGGTACGGGGCTGCCTGGGTGGTTGCAGCGGAGGCTGCGAGGGAAGCGGAGCCGAGCTTGCTAATGAGCTCACGCCGAGAGTCTGCTCGTGTTGTTTTGTTATTTTGAAACGCGGCAACCAGGAGACACGGGCAGGAAGTAAACTCGCGCTGTAAAAAAAAAAAAAAAAACCTCTTTCAATCTGGGTTAATTGCTCAGGGAGAGGCAGGATCGTGATCGTCGTTACCATAATAACGGCTCCACTGACGGGTACCTGCTTCTCAGCGTGAGCGCTTTTCGCTTGTTTGCCGCTGAGGTCGCTGACCTTCTGTCGCTCCTCCTTTCGCTTCACTCTCGCTCTAATGTTCCTCCGCCCCTGCTGGTTATCCTAGCGTTGTTCTTTCTGTTGATCAGTTTTAGGAGTGCCCCTTGATGAGGTGGGATAATGACAGAGAGGCACTCTGGGTTGTTTGGAGCGTGAAGTGTTTCAGCTGGCGTGGGGCTGGTTTTGTCACCCCAGGATTTTATTTTCTTCCACCAAGTTTCGTCAGTACAAGCTATGTGTGTTCTCGCATTGTCCTCAGGATGAGGGTGGGCCAAGGTGATCCAAAGGTTATTAGACAAGTCAGGATCAAATATAGATGTCTGGTTGTTTGCCTATAACTTTGAACCTAAAATTCTTGGACGTTTCCTCGTCCCAGGTGAAGGAGCAGTCCCAGAGTGTTTCAGAGAGGCTGTGGAGGGGCATGAGCGGCGCTGAGGCTCAGGGGAAAGACGTGAAAGCTTTGCTGATTTTTTTTTTGATTTTTTTAAATCTCAAGTGTGACTACACAGCGGAGAGGACACTCACCACGCCTGAGACTTCCTCCTGGGCACGCTCTGTCTCGTCCACTTGGAGTGAGGGGTCAGGTGGTACATCAGCTGCCGGCAGATCTTGTTGGTGGACTTGAAGGACTCTGTCTCCTGCGACACACGAAAGACCGATGATGGCTGGAATATAACCAAATGTTATATTACTGAGTGGGACATTTGCGTTCTCACATTCAGCCCCTCTCCCTTTCCGCAGAGGGTTGCATGATATCAATTCCTCTCTTGTTCATTTCTGAAGATTGGTAAAAGTAGGAATAAGGATCATGTGTTTTTCTAGTTTGCTTTGATAATCTGACCCATGTAAGGAGCCTATAATGAGATAAATGCAGGAAGCGAAGACTTCTAGACGTGTATTTGCCTTTCTGTTTCCCTCCTGTTTGTTTGTTTTTTTCATGTCTAGTTCAAGAGAGGAGGAAAAATGATTCATACATGATTTATAAACATGTTCAAACTCAAAGGGCTAAACATCTTCAAAGCAGCAGTCATTTGTAAATTCTTCCTTCCGGCAAACTGCTGATGTCCAGATTTTCACATGGTAACAAAGCGTCTTTTCATGTCACATGAAAAACACCTGCTTCAAACATTTCCTACACAGAAACGCTAATTCACTTTCCCTTTCGCCTGCGTCTTCCTCCTCGTCTTCACCTTCTTCTTTTCCCTCCTCCTCCCCCGTCAAAGGCTTTAAATGGAATGGGTTTGTGCTGAACGGGCTAAATCTAATTAATGGTACAACACAACAACAAGAGGAGAAAAGGGGGGGGGGGGGGGGGGGGGGGGGGGGGGGGGGGGGGGGCTTTTCATGTCACATGAAAAACACCTGCTTCAAACATTTCCTACACAGAAACGCTAATTCACTTTCCCTTTCGCCTGCGTCTTCCTCCTCGTCTTCACCTTCTTCTTTTCCCTCCTCCTCCCCCGTCAAAGGCTTTAAATGGAATGGGTTTGTGCTGAACGGGCTAAATCTAATTAATGGTACAACACAACAACAAGGAAAGGCAACGTGGTGAGAGAGAGAGAGGGGGGTGGGGGGGGTGGGCAGACAGGGGCAATTTACCTAAAGGCGATTAACCATTCCGGCTGCCACTTCTTTTCTTGGGTGACAAACAAAACATGCCTCTTACGCTCTGCAACATTCAGAGCTGCCGTTCCAGCCGCCCGCATGACTGAGCGCGGTGCAACAGCAGCGCATACTGATGCACGTTGGGAGAGCGTAATGTGCAGCACTGTAACTCTAAAAGCAACATCAGCAATGAATCATGGGATCGTAAATCTGGTTGCATGGAAACGTGACATACATTAAATTAATCTGTAACGACCATGACTGCTGTAGCCCTCAACATGCCCTTGCATATGTATGTATATATATATGCAAGGGCATGTATATATGTAAGTGTGTGTGTCTGTGTATGATCTGAATAAATCTCTGTGTAGTAGAAAACAGTGTCCGCACAAGCCGCGGGGCCTTAAACCCGGCTCGCTGCCGCTCTACATCCTCGTCACGTCTGACACTGAATCCTGCCAACGGTCGCCAGCTCCTCCTCAGCTATCCGTCCCGTCCTCCTGGGCTTTCCTCGCCGAGGCAAAACACCCAGATCAGATCAGTTACTTACAGGTGATTACCATCAGAGCTCTGTCAGGGAAAACTACAGCGACTTAATCTTGAGGAGAAACCATCTTTTCCCCAATCTGATAAGAACATAATAGGCTGTAATGGCCCCCGGGTCCGTGTTCTACAGCTTCTTCGCCCTCATACACAAGTTTGAGATGTAATTGGAATTTTAATAGGTTTGATTTGTATGCTAGGTTACGAGCGGATGAGCAGACTTTTGGATAAATCAGTCTCTGATTTTTATCAACCTAATCAACCTGACTTGAGCATACTATCCTCCTGATGATGAAAAAACGGCTTTCTGTGAATTCAGGGCTCTTATACTGCTGTGTACTAATATTACTGATCTGGAAAACCTTAGACATTGGGCGTTAATAAAATACAGACAATGATAAAACCCGGATACAGAGAATTGTAAGTGCAAGTTATGCGTGGCGCATGGTCTTTTTGATAAAGTGGTTTATGTAACTGAGGCAAAGAAATGCTGAAATAATATAAATACATTCCGAATGATAAGAAATAAAACCCACAGAGAGGTTAAGAGTACCCACGAACCCCTGCCCGCTGACTGGACCCCTCCACCATATTAATATGTTTCCACCCACCCGTGTTTCAGCTGCAGCGCTCCTCCTTTGAGGATTGCGGAGGCGCTGGAGCCAACCCCAGCTGATATTGGCCGAGAGGTGAGAGGTGGGGTGCATCCTGGACACGAGGTCAGGCCTCAGAGCCTGTCGAACTCAGCATGAGAGCAGTCAGTAGGAAGCAACCAAACCACATCATCTCACCCACGGGTCCTGGAGCAGGGTTACTGTCGTACCCTGACCCCAGGTCTTCCCTGTCTCCATCCACCCCCGACCTCTCTCCCCCTCCACGTGCCCCTCTTTACAGCTGGCCGTTAGGAGAAGCCAGGGTTTGGACCTGCAGTTTTTCCACATAAAGCGTTTATGAGAAGCTGAAACTTCTCATAAACTTTGCAGAATGCACTTTGATCAGTCCATAAATGTAAAAAATGTCCGCGATGTACAAAGTAAAAAACTTATTTTACCTCTTATTCTTTAACGATTCCTCTACACGCTGATGAGGTTATATAACACGCTGCCTGTGTTTCCTGTCCAGAGCTTGTCTAGAGATAAAAGCCGTACGTCGCCGCTCAACTACGTTTGAAAAACCTAGTTCTTGTCCCCCCTCCTGTTGATTTGTCCGGACGGATTCTTACCCGTTTTGGACACTGCAGGTCCCGAGCCAGACTGAGCAGCAGCTCGTGAGAAATGGGGTCCACCAGGTTGAGAAAAGCTGCGTTCTTGTACAAGATGTCGTTGAGCGACGTCCCCTGGAGGCCCAGGTCCTGAGAGGAGAAAGTGAGACAGACAGGGGAGCGATTCCATTATCGCTTTTCTATTCGTTAGATGAAAGCAGTCGTGTCTGAGCTGAGCTTAATTCAATATTCCACCGATATTCCGCGGATAGTTTAATGGAAAGAGATTATCAGTGTTTATAAGCGTTTGTTCATTATTTTCCCTTTCATCTCGCTCTCTTATCAGGACACGGCCGATAAGGTTCTGCCATTGGAGTAGTGATAACACCCAGCTGATTAGGGGTGGGGTGGTGTTTCTTTGAGCTTTGTGTGTGTGTGTGTGTGTATGTGGTCTCTTTTCAATTGCAGTATTACAAGCTTACATTCTAGATAAATGCACTCGTGAGCTTCGGGCGGATGGGGCTCGGGCGTTACAGCAGGTTGTATTCAGACTAAAATGCTGAAGTGTCCTTGGGCAAGATACCGAATCCAAACTTGCCGCTGTTTGAGTGGTCAGACCCTTTAAATTCTGAGGTAAAACTCAAAAGGTAAACACAAGCAGGGACAGGAAACCTCCCCGGGAGACTATGATGATATTTCCATCATCTCCAGTCAGTTTCTGTTTGCAGTGACACCGTAAAGACATGGAGCTGCTTCTTCAGGTGGCGCTTGAAGCACCATTAACATTAAATGACATAATGTCTTCAGACACATGAAATGGCCCCACCAGCAAACAGCAGTCATGTCTCCACGACTTCAGAGGACATTAACTTGATTTACTCTCATTACCTGGAGCCTTCGTTTGAAAGGGACGATTTCTGTCATGGAGACGCTCGTTGTTGTCCTTTTTTATTTAGGTCCCCTACAAGATGAACAAGACCCAGACATGAGTTCAGCAGCTGTATCCTCGTTAGGACATTGATTTCAGTGAAACCCTTCCCCCCCAGTGTTGACCATAACCAATTGATCCTGTCCTTATCCCAACCACATTTCACATCTGACCCCAACCATTAACCAGGACCTCGGAAAGGATGTCTACACACACTAGGATCAAGCTGAGGTGAGAAACCACACACACCAACCAGAATAAAGCAGCAGCCCAGCAAACGGGAGGGAAGACATGAGGCGAGCAAAACAGAGGAAGATGAAAGGATTTGAGGAACTGAAAAGTCAAATGAATAATGTCTCTGTTCATAACAAATCTTACGAGATGATTTCCTCTGCTAATGCACAATGTTACATCATCAGCGTAACTGCTGCTGAAGAGTAAAACGGGTTTCATGGGACCCCCCAGCCCCTCGTTTGAGTCATTCTGTCATGTACAATTGCCCCAGCTACAAGACTAAGTGCTGTCTGCTCCATTGGAACTGAAAAGCTTCCTCCAGCAGCAGGCTGGATGCTGAGGCGGTGTAAAACACGCTCTATAAGCTCTGACAGCCCTCACACTTTGGGGCACAGTGGAGGCAAAGAGGAAATCTCCCATCAGCAATTTCTCCTCCTCCAGCTTTTGAGATGATTTATCACAGTGGCGCTCGGTGGGATTCCCTGATGCTGGGCTATCCTCCAGACCAGCCCGCCGCCCGCCCTTCAATAGACCTCTTTTAGTGCAGACGCTGGCTGCCACAACAAAAACCCCCAAAAAATGAGTGCACAGAGGAAACTGGAGACTGTTTTGAAATGATGGTAACGTGTGTGTGCTGTGCAGCTGTGTGGGGAATTCACTCAAAGGAAAATACACACATCAGAGATCTGAGCCCACGGATTAATTTATCGGAGTCCTAATCATGACAGCATGAAATGTTTCCCTTCTTGTCACCATCAGGATTGGTGCTGTACGCTTGCCTACACGGCATCAGATCTCCTTCTCGGCGTCCTTGTGCTAGCTGCATATCTAACACGATGTCTGCCTCCTTACGAACAGTCTGAATAAAACGCCAGACTCTGGATTGCGGAGCCTCATCCCACACATGCAGTTCATTAGAATCCAATTAAAAACGGAGCGCGGCACCACAGATCCAGTGCCACGGTGTTTCGGCTTCACTGGAGGAAGCATTTCAGAGCTGTCAGGTGAACTCTGACTTTGTTTACTTCGCTTCTTGGGCTGAAAGATTAAATATTCCTTTGCTGACAAAATGTTCTTAGCCTCACTTTTATCACCCAAGAGTCTGTGCTTTTCACGTGAAAACGTAAAGACACGTGTTTGCCATGGGCAGTGAGGCTTTGGCGTGGGATGAAGTCAATATGTCAGCTTAGTCAGACGTGACGGGACGTGAGGAATAGCTCCGTCTTATACATTCTCATGCTCCACTACATTCCAATGTCTATCTATCTATACGATCAATTTAGTTTCACATTATTGCAGAATATAACACATCCGTTGCCAGGTAACCTTTAACTTCTTAAAAGAATGGCCGCCACCCACAACAGGGAGCACTTTCATTAGTTCCCCCTCCATTGGTTACCCAGCGTGCATGCTGTAGCGTAATTGATACGGATATTTGCTGATACTCTGTTTACTCATGAACACATCGAAGATCCCAAACTAATCAACCTAAAAGCCCAGAAGATTTGTGATGGAGGTGTTCAGCAGGGAGGCTGGTGCTACCAGTCCCCTCCTGTCATGGCTTCCTGTTTTGGTGACGGAAACATGTTCAGGCATCCATCATCTCAAGGTGATTATCTCCAAATCCATCCATCCCTGAGAGGAACAACACGTTTTTTTCCTCCTCAGTAGACATCTTGACGTATTATTAGTCAGACACTTGGCTTCCGCCCCAAAGACAGACAACAGCGGCGGCGCTCTGGCTTCACCTCGGTGAGCGATGGCAAGAGCATTCGTGCTTCGTGAGCACTTTAAATGCCGAGCTAAGGAGAAAGGCGCCTGCGCTCATGACCAACAAATCTTGATCTTTTCCCTCCTTGAAAGAAAAAACTGGTTGGGTAAAACTACTCCCTGCTGCTTCACGTAAACATGAACATAAAGCTTTGCAGATTCAAACGCATCCCTCCCGCGGTATCACACCGCCGGTCTGTTGTCTGAGGGCAGAGCCGCAGCCTTCAGCTCCCATCAGTGCCGTTTCCTGCTTTAATCTGTATAATTTCTCCTACAGCCCTGTACAGATGGGCAGGGAGCGTCCTGACAGGGGGCTCTCTTGATCAGAACTGCTTTTGTCTGAACTTCAAAACTCCTCTTGTCTGATCAATGCACAGCCACCGGCAGGCAGCATGAAAGCTCAAGCTGAGCCCTAAACACGATTTCCTTCTGCGTTTTTGTCTCCTCTTCTCCCTGGTTTGAATAAATCTTCAGAGCAGGAGGATTAAACCAGGGAAGGTGTTACTCAGTGACGTGCCGCAGATGAAACAAAACCGCCCTCACCTTAAAGCTGTAGAAGTGAGGGTTTGGATAGGTTTCCACCACTCTGCGTGCATGTTCAACAGGGGCCGATTAGAGCTATTTATCAATATATCACATTTGCATTTGGATAACGTGCACCTTCACGTGTGAGCCTGTGTAGTTAATATTCCCTTTTATGTGTATTTCAAACCGTCTTCACAGCAGGGAACTGTAAACACGTCAGAAAAAGGGAGCAGATATGCCTGCAGCGTGCCATTCATCTTAGATTTTAAGATCTACTTATAACCCTGAAAAGAGCCTGTGCAGCACGACGATATGGTGTTACCATCTTTATTTTCCTCCCCTTTATCCTCATGAATTTGGAGTCTGCCAACTCGAGGTGAACAAACATGCCAGAGGAAATAATAAGTGAGGGATGTCGAATGGAAACCTGAGATAGGCTCTAAATTAGATTTTCTCCTGATCTCTCGGCACAAATGATCAGAAAGTCACGTTAAAAGCGACACCTGTTCATTTTGCTCAGTCTTCATTTGGGGAGGTTTTAAAGTGTTCTCATCAAAGATCCAGTGTTCAGTGTGTGAGTATTCAAACATGCCTGTTCCCTTTCACCCAGCACAGGTGGGTGAGTTCCACCAGCGCCTCAACGATTGCTCCACAGTGCAGCCGTGTCCTCAGAGCTGAGGAGTGAAGATTACTGATGAACCGTCACCAGCAGTGACAAAAAGTTAATGAGTCAATGATTTTAACTTTTGAAAAAAAACAAAAAACAATTAACATAATGTCTCCTGCAGATGTGCCTGTTGCCAGAGAGATTAAGGCTATTCCAGCTGCTGGGATCATTATGGCTTGGATTATTTATTAAACTGGGCCACAGCGTACATGTCAGATTGTATTTAATAGGAGCACAATACTGGATAAATTGGTGTTGTACAAGACATGTGGGGAATATAGTTTTTTCCCCTCGCATTTATAGTGCAGGTTCAGTTTGAACTGAGTCTAAGATCATGTGAGTCAGAAAACTTCCAGCATGCACACAACAAGCACCATGCAGTTCCGAGAGTCAATAACTAAGTTCCCTGCGCATCTCTTACCTTCCTCAGCAGCCTGAGCACCTCGGCCGCCTGCTCCACCCTCTGCTCCCGCAGGAGCCTCTGGATCTCCCGGATCCACGCCACGCGTCGGACGTACGGGCTGCGGTTGTTCCTGCGCATCATCCCCGGCAGTTTATCGGACCTGAGCATCAGCGAGGCGAACAAGAAGTCCCCCCCGCCGCTCCTGTCGCCCTCTCCCAGCGCGTCGTTCCTCTGCCGTCTCCTCTTGGACCACCTGCCCTCCAGATCCAGGCTCCTCTGCCTGGTCAGCCTGGAGCCCATGTCACCCCCGGCTGTGAGCGGACGCGCGGCTGGAAGTGGCGGAGAGAGGGCTGTCCACGCCGTGCGGCCAGAGCATCACACTGGAACTTAGTGCGAGGTGCGCGCACACGCATCAGCCCGCAGGAGAGGAGTCCTGCAAGAAAAGTTCCCGATTCCGACCTGTTAACGCATCGCCGCGATGAAGAAGAAGAGGGGCTGGTGCGCGGAGGTGTCTCGCCCTGGCGTCCCCCCCTCTTTGCATCCGTCCATGCACTGGCTGAGCACTCCGGCATCCTCCGCTTCACTCAGCACTGGTGCGCCCCTCAGCCAATCACATCACGACTCTCTGCACAGCCCGAGACTGGGGAATCTAACATCATGACACAGTGATGGATGGATGGATTCAACTGAACTGCGATAATTAACAAATATGTAGTCACGTATGTAGAATAATGGAGGTGGTGGGGAATAAGGCTGATGAGCTGCATCTGTCTTCTGTGTTCCAGGAAGTGGGACCACTCCCAACATGAGGCTTGAAGCCCAGCTCCAGTGTTTCCTCTCACCTGAGCTGGAGGAGGTAAGAGTGAAGACCATACCTCTGCCACCTCTGGACTCGGTTCACCACCTTTATTTGCTAACTTGCCGTGCAGCCATCGCTCCACCTTAATTTATTCCTCCCATGATGCATTGTTTGAAAAGAATTCGAAAGGGGATTAAAGTCATATTTGGTCTCTCTAAAGCCAGCCACATTTGTCAAATGTGCGGTCACATGTGTGAATGTAAATATTGAATTGTGTGACTCTGTTCTCTCAGAACTGGGAGTCATATTCTGCTATGTTTGTCTCATTGGTAGTCTGGTCGACTGGTGCCAGGAAGCCATCAGGAGTTCCTGTGGCGTAAGAGTCAAAAGTGCCTGCTCAGATCATTCTCCTTGTAGTCTGGCAGAATCTGAGGTGACAGTCCACATCTCCCTGGCTCATCCCTCCGTCCACACCACAGGTCGGTCAGCGGTTGGTTTCCAGTGCAGAGGAATCATTTGGTGTTAAATATCAGAAGGTGAGTGGACTTTTTGTTTTGTTGTACAGTTACTGATAAGCGAGTTTACAGCGAAACCCTGCTGGTGAGATGTTAGCTTGGGCTTCGCAGCTTCCTTTGTACTGGCTGAGGCAGTTTCATCTGCCATGAATAAGGTAAATACTGTTCTTGACTGTTGATTTTCTCTCGCCACAGCAAACTCTGAATAAACAGGTGCACAGCTGTTTGTGAGGCAGTGCGGACGAGCTGTGTCTCATACCGGTCATTGTTTGTCTATCACTGAAGACAGTGGCTGTGCATTTCTGATGGAAAAAAAGTTAAATATGCTCAGACACAGGGGACCAGAAACAAAGGCTGGCATGTGTGGTGGAATTCTATTGAACAGTAACAGTTCGCAGCAGCTGCCCTCGTGATTTAATGTCTCACCCTGCGACAGTGACGTAAAAAGATGCGTTCTTCCTTAAAACTTCAAATCCTGTAAATGTTGTCATTCTATTCCCGTTATGATCTGATTGATGTTGAGGTTGATGACTAAACCTGACGGTATATGCTCATGGTTTTTCTAGTTAAGTGCCAATACGCACATGAAAACAGGTTTCATAATGTCAGCGTTTTTAACATGAGATGCACAACTGAAAAGGATCGCAGGAGAAGGCGACCACTTGGAGACATGATATCTTTTGGTGATAACAACCAGTGCCGTGGACAGAAACATGATCTAATCTGTACTTCATGTCCTGCTCTATCCAGAAATCTGCTTTGCACTGAGGAAGCTGCAGATCCTGGTATTATATAAGTTCAAGTCTTTAATGTTATATTCTATAATATATTCTTGCCTCTCAGAAATAGTTTGCGAATTAATTTGAGGAATTGAAGCACGGGAATGAAATATTGTTTCCTTTGGTAATTCCTTCTTGAATAACAAAAGACAACATGTTTAATACATCACCAAACAGATGCGGTCCCCATGAGCTCCCAGGCTAAAGATAAAGGAAACAACAATGGCTTAATGCTGGAGAATAGAGTGATGGAATCGTCCCTCAGCACCTGGCGTATCCCTGTCATGCTTGTGGTGGAGTCTAATGGCTCTCACTGGCACGGTCTGTCTGGATTGGGGGGATTTAATTGGCTCTCTCGCGCTCAGGCCGGATGCTTTTTACTGAATCTGGATGAGCGCAGTTCCTTGGTCTGAGGAGAAAAACTGCATTCTCATCACAACAGTGTTTCTACCAATTTAGCTGTCTCCTTCTGGGTTGCGTGAAGAAAGCCGGCGCGTCACAGGAAGGACGGTTGCTGCCCCGCTCTGCATAAAGTTGACAGCATCATTATCGCTGATGGCAGAGAGCAGGTGCTGCAGCTGCAGAGCCGCTGAAGAGAAACGCATCCAGCAGGGCCTGAAAGTGATGGGAGTTCACTGGCACGCTGCCTGTGATTGCTGACTGACAGGCATTAGACCACATGTGAAGGAAACTGTGAGCAGACACTGTTAATGTTGTCCACAATAGATTTGACCTTTCCCATTGTCTCGGGACAGAGGTTCCGATGAGGGTTTTTCTTTAGTTTTGAGTCCTTGGCTGCTCTTTCTATGACCAGTTTAACTTCTTAAAAGTGATTTAAGAGTTTACGATCATTCAAGGTGAATCAGAGCCCTAGTGGTTTTGGGGGAAGTTGTCCTCCTCAGTACAGAGTCAGGCCTGACTCATGCTTCTCTTTCTTGGTGTCTCAATGGTCTCATATGCCTCCCTCCAGCACAGGAAGTGACTTACAGAGCAGTGTTTCCGAAGGTTTGTAGCAACTGTACAGCACAGATGAGTGTTTCATGTATTATCATTATCAGGCAGGACCTCGTGTTTTAAATACACTGCAGACATCACGTTTCTTGTTTACGAGACATCAACACTGGTGTCGGCGCTTATCACCAAAAGCCCTCTTGCTCTCTACGTGCATGACTCTGCTCCTCGTCCCAAGGTGCTTGTGTTCTTTTATTTTTTTCAATTCTTGCGGCCACTTACAATAAATCCTGTTGCCGATCTCTTGCCGAGGCCTTCCGAGGGTCTTGCTCGAGGAAGTCCTGCAGGCTCTCAGCCATTTGCATCCTCACGTTCCGCCCCTCTGGAGAAAGTCTGGTGCTTAGCTGGTGCTGGCCTGAAAAACAGCCTCTGACCGCGGGGAGCACATAAAGGTCCTGCAGAGTTGTTACTGTGGCAACGTAGGGCGGTTGTGATTGGAGAGTTAACCAGTGTAATCAAGGTAAATCCTACAACGACACCCTGGAAAATTAACACGGGGAATATTTATTCTCTCAGCTCCGCCAGTTGGATGCAGTGGAGGGCTCAGTTAGATTTGTCTTATTGATTTGTTTTATTGGGTTTTATTTATGTGACATTGGTGTTTAATCCTGGAGTCCTCGAAGAAACTAAAATAAATTCAACTTACACGGAATAAGGTCAGTAAAACTTGTGCCAATAGCTAATTGAGGCAAATAAACAATCAGTCTGAACTTAGCCATCGACTTGTCACTAGAAACCTCCTGCCTGTGAAGGTTGAGCGGTACGGATGTGAGCGCTGTTATCCAACACGGGCCGCGGCACACTGCTCCATGTGTTTCTGTTTGCAACAGAGCTTTGTGATTGTGCAGATATTTAGCGCAGCTGAAGGGCTGCAGCTGTGAAAACACAACTGTTAGTGTGATCGCAGCTGGAGCTCACTGTCTGACGCGAGGCCGGCGTGAATGAATAAGAGAGACGGCGTTTATTGCGACGGCGCTCTCAGTGTCAATTATAACATTAGCCGCATTTTCGAGCACTCACAAATGGAGGATAGAATTTCCTCCTGGAAATGATTCTGTTTTTTTCTTCGAAGAGAGACGTGCTCCTTATCAGTGACCCTAAATTTAACAATTTAATCTGGAGACGCATTCAAGGCCACGTGGGAGAGTTCACACATCACTGTACAAGTAAACAGGACTTCCTTCACCTGTGACACTTCACTTGAGGTCCCTGTGTCAGAGCTGAGACACTGTCCACCTATTGGCCTGCCTGCTTATCTAACTGACCCCTCTTGTCTTGTCAAGGCCCCTTCACACTGTCCCCCTGCAGTCTGCTCGTCTCTCCTCCCCTCGCGGCAGATGTGATCCTCTCCCTGCAGCCCTGAGAGCCTTCATTTTCCCGGTGAGGAGGCTCTTTATTTCAAACTTTAAAATGTCAGAGGTCTTGCAATAAAACCCCCAGAGTAGTGATTCTGCCGAGCTGTGTGTTGTGTTGCTGCGTAACAGGCGCCCCGCTTTTGGACGTTTTCCGTCGGTTACCTGCAGACATATGTCATCTATTTGAAATGAGCCACCAGCAAATTGAAGCAACGGCTAGTTAATGTTGACAAGGATATGTTTTCAGTAGTAAGGCAGATAATGAACCATTCATCCAGTGGATTGTTGTTTGCGCTCAGTTTCAAGGTCGTGCAATTGCTCTGCCATGTGCAGATTGAGCACAGATGACTAATTATTGGAAGGAAAGCTGAAAATGTACTCTCAAGTCGTCTCCTCTGTCGGTGCGCGCGTTTGTTATCCCTCCAGGGTTAGGGCTTTATGATGGGGTGGGTTAATGTTTAATGACTTGGCCGGTAGTTACATATTGAGCAGCAGCGTAAACCTATCACCTATACACTGCTGCAGATCGCTCACCGGGAGCAGCCAGTTGCCGAGGCCCACTGAGAGGAGTCGAGGTAAGACAGATGATCGTCATGAATCAGGAGCTGTGATTTCTGAGAGTCTGAATCTCAAAATTATAGATCAAATCATTTAGATCAGAATTCAGATTCCGAGATTGGAACAGGTTTTAATTGGAGTCCCTTTTGTTGTTGGTGGTGAAAGGGGCGACGGCAGCCGGCGGGTTTTATATGAATTGCTTGTGCGCTTTCAAATGCAACAGAATCTCTTGCGCTGTGCAACTGAATGACTTCGCTTGCCTGGTTACATAATCTGGTTCCATTCCTTTGACAGACACGGAATCTGCATGACAGTAGGCTTTAGGGTTTGGAGGTATTATTAGGCTAAAATACTCCAGGCGGCTTTATCTCTCTCTGTCTTGTTGGCTGCAGAAAGTAGAGCCAGGACAACCCACAGCCTCAGAGCCGCAACACCATCATTTAGAGGCTTATTGGCCACTGAGACCTGAGTAAACATGATTCCTTTTTTTCCTGTTTGCTGTATTATTTTAAATGTCCGTATCCAAACGAGGCAGCATTGTTCGCAGGAGGTTGTTTCTGTGCAAAATGTCTTTTCAGTCGTCTCGTCATAAGCGTCTGTGATTCATTGAACGGCTGGATGATGAATGTATGTTTTTGGAGACACTCAGTGAGTTATTCACTCCCTCCTCAGCTGTTAAAATGTCCAAGAAGACTATAGGAGTGGCCGTGGTCGTCCTGCTCCTGGCGTCTGTTGCCACTTTTCTGGGTGTCTTCTTCAGCGTGAGGAGACAGAAGCATGTGTACAGGAGGGCAGCGGTGGCGGCCGATGCCGGGCCGTGCTCCGAGGTCGGCAGGTGAGGCCTATGCTCTACGCACTTGTTTGTGCATTCAGACATACAAAAATAAACACAGGGGATTTATCTTTGCTCATGCATATAATCCAAATGAACCTGCTTTATTTTAATGTGTTCATTTCATGCTTCACCTGCACAGCGTCTTAAGATGTTGACTCTAATCCTCCATCTTATCTCTCCTCCGCTTTGTGGAAATAATTCCCGCCTCAGAGATATACTGCAGCAAGGGGGATCGGCAGTCGATGCCTCCATCGCTGCTCTGCTCTGTGTCGGACTCATGAACGCTCACAGCATGGGCATCGGAGGAGGACTCTTCTTAACAATCTACAATGCAACAAGTGGTACGCGACAAAATCCTCCTGTTGTTTCTCGTTCTCGCCAGCACAGCAAAGACGTTTTCCTCCAAAATGACCTGGTGTCGTTTGCTCCTTTGTCACTTCCACACAGGTAAAGTGGAGACCATCGATGCCAGGGAGACAGCGCCACGCAACGCGACAGAGAACATGTTTGGGAACAGTACGGATTTATCTCAGAGAGGTAATGTTAACCCGTCGCTATCAGACATGGAAATGAGCCAAGGAAAGCTGTTGTGACATAAGACCACCTTGTGCTAGGGATAAACTGTAAACAGATGAGTTTATTAGTTTGTCTCATCTGACCTCACCGGGGGAAGTAACAATAAAAACTGTTTGTACAAGTTAGATAAACTGATGTTTGAGTCAATAATATTGTTCCCCTCGTTTGGCAGGAGGCCTGTCTATCGCCGTACCGGGGGAGATTCGAGGTTACGAGCTTGCACACAGGCGACATGGTAAACTGCCGTGGAAAGACTTGTTCCAGCCGAGCATTCGTCTTGCGGAAAAGGGTTTTCCTGTGGGCAGGGCACTTGCCATTGCTCTGTCCAAAAACAAAGAAGGAATCCTCAAGGACGCGGCTCTGTGGTGAGACGCACCAGCCTGAGGCATCCATCAATAAACGCGTCAATTGTCCTCACGGAAGTCGTCCTCTCCTCTCTTTCAGTGAAGTGTTTTGCAGTAAAGAGGATGGTGAAGTCCTGAAAGAAAGCGAAACCGTTGTGTTTACCAAGCTTGCACAGACCTATAAGCAGTTAGCTGAGGCGGGCCCTGACGAATTCTACACGGGAAAGCTGGCTCAGAAACTTGTCAGTGACATTCAGGCCGCAGGTAATGTATTTTTGATTATTAAGTTACTTTTATTTAAATGAGAGAAATAGGATTAGCACATATTACTCATAGAAATAGCAGTCACGGTGTGGAATGCATGAACTGAACTGAATGCACACTCTAACCGTGCTTTGTGGCTCACAGGGAAGAAGTTTTACTTCATCATCTCTGTAAATTTGAACAGATGTCCCCACGGAGCAAAAATAAATGACTGCTGTCATCGTTATTGCGACTGCTGCTATCATGAATACTCACAAGTTGAAATGTAATATTTAACTTGCTCCTCCAATTGCCATGGTGGAGGAGGATTTGTGCATTCTCACTGTGTGTGCCTATCTGTGTTTAGGTGGTATCATCACAATGGAGGATCTGAGGGATTACCAGGCGGTCTTGGATGAGGCCCCGTTGAGGGTGGATTTGGGGGAGCTCAACATCGCTGTTCCAAATGCCCCTGCGAGCGGCCCTGTGCTCTCACTGATATTAAACATGTTGAATGGTAAGCCTTGATGTGTTGTCCAAAAAAAATAAAAAACCCTGAGTGGGAAGAGAGCAAGCTTTAATGTGAGCTGCCGTCACGTCACCGCTCACTGTCGCAGAAAAGGAGTCCTCTGTGATCTGCACTTAAAATACATTTTTAATCAATGAAAAATGCATGCTTGTTGATTATGATTGTAAATCTTCCGAATGCTTCAACCCAAAGTGTAGAAACGGAAAAACAAATACCAACACCTGTCATGTTTCACTCTGTAAAGCAACCTATTTTATGAATAATATATTTCAGCATTTTTTATCATACATTGAACAAAGGGCAAAATTATCATCCAAATACAATCATCCATCTGGTCACGCAGATGGGGCCTCTTGAACCTTTTCTCCTTTCCTCACATTCCATCATCATGCAATCATTTCCACCTCCTCTGGCTGCTTTTCAAGTTTGAAAGAGAAAACTCCTCGTGTTGAAGACTTGTCTCCTTCCAGTGACAGCGTCTGCCTCTTGGGATTAAATGAGAAAACTTCCTTTTAAAGTGTTAAATCCCCTGAACCGTCCCTGGATCTCCTCTGGCTGACCACCTTCTTACTGTGCCCCCCCTGCCTCATGGTAACACTAATCTCAACAATTTGCCTCTAATTGGACACAGTTGGGTGGTGGCGGCTTCCCGCACACATTTCGGAGACCGCCGGGAAACTTTCTTTTCAGCTGTCTCCCTCCGACAGCTGAGAACCCGTCAGATCCAACCTCAGCCGGTTTCCCAGAGGCTTTCCTCCTCTGTGCCTGTCAGCTCAGGATAATGCTCATGGTCACGTCAGCGACAGCGTTTAGACTAAATAAAAACACAGGGGCATTCTGGGTCGAGTCTGTGTCTGCTGTCTCCATCCACCTGAGCAGCCGTTGGGATGAAGGGGGGTGAATGAGGCGGCGGTTTAACTCGAGTTACTGATGTGGGTTGTTATTTTTCTCCAGGGTACAACTTCACCTCAGACAGTTTGAAAGGCACCGGGAACCAGATCCTCACGTACCATCGCATCGTGGAGGTGTTCCGCTTTGCTTATGCGAAGAGGACGCTGCTCGGAGATCGGAAGTTTCTCAACATCACTGATGTAAGGTCGCGACTTCCATCTCCTCTGAGGGGCTGGAAGTGAACCTCACAAAGGGAGGCAGCGTTATTAAAATGTTTATGTTGTTAGTGCATTTAATGCATCCATACGAACAGTATGTGCATTTAAATACCGACAAACACGACTTATATAATATCATTTAACAGCTGCTAACCCTGTGAGGAAGTGATTGTCATCGTCGTGTGGCCTGACTCAGTTTAAACGCTTTGAAAAGCAAATGCATGTGGAGATTGCAGTAGTTAGTGGTGTAATTGGCATCACTGGTGCCACTGGGCACTTCCAGTATGAAATATTACCACGTTTACTGATATAATAGCTTCCCCCTGACAGTGCAGCCCCCACTGCTGTTTCTTTCCATAAAAGAAAACTGCAGTTTGTCGATAGGAAGCTAAAATACTAGATGTGTCGAACTGTACATATATTATGACAAAGTCAATCACTGCTAATCAAATATATTTGCTGCATTTCTTGTTTTGCCGTCTTTCCCACAGCTCATCCAGAATATGACCTCACCGTTCTATGCCAGTGGCCTACGTCAAAAGATCACAGATGACACCACACATCCCATGAAGTACTACGAGCCGGAGTTCTTTCTGCCTGACGACCACGGGACCTCGCACCTGTCCGTGGTGGCAGAAGACGGAAGTGCTGTGGCCGCCACCAGCACCATCAACCATTAGTACGACGGCCCAAC
Organism: Pseudorhombus dupliciocellatus; assembly: GCA_016785235.1. Lineage (NCBI taxonomy): Eukaryota > Metazoa > Chordata > Actinopteri > Pleuronectiformes > Paralichthyidae > Pseudorhombus > Pseudorhombus dupliciocellatus. Next base: position 229,177 of record JAFBJW010000607.1, on the reverse strand, counting down.
TGGACACCATAAACATTGTCATCAAAAAAGTACTTCCTGTGTTTCTCTAAACTTCCCTGATGGACGAATGGTTTCTGCTCTCCTGCAGCCTGGGCTCCAAAATCATGTCAGGTTCAACGGGGATACTTCTCAACAACGAGATGGACGACTTCAGCTCTCCGCACATTACAAACGGCTTTGGTCTGCCTCCTTCACCCAACAACTTCATCAGGCCTGGTCAGATAAAACACACACACACACACACACACACACTTTAAATAAGTTGATTAAGTGTGGATGTTTTGATAGTCAACATAATTGACACTTTACTTACAACTCTGTTCAAAGGGAAAAGGCCGATGTCGTCTATGTGTCCAACCATCATCTTTGACAAAGACAACAAGGTTAAGATGGTGGTCGGAGGCTCTGGAGGAACCAAAATCACGACGTCTGTTGCTCAGGTGAGGCTGAAACATGGCAGGAAGCTGTAGGCAGCTTTGTATAAAATCAGTGGTGGTGGTGTTCTTGTTGTTAAACTGTGCGTGGCCGCTGTGTTGCAGGTGATTCTGAATGCACTGTTCTTCAAATACGATCTGGAAACAGCCGTGTCACGGCCAAGGCTCCACAACCAGCTGAGTCCCAACAGCACCTTCGCCGAGCCTGACTTTGACAAAGTGAGTGTCACGGCCAAACGGCAAACAGCTCTGATCTCTATGATGAACAGCAGGGCGGCGCGGCGTGGAAACAATCCGTCAGCCAAAAACTGGCACCGGGGACACTGTTCATTATATTTACCTTCAGGGACCTGTGATGGAGCGAAGAGAAAAATATCCCAGCCCTGGTCTGGAAATGGTCCGCACGAAAATAACGGCTGATTAATCGTACGATACATCAGAAGTGCTCGTAAAGTTTACAACTTAACTCCACATATTGCCCCAGAGTTTCTGATTAGCTGCCATTGTTGCTCAGGTACAGATAAAAACTCAGGCTGACTGATGGCTTGAAACAAGCAGGTGTAAACGCGTTTAATTATTCAGAGCAGTGCAAAAGAACGCATCCAGTGTGAAGCAGCTCAAATTATCTTGTAATCTAGGTGCAAATATTTGACTCAGTCACATGGATGTGAAATCATCAACTGCCTCATCAAACAATAGAAACCGGTCCTGTAATCTTATCTGTTAGTATTGCTCCAATCCAAACCTGCGTGTAAACATTTTGTGTTTTTATGACTTAATTATCTCTGAGGCAGTCTATGCCCTCAAATTCTGTTACGTGTCATTTTCCAGAGAATCATGGAGGGTCTGGCACTGAAGGGCCACGACACAGAGTACCTCACATCCACAGGAGCGGTGGTGCAGGCGGTGGTTCGTCAGGTGGACGGACTCCACGCTCAGTCGGATCCTCGCAAGTGGGCCTACGCTGCCGGGTACTGAGCTCGTAAACGCACACGCCTGCGATATCACAGAGAGACTGTAGCTGTGCGCAGGTATGTCGAGAGCAGGAGCCCTCTCGTTAAATCAGAATAACGCTGATGTACTCAGATTACGGAGCAGATAACAGAAAAACAGTCTTCATGACCTCAACAACAAAGTGCCTCAGTCTGAAAGTGAGTCTGCAAATGGAATCTTATGTCAGTTTTGTGTCACCTCTTCTTTGTATGTAAATAAGGAATGAACTCAAAGAAAGACGTGGAATATTATTTAATGTAGTTATATTGGCATTCAGTGGATAAAAGGAGAAACTGAGTTTTTAGTATGAAAATCATTTGTTCTGATCTGAAATAAATCTGATTCCCACTTATTTATGAAGCACACAACAAGCTGCGTGTTGCAATGATCAACTTTCAACAAAATGTACAACCAACAATAATTACTAACAACTAAATTATTAAATTCAATATTTAAATAAAACTTCCAGAGCGCAGTCATTCGAGGTAACATGTTTCAGTGGGCTCGTTCACGTGAGGTGACGGCGAGCAGAGCGAGCGGGCGGGAGCCACTGTACAACACCTCGGGGACACACGGTCCTGCGGCACATATTTAATGACTTACAGTAATTTCCCACAACCCAGAGTGCAATGGCCTGTAATGATCCCATAACAACATTACAGCTGTTGCTGCTCACTGTCCCCACGGGACCTCGGGCCTCGTTGTGTAATTACTGAAATGTATAAAAGTGTACATTTATAATGGCTTTGTCAGCTTTTAGCTGCAAACACAAATTAGATTCAACAAAGGGTTTATCCCGTGTTGAATCACTTATTCGGTCATTTCCATGATTAAATGGAAACGGTTTATTTTCATTGGGTCTGCATTGATAGGACACAAGTGGAGCCATCTGAAGCATGTGCTGCACCAAATCTGATGTTTTAATGCCTTCGTCACAGGCTGGTGGTCTGTGTGACAGATGTTGGCCTAGAGTCGTTAATATTCCGTCACGATGACCAAGAACGTTTTATTTCATGAGTTTGCGTGTGTGGGAGCGTTCTGCGCTTCGTGGAACTCTGTTGTAAAACAGTAAGGAACCCATTGAAAATCGGGAGATTTTAGTTCGTCCCCGTGTATGGAGGTAGTTTTCATCACGTTTCATACTGACTTTGCTTCATCAGGAGATATTATGGGTAAAAACATGCTGGAGGGTTGAAGAGGGTCATCACAAGTCTCAGCAGCGTCTGCTCAGACCAAACATCAGGAGGCCTCTCCTCCTCCTCCTCACAGTCGCTCCCTTTAAGTGGCTGTTTGTACAAAGCGGGTGATATCACGACACCAGGCCTTATCACAGTCACAGCTTATCCACATTAAGTCATTTGTCATACAACAAAGATGCTGGGGCTTCAGACGGACAAAAGATTTGCATGTTCTCATAATTCCCGTCTCTTGCCTCAAAGGAAAATGGAGCAGAATCCACTTCAGAAATCATCATTAATTCATGACTCTCTGCACTGAAATGCATCTCATTACTGCAGCTATTGTTTCAGTGCTGCTGCGGAATGAGGCAAACAGGAAAACATGGAGCAGATTGCTGCTGATCAGATAGATGTCGAAGGAGAGGAGGAGGGTGGTTAACAAAGTGGAGCCAGAAGATAAAAGGCAGGTTTATTTTGGGGATTTATTTCTTGTGACAAAACATATTTTACAGTTGAGGAGTTGTAGCAAAAGTGTGAAATTATTTTACAAAACAGGTTTAAAAAAAAAATAGAAAAATAGTGTGAAAAAAAAGAACAAAAAGGATTTTTTTATTGAGGATCTGCTCAGTTTGTCAGAAAAACAGTTTCCTTTGTGTTTAAAGGAAGATCAGGAGGTGCTGAGGACCCGAATAAAGCTGTTTCACATTCACAGAAAAAGGTCACGGCCAAATTCGGAACTTGTGTCCTTCAGCAGCCTTCACCTCACATGTCGTCCTGGTGTCCCTGTGGAGGGTTACGCGGCTCATCCATGGCTCTTTTAGACAGAGAATCAAACGCTCGCTGGTCGTTACACACTCTCACAGCCTTGGGTTTGGTTCTCCTGTAGATCTGCTTTGATGGCTGACTGGTGTCACCCTTCACTCTATAAAAGCAGATCTCAACAGGAGTTGTTGTGTTTGCTTTGACCTGGTTCAGATAAACTGACGATTCTTCCTTCTCTAACTTTATTTAAGGCGTGTTGCTGATTGATTTATGGCATTTTGACAGAAAAGATGGAGTTACAGTAAGCGGGGAATATCCTTTGAGGGGAGGCGCTTCACATTTTGTTGTCAGGGATGCAGTATTCTTTGAAGGCTAAAGGTTCAGGACGGATTTTAGTGGGATGACGTTGCCGCGTCAGTATCCAGACGACTCTCCAAACTTCCTCTTGTCTGATACAGCCACAATGCAGCCTTTGTCTTTTTTCAATGCATTGACTACATTGAGAAAATATTTCCATGTTCCCTTTTTGTGTCCAAGAGCGCTGAGACCATTTATCACAGACTGGGGGGAAGCACACAGAAATACATGAATGCAAAACTGCAGGTCAGTTAAATCTGTCCTTGTTGGGATTATGCCCCAATAATCTCAGTCAGAATGAATAAAATAGAAATGATATTTTACAGTCTGGTGAGGATGGAGATATAAATACTTCACCTTGTCAAAACCAGGCTCATAGTTCACGTTGTTATTTATATCGACGTAGACGATGGGGGCAGCGATGGCATCTTCCAGACTCATCCCCAGCCACAGGTGATTTATTAAAGACTGCGATGACAAGGTGGCGTCAAGCCAGCAACAAATAGGAAAAACCACACGAACAAGTATGCAAAGTTCAGCCGAGTTACCGAGGCAACCGCTGTGGGGATCATGCTTCCTCCCGATCCACCAATCACGAGGAGTCCTCCAGACTCCAGCTCCAGTATCACCGGAGTCATCGAGGAGGGAGGCTGCTGACCTGCCACGACAGTTAGACTTCAGTTAGACACTTAAAGTCTGAAGTGGAGTGAACGTTTTAGATTAAAACAAAGGGCTCGGGTCCCGTCTGTGGCTTTACCCGCCCTCACTGTGTCTGCCCGCCCACAGAAGTCAGACAGCTCGTTGTTGAGGATGATGCCCGTTCGTGGGGAGTAAACGCCTCCTCCGAATCTGTACACCAAAACACAGACAGCACACTGAGGGGATGGACACAGCATCATTCCTCAGAATCAGACAGCGACGTGCGAGGCTGCCGTCTGCGGCCTCCTCTTGCTCACAGTTGGTTGATGGTGCTGGTGGCAGAGACGGCCAGCCCGTCCTCATCCAGGGCCGCCACGTGCGTTGTCCCGACGTCATCGGGTGGCGGCTTGACGCTGTAGTAGTAGGAGTTTTCATGAGCCTGCTCTGAGATCATGCCCCTGATGCGGTTTATGAAGGAGGGATCGATCAGATGTTTCGCACCCTGGAGGACGGACATCACAACGAGACAGTGACTGTGTCTACAGTTTCATTCAGCGTGTTGAACTCTGCTGGTTTCTGTCTTAACAATCCCCCAGTAAAGGTAATGGGTTCTCTAAATTGTCTTAAACATGTTTGTGGTGGTGTGGCGATGTCCCTACAGATTTAGATGCCCATGAAATGAAAAGGAGTTAAATAAGATCCTGACCTTTCTGTTATTAATGTCGGGATCACTGATGCTCCGCTTTTGTCCGTTAGCAAATTTAAGTGCCTCGATGTAATGATGGTAAATCCGGATCCTTTGTTGGACATTCAAGGGGTTTGCAGGGAAGGGAAACTCTGCAGAGCAAGAGAACAATGTGTGTTTAAAAACTGTTTTAATAAGTGCATGATGGATGCTTTCATTTGCTTCAAATCAATGCTTTAAACCTTTCATCAGTCCCAAGATAAAGCCGAGCAGGGCGCCCCCAGCAGGCGGCGGTGGGATGTGCATCCAAGTCTTCCCTAAAGGAACTGTCCATGCATCCTGCACCCGCACCCTGAACGACTTCAGATCCTCCATTGATAACGTCCCACCTAAAAGAGACGTGCAAAACCACCTTTAACATTTTTTTCCCCACATATTTCCCCTCAGTTTCCCAGCCCACATTATTTCAACACCGCCCGACCTGCAGCTTGCACGTCTTGAATTAAGTCGTGTCCGATCTTTCCAGAGTAGAAGGCATCTGCCCCCTGCCTGGCGATGGTTTCCATGGTTTCAGCTAGTTTAGAAAAATTCATGGTGTCTCCTTCGCTCAGTGTATTTTTGTTCTTGTTGCACAAAACTTGCAGAGAACTGGAAAAGAAAAAAATGTTATAAATACAACAAAACAAAATTCACTGACTAGAGATACTTGTACAATGCATTTTGTCCCTTTGGGTGACCTCTGTGTTTGTTTCAAGCAATTCACAGATCATTTACCGGATTACGTGCATCACTGAATAATCTAAAATATTCAGTTTCTGCATCGGAGCACTCACATTGATTCAGAGTTTTTCACACCACAGTTAACCCCCAGACGACCCTTTCTCAAGCACAGAATTTGGGAATAGCAAGCAGGCCAGTGCTGCTTTTATTTGTGGCTCATGTTGCTGGGCTTAGAAAAACAGAACCTTTTTCGCTGTTGGCAAAGAGGTCATTTCCCCTGATCTAAAAAAATGTTGGAGTGAGCGCGTCGACCCGGCTGAACTATGACACAGTGTGAAATCCTGGCGGTTAAGTGCTCGGGATTAAATGTTAATAGGAGGTTACGTAAAACAAATTGGGCCGGTTAGGGTTCATCAGTGTGTTCAGACGTTTCCCGTCAGGGATTCTTCACAATAGACATTCTCAAGCTTTGCTGACAATGATCCCTTTTGGAGTTAAGTCGCTCAGTGAGTGAGAAGCTGTACCAGAGGGGTGAGTGTTGCATGGCGGCTTTCACCATGGTGATATTGAGGATCTTTGCTAGATACTTCGATAAAGGGACGCCTTTTCTGGCCAGTTGGATTGACGGCTCGAACAGCTTGGCCCAGGGCAGCTTCCCGTACAGTCTGTGAAGCAGTTCGTAGCCCCGCAGCTCCCCGGGGACGCCGATCCACTGGCTGCCTGCAGAGTCGAGGAGGGAAACAGCGCAGCTGCATTCAACACTTAAAGGAGACACGACTGATTGAAGCTTCAGAAGGACTGAGGGGTGTGAAACTGGATGCGCATACCTCCACCAAACCAAACAAGCCCCTTTAAATACTGATACTGAATCCCCAGCAAATTGAAATAGACTCTTGCATAACCTGTTAGAAGTCGTTTCTAACAGGTTTATAAGAAGACACCTGAAACGCCTTGTTGAAGCTGTACAATAGTAGATTAGTAAAACATTTCTCTGTTTGTTCATGAAGAACAACTGCGGGGTGAGAATATTAGTAATGTGGTATCGATGCACCACTGTTCACCTAAGGAGAGCCCAAACGTGGTGGGACAGTCATTCAACAGGTCTGGCTTGAACGCCTTTGGCATCGTCTCCCTGAAGTTGAAGACTCTAACGCCGCCTGGAGGAGATCACAGATTCAAGGAATAACTACATGCCACTTTAAGAAAGAGCAAAGCCACAGTGTGCGTGTGTCGAGGGAACAAGAGGCCCCTACCTGTTTTATTCCTTATGGTGACTATGGACCCGCCTCCGATCCCCATGCTCTGAGGATTGACCAGGGACGTGCACAGAAGAGCTGCAATGGTGCCATCTACTGCCGAACCTCCCTGCTGGAGCATGTGCCTGGAAAACAGCCAGGGTTTATGAGACATGTGCAAACTCACATCTATCGCTGACTGCTCAGAGTTTGCTCACCCACGTAACACGTGAGCGATATCAAATGCGGTGATGAAATATTTCAGTGCTTACAAAAGGCACGTTTAACCATGTCCTGATGCTGGACACTTTCTCTTTCTCAGCCTCAGCGACTAAATTATACAACCCAACAGAACAAGCAGCCTGAATCTGGATCCTTCTCAGGAAGACTGAATGGGATCTTTTCACCCAGGCTTGGCTCGGGGGGGGCTGACTTGTTCACTGAGAGACGTGAGAAGGCAACGTCGGGAATGTTCTGGCTTGGTCGATCAGGTGGACGCAGAGAAGCAGCAGGAGGAGGAGGAGCAACAGATTAGGATTTGTCTCGGAAAACAAATTAAAGGAAAAATGGCCACTGATGGTTTGTGTGCCCAAACCGGAGATGCAATAAGTTCATTAAGCAGGGGCCAAATTAAATTAAGATTGCATAGTTTGTACAGGAAACAGTGGACTGATTGTGAGCAGATGCTGTTTGAATCCTGACAGATTCTTTCAGGTGTGGTCCATAAAAAATATTTATCACAGTCCTTGAAAGTGTTTCCCGTCACGTGGACGTGTTGCCGGTTGCTTCAGTGCGTCTCCGTCCCTGTGAAACCTGATGGATGTCATTCATTGTCTCCTCTGTGAACTTGGAAGTGAACTCCTGACAGTTCTTGGCAGGGGACAAAAAGAAAAACTTTCATTAACTGTGAACAAAAGGCGGAAGTGTTACATGCCCTTTCCAGGGCAAAAAAACAATCTCACCTCTTTTTCTTCCTCACATTAGGACTCAGCACTGAGAGGAGTCCTCATTAGAATGACTGACGCCACAGGGAGTTTTAGGCCCTGAATTGTTTTCTCATAATCACATCCAACAGGACAGTGAACCAAGAGGAGTGAGGATTATGGGAGAACTCTTGTCATGTCACGTTCTGACACTGAGAAAAAGCTTGAAATCTGATAGTATGGCTTTTACGGGATACGTTTTAAAGTGTTTTGATAGGCGGAGAAAATGTTCTTCCCTCTGCTATTGCATTTGTCATTATTCTGCCGGTGCATCATTTGTTTGTTCCAGGGATGAAAGATGTAAATGACTATCTAATAACAGGTCCATTTGCATTGGGAACAGGAAGTTCTGGAAAGTGAATTTCCCTATTTCAAAATTTGGTGGACGTATACCTGTTCTCTGGAACTGATGAGCTGAAAAAGAATCTGGCTTCTGCTCTCTAACCAGGGTTGAACCTAGGGATGGGGCTTCAGGGGGCAAATCTGATTGACCTCTGAAAGGTTCAGTGTATAATATTGTAGTTGTTAGAATGAAAGTTTGTGAACAATTCGCAAAAGGCGATTTCAAACAACGAGTCAGAAGTTTTGCAGGGATGTTGGACGTAGACCTGGTGCCTAAATTGTTGCAGAGTTGTAGATCTGCCACAGCACACAGCCCGAAGGTTGTTTCTTGGTTGCAGTCCCATGTCCTCTCATGACACCTCTCTTAGGTGCAGCCACGCACAACAACATCTTAGATTTCAAGCTGCCAAAGTATTGTTCAGTTTGCGGATGTGACCTGACGCTTATCTCACATGAAGCCACTGTCTGGTCTGCACGCTGCACTTCTGCATAGGTATTATCTCTATTCTTCATACAGAGCAAATCAAATCTCTTAAACTGCTTATGTCATTACTGAGACTGGCTCGGCCGGAAACAGTGACAGAGGAGTTATCACAGTTATCACAACCTCTCCATTAATGCAATAACCCAACGTTTCAGCTTCCCAACCCTCCGCCGATCTCACCGTGTTAGGGTTCCAGGAAACCACGTACCTGCCAATGTCAGAGCAGACTTTCGAGTCTGCAGCCACGGCCGCGCGCCTGAAGCCTCCGCTGGGACATTGGCCCTCCGCCGGTGACGTGATCGAAACGCAGAGCAGAGCCACGGCGCAGACCACACACAGGATACAGCAGCTCAACGCACAGGGACCGAACTTGGCCATGGACCCCTCTGTCTCTCTGTGGAAAGACTGGGAGAAAGTGCTGCTGCTCTTCCGCTCAGTGCGCACGCGTTATCAGGTCTGCCTAATCTTCGGAGTTCACTCCTCCTTCTTTCATCCATGCACCCTGGAGTGAAGCTGAGGAGGAAGGGGACTGAATGGCCCACCCCCCCAAAAAAAAACAACTAAAGACTGGGAACTAAGAACCCTGACATCACCAGTACTGTGCGTAAAACCGCGTAAAGAACTGCGCAAACTGTCAGTGACAACAGCAGCTTGATGGATGAATGGATGAGAGATGTGTTCGCTGTAATGCAACACTGTGACGCCCACTGTAGCCCCAGCCTCCCCAAAAAATAAATAAATAATAATCCCCACCAACTCTAACATCCAGGAAACCTTGGCTTCATCAATACAGTGTCAAATTTGCAGGATTGTGCAATGTTTAAACAACAGCAGATGCTCCATAGATGGATGGAGGGATAGTTAGCAGTCCGACTATCGTGTTGATGAAGTGCATTTCCCAAATTATCTTTCGATCTCTCGATTCCCGCATGTTCACCACTGATGAAGCTCGTTTCCCCACATTGTGTGTTTCCTGCTGCCCCGACATTTCTCAATTAAAGCCCCTGAGCTGCAGGAAACACAGCCTGACCCTCGCTGTGCCGCCCTACGTTTGACACGAACTGCAGTGTCGCTGACCCAGAGGCAGCTCTGGGGGGCTTCAGGCTGAGGCCTCACAGATGCTAAAAAAATCCTCCAGACATAGACCACACGCAACCGGCTGCTCTAACTCCGTCTGAAATGGATATCTCTCCTTGTTCTGTGATCTTTTCCTTCGAGTGATTCTGGTTCTTTGTTTGTTTCAACCCGTAGTTCTTTAGCCCTTGGCAAATATAACAAAACTGAGGAGAAGTGTTTGTTGTGTCAACAAATGGAAAGGGGAACATGAAGCTGGTGATGGACGAGGGCCGTGACCTCTCTCACTTGAGGCCAATGACCAAACAAATTGAGATTCATTTGTTTTCCTCTGCGTTTTTCGATGTTCAAGCTCAAATCTTGAGATTCTGCTGCTGCTGACCCTTGAGCTGATGTAATGTGGCTGTCATGAGGACAGTGCTGCTGCTGACACCTCAGATGATGCATCCCATGTCCGAGGTGCTGACCCCTCCAGACCAGGGCCATTCTCTCTTAAACATTCTCTTCTATTAACTTCAGTTGTTTTATTTTATTTCCAGTGTATTTCCCTAATCTGAATCAAGGGTCTGAGAATAGAGGCCGTGTGTTTTACTTTGCCTTTATCATCAGTGATGATGACTGACTTTTCTTCCTTTGGGGGGATGATTCATGATTCCTGATAGTGGCAGACAGACAGACAGCTGACCAAAATATCTTTTTTATTTTCCTCAGGTGTAAGGTCTTGTACAGCAGGTCAAGCTGGCTGAGTCACAGGTTCCATGATGATGAGTCAACACAGTGCATTTAGACATCCTGATCTTTGTTGCAGACGCTTACATGAGCCAAGATTTCTATGCCATTAAGATGTATTGCATACATTAAAAGCGTAACCTTAAATTACTATAATTATAATGACCAAATGTTAAGGAAGAATATTTTATAAAGGTCAAGATCGGCCGTGCTGCATTTATCCATGACACCATTGTCATTACTGAGTTAATTACATAAAATATTTGAATAGTATCCATGTATATAAATATATTTTGTGATATACAACCTTAATACATCTGAAAATATCGTGTCCACTTGAACTCTGAACCGGTGTGGATGTGTGACGTGTCCAGCGTTGTTTTGGGCCAGCCTGCACATGAACAATGCCAATGAAAACAAACGGGACTGGGAGAACAGAGACACATCTGCAGGTCAGGGTGGAGGCCCTGTGGCTGAACACCAGCCGGGCTCCAGGAACAAACACTTCCCCACCCCAGAGGTGACACAGACAGGAACAGTCGCGCTCCTGCATTCTGCAAACATCTGTCCTCTGCTGGTGTTCACCATGCTGCTCTTCCATTCATCTCTGAGGTACGGCAGGGGATGAAATCACGCCATCTGCTGGAGATTTACTACATCTACACTCACTTCCATTGTTCAAGCTGAAGTTGGTTTTTTTATCTTTTAAAGAAGCTGTTTGCTGAGGGCGTTTTGGAAGGTTCTTGTGTCCCATCTGGTCTTGGAAACAAACAAGTATGTAGTGTCTTTTTTTGTCTGTGGGTTTCCGACACACTCAGAGTCACACTGACCTGCTGTGCCTGGCATCAGTCACACTGATTGCGCAGCACCAGCAGTCCATTTATTCTGATGAAACCATTATTGGAGTGGGTGGAAATTAAGCAGTTTGAGCTCAAAAGGAATTAACAACTCCCTCGTTTGCAGCAGAGGCTGACGGGAAGTCAGCACATGAACACATCACCAACCCGTCCACAGAGAATGGATAGTTTGTCTGTGAAAGCTTGTTCTGCAGATTGTCGACAAAGAGGGCGTGAGTTTGTGTTTGAGTTACAGCACCCACGCCGCCCCCTTCAGTCGTGCAGATCTCCCTCAGATTGTGTGGGTGAGTTGAGACTTGAGTTCTTTTTCAGTTCCTCTGTGCACTATGTTTAAAAATCTGTCCATGGAGAGTTATGAACTTTATCTTTATTTATGAGTTGTTGTGAAATGCATGCTGGGATGCTTGCCCAGTCAATGACTAAAGCCTGAGGACCCAAATCACTGATGAGGTTCAACACAAACAAGAACAGATTAGATTAGTTATTGATGAAGACCTCAGTTCCAGCCCACAGACTCCAGACTCCCGACTCCCGATATGATTCCCAGAATACACGCAACAAAACATTGTTGTCACATTTGTTTTTTTTATATATAGACCATGTTTGACAGTGCACTTTGATATTCTCTTTTTAACCACGTTTCCATTGCTTCTTAAACTATGTGAGATGGAAAATTAGAACCGGCCTTGTCTTAAGCCTACAATTGAATCATCCCCTCAGATATTACAACTGATAAATGATGGAACCTTTTTGTTAAGAGCCAGTTTCCAGGTAAACAATCACCACCTCGCTGGGAAAAGACAAAGAGAGGAAATAGGACCACAGAGGAGAACAGGAAACCAAAAGTGGGAGTTACACACACACACACACATGTTGTCAGGTCAAATGTACAACCACTGTGAAAACTCCCTTCCTACAAAACTTCTTCAGGAATTCCCAATACCATTTAGACTTTCTACATCGCTTGAAGAATACGCGGTGTTCCGTTACTGTAGATGTGTACGTGGTTCATTAATGATCATATAATTATTGTCTGTCATGTGAAATTGAAGCTATAACTAAAGTATCGTCTTCTCTGATCTATTCAGTGCCGATGGTATTTTTCCAGTGTTGACATCAGTTGTTATCAGATATCAGTGTTAACATTGTGCGGTGGAGTTTCACTAGTGGAGAGGTTAAAATGTTCTGATGATTCAGATGAGGGAGCTCTTTCTTCACCTCCTATCCTCCAGCTGCTGGCTGTTAATTATTCAACCTGCTGATGAATCTTTCAGGCGCACCAAACGATGCGGAGGGACAAGGTCAACAGGTAAACAAGATGAGATCAGGGATAAGAGTCAGGGGTGGTTTAACATGTCGCTGAGAGAAGTTCAGGACACGTGCCAGTCTTTAACAACACATGATTCAACAGGACTCATTTGATACCTCAGCCAAGGAGCTAGTCCTTTCATCTGTGTTTGTTTGTTTGCTGGCTTACATAAAAACCATCCAATCAGTTCCGTGGCTTTTGGTGCATGGGTGGGGCTAACCACAAAAAGATCATCTTGAATGTAGGTGTGGATTTGGATCAGGAGGCATTAAACTTTTTTTTTCATAATTTTCATTACTGCCTAATTTGTATTCATAAGGGGACCACAGTTTTTAATATACTGTTTACGTCACTGAACATATGTCATTCAATGAGTCATTTTTATTTGAATTCTACTGTGTGATTCCTCTTTTGTTTTCATACTCAGTGTCAGGGGTTCCACCTTCAGCACAGTCCCAGACAAATATGGAAGAGGATCTTAATGATCGATAAACTTAAAATAATTTAAAAGGAACTAGATGTTTATTGGCATGACAAATTCATTCTCTACCTTTAGCATTCTCAGTCTGCAGATGTGATACAGGAGAGCTTCAGAATAGATAGCAAAACACAAGTGATGCGGCCCCAAAAGGAGAAAATATGTATTTTTAAACATCATCCCTACAGTTTCACCCCCTGAAGTTATCCTCTCTGGATTTTGTTATGCATGAGTTTGTTTGTGGCTGTACACCACTTTCTGCTGTTGCATTTTCAACTCTTGTTATGTCTCTGTGGACAATAAATGGGCCATATTGCACCCTGAGGCTTGTGTGTCCCCTGCTGCAGCCCAAATGGCTACACAAGGGGAGAGGGGGGGAACAGAGGGATGGGTACATGAACAGAAATGTGTGAAGAGACTGACTTATGGATATATTTGGAATAAACAGGACTCAGCTCTCTTCCAGAATGGAAGGAACTCTGCTGGGCTTTACAGAAAGGTTCTGCAGAGGTTGTGGAGATGGAGCTGGTTGTGTAACCGTGGCTCACATGCAGGTGACACTCAGCGTGGCACAGAGAGGATACAGCGGAGGAGTTAAAGCAGGCTGATGTTGCGGTGGGGGGGGGTGATGGAGTGAAGACACTTTCCCTCTCTTTCCCTGGAGCAGGGGAGACAGAGACCCAGATGTCAGAGAACAAAAAATCCCCTGAGAAACCAGGGCAGGGGGAAAAAAAATCTGCTCATTTCTCATTTGTGCAACACACAGATCGTGAGAGTGTCTAATTGGCTTTTGTACATTAACATCACTGCCTCCTCTTTGCCCTGCGTCCCTGGACATCTGCTGTGAGAGTCGTGACTCTGGGTGTGCAGATGGGATGAAACTGAGGGGCTGACACGCTTCTATTTCCAGCGTTGCTCCTTTTGAACTTTGGCATTATTGCTTGAACCACAGTCAAACACTCCATTGAGCTCACCCTTCCGTTATAGTTGCACCCAAACGATGGAGCCATGTTGTTCAAAAGGCCAAAAGTGGGAGAGCTCGAGCTGAGTGTGAATTGTCTCTGGACCCAGGGCTCCAACAACACATTCATTATTAGGGTTAATTGATATTCAAAGCAGTAAAGTGTCCTCATCTGTAATTTAACATAATTCCCATTCTCCTGCGTCCTGTGTCTCTTCAGGGTGTTGATCCAAGTGCTAATAAATGATAAATGTGTTGCTACTCGCAGCTGGAATCACTGAGCTACCTCTGGACTGTGTACAACTATTGTGTAACACTTTTGAATGGTTTAGTTTTTCATCTTTTCATTGGCCTGGTTTGATTTGTGGCATTCATTTGAGAGAGAACATTCACTCCAGATGCGAGGGGCCGTGGAGGCGCGCGCGCCCCTGAGACACGCCACCGTCCACTGGGATGAGAATCCCTGCAGCAGCCACTTGTTGAGTTTTCAGAAACGGTTCATTCACATAAAAATTGAATGATGCGCCTCAGGCGGCTCGTGACGCCAGGAGTGATCCGCAGTGACGTGCGTCCTCATGAACTTGCCGCGCCGTAACGCAGCGCTGTCCTCCGAAGTTAGAGGCGCGTGTGAGGCGTCGCGCTGACCAGGATCCCCGGGCTGGACCGAGCAGCGGTGATGGAGCGTGTGGAGTAGAGAGGGAGGGACAGAGAGACGGTGGGGGGTGGGGGGGTCCTCTGCTGGCTGATGCACCTGCCTTCTCTTCCTTCACGCGACCCCCAGCCTCCAGCGCACTCACTTCGCCTCTCGAGCGAACGATGAGCTCCTCTCTTCCAAAAAGCGAGTCCGCCACTTCCCTGCTCAGGTCGTCGGGGCTCAGCCGCAGGTCCGCGCACTCTGATCACGGTCCGCACGGGCACCGGAGTCACCGCTCCAACCAGCATCACCATCCCACCGGAGCTGGAGGCGGAGATGACGCAGGCTGGACGGAAGACTGCGAGCCCAGTGCGCGCAGACCTCTCTGCCGGCCAAGACACGCCGAGTCCCGGGGAGGGGACCACCACCGGGCGCAGAAGAGCCACCCTCACAGGCAAGACAGCCTGCTGCAGGGTGGGCACCCCCAGGAGGATGCGAGGCACAGGGCGAGCCGACACCAGAAGGAGCGCAGCAACTCCACCAGGTCCAGACACGCTCATCCCCAGCACGACACCCCGAGAGGTGATCCCCAGGGCAGGAGGACCTCTCCGACCCCCTCTTACCCAAAAGACACGGACGACGCGGATTTCTTCTTCGAGCCCCGGGAGCGAGTGATCACCGGCTCATCCTCCAGCCTCAACTCGGAGACACCTGCCTCTGGTGCGCCTGCCCGGGCCGCGGCGCGCAGGACATCCAAGAGACTGAGTGGGACCCCGTCTGAGTACGACTCCAGGCTCCATCCCATAGTGAAGTCAGTGTTTGGCCAGGTACGGATGGAAACTGAAAACGTGGTCAAAATAGAAGCATGACTCAAACCTGCGGACATTTTATTTTAAAGCGTCAGGAAAACAGAGTCAGAGCTTTAACAAACTTTTACACTCAGATATTTTCCATTTGAGGCAAAAACCTTAGTCACCAGTGTTTTTCACTCAGCTCAAATTGGCGTAAATGATCTAAATGGCCTTCACAGCCTCACCAGCACTGATCCACCTCCATCATCTCTGAGAGGAAGATTTAGCTTCAATGTGGAGCTCGAATAGAGGAGCCATCGATGGGAAATTGCAAACAAAGTCCATAACTGAAAGTGTTTATTCAATATTAAAATGAATCTGATCATCACAGGTTTTAGTATAAGAGGGGCCCGGGTTGCTCTCAGTCAACTGTCCACATATTGTATTAGAAAGTGAAATGTTTTATATGGCGGATCAAGTGCATCATGAGTGCAGAACCAGCTTCACAGGTGAGATGACACATTGTGAGTGAACCTGCAGTCGCTGATTAAAAATAGATGCATGCTTTCAGTCCAAATCTGGATGGCAGGGTCAGATGAGGGTGGGTGCTCATGTATCTCAGTGTGAGCTTTCATTGTGTCTCAGGGATCAACTTTCCTTTAGAAAACTTTTTTCAGTGATGAGAGCTCGTCAACACACACACACGCACGGTCACACAGGTAAGTTCACCCACTCTCTGACACCACATCCAGTTCAGATGTAAAGGTTGTATCTCTTCTTCCCTGCATCACCTGTTCACCACTAACACATCACTTCCCCCCCGGCTCTGTCACAGCTGCAGAATATCCCGTCTCTCAGTCTCTTTCTTGCGTCGTTGAAATCCTTCTTTCTGCGCTGATGATAAAAGGCTCAAGAGGAGACAATTACCTCCCTGTGCGCTGATGTGTTCCCGAAATAACTCTCTCGCGCAATCCAGGCCAGAGCTTCAATCAGTCTTCAGGGTTCCAGGGAGGGTAAAAAAAAAAAAAACCTGAGCACTGCTGTGTGTTACTGAGTCGAATCTCCACAGCTGATGACATGTGTGGAAGAGGTCTGTGGTTTCACTGAATCTGTGAATGATCAGGTGAAGGGTTGTGATGGAACAGGGGGCCTGGGATTGTGATGGACGCTGCAGTCGAGGCCTGTCAGCAAAGGGACCGTGACTGTGTATTCTGTGACTGAATCATCGAGTTATTGAAGCACAGGCTCGTTTGTTGTGTTTACTGTGACGTCTGACACAGTGGCCAGTGACTTTGTGAGGGGACGGAAGTTTGTTGGGGCGCATTAGCGTTTGGAAGACAGAGAGGAAGGAGAGAGCGAGCGGGCCGATGATGAACGTGTGAGAATGGGACGAAAGAAGAATTTTTCTTACGTAACATCTAGATCTGCATACTATTCCGGCCCAACTCCTTCAGTGCGCTGAGCTAAAAATAACGCATCAGGACCTGCTTAGGAGAATCTGGAGGAGGGCTGGAACTATTTCTTCTGTTTTTCTGTTTCTGCCTCCACATAAACATGCTTACATTCTGGCAAATGTGCAGCAGGAGGGGATGTCTCCCAGCTACCTGTTTTATGATCCTGGTTTCCATATTCCTGAGATGAATCACCAAAGGGCTGGTGTGCAATGTGATCTGCAGCTCGTGGATGTGTGATTCATTGGGTTTGACTAAACTCATTGGAGTCGTTGCGGTCACACCAGAAATCTCGATGAAGGACGTAATGGTTTTTGTCCCTGCAGAAATGTAGTTTCTATTTTTAGAGATCCTCCATTCTGAGATTTTGTGACCTTCTCTGACCTTGTTGTACAAATCCTGTCAGGGAAGCTGGAGCGTGAAGCAGAGACGGGTTTTTAGAAATCATTCGTTATCCACTGAGAAAAATGACTTTTCAAAGGTTTGTTTCTTTTGTTCATATAAAACATAGATGAAAGGATATATGTATTAACCAGCAGAGGGAGCAAGCACTGTCTGTACGAATGGGTTTGAACCCACTGTGTGTGTGTATGTGTGTGTGTTGAGGGGGATTAACAACCCTCTGTGTGTCACATCAGGGAAAAGTGACAGAGCAAGAGAAGAAAGTGAAGGAGGCAAGGATGGAGGGCAGAACAGGAAAGAGAGGGAAGCGAGCTACTGCTCTGCTCTCGATGGTCGTTATATAATTCACTCATCAGCTCCCACTTGCCTGGTCCCACCTGACAGGTCCGAGGACAATGCAAGGAAAGGTCCTCTCACACAGATTAGCTGCTCACTTCCTCCTGTAACTCATCCTTACTCTCGCCACTGCTGACATTTCCTGTCTCTCTGTCCCTTTCCTTGTTTTTTTTTTTTTTTTTTTTCGAACATCACCTCACTTCCTCTCGTCCCTCGTTCTCCTGCCAGGGTCACGCTGACCTTGATGACATCTGAGAGGAAATAACAAGACAGAGGAGAAAAAATAGAGATTCTGAAAATAGGGAGATATGAACAAGAGGAAGAAAAAAGAGAGCGCGGCATCGTCGTATTCACCACAGGAATATGCTTCCAGAATGTAGAGGGAGGCTATTTTTAGACACACATGGGTATTTTTATATCTCTCTGCCAGCAAAGGAGGAGGTAGAAAACTCTCTCCTTGGTTAAATCCCTTTTTTGAGATGAGGATTAGGCGGTGAGATGTAGGGGCGATGTTAAGTGTATGCGTCTGCGAGATGATGCTGAATATTTATGACGGCTGGGAAGGAAAACCAGTGAGAAACCCAGCGAGACAGAGGATAAGGGATAAATGAGTCAGAGGAGCAAAACAACAGAGTTTTAATTGACTGGAATGAGAGTTTTCCATATATATATTTTTTCTGCTTCTGACGCACTAGACCTTTAATTAGACTAACAGCTGGAATAATCAGCATGAAGTCACAGATTTGAGCTCCTCTGATTCGAATGAATTAATTGAACGAAGGATTAGACTGTGACGTCTCAGTCCGAGCACAAGCGGGTGACGCAAGTGTGCATTTTTATATTTTTTCATGACCTCCGATGATGACAAAAACATACGCACAAAACTCTCATCGTCTCTTTGTATCACATTCATTCCAGTGTCTTGTCATTCAGACGCTCAGAGGCTTGAATTACTATTTTTAACGTACAATTAACATATGTCTTCTAGTTTTGCAAAACAAGAGACTTTCAATGATTATTGCCTGATTTTTAAAAAAGAAGAGAGGGAAAAATGTTGATGATAATGAACCTTGGGTGTCTGTTGCTAGACTGAACAGTGCTGCTTTTAGAAATCCTAAAGGTGATTTAGTTTAATGGGTATGTGTCATGTGTCACATTGATAACCAGATAATATTTCTCTCCTGAGAGGTCAGCGTGAAAGCAGTTATGTAAATGTGTGAAGTCTATAAGTGGGAGAGATGGGGAGGAGGAAAGAAGAGAATAGAGAGAGAGAGAGAGATGGATCTCATGCCCGTGCACTGTGGGCTGACATTATGTGAACTGACGGCTCCTGTGTCTGTCGTCTGATGTGTTCTGAAGTTCACAATGAGCCTCCGGTGAGAGGATGGGTGAATCATCCACAGCGGAGCACAGAGGAGCGGCGGAGATGCTGAATGGGAGCGAGATCTGAAACGGCTCCGCCGTGAATGCGTTCATTAAAAATAGCAGAGAATAGACAAGGTCGAACGTGGAGAGGGAAACATGGAAATACATTTGTGCCACAGTCGCCTCTAGAGTGAAGGTTTCCGGTTTTAAAAAAAACCCAGAGCGTGGGTAAATGCTGGATGTTGTGTCTCATTGTTTTGGTGGCAGGGATTGAATCCATTAAAAGTTTGGTTGTTGTCTCACTGTTGTGACGTTTGCACTTCATTGTGCACGATGATGCGCATGCATGCACCCTGGTTTCACACTGCAAAGATCTGTGTAGATCTATGAGCTTTATGAGCTACGAGTGTAAAAATGCATCAGACTGTTTGTCTTAAAGGTTTATGGTTAATTTGTGTGTGTGTGTGTGTGTGTTACTCGCCTCTCTCTCTATGTGTATGTTTGCATTTGCTCAACCTTCAGGATCATTTGTCATTTCTTGCACATTTTGGCTTTCATACAAATTCAAGCCCTTCAAGCTTAACATTACTTTGTGATGCATTTACATCAGTGTGTGTGTGTGTGTTTATGTGGGAGAGGGTGCGGGAGAGACAGCGAGAGTGGGGATAGATGTTGAGGGTAGAGTGGGGAGAGAAGGGGGAAGAGAAAGCGTGTTATATTTTTAGCTTCACAGCCCCTCATCCATGTGTGTTTAATCGAGTGTGTGTGTGTGTGTGTGTGTGTGTGTGTGTGTATGTGTGTGTGTGTGTTTGGATTAGTGTCTCCAGCATCTTGCTCAGGGGAAGGTAATGTTGTCCGAACGAGCCTCTTCTGTCACATTGGCATAGATGGTTGAGGGAGAGGGTGAGGGAAAAAGAGCAAGGGACAGACGGACGGACAGAACGAGGGAGACAGAGAGAGAGTAAGAGAGGGGAGGGAGGGAGGGAGGAAATACACTGTAGCAGAGAGGATGGAATGAATAAGCAATCTTGCTTTTTCTACTCCTGGCGCTTGCATCTCGCTCTCTTCACATGCATGCTCCCTCTCCCCGGCTTATCTTCTTGTTTTTCTGATCTCTTTGTTCTTGTTTACACGTCTCCTCCTTTGTCTCAGTGTCCCTCCCCTCATACTTCCCAGTGTCCTTGCCTGTGGGTCGTCCCTGCACACGTCTCCGTCCGTCCTCTCCCTCCTTACCTCTCTCCACCTCCGATGATACCTCCACTCCGCTCCCTGCATTTTCCCAAACGTCCTCTTGTATTAGTCAATGACCCACTGAACCCTCGCTCCCTCTCTAGTCACCCCTATTCCCATGCATGCCCGGACACACATGCAAACACACATGCATACACGTGCACTTGCACACAGGCGCACCAACACAGACACAGTTAGAGAGAAAACATAAAACAAGAAGGATATTTATTTTCTTTTTTCTTTTTTGCAATGGGCAACTCTGTAAAGTCGCTCAAAATTTTCACCAAGAAGGTAAGTTCATGAGGATTTTCATTTGGCTGTGGTCTCCTTGAATCCCCTGCATGTTCGTCCCACGGTGTGGCCCCCGACCTGACCGAAGGCTGTTTGACTGGACTTGTGCTGAGTTACTGCTTGTGTCTGACCGGACTGTTGCCCTGTGTCTTGTGTCGCTGGTGACCAAACACAAAGGAGGGCGAATCAAAGAGCTTTCAAGACAAAAATCATGCTTTGATTTTTGTCATTATTTGCGAATGAGCGTCTTAGCCTTAGACCTTGTTGACCGCCTTACTCCGCGTGGATCCCGCCGCTGCATTAATCTGACATTTGCATCCTATTATGAGTCTTTTTGGATAAACGTCATCTGGGCACTAATCGCCGTGTCGCTTCGCTCCGTCGAAAACAAATCTCGGATGGGTCAGAGAAGTTGCTGCGTGATCTTGACCTGTGGGCTGAATTAATTCCCTGCTGATAAACTTTAGAATTGACCTCTGTGGTCTGCAGGATGAGAGCCAGTGATTCAGAATCATGCTTTTGAAAAACTCCAGGCCTGCTTCTCTTGCACAACACACGTCTTCCATTCACTGTCCTCACTGTATTCCTGCAAAGACGCTCAGACAGTCCCACAAATAGACTTTCTCTCTCTCTCTCTCTCTCTCTCTTCATATCAGCAGCTGCACATCCTTGAGGAAGCACAGCATGACAAGCAACTGTTGACGCCATCTGTGCATAATGGGATGGTTTGCTGGAGAAGTTCTTGCAGCCCTTTTTGGGGGAAGGGTTGTTATATAACTGCCAGCGCGTGGCTTCGTAGTACTTTTTTTACTGGCACGATATTTCCGAAGACAGCCCTGCTCCATGCCTCACTTGGTCAGATTACCCGGTGGGCATCCGTTCCTGCGGTGGCGACTTTAGGAACGCATGAACTGGCATTGGAGCTTGGATGGCAACAGATGGAGAGCGAAGGTCATTTGTAGAGCATAATAATACCACGTGCGCTGCTCGTGCTACACAAACACATATACATTTTCTTTTATTCCGTACGCATGCAAATGTGTCAGTGGCTTTGCTCCGGCATCCATGTGAAGACGGGCACGAGCTCACGTCTGAGAGATTTGAAGCAGCAGCAGAAATGGCCTCTGGGTAATTCGCTGTGACACGAGTTCGACTTCTCGTGCTTGTCACTGGATTTTTCAGCCATTGAGACAGACGTTGGTAATTGAAGCCCTGACGAGCACATTATTGTTGCATTAGCCTGAAATGATGCTGCTGTTTAAATGTCATTTATATTTGCTCGGTACGACTGCGTGGAAGGGGCTTCTCTAATTGAGTCAGGTGGGATCTGGGACTTAACTCAGTAGTGACCACATTTTTTTAGTTTCTATAATTGGATCGATTTGCTATGGAGGCCTGGTGCTGGCTGAGGTGCTTTCCTCCATCATGACAGTCCTGAATACTCCTCTGCATGACTGACAGTCCCCCCTACCCCCCATCCCTCCTCCATGTTCGCTCCATGCTACCACAATCTGAGTCATGGTCTCTACCCCTGTCTCCCATGTCTGGCCCCCCCTGCCCCGGATGCCGCTCCAGGACCAGAAGAAGAACTACAAAGCAGTGCAGTCCTGTGAGGAGGGGGGCTCTGGGGGGGCCTATCTTGAGCCACTAGTGGCCCTGGCCCAGAATGGAGCCAACATGCACAACGTGCTGGGGCCCGCGTGCATCTTTCTACGCAAGGGCTTCGCTGAGAGCCGGCAGGCTGTACGTAAGTCCAGAAAATATCATGTGCATGCATGCCAGGAGAGATTAGCACACAATGCAGCACACCCACAGTAACTGGAAGTCACGGCGAATGTGTGTGGTAATCACCTCTCACTGTAGCGTCAGCACTAAGAGCATGTAAGTCAGCGGGGTGCAACTGAGAGGATGGTATTGTGACACTCACAGTGTACGTGTGTGTTTGTGTGTGTGTGTGCCTGAGGCTGCACCATTTGGACGTTTGATTGAGGATTATTACATCATGACAGCAGCGTCAGCACAGGCGATTTTTTACCTGGCGATTACTTCTGTTAGTCTGTTAGTCAGGGTCTTGTCATTATAGGAAACAGGGGGATGTGGAACTCTTCAGTGTAGACGACTGTGGGTTTTCTTGGTGCTGGTGGTGAGATTGAGGCGTTTTAGTCGAAGGGAGCAGCAAATAAAAGAACCACTGAATGTGATTTTTCTGTCGTCCCTGGATATCAACACGAGCAGCATTCATCGAAAAAAAACGAAGAGTACCACAGATGCAGTAAATGTTCCATTAATTAACTCATTTTTTCAGTTATTTCAGTTTTATCCCAACATCGAAAGATGTGTGATGTCAGAGTGCCAAGACTCCACACGGTTTATTGCGTCCCAACACTTCAGCAGGACGTCTCAAAGCTCTTCCTCTCTGGCTGGAGGGAAACCTGCCGACTCTTGGCACTGTGGCGCATATTGTAGTTCCCCGTTTGTTTCATGTTGTGGGAAGAATGAGGCGCATTGGCATGATTTTTGAAACGATCAGCAGTTTGTGTTTCCTGACTCTGCACTGTGTTTCCCTCACAGGACCGAGAGTTGAGGCCAGAAGAAATGGATGGTATGTCTCCATTCAGCACACCAAAGAATGCAAAGTCAATTCATTTTGACTCCATCAAACACTCGCACCTTATTTCTCCTCCTCGTAGAGTTGCGTGAGGCTTTCAAGGAGTTCGACAAAGACAAAGACGGCTTCATCGGCTGTAAAGACCTGGGGAACTGCATGAGGACCATGGGCTACATGCCGACAGAGATGGAGCTGATCGAGCTGAGTCAGCAGATCAACATGAACTGTGAGGGAAACTGTGAATTGTTTCTACTTGTACAAACACAAAGCTCCCTGTCGGAGAGAAAAAGGTGTTGTCCTTTTGTCTTTTGACTCTGACCTGTTCCTCCCGTCCCACAGTGGGAGGACATGTCGACTTTGAGGACTTCGTTGAGCTCATGGGGCCCAAACTTCTTGCTGAAACTGCGGATATGATCGGGGTGAAAGAGCTGAGGGATGCATTCAAGGAGGTGAGGAAAGTCCGAAGAGAAAAGGTCAAACAATCTTGTACATGCCTTTGGAAACTTTGACGTCAGATTGAAGACGTTCCCTCCCACTTTTGATCACTGCTTTTCTTATTTGTCTTTTTTCTCTTCGTTTCAGTTTGACACAAATGGCGACGGTCAGATCAGCACAGCAGAACTTAGAGAGGCAATGAAGAAGCTTCTTGGACAACAGGTGCAGAACTCATGGGAGGATCATTGTGTCTTATTTTTCCCTCAGTATTTAAATATGAGCTTACATGATATAAACAGGATCACCTGACAATCTGTGTCCTCCAGGTCGGACACAGAGATCTGGAGGACATCCTACGAGACATAGATCTCAACGGAGATGGGCACGTAGACTTTGAAGGTGACGGAGAACATCCACCGTCGTTTGCAGATTACACATACTCCTCTTCCTTCCTGGTTGATCTAAACGTGCATAAATGTTTCAAATCCCAGCATGTGTCGAGCTGAAATCCCAACACCGCGCTGATGGTGAGGTGTGGGGATGAAGGCAGTGGGTCTGTCTGTCAGATTATCTCCATACCAAGGGATTATGCCACCTCTTAGATTACGCACAGAGAAACAGACGCATGCAGCCTGCCAGGGATAAAAATATCAGAGAACGCAAATTCCTCAGACTTCTAGATTTTAGAGGGGAACAACATGCATGAATAAATACACACACCAGAGCAGCAGCATGTATTTTACTGTGGATTTCATTGACATGGGTGAGTTTCTTTCTTCTGTTTCATTTCCAGAGTTTGTGCGAATGATGTCTCGGTGAGCTGGCGTTGATGTGGAGGAACAGGAGCGAGATCGGCATGGAGCGCCGATGAATCTTGACCTTCTGAAACTGTCGATGAAATCAAATACATATCAACCCCTGGCCTGAAACTGCCACGCTGAAGCACAGAGGCTGACCACTGTTGCCAGGAGCCGCACTGTTGACGACGATATGCTGCTGCTGTTTCTTATCGAGCATCAACACGGTCAACAGCTGCATTTCTAACTTTTACAAAGTATATTTGAAAACAAAGTAGAAGAAGCCTATTTTCCTCTAGTGACGACATTTTTAACGACGACGTGGTTTCTGACCCAACGGGCAACGTGATGTTTGAGTCATTTTGCTCACACACTATTTGTAAAAGTAGCATTTAAGAGAAACGCATTTGCACCGACGACAGTATGCCAGCAAACACCACACACACACAAACACAACGCATTCCTTTATAATGCCGAGAAGCACAAATACAATTATAGCAATATTACATGTCATCCTGTTGAAGCTGTGCGTTTGTGTTTTGTGCATAATGTATTTTTCTCTCTTCACCCTAAACTGTAGAATTATTCTCTAACTAAGTTTATTTTCTTTAGTCTTGACATTTCTATTATTCCAGTGTGGGTAATGTGATGTCTAAGACAGTTGTTGAACCCTGGTTAATGCGAGCCAGTGTTTTGTAGTTATATGTGAAGTAGCACTGGAGCAGTTTATTCTGCCTCTCTTACTGTGACATCTATTTATCTGTAACTTTCAGTGTGCATAAGGTGAACGGTTTCCTTTCCACTGCGACATTTCCTGACGAGTAGGCCTTTTTAAAAAACCACGATACTCTACTGATTCTGAATATTATTCCGCGTAAATACTCAGAAAATAAAAAACCCTTCTCTACTTAACACACAAAGGTTATACAGCTGCCCACAAGGCGCAATCTCTACTCCCTTGTTTTTGTACTCCCCCACCACCACCTGCATTATTAACGTTCATTATCTTAAAAAAAAGCCAAAGAAAGTTTCTAAAAATGTTACTTGAGTCTTATACAGTGAATTAAGATTATGCCGTGAGTTCTAGAAATATAATTCAATGGATCTTATTTTCAAAATTGCTGTTGAAATGTCCTTTGGTTCCTGGGGCAGAGAAATGATCACAGACTGTTCCTGACTGGGCATGGGTATATATGCATGCTCTAAAGCTAAGATATTCTTCCAAAGGGAAATCTTACTTTGTGATTTGACTTGTCTTAACTGTGTGAAACTATGCATGCTAGAGAACAACGGCAATTTGTAGCATACATAAATATAATATAAATAAATAAAGGTTTTTATTGGGAAGACTAATCATGTGTGTTCCATCTCTTGAATATTTAGCCCAATATTCATTCGAAATAATTAATTCTTCAAATTAACAGTGGGTAGTAGTAGCTGTGTTCATCGGCTGATCCCGGGTCAGTCTGGACCACCAACATGCGGTGTCTCCATGAGTGTGACCCGGGGGAGGAGTGATGGGATGATGGCTGTCACCGCTGCAGACCCTCGGTCTGTGGAGGAGTTGCGTTTGCTGTGTTTTCCTGCTGTCCCAGCTGACCCAGAGCCTGGGAGATTCCTGAGCTTCAGTCATGACAGAGTCCAGATGGAGAAACGTCTGTGACCGTCTGTCGCTTCAATCCTCCTCCCCGATCAGCTCTGACGCTTAGTGCGTTAAATCCGCAGCGCGGGCAGAGAAGTTGTGCTAATGTGTCGCTAAAGTCCCGTGTCTAGATACCAGGGAATCCAGAGAACTGAACTCTCACCACCTCCCTGGAGTATTTTGAATGTTTGTCGTCTGTCGTTTTGTTTCATGCTTTTATTTTGTAATTTGTTGAAACAGGAAGACACGATTCTGTCAGGGACAGCTGGCTCAAGGTGAGCAGCATCAGGTAAGACATTTTCAAATATGCACACACACAGGGTCAAATAAGAGAATCCTAGTTCCACAGAGATAGACTGATGATGAGCTATTTCACCTGCACAGCTCACAGTTGAACTCAGCTGTGAGTCAGAAACTCACAATGGTCTCCCTCACTATTAAACCATGTCAGAGACACTGGCACGATGGCTGTCCCTCTCCGATGACTATCATCATTCATCGCCTCATTGTTGAAACAAACAGATATAACTCTTGCTCATGCTGTCAGGAAAATACAAGCCAAAGGTTTCAAGGAGAAGATCATTTCATTGTCTCACACAGGCGCTGATGTTCTCCTGATCTGTTCTTCCAGCAGACCAGAGGAGCCGTTGTGGCTTTGCAGTGCGGCCTCTTGTTGTCAGCATGACTCTGTTTCCTGCCGACACCCTGCGGTGTCTCTGTACCTCCATCACTGTGTGGTTCAGTGTCCTCTTCGTCCTCATCGTTGCACCAACTGTACTGGGAGTGTCCTTTGGTATACGCAGACTCTACATGAGGACGCTTCTTAAAATCTTTGAGGTGAGCCTGGTGAACATTCGACCTTTGCATTCAGGTGTTATTAATCCCTACTTCCCCAAAAATACATTTACTGTGTAAAACAATGATAATCCTATTTGAGGAAGAAATGCACTCCTTGTTGGACGGGACCCCAGAGTCCTGGCTCAGACAGATTGTCAGACACATGGGGCATGTTGGTGCGTCTTCTCCCTGAAGGGATGTAGGCTTTGGAACAGGCCCCTGGGACAAACAAGTTTTAGCAATGGGACGACCAATCGAGGTGGTGAAAGTACAACAGGGAGTTTAGGCTCCTGGGACGATGTTAGTTTTGCTTTGAGGCATTTGGCTAAATGTTTTCCTGCTTCCCGAGAGGTTGAAGGCAGCTGTTTTAGTCTCCACTTGAGAATTGGGCTCAGCATGAGTTGCTCTTTGAGCCGTTTTGTTATTTTATTTAGCGTAGCATCGAGCAGTGGTTCTCTTCTCCAGGTCTAGAAGGCAAAGCAGGCTGATGCATCCAAACCGTGACCTACTTACGCTTGAGTAAGTCATTCTAAGGGTAGAGGACTGGATTTATTGGGTGTCGCTGCTAAAACATTCTCAGAGCTGTACTCTTCTAATGCAACTTCATATTTGCTGGTCATTAGCTGTCTGTCTGCAATTCAGCCTCAGTCTTTGAATTGATCTAATTTGCTCATCTAATTATCTTGTGTCTTCTCTTGAATTAGTGGGCAACGCTACGAATGGAGGTTGAAGCAAAGAAAAAGAATCAGGAACTCTATAAACCATACAGCAACGGTAAATAAATGAAATTTGAATATAACACTGCCATTGTATGTATGTATATGTTTAATCATGATCTCAAATATGTTTTTTTCCTCCCATCCTCATTAAAGCTATCATAGCCAAAGAACCACTGTCGTCATTACAGCAGGAGATCCAGGAGCTTCGTGGTTGCCTGCGCTCAGAGGCGGAGTTCCAAATGGCGGACATCTTCTTCTTCTGCCGGAGAGGTGTGGAGAGCATCGTGGACGACGAGGTGACCAAACGCTTTTCAGCCCAGGAGCTGGAGAGCTGGAACTTACTGTCCCGAAGCAGCTACAACTTCCGTCACATAAGTATGAGACTCAAAGCCCTGTGGGGCTTGGGTGTCCTCGTCCGCTACAGCGTCCTGCTGCCTCTCAGGTCAGGGCAACACACGGGTGGATTTTTCTCATGGTAAAATAACTGATTGGGTAAACAAGTGTCTCTGTCCTGCAGGGTTACTCTGGCAGTCACTGGCATTAGTTTGCTCCTTGTCCTGACAACCTTGGTGGCCATTTTACCAAATACAGAGTAAGTTTTGTCCTTTTCCTAACATGAAGGGGAATTATAGTCAGTGGTTTAAAATTACAGTATTTGCATTAATCCGTAACTCCAGTTTAAGGTTTTACCTGAGTGAGAAGATTCATGTGATGTGTTACCGCATCTGTGCCAGATCTCTCACAGCGATCATCACCTATCACAACAGGTACACGTAGCCTTCAGCGTGTCCTCTGTCCTTTCAATATCTGTGGTTTTGGGGTGTAAGTTGAATGTCCGTAGATCAACTGAACTTGTTTTATTGCAGCGAGAACAAACCTCAGAATGGCGGCATCTGCGTGGCCAATCACACAACACCCATTGATGTCATCATCCTGGCCAATGATGGCTGCTACTCTCTGGTAGAAACAATTCTGCGATTGGTTATGAAAAGTTGCTGTTGTGCTGTTGGACATGAGCAGAGATGTTGTTTCTGTGCTCGTCTCTCAGACTGGCCAGGCTCACAGAGGGTTGCTGGGGATGATACAACGAGCCATGGGCAGATCCTCCCATCACATCTGGTTTGATAGATCAGAAGTCAAAGACCGACACCTAGTGGCCAAAAGGTAACACTGCAACATCACTGCTCTTGGCCAGTACAATACAAGGCCTTCCTCACCATGGGAACCAATTATGATTTACGCTACCATCAGCAGTCATTATAAAGTGTAGATATATGATTCCAATCGACATATTTTTATTAAATATTTTGATGAAGACTCTTTTGCCATTTCAGGCTTGGTGACCATGTTACTGATAAAACCAAGCAGCCCATCCTCATGTTCCCTGAGGGTGTGTATCATAATGTTATAGAGTTTCCAACAACAGATGTTTATAGTTTTTTAAGTCTGTTGTTCAGTGTATGAGCTCATGATGTCGTCAGCAGGTACGTGCATCAACAACACATCAGTGATGATGTTCAGAAAGGGTAGCTTCGAAATCGACTGCACTGTTTATCCGGTCGCCATCAAGGTGGGAATTTTTGTTATTTATCTATTTTCTGCTTTATGTTTCCCGAACAATTACCTGACCTGACTGTATTTCCTTTTCCAAGTACGACCCTCGGTTTGGTGATGCCTTCTGGAACAGCAGTAAGTTTGGCCTGGTCACCTATCTTCTGACGATGATGAGCAGCTGGGCCATCGTCTGCAGTGTTTGGTATCTACCTCCCATGAACAGAGAGGTGAAGCTATGTGTCAACAAAACAACTCGTATAAGCTTTTGTTTCCTCTAGCTATGGATCAACTGATTTCTTATTGTCCCTGTGTAGGAGGGAGAGGATGCAGTGCAATTTGCAAACAGAGTAAAAGCTGCCATAGCTGCACAAGGAGGATTAGTGGATCTAATTTGGTGAGTCATTGTTTTATATATATCACCAACACCAGATGTGTCAGTGGTTGTATTCAGACGTTGAATAAGTTTTGAATTAGTCTTAGTGTGTCTCCCTGTTCCTCTTTGTCTAAGGGACGGAGGGTTGAAACGAGCGAGAGTGAAAGACGCCTTTAGAGAAGAGCAGCAGAAGCTCTACAGCAAAGTTCTGGTTGGCGAGCAGGACCAGAAAGACCAGAGCGGGACAAACAGGAAAGAAATGAGCAAGATTTAAGAAAAGGACAATGAAGCACCAGACTTTTATTTTGAAATGGTTTGATTTACTGAAATAATAATGTATTTTCTGTTATATTTACCAGGTCAAAGAAAACATTTATCTTTTCACCATGGAGGGGTGAGGCTAAAGTACTACAGTCGTTACATCACAGTCAGACAGACGCTGACGATGCCAAATGTGCGTCACATTTCTTATTGGCTCAAGGCTCTAAATGTGTCTGCAGCTCTAATCTTTGCTGGGCATTGTGAGGGAGATCAGATCCTTTCAGTCCTTGTGCTCAATGCCACACATGATCTCAGGTTGTTAGATGTGTTAGACAGGTTTGTGATTGACAGAGAGCAACTGATCAGTCTTTGTGTTACCTTGGTTCCCTGTGTAAACAGCAGGAGTCAGTGTTCAGACACGATCCGTCCAGTCTTCTCAATGGAGCCAATGACTGAATAACCCTTTAAACTCACTCTGACATACTCAGCCTTGCAGAGGTCATTGGCACTTCCTCTTTGTGCATTGAGGAAATCAACACTGGAGATGTTGTCATCCCATTAACGGACTCAAACAGACAGAATAAAGAAAGATACTCAAGAAGTATTTATGGGCTTTCAGTCCATCTGATCTGCAGATGGAGGAGAATCTGTGAGGAACCGCAGCATGATGAAGATTCAAACTGGAGCAGCGTGTGAAACTGAATCCAACCGCATGAACCCTATCAGCTGTCACAGGCTTGTCAGGTGTCCTGTCCTCCTACCGGCTGGGAATTAGAGCGGAGAGTTCTGCTGGTTTTGGATGACATAAATGTTGAGGCAGGAGTAGATCAGACTACTGATTATCACAGAAGAAGACGTGGAGTGTTTTCTAGGGTTACAGTTCACCATTCCTCGCGCAGCTCAAAAGGTGAGCCTGAGGACGCACTGACTCACAGAGGAGGCTATTATTTTCTCTGCTAAATGCCATTGTGGAGGAAACACATCGACAGCTGCAGGTGATTCAGCAGCAGCCAGGTGCTTTTCCTCGAACAAGGTCATTCGTTAGTGCTTCTGGATTAGATTTGGTGATAATTGGTTAATTAACACCAACAGGCAGATGTGAGTGCTCACAAATGGACCAGTAAATCATAGCCATCAGCAAAACTCCATTGCTGCAGCCAGGTTTTTAACAGTAGGGGGCAGTCACTGAACAGACTTCCATATAAAGTGTAAAATTCTTTGCACTATGAATGTAAAGACCCTGGACCTTCAACACTAGTCTATTCCCATTGACATCTGTGTTGAGCTGAGGAAATAAAGTCTAGGAGTTAAGCTACTATTTAAGTTTCTCTACAAGTTTAAAGAACATGGGAATGTGTGTAGGGATATAAGGTGTGAACAGGTGTGTGTGTGTGTGTGTGTGTTGTGATGTAAACGACCCACACACTCTCAGCACGAGGTCAACCTGTTAATCTGTGGGCGTGGCTTGCCTTATCCAAAGGCGTCCTCTCTGTGCGGCCACGCCCAATCAGCTGTTTCCTCAACTTCAGTCAAGTCAGAGGGACTCTGCCTCTCCTCAGACCGGCGTGTGTGTGTGTGTTGGTCTGTGTGAGTCGAGTCCCATTTGAATCCAGCAGCACGTGGCGTCAGCATGTCCCTGGCGGACCTGCAGTGGTGTCCCACGAGCGTCCAGGTAACGGTGCTCCAAGCCCGAGGCCTCCGGGCCAAGGGGAAGGGCGGCACCAACGACGCGTACGCGGTCATGCAAGTGGGCAAGGAGAAGTACCAGACCTCGGTGGTGGAGAAGAGCGTGGCTCCGGTGTGGAGGGAGGAGGCCGCGTTCGACCTGCCGCCGCCGCTTCACCAGGACGCAGGTGGTGGAGGAGGAGGAGGAGGAGGGGAGCGCGGCACGTTGCGCGTCCACGTCCTGCACAGGGCCCTGGTGGGTCCAGACAAGCTGCTGGGACAGGCTGTGATCAACCTGCTGCAGCTCAGTGAGGACAAGAGCCGCAGCAAGACCGAGTAAGTGCACACAGCAGCAAGTCAAAGGGTCACTCACTGCACAGTGACCCTTGATCAAAGCAAAGGTTTTACTGCCAGGAAACTTCTAAGAGATCAGTTTCTGTAATGGAGTGTTTGAAGAAACACAGGCTACTTTGTGTCTTTGTGTTAACTGCTTTATCTGTGCTGCTGACCCCCTGACCTGAGTAAATTTATATTTTGAAGGAATCATGGCTTCTCCTCCTCGTATGTTTTTGAAAGCAACACCTCAGTATCAGGCAGGGGTTTGCTTGAAACTTTGTTAGCATCTGATCGCTGTGGATGTGGGTTTGCATATGGAATTCCTTTGCTTAATTCATGCATTTCTCTGTGATTGCACCCTTTTCTCCCCCCACTGATGTGAGGTATTCACACACACATGCACAGGGAGCCATGCATCACTGCACAGAGCCGCCTGGTGGGTTTGATTTATGAATGTTGCCCACTCGCTCTGCTGCAGATTAAGGGATTTGTTTCCTCGGCTGCAGCCTTGGATGATGCCAATCAGCATTACTTACTGAGGCGGGTGAAGTGAGCCACAAGATTCACTCTTTCATTGACGAAAGCTGACGACGACAACGCAGAGATTTCCCTCAAAGGAGCCCCGATCGTCACCTCTGTGCCCAGGGGATGACATTTCAGTGTTAAGATTATATTGTGCAATGACATTCACACGTTTCTGATCCTGCCCATCTTTGAGTTAATGATGGAGGTGAACACATTTTCCAGTCTTCGCTGCTGCTGCTGCTGCTGGTCTCATCAGTATAATGATGATGATTGTGTTTGCTTGCACTTCATGGTCAAAGAGAAGGTTTCTCATTTATCTTTTTATTTGAGTAAAACCTTCAGCGTCCTGTCGCAGTGAGATACTTGTAGTTCAGTGAGCATGGGCAGATTATTGTTGCACTAATAAGCTGTTTCTGGGTATTTCAGTCCCCAGCCATGTGATTGGTATTATGCAAAAAGCACAGTCAGTGTGCATACAAGCCTGTTTGTGTACACACACGCACACACAATACAAGTTGTTGAAACTGTTAAATTCTGATTTGTCTTTGGATCAGGGGCCGATTAAAAGTCTCACAATCTAAGTGATTCAGTGAATATCAGGCTTGTTTAGGGAAATCAATGAGTGTGAAATGTGATGCAGTCTGATTTTATTCAAGGATTGTTTGTCCTTGGAAGAGGTATTTGCTTTAATCAATCTCACAATGTTGCTTTGACTACCGTCTGCTCTTCCTTCCTTGAAACGTGTTTGGCTGAACTTCACCTGGCTGTGTGCTGCATATTTAAACAGGAACGGTTTTGGGTTTCATGAAGCTTGTGCCTCTGATCACTTACCCCTCATCACAGCTATCTGTTGATTCGGTCTGTGTATGACCCATCGGTAACTCTGCTGTAGCTGGTGTGGAGTAAACACTGTGCTGATCGATCCGTGAGCTCAGTGAAAGCACCTCCTGAGGTTCAGCTCCAGCTCTAGCCTCGACATTCCAGACAGTTTTATCTACAAAAAAACAAACAGCGCAGTGGCATCAGGGACAGTCCAGCAAGGTCGATTCACTGGAGGAAAAACCATTGTGCTTATTCTGTTCACATGTTGGCGGTACAAAACAATTCACAGTGTAGAATGTTCATAAATCCTGCAAATAACGTAACGTAATGTTTGGTAATAATGACTGATCCTTATTATTGTCAATAGATAGAATATGGTAATGAACAGCAGCTACTCGATATTCAAATCTATCGCTCCGTTTCTCACTTGCACTTTTCATTCAATAGATTTCTAGAAATGGTTGTGAAATAGTGAACCTCAATTCAGGAACCTTGACATTTCACACCTTCCTGCCCCAACAGTGTGAGCTCCAGCACATGCTGTTCATTCTTCTTGTTTTAAAATGGAGCTGTGGTTTGTGACACCCTTGCCAAAAGAGAATTTCTCTCCAGTTTTAACTCTGGTTCCTTCATACAGGCGTTTGTTTTGGCTTCCGCGGCTCGTGGATGTGGACTGATACGACAAGCTTTGGTTATTTTGAGTTTGTTGGACGTTATCACCGTTGGGTTCCTTTTACTCACTCAGCTCTTCTCCCACCCGTGCAGCTGTGTGCTGTGATAAGGACCCGGGACACTGGGGTCATTGTCTTATCAGCAGTTCAGGCTCCACACGGAAGGATGTGTTTTATGCAGAAGGTAGAATAAATGCACAAAATGTTGAGTCACACATTATCTTGCCTTTTTGTTTTTTATCTGTGCCGAAGAGCAACTGTCTTCATCCTTTGTGTGGGTGTGAGGTTAATGAGTTGCATCATCCTCATCATCATCCAGGCATTGATAAGAAAAGCCTCCTTTAATTCCTCCTCCTACACACGGCTCACTCACTCACCCAACCAGCCAACGCCTCAGCACTTCCCTTCTTAGTTTTCTTCTTCAGCTTGTTCACAGGTTTCCTTCTCTGGCAAACAATGCTCTTAACAATGAAGCTTTTCTGAATTACAGGATGTAAGATAATTGGATATTTTCACGTATAAAATGTTCTTTTCGTAGCTGTTCGCTGCACTGCACATAACCAATGGATTGGAATATGAATATGACTGCTGCAGGACATAGATATAATGAGTCTAACAGTGTTCTGCTAATGGACGGTCATCAGACACATAATGAAGACGCCTCCCAGTGAAATATTTAAAGCCTGAAATGTGCAAATGACATTCTGCTCATCGGCTATAGAGCAGAGGAGCTCGGGCAGCAGTCTCACCCATCTCTCAAATTCCAGGAAAAAGAAGTTGTTTGTAGCAAACATCAGAAGCATTCCTGAAAGATGAGGAGGGAGAGGAGAGAGAGAGAGCCTCGACTTATCTGATTCAGGAGTGCTGAGAAGGACAATGAGTATTACACAAAACATGAAGTATTTATATTTGATGGACAGACATTCTTCTGTATTTAAAACTGTGTGAGCAGACTTTTTTATTTATTTATTTTTTTCAAGTGGTTCAGTTTTTAAGAAAGATGAGCCACAGCCACAAGACGGAAATATGTTCACTCACTCAAAACCCCTTCCTCATTTCCTCAGGAATTCAGATTTCAGTTGGAGTTGTTTGTTCAGTGCGAGCTGACCTCAGTTTTCTGCCTGATAGACACTTTTTATGCTGACTCTTCCTTTTCGTTGTTCTGTTAAAATGTTCTGCTCGTTCTGAGACTCATCTCTCTGGACTGGGCCACGACACAAAGTGTTGCCTCAGTCGCCTTCAAAGACTTTGGGCTCTTTTTTTTGTGCATTTTGTAACAACACATTCAAAGTTGAAGACACTGCAAGCATTCATAAATTCTCCACGTTTGACGCGGCTACAGAGAGTGCAGGATTATTATTTAAAGGAAAGCTTTCCCTCGTGGTCAGTTGGCTGGCTTTGCCTGGATCATCGCAGACTTTCCAAAAATATTCAAGCAGCTACTGAGTCACTTTCCATTCGCCTCAGGATGGGTCATAGTTTCCACAAAAGAAAAGATGAGGACTAACTTTAATTTTGA
Source organism: Pseudorhombus dupliciocellatus (assembly GCA_016785235.1). Lineage (NCBI taxonomy): Eukaryota > Metazoa > Chordata > Actinopteri > Pleuronectiformes > Paralichthyidae > Pseudorhombus > Pseudorhombus dupliciocellatus. Next base: position 193,693 of record JAFBJW010000607.1, on the reverse strand, counting down.
TTTGCTTAAGTTTTTATGGGACACTGCTCTGGTTATAAAACTCTTCTCTCTTGTTATTGCAGTTTGTGTGTGTTCTTTAAAGTGCTCCAGGAATGTGTGCGCTCAGCAAATAGTGTAGTAATAATTCAAATGTTGCCATGATAACATGCCTTACACTGTCTATCTACGCTGTAGATGAATAAAGATGAACTATTCTTCTTTAAAACTGTGCAGATGCTGTTAAACTGTTCAGTGAAAAGCCCCGGTGGTCAGAAAAGGTTTTCAAATGAATGAGAATGCTGTGTGTAAATAATACATGAACATAAAGGGGCTGATATCACCTCCGGTTACCTCTGCCCCCAAGTGGCCTGAGACTGTAACAATGAAGGAAGCTGGATATTTTTCCAAACATCTGAAATCAAATTATGTGTCGGACTGGGATAACATGATGTTGAACACGTGTTAGGAACCGATCTAATCACATTTCTTTCTTTAACAGATGGTTTAAGTTGCTGGACAAGACGGGCAAAGCAGACAAGGACAGAGGAGAGGTTTTGCTGGACGTCCAGTTCATGAGGAACAACATGACCGCCAGCATGTTCGACCTCTCTGCCGCAGGAAAGTCCCGCTCCCGTCTCGGCAAGTTCAAGGACAAAGTTCGGGGCAAGAAGAAGGAGTCGGACGCCGCGACCGGCGTGGGGCCGTCCTTCCCTCAGGTTCTGACGGACAGTGAGGGGGAGGCCAACGGAGACGAGGAGGCAGCTGCGAGGAAGGATGACAAAAAGAAGAAACTTAAAATGAAGTCCCTGTTTTCTCCCAAGTCCAACCTGCAGAGGAACATGTCTCAGTCCATGTCCGTTCTACCCGCTAAGAACTCGACTCTTAGCGGCAGCCAGTCGTCTGGTCTGAATTTGGACTCATCCGATGGTCAGGAGACTTTTATTTGACCAAAATATCTATTTTTGTCTTTTTAATCAAATGCATGTGGATTATTTCTTTATTTCTTTGTCTTTCCAGGAAAAAAGAAGTTCAAGTTCAAGATTCACAAACGCTCAGGCAGTTCAGATGGCAAAGATTCCTCCTCTTTTCTCCAGAAGAGCGGTTCCGGAGAGCAGAGCAACTTGTGCATCAACGGCAGCCACGTTTACTGTGAGGAGCCACAGAGTCGCACGTCTCGCATCGGGTCCAACTTCAGCCCGGCCAGTTCAGGCCACGGATCCATGGAAGATGTCCCTGAAAGCTCCACCCCGTCTGTGGAGTCACTTCAAGCAGTGAGGCAGTATTCTGCCTGGACAGAAGAGGAGGAAGAGGAGGAGACGGCTGAAGCAGAAAATGTCAAAAAGGAAGATAGAAAGGATGAAGAGGAAATGACAAGGATGGAGGAGGAGAAGAGGAGAAAAGAGGATGAAGATGAGAGGTTGGCTGAGCAGAAGAGGAGGCAGGAGGAGGAGGAAAGAAAAAGGATTGAAGAAGAGAAGGTTAGACGAGAGGAAGAGGAGAGGTTGAGGAGACAAGAAGAGGAGGAACGGGTTAGGAGAGAAGAAGAACAAGAGCGTGAGAAACTAGCAAAGGAAAAGAGGAGGGAAGAGGAAAGGAAGAGAGTTGCGGAGGAAGAAAAATGGCGACGAGAGGAAGAGGAAAGAATTAGGATGGAGAAGGAGAGGGTGCAGGAAGAAAGGATGAGAAAAGAAGAGGAGAGGATCAGGAGACAAGAGGAAGAGCATAGGTTGGCTGAGGAAAAGAGGAGAATCGAAGAAGAACGAGTGATCGAGGAAGAAAGGAGAAAAGAGGAAGAAGAAAAAAAGCAAAGGGTGGAAGAGGAAAGGATTAGGAAAGAGGAGGAGAGGAGACAGGAGGAAGAGTATAGGGCCATCAAAGAAAAGGAAGAATATGAGAGATTGGCAGAGGAAAGAAGGAAACAAGAGGAGATGGAAAGGGAAAGGATGAAGGCTGAAGAGAAAATTAAAAGGGAGCAAGAAGAAAGTATGAGGGTGGAGGAAGAGAGGAAGAGGAGAGAAGAGGAAGTGGAGAGGCTTAGGAGAGAGGATGAGAAGAGGAGAGTGGAAGAACAGGAAAAGAGGATAATTGAGGAAGAACAAAAAAGGCAAAGAGAGGCAGAAGAGAGGATTAGGAAAGAGGAAGCAGCTAGGGTTAGGAAGGAAAAGGAGGCACATGAGAAATTGGTAGAAGAAACGAGGAAATTGGAGGAGCAAGAGAGAAGACAAAAAGAGGAAGAGGAGAGAATTAAACAAGAGGAAGAAGAAAATATTAGGATTGAGGAAGAGAGGAGAAGACAAGCAGATGAGGAGCGGGCTAGAAGGGAAGAAATGGCAAGACTGGCAGAGGAAAAGAGGAGGCTTGAAGAAGAACGGCAAAGGGAGGAAGAGGAGAGGAAGAGGATGACGGAGGAAGCCGCAAGGGAGAAAAGAGAGGAAGAGGCCAGAAGGCTTGAGATGGAAACAGACGCCAAAGAACAGAAAACAGAAGACAATAAAACAAAGGATGGACACAAAACTGCTGGGAAGAAAGTGTCCGAGGAAAGTCCCGCAGGAGTCATGTCCACTAATCTGTTCGCTGAGTCCTCAAATAACCCCTTCGAGGACGTCCCCGACTCACCTGCTGACCCCCCCAAAGGTTCAAAGGTCAAACAAGGGTAAGTACAAGTTGTGTTACACTACATGGATCCAAAAGACTAAAGAAGTATTATTACTAAGACAAACTATCTAAAATTACATTATCCAGACAGGCAGACATTCCTCTGTGTGTTGGTGAGAATGCATGTCATTAACTGGTAAACTGAGACCCAGTCTCACCTCATTATATCAAGTGTCGATTGAAGAGGGAGAGAAAATGGCTGGAAGCGTTTGGTCATTTATTCAGAGTTTGACGGTGTTCTTCACAGAAGGAGGTTGTTTCATGGAAATGTGTGATGACTTTCTCTCGGCATGTTAATCATTTTCCCTCCGTCGATGAGGTTATGTCAAAAACGAGGATACATCTGGATCAAGTGAGTTCAAATGAGGGCACTTTCTAGTTCTAGCTACTTCACTGTGTTTTGTCACATTTAACTGCTTCTATGCTGCTTTTAAAATGCAAACACTCCCGCTTGTTTATTACTTATTAAGGACAGTCATTTATCTTATGTAACAGTGAGTGTGCTGGAACATGATGTGGTATGTGCCTCTTTTCCAGATATCCTGCTGTTGTCTCATCAGTGGGAAGCGAGAATCGTTCCACTGATCAAAAGGTCCTGATTGGTGCCCAGCGGGACAAGCGACTGGCTCCCCCGCCTCCGAGAGGGAGCGTATCCGTGAGTCACAGGGAGCACGATGTTTCGAAGGCAACAATGAACAAGCAGAGTAATGACAAAGACGTCAAAACTGCCAGTGTTCTCCCTCAGCGCTCCGTGCAGGTAATCGCTCCAATCAGTCAACCCTGCGCAGATACAAGGAGCTCCCACGGTTCGATGCAACCCAGTGCTGCCAAAGGGGCAGGAGGCGTGGCCAAACACGGTAAACGCCCCGCCCCATCTAGACCTGTGGTGAAAGACGAGCTGTCGCCTAAACTGAAGAGCTCGGAGACGAAACACGCTCCTGTCGTTTATGGCTCAAATCCATTTGAAGACGACGAAGATGAGCCCACAACACAAGATGATGCACCGTCACCCCCCGGGTCAGTGCGCTGGCCTCCATCTGCGTCCCATGACACCGCCTCTCAAGCCAAACTGAAATCCTCCAAAATGGCCCGTGCTCCTCCGCCCCCTGCACACACGGTCCCCACATCGAGCACTCTAGCACAAGACGATTCAGACGGAGGCCTCGTTACCGCCGGGGTCGCTGCGCCGGATAGAGGTGCAAAGCAAAGGCGTGCCCCGCAGCCAGAGGTCACGCCCCCTGCTCCTGTCCGGGACACTTCAGTAAAAGCGTCGCAGCCCGCGAGAGCACAGAGCACTGCAGAGGTGATGGGCGTGAAGAAGGAAGGGCCTCCCACGACGTCACGCAGGTGAGGCAGATCAGTTCCTCCACAGAATGTGACACAACGCATCCCACTCCATTTTAAATTATCCATCACACACGGCTAGCTGCTGATATATAGCACATATAGCATTGTTCATATTCCTGAAAGTCATCTATGATTTATCCTTCTCTTTAATCCTTTTCATCCATCTTTTATTTTTGCTTGAAATATTAACTGTTACACATCCGATAAGGTTGATCTGCATGAATTGGCTTGCAGCTTTAAACCTCAGCATATTCTGATATTTCTAATGTGGACGTTCTTTCTGCTTTTTAACGTGCTAATCAATAATCCATTTTTCTTCTCTTCTCCTGGTCCAGGCAGCGTCTTTATCTTTCTCTGTTCTTCTCTGTCTCTGCAGGCTTCAGCCGGTTAAACCTCTGAATCCTCAGGAACAGAAATCTGCCCCCATTGTTCAGTCGGAGAAAAATAACTCCACAGAAGTTCAGGACAAAGCAAAGGTATTTTTCTCACAAGATGGTTTTAAGGAAATGGGGAATATTTGATACACTACATAATGATAAAAATGTTTGATACAAACACAAATGTAACATAGAAAATTGTCCTGCAGGTTAATGACAGTGAGCCCACAGGCCCGTACTCCCAGCTCACTCAGGAGGAGCTCATCTCTCTGGTGCTGAAACAGGAGAAGCAGCTTTCTGAGAGAGACAAAACGATATCAGAGCTGGAGCTGTACATCGACAACTTGCTCGTGCGCGTCATAGAAGAGAGCCCCGACATCCTGATGTCACTGAGCTCCCTGAAAAAAACGGTGTAGGCAGATTCACACATGATGCTTTATTTCCCGGCTGTTCAAGCCTTTTGTTATAATTGCATCAAAGTAAGATTGGCCTTTTTCTAAATATGTCTTAAACTGTCTTGCCACTTTTCTACATTATGTCCAGATTTGTAACTTTTGTATTTGTTTATTTTCATGTTGAGCACAAAAGTCTGATAGAAGTCTAGATTTGATTATGTGATAGATTGCATTCTGTCTACTTTCTCTTGTCTATAAAATGATCGTATTATGTTAGATAAAGTTTTTTTGCTATTGTTCTGAATATAAAAATGGGGAAAAAGCACTTTAATGAAGCGTGTATATACTGTGATGCCCTACTGTACTGGTTACTACGACGGAGTATTAGGTCCAAAAAAAAAAAAAATCGCAGACCTCGAGGTTAAAGTCGTAAATTTACGAGAATAAAGTCATGAGATTAAAGTCGTAAATATAAGTGTGGCCCTAATACTGTCGTAGCAACTGGTTCATATATTAAAATATAAAAATTAATAAACCCATGATTCAACAACAGTCTTGATTTTGTGATTTTCTGTGACTTCTCCACGGGTACCATTGTGATGTGTAGTAGTATTTTTGTCCTACGTCACATCAGAGCGAAAGCGGAACTGTTGATGGAGGGAACGTTGTGTCTCGTCGGACACATTTGACGCTCCCTCTCCAGAGCTGCAGTAGTTTCCGTGTTGTTCAGTGTGTTTTGAGCGTGTGTGTGTGGTTACCTGGTAACAGCTGAGGCCAAATGACCACCTGTCCCGTGTCTTCGTTAACCTGCAACCTTTTTATAACCCGTTGATTGATCCAGACGATGCCTCCTCCGGGTCTGCGCTGCACGGGCTGCGGCTCCTCCAGCATCATCGACGATGACCTGCACTGCGAGGCCCAGCTGGTGTGCGTGGACTGCGGGGCGGTGGTGACCGGGGGGGCGCTGGTCAATGACGCGTTCGGAGGTGCAGGTATGTGCAGTGACCATGATCTCCGGAGGGATCCGTGACCTGCGTTGATCGCACAGAACTATTCTGTTAACTCTGTTCTAACTTTCCATGTTTATACTCTCTGTACTCTACCAGCTAATGTCGTTGGAAAATGTGTATTTGATAGCAATGACTCGTCTTTCTTTCCACAGATGTCAGCTACAGCCAAACCACAGCTGTGGCCAAAAAACCATGTCCAAACCTCCTACTAGGTGAGACCCTCAGACAACCTTTCTTTATTAAGACCCACTAACTTCCTCTGTATATCAGAGCCCGCTGCTCTCGCCTGCAAATCCTCTCATGTCTCGACAGGGATACAGCGTGTGAGAGCCATATGCAGGACTCTCAGGGTCAACCACGAGATCGAGAATCTCTCGCAGACAAACTTCACGCAGGCTTATCAGCACGAACATTTCCTTCACGTGAGCCTCCAGAAGAAGGAGGCTCTCGCTGGGTGCTGCGTGCTTGTCAGCTGCAGGCTGCTGAACTGGCCCATCTCCATGGGAACCATCAACTGCCTGCTGGATGTTGACCCAATGTTACTGGGGGCAATTTATAAAGAAATGATCCAGATCCTGAACATAACGGCTCCGATGGTGAACGTCACGGATGTAATGGAGGCCCACACTCAGGAGTAAGTGACGCACAGTTAATAATAACGGATAGTTAAATCCATTACTGTTTCATTTCTTTAAAGCTACAGATGCACATTCATACATTCATTCCAAGCACAGACTGTAAAGTGAAGTCAAATCGTCCTGATCGTCCTGCATAAATAGAAAACAAACTGTAACATGCACTGGCAATGTTCTTCTTTCCGTCAGGTATAAAATTAGTCCCCTTCACGCACCTGAAGAATTGGCTGCAGACCCTACGCAGTTGAACAAGCGAGCAGTGGCTCTGGTGGAGCTGGCGGCCGACACCTGGATTGTAACTGGCCGCCACCCCGTCCCCATCATGATGTCGGCAATCTATTTGTCCTGGCAGTCGCTGAAACCCACCAAGCTGCGGCTGAAACTCCCTCTGGACAAATTCTGTAAGATCGCAAAAGTGACTAAGCACAGTGTTGCTTCAAAGAGAGTAGCTGAGATGAAGGAGGTGCTGTGTAAGCTGGGCAGGGAACTCCCCTGGATCAAGGAGGACATGACTCCGGACAGTGTGGTTAAACATGTGGACGATATTCTGCAGCACAGATACGCCCTCCTCAGGAGGGCTCTGAGAGCCCATGAGGAAACTCTGTTGAAGGAGTGTCCGGTCAGCTCGGAGGACCCCACAAATAAGCAGAGTGCTCCATCCGAAACCCAAGAAATTCCTTATTCCCCCTCTGTGGAGCGATGTGAAGAAAAGACTGATGGGTCAGAGCAACCAGGATATGGAGATGATGAGCCATGCACGGAGCCTGAGCCGCACGGCGGCGCTCCGGGGAACGAGGAACCAAACTGGGGGAAGCGAGTGCTGTTTGCTCCCCCGTGTGTCGTTCACTCCAAGAAGAGGAGACCGGAGCAGCCTCAGCCCACCGATGTTAGCGGTGATGAAGAAATCTGCGACAGTGAAATCAACTCATACATCCGCACGCCTCAAGAAGTGAGAGACTTTGCTCGGTTTCAGATGCTGTCTGAACATAAGTAGTCGACAATGTTTGAGAGACTAGTGTTTTAGACAAATTACAGTGTTAATTCATCAAATGGGTGCAAATGTTTTCGCATCTAGATTTTGACAGTAAAGTGTTTCCACAATGCTCTGTTTACGTAGCTTCTATTTAACTTTAATCGTCTTAAGGAAATCAGAAAAGTCTGACTTTTGTGTCAATAATGTTAATATCAGAGTCACGGTGTGAATGCAAATATGACCAATATGGTTACTGATGCAGGACACTGCATCAGTAACCATATTGGTCAAAATGTCCCTCTGTCTTCCATCATCATGCAGTTCCATTGATCCGACACACAGAGGTCGTGTGGTTTTGTGTTTTTATTCCGTGTGCGTAGCTCAGACCACTTCAAATACCTTTGTAGTATGTCACTTCACAATGTATACTGATACTGAAAGCGCAACAATAACAGCAGTGATTTATCAGAGACGCCGCTGTCCACCTCCACCTCTACCGCGTCATGCACAGGATACAGAGCAGCACAGAGAACACATCACCAACCACCACATGTCAATACATCCAATTTTACAATGCTATTAGAAATAATTTCATAAATTATACAGCAAGGTGCATATTCAACCTCGGGCGATGAGAAAATTAAAGCCCTGGGGCTCAGGTTCATGATATTAATAAAAAGGGAGGGGCACCACATTATTAGATCTGACACCAAGGCCCCAGTGTAAAACAAACTCATCTGCACTGACCTCTCCAAACACTTTATTTGACTTTTCTGGGTCATTTATTTTTTTTAACCTCGTTCATTTGTCAACAGAAGTGTAGCAGGGTGTACTCGGTCGGAATTCTCTTGTAGCTTCAGCCTTGTGGCAAATAATCATCTTTTTTTATGCAGGAGCTGGATGGTGTTGATATGTGGAAATGTGCCTGACCCATGCAGGATAAAGAATCTTTGTTCGCTCCTGTCGGTGGGAGGGAGGGGGGAAATTTCATTTTTCTAACGAGATCGACTGAACACTTTTGCAGTCCTCAGAAGAAATGGCCTCTCTTCAGGAGCCAGCCTGGGCTAATACATTGCCTTTGTACGCGACACAAGTCAATGCACCTCCATCAAATCACGTCCAGTGGATTCGAATTCCATTCATCACAATGCCACACTGGGCGCACAGTGATTGGCTGGCACTCCAATCCGTTGGCGGCACTTGAACATCTTGCGCAGCTCAGTGCGGAAGCGGTCGTGTAGCCACGCGTAGAGGAACGGGTTGCAGCAGGAGGAGCTCATGGCGCACAGGTGGCACAGCAGCTGTATGAGTAGGAAGTAGCGCTTGTTGATGAGGTGGATGTCGATGTCGCGCAGCATGTTGAACACGTGGATGGGGAGCCAGCAAACGGCAAAGGCAGTCACCAGCAGCGCCACCAGCCGGAAGATCTTCCTCTTGCGGGCCTGCTGAGCGCTTGTCTGGCCCTGTGTCCTGTGGCCTGGCGCCACACACTTCCTCAGTTTGACCGTGATGCAGAGATAAGAGATGAAGACGGCTGACAGCGGCAGGACGTACGTCACCAGCAGGGTGCTGTACGCGTAGGCACGTCTTTCTTTCTCCTGGCCCAGCCAGAACTCCTCACAGATGGTGAAGCCCTCCTCTTTGAATTCCACGTGGTAGGTGTGGGTCACTGCCGGAGCCACCAGCCCGCAGGACAGCAGCCAGATGCCCGTGAGGATGGAGGCGCAGGTGGCCACCGAGGTGCGCTTCTTCAGGGGATGAACGGTTGCGTAATATCTGCAATGGATATGGACAGTAAAGTAGTGGATGATAATAGTTGCATAAACAAATGCGAAGTTGATTGGAAGTGAGTAGAGCGCAAACCTCAAGGCCTGCAGACAAATCCACGTTTTAATTTGCAATCCTCGCGTCCTTGAGCCGCAGATAAAGACAGACAGAAGCCAACAGGAAGCTGCAGAATCGCTTCGCTGCCTCTCTCTCAGACAGTGAGCAGCAGCTCAGTGAACCTCAGCTCATCTTAGTTTAGATGTATCAGCCGGAAGCCAAATAATTAAACATGAATGAGGAATCTTTAGTGTGAAAAGAAAGTAAATTATAATCAGCCTTGCTAATTTCTAGATGTGATGGATGAATGATGGGTTATGACCAGGTTTAATTCCTGCCTTGGCAATTACATTCCACTCATACTTAGGATGTGTGTGCATTGATTATATAGGGATTCTATAAGGGAGGTAATCTTGTCTAATTACGCCTTTTAAATCAGAAGGGTCTCATGAGATTCTCATGAGTTTTATCAAGAATTTCTTGGCCAAGCACAAACCAGCAGTTCCGTTTATCGGGAACACTCATTCTTTCAAACTGAACCTTTGGGAAAGACTAAAAAAGAAGGACTGCAAAACCAGACAGGTTCTGAGCCGCGTCTTCATCCACCCACCTGTCCACCGCGATGGCTGTGAGTGTGAAGACTGAAACGTAGACCGTGACCGGCTGGACGAGGAACACCAGATAACACATTGAGCGGCCGAACACCCAACCGTGCGGATTGAAGGCGTAGGCGAGAGTGAAGGGGACACAAGTCACACACATGAGCATGTCGGAGAAGGCCAGGTTGCCGATGAAGAAATTGGTGACGCTGTGCATCTTTCGGGTTCGGCAGATGACATAGAGGAGGAGGTAGTTCCCGAAGACGCCCACCACCACCACCAGCACGTAGCAGGGGATAATGAGGGACTTGAACTTCTGCAGCAGAGCCACGTCTGCAAACTGGGACGTGCGATTCGAGGAGTTGCTCTGCACCGCGACCTCGTAGACGCGTGCCTCCGTCTGCTCCCGCGACACGGATGATTGCGTGACTGCTGTGTGGCTGTGGTTCTCCCCCATGCTCTGTCTGTTCCAGCTCTGTAAAAACAACACAAGCGGTCAGGTCACAACGTGGATATAAGTGGATGGCCATTACTCAGTGCACGAGCTTTTACCACCACAATGAGAGGCAAAGAGCACATTAATAAGAGCTTGATGATTATAAGAGTTTTTGAATGTTGAGAACATCGACTGCTTTCGCCGACCCTGAGGTCTCTGTGTGAGGTCTCTGTCTTTCTCTCAGGCACGTCTAATTGGACCGAAGGACGTCATCAACACGCCTTTCCTGAGTCACATTTGACCCTTTGTATTCACTGTAAACTCTCCAGCTCTCTTGTTTATATCAGATATAGCAGATCGCAGGGTTGCGTTGTTGTGTTTCAGTGTGATAAACCGAGGTGCCGGCTGTATTCAGCATAATTCAACAACGGTGATGCTCTGTTTTGTTATTGTCACTGGGAGAAGAATGATTAACAGACTAAATTAAAAGAAGGGTGATCACGTCATAATGTTCCCTGTGAATTGAGGTGGCAAATATCTGTCCTTAGAACGTTAAATTGATTTTCAGTGTGACTCACACATGACACAACGATGGATTTGTATCATGATAAAGCATCGATGAAGCCTTTTCGATGGAAATGATGACGTGAAGCCAAAAGATTTTCTCAGTAAGCTCTAATGGCCGTGCATCAGAATCTGTTGTGAGGATTTTCTACAAACAGCAGCTTAATCACTTTTCATTTATAATTGATTCATTGATTATGCTGGATGCTGCAGGGAAAGCCGGTTTCAGATACACCCGTTCCATTCTGCTAGTCAGTACAGTATAACTTCATGTACTAAGTTGAACTTTGTGAGCTTCTCTCTGCTGATCGCTGACAGATTATCATAATATCCATGGGCGGTGTGGAGGAGAGAGAGATTTCAGGCTGTCACAGGTTTTTTTTTTTTGCCTTCCTCTTTAACTGAAACATGTCATAATCACAGATGAGTGGGAGTCTCAGCGCTTCGGTCTAATTGGCAAATTAACATGGAGAGTGCATTCAGCACCGTTCGTATCAGTAAGCTCGGGTGGATTTTTTTATACATGATGATGATGTATTTGATTTGCTTGGATGAAGTAGCAGGAAAAAGCAATAGAAGTCAATGTGTCTTTTATTCCTGTCCTGCACCCTACACCCAACTTTCACATTATTATGTGCATATTCTGGCTTGATTATAGGACGAGGGATCATATTATCTACACTGGATTCATGTCAACAAGATAAGGCACATACCTCCATCTGGCCATTTACATACATATCCAGGGTGTGAGCTGAAGACCTAACCTAATGAGCCCCCATCACATGCATCACATGCATATTTCAGAATATACGTTGACCTTCAAGAGGAGTTGATATTCTGCTTATAAGCTACAATGTGAAAATGAAAAACTTCATTTAAGCTCTTGAAAATATTTCCATTACTTTTAACTGAAGTGCTGCCTTCAAGCAATCATATAGGAGGGAATATGCTCCAATATGCAAACAAAACAATGAATAAACGGACGCAGACCAGTGCCACTTACCGTTGCTTGCGTTTCTGTGTGGTGAGATGAGAGTATGAGGAGCCGAGCGTCCTTCAGCACCTCTCCTCGGTGAGTGAGCTGGAGCTGCCGCTGAGTGAGAACGAGAGGCGGACAGAGTGAGGGAGGGAGAGATGACTGTCAGCCAGTGAGACTGCAGAGACCCGAAAAGAGACTGATGCACAGGTCTGACTGGTTCACAGAGTTCACAGATCGATCCTGGGGGGTGAAGGCGGTGAAGGAGATTTTTGATGACTTGTTTGCGGTTGTATTCACAGGAACATGACAGGTGTGAGTTGATCCCTGCCCATGGACGGAGCTGTAAAAATGTTGAGTTTTAGGGGAACAAAAAATTCGAACCCTTCATGATGACTCATGATAATAGGGCTTCTGTTTAAAAGCCTTGTTCTCATTAAAATACATTCAGATTTCCTGTGACGGGGACAGCCTGTAGAGCTTCTTGCACAAGAAAAGCTTTTTGAAAATGTCTTATTTTCAACAACATAATGCTCCACACTCCCACCTCGACGTTTGAGTGCTCGCATTATTTCCCCCATCCACAAGTCATCGCCACATGAAAAGGTTTTATAGTCACAATATGTTCCTCGGAGTACAAGTAATAACATAATTACCTTTACCTTGGGTGAAGTCACGCCTGTTGCATTAGCTTCAAAACGAGCAGCCCCGCATTGAGTCATCTGAGTTTTGCACAATGTGAACAAAATAGCCAGGAATATTGTGGGCATGCTTTTTCCATTTGGCCAATTTTAGTGACACATACAAAGCTTTCTTGAGAAAACACTGTCAACTGCAACTGGTGAAAGGGCTGCACTTACAGGGCACGTTTATAAAAAATATCCTCCATCCATTGGAGCACTCACACAGCTGCAGCAGAGGCTGAGCTGTCGAGGTCCTGGCCTCTCCATCGGAAGCAAACAGAGAGGTTCTCTAAAGCATTCATTGTTTGCATGACTGCGTGACTGTTTTCAATTGGAATTGAAATTAGAATAATGTGGCCGTTCACTTAAAATAACAAGAGGCGAGTTATTACATGTGTTTGGAGGATACATGCTGTAACCTGCTGTTGTAGTGTAACTGGTTGGAGGAATCTGTGTGGGTGGTGGAGATGTGGCAGATTGATAAATTCAATCTGGGGGGTTTCATCGTTTGGTAAACTCCCTCTATTGGTTCATTATAGAGGAATAATACGTCACTGAAAGACATTTATATGGGTCAGTTAGGAATTACAGCCATTTCACAGAATCAAAAAGTGCGAGAGAGCTCAACACCTCCCTCATGCTGAGGTTGTTTCTGAGAACAGGCGATTTGTGATCAACATGTTTTGTTGACTCATGCATTTAGAATGAAGGTCATGGAATGTACAGACCTCAGACCTCAGTACATTATAGTGTGTGTGTGTGTGTGAGCCTGTTCTCTTGTGATGTCGGGGTTATTGAGATCTATAAATGATGTTGTTGCAGATGTTTCGAGCGCTGAAAATCGCTGAAACTTGGATGAAATATTCCTCCAAAATAACTTGCACTAATTACAATATTTTGTTTGATCACACCTCATTTCCCTCGGCGTCCCCTGCAGTCTGACATGTACTCTGAACTCAACACAACAGGAACACTGAAGCGATTCTCTCTGCACCTTTTTCATAATCGCCCTCGGTGATTTATTTCCCTCTGACTCTCGCCACCAACTCTCTGCTGTCCCCTGCGATCAGAACAAAGGGTCGGTCCTCAGTCCGACACGGTTGTTTGTTTGCCTTCCCCCTGCACCGCCCCTTGATGGATGGGATTTCATCCTGTGGAACTTGTCACATATTTTACTACCTGAGTTCCCTCTTTGTGATCATGTTTCTGGCGGCGTCACCTGACTGTCCTCAGATGTCAGCAGTTAAATGAGAAGTAAAAATGCCACGAGTAATTAGAATGAGACAATGTGTTCCTATTTTACTTGATGAAAAAGTTGCATTTTTTTTCAGCAGGAGGGACATTGTGGCGCTCGTTCCTCCACCAAGGCCCAACAGTCTCAGATTAACAGAAACAACAAAGCAGATAGTATCAGGTGATCATTTAGTCGAGGCAATTGGACTTCTTTCTTGGCGTTGGCTTCTTCAGTTCTGGTTTGGTTGGGGAAAAACCAGGAGATATATCTCTGGATGTGGGTGGTGCTGTGAGTATGGGCCATCCCCCTCGTTATGTGACAATAGGTCGCACGAGTGGGCCATTAACACATGTGGTAGGGTGTGGACCACTCCTCTCATCATGTGACAAATAGTCACATGACTAACTTGTGTCAATGTGTGAAAGACTGGGGGGTGAATGGCCTGTTTGGATGAACACAGCTGATATCCTGGCAGGAATTGATGCAGAGTGGTATGTAGTAGACAGATGGTGACGTGGCCCTCCTCCTCTGTTCAGTGTTGGCCTCCTTTACTCTTCTCTCAAACCATCTATTCTCCTTGTCCAGGATATGAACATGAGTGTCCTTAAAAGAGTGTCCCTTTTCCTTGGTGTGTATGTAAACTTCATATTTTAATAATGCCACTAATATAGAGGTCGGCCCCTCTGTCCTCGAGGGAGCCACCATTTGAACTTTTAGCCAGCTTCTCTGCTAGTGCTGCATCATTATTATTAGGGTGAAGCTTTCATTTCCTCTGACTTGATGTTTTGATGTTGTGATCACGTTCCGTTCTCGGCTTGTGTTCAAAACATCACACGTGTCACACTGTTGCGTGTCTGCATTGGGACGCATCTGTTACTCCTGTTGCCATGGTGATATGTGGTTATCTATAAAGCTGTGAAATATGCATGTGGCCAACATGTCTCCCAGTATGCGCCTTGTGTCATAAACTGTGGCTGTTTTTATCTGTCACTGCCTTGTTTATTATCTACATCTCCATCTATCACGGATTTCCTGCATGTCTCAAACCTCCCAACAATGAGTATGAAGCAGCCCCGTATTTTTCAAACAGAACAGGAAGTTAGATTAACACACATTTAGTTATAGCAAATAGCTCCAACATCCTAGATCAGAACATATCTGTGCACTCAAGAGAAAAGATAAAAAGCTCTCATCCATTTCTTCTCAGATTCTTTGAAAACCTCTGAAAAGACTAAATGAGTCTCATCAGATGGTCTCAAGGAACAGCAGCCCCCTCCCCGGAGGATGTATAAATGGCTTCCGTGGTCTGGTTCTCTAATACGTTGAACCATCCGTCTCATGAGGGAGCAGGGATGCTTTGTGAAGAGCCTGCAGGGCTCACTCTGCTGCAAAGCCTGAATTGGTTTTATATTAAAAACTGTGTTGAACACAGGCCCTGTTGATTGCAGGAGTCAGACTCGTGGCGTCCAAGGACGGAAGACAAAGTGAGACAAAGCTGCAGATGAGTCACGTTTCGGAGAAGAATGAAAAACCCGACACTGAGCTCTGAGTTATTCTCCGACACTTCCGTCTCACTGCTGCCGCGGACCAAACTTTGTGAGCAGATATTTTGGTTCCACCAAGTGGTCACCTTGAGTAGAAGCTGCCCGAAGTCATTTCCTGCTCTGTGATGGAGCGGCGAGTTTGCATGAGCTATGGCACATCCTCCTTAACTTGATTACATCCCGCTTTACTGCCTCCCCCAAAATAACGCTGGCGTCCCGTTAATGTAATTGAGTCAAATGATGCAGGGCTGACTCAACAAATGAGGAATTGCGACCAATTAAGCAAATGGACTCGACAGAGCGAACACTGATTAAAATGTTGTCCTGCAACAAGAGAGGGAGCCAATAACAATCATCTTTCATGTTTTTAAAGATGTCTCGCTCTCTCTAACTCAAACCATAAATTACCTGTTAACGCACAATCGATCAGAAAAACACAGACGAGCGTAAAAAGGTTACAAAACTTTGGTTTAATTACTATTGCAATCCACAAAGCAAGGCATCGTGGTCTTTAATTGAAATGTAAAGGCAGCTCAAGGAGAAATATGGAGAAGTCCTCAAACAAAAAAAAGCTCAAGAGGTCGTCCGCAGAGACGGAGCCTGATGATGCTGCGATGATTCCGTCACTCGCCTCCGCACAGCTCCAGCAGGATCTTGCGATAGTCGCCGGATGTGTCTCCCTTCACACAGCGAGAAAAGAGAAGTGAGACTTGAGATGACTGGTGGAGGGAATTACAGCCACAGAAGCCTAAACCTGGAGTTAGGATGATCTCTGAGATGCCTCGCATTTGTGGCAAACCAGATAAAATAAAGTTTGGCCAATGAAATGAAAGTAGAGATAAATCTGTTTCCTGTCTTGTCTGAAGAGCCCAGCAGGAAAGCATCAAATGAACTTCAAGAGAATCGTATTTATGTTAAAACACAGCTGATGTATTGCAAACCCGCCTGCTGACTGCCACAGCGCCCCGCCCCTCGCATCCTCACCTTGATGAAGGAGTGCAGGGTCTTGCCGTACATCTTCAGGAACTGAGCCTTAATGTCTAACATGTCAATCTCAGCCCTAGCGACCATAATTCTGATGAGGACACTGTCCGTGGTGCCCAGCCCCTGACAAGACAGAGGAAGGTTTATTATCCTCAGTGCACAGCAGCTGTTTATTCATAACTCAATAATTTATACCCAATAACTGGTAGATGTATTAAAAGCATGAGGTATTTACCTTCATTGATTTGTATAATCGCTCTGCGAAGAACGCTGGTTTGCTCCTCATGCATTTCACTGCAAGGAAAGAAGAAAGAAATCCCAGAACAGGAGATAAATGTTTCCGAATCTGTATAAAGTGGAGACGAATATGAAGGCCAGTCTAAATTGTGGAATTGTCTCTCATCCCACATGAAGTCTCACTGCACTTTTGATCGTTAAAGTTTGAATTCAGTTCGATTCTATCTCACAGTTCTGTTCACTCATTTTTATCTTGTGGGTGTTTTGATGCAGCACTTGCTCTGCATACTTTGGTCATTTCTCCTTGACCTCGGCTCAGCTCCTGTTGTTCTCTATGTGATATTTAAATCAACCTGACTTGATGATGGCAGGAGGGAGGAGAAGCAGACCTATGGCCAGGAAGATGTCCTCCAGACAGCCAGACATCTCCCTCTTGATGCTGTCCTCAATGTCTCTCCCAGAAATCTTCTGATACTCCTCGAACACTGAGGGAGGAAAAACTTTAATTAGTTTCATTATCTAATGTTACTGAATCAAAGACCGACTGTGGCCCTCTGATGGTTTTATTTTTGAACAGAAAGGTTGGTTTGTTCAAAGTCTGTGTGCTTCCAAAACTCCCACAAGGGGTCAGTAGAATCCCCTCGGACTCCTGCATGAGGTCATGAGAATTTAAAGGAAGTATGATCACATGCATGGATTTGTCAATATGCAGTAAAAGTACCTCGCAGCAGATGGTTTCGGTTCCTCACGCATAGCACCGTGAGAAATTTCACCTCGTCCGTGCCCCATCGAGCCTCACCGGCCTCATAGATCTCCTGCAATCACAACGTTTAGGAATAATTATCCATCAGAGTCAGTTAAACTCACACTCTCATCTACAGCACTGACGCTTTACCTTGGCATCTTGAACAGCCTGGGCCTCGTCCACTTTATCCCCCTCATCCCGTCCTGCCTGTGACAAAGAAAACACCGCAGCTTCATAAGATGCTCGGCAAGAAGGAAAATGTCTGAGTTCAATCTAAAATCAAAATTTAATTCAATTTAAAATAGTCTGCGTGGCATTAAAACATTGGCCCAAACTGAGAGGGGCTGTATCCTAACGTTCGCTTACTGTGAGTAAAGAGACCAGGACTCTCTGAAACATTCCAGATGTGTCTCCACACACAGCGTCCTCCAGGTCTTTCCCATATTCTGTCACACAAAAACAGCAGAATTGGAATAAAAAGCAAAAACCTGTTGAGTTTACAGCAATGTGAGACAACTTTTTTTTTTTATGTTTGCACAACTTTACATTAAAAATGTATAGGGGTTAGTTTCAAATAATATTCATAAACTGCCCACTAACTAACTTGCATCAGTAAAAACACGTGCATGCAAATACCCTTTGAACATAATACGCCAGCCGCTGTCAGTAGAACAACACAAGAACAAATAAGAAAACAATAACCTGGAGTGTGGAGCACAGCAGTGGCATTAATGAATAATTCATCCCATCGACTGTTTTCTAATAAAGCTTTGTCACTAGCTCAAAATATCCGATGTCATACTCAGCCTATAGGCTTCAGCCCACTCGGAGGTGTATACCGTGATCTGATGTCATAGTTTCTATTTCCAGACGTGACGCTTTTACCTTTCTTGTAGAAGGCATTGATGGTTTTCATTTCAGAATTTGTCCTTGAAGCGAGAATATCGATGAGGCAGGCCTCCTCTGTTCCAGCCCCCTGTGATGAAGTAACATGAACGCTGGTTAAAGCAAAATACAGTGGTGTGTTCACGTACATAGCAGGTTGATCAATAATCAGATGTATTTTCTGGGAGCTGGACAGAGCAAGAATTGTTCTCCTTTAAAGCCACGTCCAGTGGCTCAGAAACCCTGACCTTCATGGCAGTCCTCAGCTCGTAGGCATCGTACACAGGGGCCAGCATCAGCAGACCTAGAACCACAGTCCGGAAGTTCCCACTAAGCTCGGAGGACAGTTCCTCGGCCAGGTCCTGCAGCAGGGGGCAGAGACACATGTGTTCAATTTAATGTCAAGAATCTGAAAGAACTGTCCTTATATACTTCACATATCATGTAGCGGTACGTCTTGTTTGGGAGTTTAGTTTCTGACACAGCTGTTTGAATATGGAAGCTGTTCCACAAGAGCGGCCTGTGTGACCACATGTGGGCGTCACCTCGTGCAACATGACTCACTCTTTCTGACTGCGAGCTATTCCACTCGCTGTCTGTGCCTTTTCTCTTCGCTGTGGAGCTGTCAGATAAGTTTAACGGTCACTCAGCGGCCAGTGCACCTCGAGCTGGTCATTAACTCATTACATCAATACAGTAAACATACATACATCCTCCTCGGTTAACGCATTGATCCGTGCAATGGCGAGACAAAGAAACACTAAATGGGTTTGTCGCCTTTGTGCGTTCCAGTTCCAGTTAGCCATTATTTCCCCCATCCCACCTATTACGAGGCTATCTCCGTCCTGCTCCTTGAAAAGAGGTGATACTCATTTATGCTTTAGGGTTAATGTTTAACATGCACATTATCAGTGCCGTGTTAGCTCAGTGCAACCCCACCCAAAGTGATGAGAGTGTGCATGATGGAATCAGAAGCTTTGGGGTGATAAACGCTCTGCTTTTCACATTCTTCTCCTGTTCGGTCATTTTGCTTTTCTTCTCCTCTGCCTCATGCACAGTTATTCATGTATTTCAGAGCTGCTTCCCTCGCAATTAGGTTTCACTTGGTGCCTCCGAGTGCAACTATCAGAACTCTCACCTTCCCAATCGCTTGTTTGAAGGCCTCTTTGATGCGCTGCCTCTGGGCGATGGTGCGGTGTGAGAGGACGTCGATGACTGCCGACTCATCAGTGCCTGCGAGAAGTATCGCAGAACTGAAGCTCAAAACCTTGCTTGTTAGGTAACATTTGTTTTAAATGGTTCACATGTTTGGTTTGTTTGCAGCGCTGCACCCCTGGAGATGATCCTGACACTGCTTGTTGGCAGGGATGTAGAAACCATCTGTTTGCAATAGAGCTCAAACTCGAGTCAGGGGGAGATTATTATGCTTGTAAACCTAAACAGGATCAAGACTCCACACCACATAATGTGCTGATAGAGAGTAAACGGGACTGAGACACGCTGAATGTTTGTTAGGATGTCCCCAGAGCTGGGAGTGATGGGATCCAGTATCGTTACTAACTGCTGACACTGAGATGATTCAACAGAGGGAGGTAGGAAGGGGCTGAGGAGTCAAGGCTAAGGAGAGAGGAGACAGGAGCATAGAAAGAGGGGAGAGGCTGAGGAGTCAGGAGCAAGGGTCAACGTGTTTTAAATATGTGAACACAGCATGAAACATACAGTTTGCTGTATAGTTACACATAGCAAAATAACAAAGGTGGAGATCTCTAGTCTAGATTTGTAATGTAATGTAAACTCCATTAAAGAGGTGAAGAGGAGGCGGTGAGGAAAGATTGAGAGGACACACTCTCTAAAATTATGGACTCCAGAATAATTAAAGTTGCCATGACAACACTGAGCAACTCTGCATTTAGTCTTAACTTTCCTGGAAAGAAGAAGAGAAACTCAAAACAGAGAATGATAATATTTTCCTCTTCTGAGGCTGAGGGCAGAGTAAGACCTGTGTTTATGTACGATGGTTTCTTTCTGTGTTAGGGGCCGGATCACTCACCAGCGCCCTTCATGGCTCCTCTGAGCCTCTGGGCATCTGCCTCTGGGTCGAAACCAGTGGCCTCAGTCACTGTTCCACGGTTTCCAATCTGGTTATATGAAATATGGTTATGAAATAACATTGTTACAACCACGGTAAATAGAAAGACAATAAGGGTGTGTCTCAGGTGAATGAATGAGGCACAGTGTGAGCACAGTCTGACACGCAAAGGCTATTTTCACATGCATCTGTGAATGTTAGACGCTTCCTTATATATATGAGGCTTCCTGTTCTTAACATCGTCCGGTATGTCATAATGAACTTTTTATAAATGCATTTAGAGGGCAAATGTAAAAGCTGAATATCATTAAATATAGATCACAGTGCGAGGTGAGTACACAGTGCATATATCCATGTATTGATGTTTCACCAGTTTAAAAAGCATTTAACAGTTATACACATACTAGGACAACAATCTCCACAACTACAATTTTTACAACACTGATTTGAATTTTAGAGCATTATGTGAGTCTCTTAGTCAAATGAACTTTATATTTATATTCAGGATTATAGCATCAGCAGCAGTTTATGACACACCTGAACTAATAAAATATGTTACAATAGTCAATAGCAAAGCAAGGCAACATAAAAGAGTCCATTGTCCAGTGCTGGAGCTTTGCTTAAATGCAAATGTACAGCAGGTGGGATACAGACTTACCGCAGCCATTGTAGAAAAATTAGACTGGGTTTCCAAAGTGGATGTGCAGAAAGCTAAAAGCAGAAGAAATAAAGACTGTCAGGATACATCAGCTGCTCAAGTGCGTGTTTAGAAAAACACAAAGGGAACTGCAGCATTGGGTTTAAGGGTAGTAAAGAGTCTCTGTTGTGAGAGTGACCCTCATTAACCCCTGATCAATATTGAAAGCGCTTTATTATCTCAGTAGAGCTCACAGGCTCCTTTGTGTCCAACCACGTCAGGAACTAATCTCATTAAGCTTGTGTTTGTGTGAACACCTGTAATTACTGGGCAGGAGAGACAGTGGGTTTTCCTGCTGTCCTCAGGGATCATATGTCAAAAGCCATTTGGTTAAAACATATTGACCAGACCTGGTTAGTTCAGTAGGTTAAAGGAAACAACTTCCTTTGTTTTACACTCAAGCTCTAATACATGTGTTTTTCATTATGATGAAAGAAAGACTTCAATCAGGAATTTGACAGTACAGACAAATATTTAAAACAGCCACAGTGCAGGGCAATAACTATTGCAACATATATATAAATTTAAAACATTGGTCTTCATCCTCATCTGTCCTCTCGTCCATCACTTTTATTGCACCTTTGACCTTCTGTTCACTCTCAGTTGACAAATAAAACTTGAGGGAGCACAGAGAGGAGGAGCTTCACATAATGGATCAACCTCAGAGTCAGATGTCTTTGGCGTCGTCTTTTCCAAAAGTCTGTCTGACAACTTTACAACTTTACTTTATTTAAGACTTCTTGATAATAATAAGTTGCACTGTCTGTTTGGGTCCACAGCTACGCCTACACGTCTGTTATGTAAATAGAGGGTGGACCCCCACACACACACACTCACACACACACACACACACACACACACACACACATTTCACACAGGGTGAATGGAGTGTGAAGACTTTATTGGATACTGTAACCGAATCTCTTCAAACACAGCCTGTAGGAACTCAATGTGTACATACATCCGTTGCTCAGAGCTGTAAAACTACAGCTACACTCCAAGGACTTATTCACAAAATCTACAACTCTAAAGAAGTCTGACCCTATGTTAACGAGGTGTCTGAAATAACTCCCATTGATTCAAATCGTATTTGAGATAATTAAAACGCAAAGAAAACCGTGAATCAGGAAGCAGTCAGCGTCTTCTGAGGGGTTAAACTCATATGGCATAAAGTTAGGGGTGGTGGGGGGGGCACACCCTGTCGACACAGAGCAGCCGCCTCGCCCTCACCCCTGCTCTGTTAGAGACCAACACAAACATGGGAACAACTCGACTGACCGAGGGGTGAAGGAGAAGATCTTACCTGCCCTGTGGCGAGAGTGTCAGGAGACGAGAAGGGAGACAGGGGCGCAGCTTATGAACAGGCGAGGCATGCAACCGTAAGGGGGGCCCAGATCGTGAAGGAGGCCCACGAAGGCCGACAAACTGCATTGCACAGCAGTGTGTCATGACAACCCCCCCCCTCCTACCCTTCGCAGTGACATGCTAGTCAGAAGCCTCCCTGTAGGGGCCCCGTGTCATTCCTGCAGGAGCCACAGTTGTGTGTCATCGCTGCTGCAGTTTCATTGAGTCAAAGATGGTTCTTCTCCTCTCGTTGATTTGTTTGTAATATCAAGTTTGATCAGCATTGTCTGCAAATGTGAACACTGGCAACCAAAACAAAAATGGATGTTATAAATAATGTATAATGCTTTATTATAAAGAAAATGCAAAATAGAGCATAACAAATAACAGGTTTACAAAAAAGTGTTGCATGTTGCAGCCTCCTAACATAGAGGAGAACATGTGGTAGTAAAGAAAACAACAACCATGTTGAAGAAAGGATTATTTTATATTGAATTACTGCAAATAGATTCCTTTCACACTGGACTTTTAACGCATCATTAATTCTCCTCAGATTTAAACAGGACTTGAACGCAGCACATGACCACATACGCAGGTGAAGGAGGAGTTGGGGGCGGGGCGGGGGGGGGGCTGCGGTGACGCTGTGCTAACTACATTACCCAGAGTGCCGTGCGCGCGTCAACAGCAACAGCTAGGATGCTGCGATCTCTCCGGCAGCCAAAGGAGGCTGCAGAGGTTCGGCTGCTGGGCTGAAAACCCCACTCCCGTGTTTTGGTAGATGTCAAATCCGTCGCACGGACACACGGAGGCTCCGGGTTCCTGTCGAATCTGCGGCCGGGTTCGGGTTAGAGGAGAGACGCTGCACCGCGCTAATGCGTTAGCTCACTGGGAAGAGGACGGGGGCACAAATCAGAGTTTAATCGCTTAATGGAGGGAATTAAATAGCTACACGGGCAGATGTGTGGCAACCAGCGGCGGCTCCAGTTGAATGAGGATGGAAAGATTTTTTCCGGGCGACGCTATCGTTGAAGTTACACGTCGGACACATCGCACCCGGAGCCGCTGCCTTCAGAGGGTAACCTGGATAACCTTACACGCGAAATGTCATAGCGCGTAAGAAGCTAGCACCAAGCTAGCTCGGTTTGGACGGGGATGGAGACGGACCCAACGTTCCCAGCGGTATCCTCCGACCACGGGCGGCTGCTGCATGGATAGCTAAGGAACAGGACTCTTCTCCCGGAGATGCTTTAGCCTCCCCGGGTGGTGTAATTCACTCCTTACGTAACAGCTCCAGCCGCTCCAGCTACATCACCAACTGGCTTGTGTTGGCGAGCGATTGGGAAATTCGCCACCAAAAAAACCCTCCACATCAGCATAAGAGCAGAGAGAGGAGAGGAGAGGGGGTGGGGGGGCAGTGCGTGTTTTCAGGCTGCAAATAGACTCGTTCTAGGTTCACAGTGTGCGTGAGTGCAATCATTCTGTGCACGGAGGAACTAGCAGCTCGCCATCTGCTGTGTGCGTGTTTGTGAGTGTGTGTCATTTTGGACACCATGAGGAAGTTCTTCGATTCCCGTCGGGAGTTGGTCAGCTCCGGGCCTGGTTCCGGTGGAGGAGGCGGTGGAGGCTCCGGGTCCAGTCACGCAGGCGGAAATTTCATTGGACGAGCCTTCACTGTGGGGAGACACCAAGTCACTGTGGAGGAGATTGTTGCTGAAGGTGAGAGAGAGGTTTGCACAGAGCACATGATGCCCGTTGTTTTCATGCATGATGATGTGTGCTTCATGCTCGAGGTAAATACACACAAGAGTCACATGACAGCGCAGGGACGTAACCTTACACCATCCCCACAGGAAGGATGCAGCTTTGCATCTGCCCCTTCATCCTAGATGCTGAACAGGGGCCTGCTGCTGTCAGCTAGCTTTCCCTCTGAGTAACACAGCAGTTTCTCTCTCCTCTTTCCCCCAGCTCGCTGTCTCTCTCCTCTCCTGCCTCTTTTCCACCCATCTCGTTTCTCCTTCCCATTATTCTCCATTCACCCCGACCGGTCGAAGCTGTGGCTGCCCACACCGAGTCGGGTTCTGCTTGAGGTTGTTCTTCTCCACACAGTCTCTGGAGTGCTTCTGATTATGGGAACTGTTGGGTTTCTCTAGAATTCTTTAAGATCTTGACCCTTTATGAGCCTCGAGATAATGAGTGTAAGGATTTGGCGTTGGACAAATCAAACTGAATTTCATATTAACTGATGTTATGATGCAGAAAGTGTGAACTACCTGGAGGGAGGAGAGGTGTGTTTCAAGTCTTGTCTTACACTGACAACATTTAACATCAAAACTACCATGCTTGGCAAAAACATTGCAGTTTTATTCATTATATCAAACCTGTCCATACAATCTTCAATGATTTCTAATGTTTTAAACATCAATATGTTGCATACTTTCTTATTCAAGTACATGATATGAATTAAACAAGAGAACAGTGCAGTGTTTGTACTAAATCTCTGAAATATTGTCATCCTCAGACCTCATTCCTTAACTCTATTGACTATTGATTTTACATGAGCCGCCCCATTCTCTCATATCTTCCCAACCACAGACTGTGGTAATTATGTCTGCCCCACAGTATTTATCAGTGTGTCATGCTTCCAGCAAGTGAAGATTCAAAGCCAGTGCCCATTTAAAAAAAAAATACAGGAAGACAGTTTTGTACAGTTGATCAGATTGTCTGCTCTTACTGAAATGACCCGAGACACTCTCATCAGATGTTGGAGCAAACACTTGCGGTGTTTTTACTGAGCTCTCACGATGCCATGGTGTCATATAGTACATCTCTCACGTGCAGAATAAGCAGCATAGTCTGGCCTGAAAGTGAAGTCACTCGGTCACAGCTAAAGTGATTTTGAGTGCAGTCTGAGCTATACCAGATGGTTAGGCCTCAATGTAGGCCTCTTCATAAACCCTGCAGCAATGACATGACTAATGCATAACACTATAAGGCTGCAACATTTGGTCCTGCTTGTCCATATTGCTGCAAGTCTGTACAATTACAAATTTCAACACCTGCTCCAAAAATGTACGATAGAGGGGGAAAAAAATCTGCTAGATTTGCAAAATCACAATTCTTTAACAAAGCTTGTGAGATATATTCTAGTTATAGATTACCCTCTGTATCCGTTCTTTGAAGACTGACTATTTTGGGCTCTTTCCTCAATCCTGCAGGTGGCTTTGCGATTGTGTTCCTCGTGCGAACAAATCAAGGGGTGCGTTGTGCGCTGAAGAGGATGTATGTCAACAATGAGCATGATCTGCAGGTGTGCAAACTGGAGATTCAAATAATGGTGAGTTGCCGTGTTCTGCTCAACTTGTTTTCACTTTGAGCTTGTCAGGTTTTTTATGCTGGTTTAAAAAAACATACATACATACATACATACATACACACACACATAACTCACTTTACCTGCTGATGTCCCAAAAATCCATAAATGGAAACTGTCTTTCTCCGTCCTGAATAACTGGATTTGGTGCATAGCCTTCAGCTGTGTTGTGGGATGGTTCTGTATTTATTCATCTGGTTCTGGGTGAACTTTGCTTTTGTTTACACAGAATTGTTTTGCATGTTCTCCTCTCCCCTCAGAGTCGGTTTCAGAGTTCTGGAATGTTTTCATGGATGTAAATTCTTATAAACACCATCGCCAGCTTTATTTTACAGTAATAATTGTTCTGTTCCCAAAGTCCTCCTACATGGAGAAATGTATAGTACACATAGTATATATAGTATACACGTATACTGTCATATGCTGGTAGAAGGAGACTATTCTGACACCATCCTACTCCTTGACCAAGAGCAGAACTGGGATTTATTTAGTCTATAAATAGACAGGTTTGTCATGGTGGCCTAAAACAAAATGTCATTTTTCTATTAGGAGGTTTTAAGTCTTTTTTTCCTATCATTCCCTGAACTCTGGCTGTGTAGAAACAATTCAATGTTTTCTATCTGAAGAAATCCTCAGGAAGGAAGGAAGTGATCTGTGGTCAGATTATTTACAAGGGGCTTGTATAAACTTTGAACAGAATGACAAACAGCACTTCATAACAACCTGCATACTCACTTTGGAAACATTGACACACACACACACACACACACAAAGGCAGGTATAGATTGACAGTCCTTGACCTCTGAGGTTTTTCATTACGGAGTACATTCCTGTTTTAGATTATCTCACACTGCATCATTCTACTCACACTGAATGAAAGCATTATTTCTTCCCTGCCCCACCTTGTGCCAAAAATATTTGTACCGATATATTATCCCTGATTTGTTCAGAGTACAAAATTGTTTCTTTTAGACTCCTAAACCCAAAACATCCACTTCACCAGTCATAAAGCACAAGCACACAATTCAGCCACTTACACTAGTTTCCAGTGTTTGTTACTTACAACTCTAACACTCTTGAATTTGTGTTCTTGCAGAAAGATCTTGTGGGCAACAAGAATATTGTTGGTTATCTGGACTCCAATATCACAGCTATGGGATCAAGGGATGTATGGGAGGTCCTCATTCTCATGGACTACTGCAAAGGTGATGAAGCTGCAGCCGCATTATTTTAGTAACAGTGAATTGAATTTGTTTTACCGAAGTTAAAAATCAATCGTATTCCTGTCAGCTTAATCATCCATGTTGTTTGTGCTGCTATATAATTGGATTTGATTTTGCAGGGGGGCAGGTGGTCAATTTGATGAATCAGAGGCTCCAGACGGGCTTCACCGAGGCTGAAGTGCTGCAGATCTTCTGCGACACGTGTGATGCCGTTTCTCGTCTGCACCAGCGCAAGACGCCCATCATCCACAGAGACCTTAAGGTGACCCATTTTGCCACCCCTGTACCGTGTAGAGCTCCTATCTGTTGACGGGTTGTTCGACCCCTGGTAATAAGGCGGGTGAAAACCACCACCTGCAGATTACCTCTGCTGTGAGGTCCTTTGAAGAACGGAGGTTGATATGTTTGTGTAGATTTGTGTTAAATTATGGATGGCTGTGACGGAAAAGAGAGGGTGGTTGTTGGAATACTTCAAATACTGAAGAGCTCAGTCAACTGCAGAGAGGCTGACACATTTATTTGGAGTTTCTGTCCCTCAGTAGTTATAATCCAGATGGAAACATTTGGATTTGTTCTTTCCATTTAAAAAGTCTTATAGTTGATGGCGAAGAGCATGGCGAAGCCAGCTTTGACTAAATCTGCATTTCATTATACGACGGCGGCTGCACTTCACTATTTATATTCAAGGTGCTGGTGTTGCAGAGGTCTGACTTTGCAGAGCAGGTCAGTCAGTGCAGCAGCCCCTGACATTTAAAATTCCAAACCAGCCTTATTACTGTATACCTGCTGTCTTAACTGAACGCAGCTGAGTCTCATGTGTTGTATATCTACAGGTGGAGAACATCCTCCTGCACGACAAGGGGCATTATGTGCTGTGTGACTTCGGCAGTGCCACCAACAAGTTCCAGAGCCCGCAGACCGAAGGAGTCGCTGTGGTGGAGGAAGAGATCAAAAAGTTTGTGCATCACAACTTTTAACGCGCATCTTTTAATTTCAATACCAGGCAAGTTTCTTACTGATTGCTTCGTGTGCTCTTTCAGATACACTACTTTATCATATCGTGCCCCTGAGATGGTTAACCTGTACAACAACAAGATTATCACCACAAAAGCAGATGTCTGGGTGAGTGATCCAGATAGAAGAGCATACATATAGTTATTTATATGTAAAGTGTTTATTGTAGTCTATATGCTGATGTTTTACAGTAGAATGCAGTGAGTTCATGACTTGTTATTAATATATTGAAGTTACGGGCTTGGATTGGTCATACTTAAAAAATGAAAATGACAAATAGTTGTTGTTGCATTTGTTCTGGTTATCTGTGTTTTAACTGAACAGTTTTAGAACACTCTGCCTGCTGGTGTGGTTTGAAGGGAAAAAGGATTTTTTTGTGTGAGCTGATTGATTTCCTCGTTTAAACTCCTCTCCTCTCTGTTCGTGTTGTTGGTGTGATGGGACATGGTCGTGACTGTCTTCTCCAGGCACTGGGTTGTTTGCTGTACAAGCTGTGCTTCTTCACTCTGCCCTTTGGTGAAAGCCAGGTGGCCATCTGCGATGGCAGCTTCACCATTCCAGATAACTCTCGCTACTCTTACGATCTTCACTGCCTCATTAGTCAGTGTCTCTTTAACGTCACTTCACGTTATCAATATCAATTTTCACAAAGCACGCGCTTGTGTAAAATGTCTTTGACCCTTCTTGCATTGTGGTGCTTTTTTAGGATACATGCTGGAGCCAGACCCTGACAAAAGACCCGATATCTACCAGGTGTCCCACTTTGCTTTTAAACTAGCTCAGCGGACCTGCCCTGTTCAGAATGTGAAGGTCAGTATCTGTCAGTACTGGGGTCAGCTGAAATATTTGGCTTTCTATCTTTCTCTCATGAGGCATTGATTTTCAGGGGAATCTGTGATGGGTTTCTTTGACTGACCTACATTAACACACATGCTGTGGGAAAATCTGCACTGATTCATCAGGTGCACACAGAAAAGCTGCCAACTTCAAGTGTTATTGTAAAATGCGTTTATTGTCATTTGCTTCCCAATGATCCAGAATTCTCCGATTCCGTCTAAACTTCCGGAGCCAGTCAAAGCGAGCGAGGCTGCGGCAGCAAAGAAGAGCCAGACTAAGCCCAGGCAAGCATGAGCTGCTTACATCATATTCATATCAAAACTGTACTGTCTACATTTATGGAATTAATTTGGTACAATCAGTAGTCTGATACTCATTAAATCATTATTTTCACACTGTCTGCCATCATTAACTTGAAGGCCAATATCTTCCCTTTGTTGCCAGACTGACAGATCCTATTCCCACCACTGAAACCTCCATCACCCCTCGCCAGAGGCCCAAAGCAGCCCACACCCAGCCTGCTGCAGGCATTCTACCCATCCAGCCTGCTGCTCTCACCCCGCGCAAACGGGCTAATATCCCTGGTGGTGCAGCTCAGCCTGTTGGTACGTACATAAAGAGAAACCAAAATTTAGAATAAAGATATGCACAAAGACAAGAATCCCTCTAATCCTCTGTTCGCACACTTAATCCTACAAGTCTCAACAGTAAGAGATCAAGCACTCAGGTTAAGACTTGTGTAATTTAATGCAATCCAACCACAGGCCTCAAGTGTTCATGTCATTACTCCACTTGACAAAATGTTTCACTTTAAATCAGCTAGATTCTCAGTTTACTTTGAAATGACCGTTATCCCAAACCCTCCTATAAGCATATTTATGTTGGATTTTTACATTGTTCTGCACATTTAGTATTAAGATGCTTTCTCTCTGGAGTAATGAGTTCTTTTCAACATCCCACAGGAGTTAGCTTAAACCTCTCTCAGCCTGCTGCAGCTCTGCAGTCACAGAAGGTGCAGACTTCAGCTCTGCCTCTCATCCATTCGCAAACCAATCCCACTCAGGCTGTGGCTCCGCAGAAACAGGTACACAGAGGAGCTTCCGAAAGATGCTAAATTGTATATAAACTTGAAGATTAATAAATGTATAGTTATAATAAATGTTCAGTTCACAGCTGCTTTTGTGAGCAGTAGCACAAAGTCATTCCTCATGCCAATGCTTTGCAGATATGATGTTTAACATGACGACCGATAACACTGTCTGTGACAGGCCGTGCAGCCAGCTGCAGCTACAGCAGCAGAGTCCCCCCCAGTAGCAGTTGTATCACCAGTGACCAAGACCAGTGACCAACCAACAGTCCAGCAGCAGACCTCACCTCCCTCCGCGGTGAGCTCCTCCTCCTCCCAGCAGCAGGCAGCAGTAACTCCATCCAGCCCGGCCCCGCCCCAGCGTCCAGCTCGACGCAAGCAGGGCCAGCCTCAGCAGCCGGCGGCTCAGCCGTCGCCCAGCAAACCGACCTCTGCTCAACCGCCTGTATCTCAGCCCTCAGCTGCCTCCGCTGAGATCAGCCAAATATCAGCTGAGACGGTGAGTGGGCCGCTGCTCACCATCACCAGCTTCAATGTCAGCATTACAGCACTAATATTGTGCACTAATCTTGTGCTTCACCTTCACTGCATGCTTCTTTTGATCAGACTCCACCTGCTTCTCCAAAGACGACTGAAGAGCGAGGGCACCAACGCGTCCCAAGTGACGCCACAGCGAGCAGCACCGCTGCAGTTCTAGTTAGTGACTCACATCAGCTGCAGGGAGCTAATGGAGATGCTGCCCTCAACCAGTAAGTTGCGCATTTACTATAATGAGTTAGAGCTGTGTTTTCTATATTGTGTGCATTTTTCTCTCTAGATCACTTGTATCTCAGCCAAGCACCACCCAGCATGTTCACCCTGGTGCTGGAGACGCAGCCCAGGACCAAAGCAAAGCTGGACCCACTGCTCCTGCCTCTGGCGCTACAACCATCACACCGACACAGGCAGCGTGGAACCCCTTTGATGATGACAACTTCTCCAACAACTTCTCCAACCTTGCTGCTGAGGAATTAAAATCAGAAGACAAAAAGCCCAATGGTCGAGTTTGTGTTCATAGCTTAGTAAACTTTTCAGTAGCGAGCAAAGATGATATGTTGTAACGTCTTCATGTTTTCTTTAGACCTTCTTTCAGAAACTGAGGCATCGTCTTCTGAAGAGTTGATACCAGGCCTGCAGGCCTCAACTGTGGACAACGAACCCCAAGAAACAGGTATGTCTCCCTTTAGAGTCAGTCTTTTGTTCTTGTCTTTATTTTCACACGGACCAGGACCCACAAAGCTCCAAGGGCCCACCCCTTCCTAAAAATTGTTCAACACATTAATTCCACACTTTTAAGAAGAACCCTATCCAGTGTAGTAACATTAGAAAAATACATCTTTGAACATTGATACTCATCTTAAACAATAAAATAATATATACCTAAAATGTCCTAAACTCTGGAGAAGTGGTCTGTACAAATCTGTTTTGAAATAGAAGACAACTTCAGCTTTTTAAAAGATTCAACAACAACAGAACATCATTCTTTTAAACAAGCAGCTTTTAACTTGATGTAGCATGCTAGTTGGTGGACATAAAGACTGATCCATCGATAGATTTAAGGTCATAGATCTTCATAGCTGCTGTTAGTATGCTGGGTAATGCACTGTAATGTAATCTAATGTCAAACCAAGAAGTATACCTCCAGATCCATGAATTGGATTGGCTTTATGGACCTTTCAAAAGTGATAGCATCCTATGTGCATCACGTAAATAAAAGGAGGGGTTTGGTCCGAATGAAACAAACATCAATATTAAAAAGACTCTTAATGTTTTGAGAGTTGTTGCCCAGGAAATGTAGCCACTCATGTTTTAAGCGCTGCTTTTAACAAGACAGACAAATGCAAGAATTGATTTCCTCGTGTACAGAAGTAGGTAAGTTGCTGTGAGTCTCAATCTACTGAAATAAATGTGGGAGAGCTTTTAGTTTGCCTCGATCGTTTTATCTGATTCATGCAAAGAAGAGTTGAACATTTCCTGAAACACTTCATTCACTTTCTACCCAAGAGCTGCGTGAATCATCTGTTGTGATATGATGCCATTGCCAGTATGTCATAACCTCTCACCATTTATTTTGAAATCTTAAATCTTTGCTGTCTGATGTTGCTTTGTTTAACAGTTGAAAGACCGGCAGCCATCGTAGATTCAGGAGCTTCACTGTTGGCTGCACCGGATCCTTTCTGTACCCTTGAGCTGTTAGAAGCCCCAGGTAAACCGGCTCTCTGCTCTATTTCAGTTGCTCCTGTTTCACAAAGTTTAGTCATTCGTGAAAAGCTCGTGTTTTTCAGAAGAAGCAGTATTTAAGAAATCTGTATGTCTTCAGCGTCTGATGTGCTGGTTGTCCTGAAATATTCTTAGTGAAATGAATAACAATAAAATATGGATGATGACATGAATAAATGATGATTGCTGAAGTACTTGATCTAAACATTATATAGCTGAGCTCTCTGTCTGGCTCCAGACCTTTTTTAACTTCTTAAATCAGTAAATTATTACACGACTGCCACTGCACAAAGATCACAGTGTTTAACCTTGCACTCTGTCTGTCATCCACACGACTGTGTTTTTAACTTGTCATCATTAAAATGATTGGGTCAAGTACACATTCTGACCATTTCTCTCTTTAATCACCGTCTTTTAGAGAAGCTGATTGAAGGACTCAAATCTCCCGACACATCTTCACTCATGCTGCCTGACCTCTTGTCATTGTCTGATCCCTTCGGTGGTTCCGTTGAAGAGTCTGCGAAAGGTTTGTTTCTGCTCCTAAATGAGCTATGGGCATTCATCTTGTTCCTACAGAGCGATGCTTGGTGAATCTTAAAATATTACCACCTTCAAGTAGTTGAAGCAACGTATGAGTTTATGTATCCTTGTCCATAATTAAACTTTAATCTCTCCTCTTTTTACTTTGACCCACTCCTTACCCAGACTCCCTCACTGCAGACGATTCTCTCCTGGGCTGCTCCCTGATCTCTGCTCCGTCCGCGCCCCCAGCAGCGAGCAGCGCCACCTCCTCCGTGTCCTCAGCCCCCACCTCCGCTGCCTCTGCTCTGGATGATTTCAGTCTGTTGTCTGGAGACTCCACACAGCCTAAAGCAGGTAAGGTGCAAGAATCTGGCAGAAGTAGGCGGTGAGCTCCCTGAGCACGGGGAGTGTGAAATTCACAGCAACATCCTGAACAACTAAGATCCAGTGTGGCCTGATAAATGTTCGCGTTGGCTGTTTTTGTTAAATTAAGAGCAAAGTCGTGTCTCTGCATCTTTTATTCAACATCAAATACCATAAACCATTAAAATTCATTAGATTTTCAGCTTTTTCAAGCTAATGCTGAATTACCTTGACGCATCATGATGTCTTTCAAGTTCTCTCTTCATAACACGTCCTTGAATATTGAATGAGTTGTGAGGGACTTGATGTCTGCATATTTATATTTTACACAAAGAAGTGTCGGTTGCAGCAAATCAGCAATAATAGAAGAAAACAGGAAGTGCATTTGAGTGACGTGGCACAAACAAGAGAGACGACGACCTTAAACAATTTGTTACCATTGTCTGTAAATTTCAACCACTGGGTGGCAGCAGACAC
The DNA here is from genome assembly GCA_016785235.1 of Pseudorhombus dupliciocellatus. Lineage (NCBI taxonomy): Eukaryota > Metazoa > Chordata > Actinopteri > Pleuronectiformes > Paralichthyidae > Pseudorhombus > Pseudorhombus dupliciocellatus. The sequence continues at coordinate 160,329 of JAFBJW010000607.1, read as the reverse complement.
ATTTCCATCTCATTTTACCAAATCCTCAAGGTCTGAGCTAAGTTTCTATTTATGACACCTTTTGACTATTGAGGAAAGTTTTTTTTTTTGAATGGCGTGTTTCATCTGTGTGTGTTCCAGTCCAAGAGCTCTGCAGCTGCATATTTGTTCCGTGTGTGTTGAATGAAGGCATTTAACTGTTGTTGACAGGGCCAACTCCTAATCACCGCCTGAATGAGTGCAGCAGCTGCATGGTCCTAATTACCACTAATCTCAGCTCATAAAACCTTATCAAACAGCTCTTTTACAGTGGGAGAGCAGTGGATGATGCTGATATTTTGATCATGCTGGTTGAATCATTTTAGCTCAAACTGTATTATGTTCTTCCTTTTTTTTTACCATTTCACTTTTCCAAGAAAAGATTGGGCTTTAATTTGATCCCACCTTATTTTTGTTTGTAGACTCGTCTCTCCTGATCTCAGACTTTGAGCCCCAGCAAGTCAGCGGGGAGGTCGGCACAGAGGATGAGTTTGATCCCATTCCTGTCACAGGGCGAAAGAACTCCCAAGGTAAGTCTTTACAGTCTCTGCAAGGAGGTACTGGCGGGTTCAAGATGCTTTTTAGGATTAAAGATGCACCCGGAAGTGTTTTTGGGCTTCAGTCACATGCTAATTTGCTTAATAATTACTGACCTACTGACCAACTGATCAGGTGCCTGCGCGTTTTCTACACTTGACAATGTTTGTATTGGGTAAATTCTGCCCTCCTTTTCCTCTCTTCTCTCTTTCTCAACCTCCTCTCCCTCTCTTCTCTGACTGCTGTGTTTGCTTGTTGTGAATCCCACTCCCCTGCTTCTCCTCCCCTCTTGTTTGCCCGTACTCCCCCTCCTTGTCTGTCCGGCCAGTTTCAGGAGGCCACTCGCGCAGTAACAGTGGCGGCTCTGAATCCAGCCTGCCCAGCCTGGCCCGCTCCCTGCTGCTGGTGGACCAGCTCATCGACTTGTAGGCGGCCCCTCCCCCCTCCAAGTAGAAGCTGTAACACTGGATTCTAGACTGGAATAGCATAACTGCAATCAACACTGTTGTCATAGCTAGCTTCCTGCATCCCTGGCTGCCATGGTCATTGTTGCTCCTACAGTAGAAGCCTCCTCCGCCTTTAATGCTTCTTCATTCCTGCCCTCTCCGCCATCTCGACTTCATTATCTGGCTTCTCCTCACCTCTTATCTCTCACCCTCTCACTCACATTTTCTCTTTGTTGTAGTCTCCGTGCATCGTGTATTGTCCGATGGCTCAATACACTAACATCATCCTCTCTAAAGATTAACCACTGCATCTTTCTCTCAATCAGGATATGATATGCTATCCAGTTCGTTTGAACAATATTGCATTGTGTCTAATAGCAAACAATAGAAGATCATTGTTGTATTGTACAATAGGCCTAGTTCTAAGTGGTTGTAGTTATTATTGTGCACAAGTGAATTTGTCGTTGTTCGGCTTTTTAAGTTCCTCCTCCCCAGATTTATTTGCACATTTAAAAGTAAAACCCTGGAAAAGCTTATTGATAGTTCAAATAAGGTCCATTTATGTCTTCTGCAAAGGGAAGCCAGTTTGAGACATGTCATGTAGCCTGATTTGCACAGTAGCACGAGTGTTGCCACCCTCAGCCTCGGCCGCTGGAGGGAAAATCTTTTAACAGTTTAAAGCTGCTATAGATTAGACTTAAACCTTCAATGATGTTTTGTCACAATCTGGAAACAAACAGCCATAACCACTCATTCTGCCTCTCCTTCAGCGTCTGCAGCACAAGCTCCCTACAAACTTATTGTGATTTAGAGAAAAGCAGGACACAAACAGAGAAGTGCCATAAAAAGATCTGTGAAGTGAACTGACCAAGCTGATGGATGAGTCTGTGAAGTGTACAATATTCGCTTAACTGGAACTATACCTACAGTAAAATAGCTTGCACGTGATGTTATCAATTCAAGGTGAACTGGTTTTCAACTGCTTCACCTTCATTTTATCCCCAGGGCAAGCAATAGGAATGACAAATCATCAGTCATTTAACAGTGTTTATAGCAGTGTTTGCCATACCAACAGAAAATGCATGAATCATGATAATAGCTTGAATTATCAACAATAGTAGGAAAAACCTAGACATAAGTAGAAACAACTATTCAGGTAATTCTTGGCACTAACAGAAACAACACAATGGCATTTCACTCATTCACATTTGTTAAATATCAGCTCAAATATGAATTACCCATCATGCAATCCTTCCCACATTCCTGCCGTTTGTTTGCTCATAACTTGTGTAAATAGAAATCTGGACCCCTGCAGGCTCTTATCCAGACCATAGAGATGGTTCTTCTTCCCATGTATATATGAAGTCATTGTCATAAAGCTTTACTTGTGGAAAACATATTGCTTTACATGTGAAATCTGTCAGCCACATATATATATATTGATAGATAGATATATATGCTGATTGACTGAAATTGGATTGATTGATTGATTTACATTTGTTTTCCTGTTAATAAATGTTAATATGACTAGAGTGTTAGAGAATGAATGTAAGAAATAAATATTAGTCTATAATGAAAAATATATATATATAATTCTTAACAGCATACTCACTGAATAATATTGAAGAATACGCATTCCTCTTTGTGGGATTGTCTTTCTTGCTTCTATCTACTCAATAACTGTCAGTACATTGAACTGTATAGATGATAACCCTAGTCTTTGTTTGACTTGGCAGATTTGGCTGAATCCCATGTCTTATTCCACCTTTGTGAAACGAAAGTGAGCCTGTGTTCCGTTTGTTTACATGGACTGAGGAAGGATTATATTTTTATTGAACGCGGTCGACAGTTTTTCTGACGAGCGGGAGCTGAAACTCTTGAATCTTAGTCCTGTTTCATGTCTGCACTAAACTAGAACTTTCTTTTTTTCTGAACTTGTGCTTTGTTAAGCTTTGTTTCTTGCTTTACCGCGTTTTAGTGATCACAGACGTCATATCGAAAAACGCATGGCAGTGTTGTTGAATGTTCTGTTCACGTGTGTTGGTGGTTATACAGTGTTATGATAAGTATGTATGTGTGTATGTGTGCGTGGAGTTGGACTTGTTGGATGTGTTTTCCAGTAGCCTACTTGTGTTGTTGTTTGCTGCGAACATGGCGACAGTCACGTTGTCATTAAAGTCTCTTCTGAAAGCACAGCCCCCTCCTCCTAAATTCTCTCAGGTCGTCAGAGCTCCATGACTCTCTCTGAGGGTCGGACACGTATTGGCTTACTGCTCCCCCAGTCCCACTGTCCTCTAGACGTCTGCGCTCCATATTCCAGCTTAAAGAATCGGTCTGGTCTGTAACGTGTGAGGGGCTCTGTGAAGGTGCAGCGGGGGTTTGATTAAAGGACGGCATCAAATCAGTCGTCCACGGTTTGAGAATCAGCTCCAATCAGCAATGTCAATGTTTCAATAGGATCAAACATCGTCATTTTACGTCCTGTGCATGAACACAATGCACGGTCATTCCACCTCAATGTCAATTAAAAGATATATTCTACATTACACATCACGAATAATCAGGTTTTATTATGGCGTCATTATTTATAGAGTCTTAAGATAAACAAATCGTCTGTCATTAAAATGCTGAAAGAAGTCCACTGATGCTGGTTAGATGTATTCTACGTGAATACATTTAATATAAAAAAAAAAATCACTGTCTAAACTAAACAAACAACAAACTAAATTCTAAAATACAGAATCTGAGGAACAAAATGGAAGTTATCAGAGGCATTAACACGTTGTTGTTCTTTAATGATAAAAGGGACAGAAGTTACACGATAATGACTTGATGTATATATCAATATAAAACCTGGCCCCAAAATGTACAAGGCCTTTATGGTAGAACTGACTTTGTCCATAAACGTCAAAGATGGACCGCCTTGTGCAACTCACGGTTCATGTTTTGATTTTTCGCGGTCATCCTCTCTATGGTCCCTCTGCTGAACAGCTCCGTCATTCACAGTCACTGTTTGAACCTATGCAACTCCCGAGCTTTCTCCCTGTCGCTGCCTGTCTGCTGTTGTAATCGGTGAAGACGAACAGGTGGTCAGATTAGTCCTTGGTATGAAACAGAAGCCCCTCGTCCCCTGTTGATGTTGTTGTTGTTTTTTGCCAAAAATTAAATCGGATACCCCCGAGTGTTTTTGAAACGCCCAAACCTGCGTCAGAGCTGTGGTATCGTGTGCTCCTTCTATTTTTGTGAGATAATTAAAGAATTATAAAGGAATAGCAAATAAAATACAAATGTGAATGTCAATGTGTGGAGTTTTGATTGTAAGACTGAAAGTAGCCTCTGTTGAATTGTGATATATTAGAGTTTATTTATTTCTATCTGTGTAATTCACTAATCCACATCTCATTCTACTCGGATAGCAGGGTAAGTCCATTCAGGTAAGATCAAACATCGGCTTCATGCCCCATTCAAGCCATTGCCTTTTCTTTAATTATTTTTTTATGTTAAGAGTTAATGCAACAAGAGAATTATAGCCAATATTTAATTTAAGAATAATGACTGAAAACAGTGAAGTATAACTTGATGATGTTTCCAATCTTCAAGTTCCTCATGTGAACATCTCAAAGTGTTAATTATTATTTCAAAGCTCATTGAGAACTTTGGATAGAAAAGAGACCTTTGTCTTTTACCTGTCCTCTAAACTGTCCTTCACCTCTTCTGTCTGATGTCAGGTAAACACTGTCCTGGATGTCTTGTGTCGCTGGTTTCCACCTTACTCCACTAAAATATTTCCACGTGATCACCTTCCATCACTGGTTTTAATCACCCTGAGGCAGCTTTGGTTCACATCATTCTGTTGTGTTTGATGTCTAGGAAAAGAGGAATTTATTTTTTTTAAGGTTCATTTAGTGTTTCAGCTCTGACGTGTGAGTCCTGATGTTCTGATTTCCTCCACACAGACCTGCAGAGGGAGCTCGACAGCGATGCACCGGCAGGCCCAGGAGCTTCTGTTGTGCCCCAGTTCTCTGAGGAGCAGCAGACACTGTGGATCCAGCAGACGGCTGCTGCGTGCGTCTATAACCAACACATGTTGCAATCAGAAGAGAGCAGCACTCACCACCATGTGATACCAGCTCCTTCCGCCAGTTTCCACCTCAAACCCATCAACCAAGTTTCCCAGGTGCAGCCTCCGTGCAGCCAGATCCCCTCTGATGTCTTCCAGCTGGCTCCTTTCAAAACACCTGGAAAAGAAAGCGGCGCAGCTTTCAGCGGCTCCTCCTCGCCGGCGTCCCATAAACCCACGGAGGCAGCTGATGTTTTCCTCCTTGCCCCGTTCGGAAAGAGGCAGGAAACCACAACAGCTCATTTATTTAAGTCTGTAACGGAGCACGTCCAAAGTCACCTGGTCCCAGTATCAGCCGTCCCCACCCCGCAGCCTCTCGGCCTCCGGGCCCCTCCTCAGGCTGTGCTCCAGCAGCCGGTGGCGGTGCACCGGGTCGTGTCCAGGATTGGTCAGCAGGCCGCCGTGGGCTCTGTGGCCGTGGGCCCTCTGCACTCCTGGACCATCGGGGGCAGATCTCTGGACGACCCCTTTATTTCTGCTCCTTTTCAGCCGAGATGTTCTCAGGGGAAACCTTGAGGATTTCCAGTCGTCCCTGGAAAATGCCAAGTCAGAGCTTTTTCTGCAACCAATGAAGGAACCAAAGAATGAGTCCATCACAGTGTTACGCTTTGTCTCCTTTAGTTTTATGATTATTACTGCAGTATCAAACTAAATGATCCCTTTAACAACCAAGTACTTCAAAGTTAATGCTCTACCTCAGTCACGTGATAGTGCATCATTACAGCACTTTACTAACAGTCTGAATTTTGTCTGAGAACTTGTTCTAAATGTACTCATGCTGAAAAACGCTTTAGGACACCAAATACTTTTTAGTATGGTATTTTACTTATTGAATTTCTTTCATTTTTTTAGTGTTATACTTCATATGAATTGATCCTACTTTATTTAAATCTTTAAATGGATCTTGAAAAAAAACATCAGAAAACATTGCAACCTGAGATATTGTGTTACTGCTTTTAGTTCATTTTTTACTGTATTCGCAGTAATTTCTATTTCTAATTTCTACGTGTCAGCCTTTACATTGTACCTGTTACATCAGGGTTGGAGTGTGGTCCCACACTTAACATTCAGCCTCAATGCTTCAGAGGAAACCAAACATTTTGACGTTTTCGCTGTTTTAAATTTAACGTAAGGGAATTTATTTTTCAGGAATTCAGAATGTCTGGTCAGTTACAGTAACTAGATTGTTTCAAACCTAGTTGACCTGCTTTCAAAGGTTGTTGCTGCAGTTCCATTTTGTTTGTCTTTGGTTTTTGTGTTTTGACAGAAACATATCATGTTTGTAGTAAAGTCAGCATCATCTCTGCCGAACCATCAAGTTCGAGTTTATTCTTAAAGCAATTATATTTGACACTTTTCTTTATTATGCTTCATACCTTGTGGCAGAGACTTTTGTAGAAAACCGTACTGCCTTTATTAACAGTTTTTGCGCATGCATAGTATTTTTCATTTGTGCTTTTTGAGTTTTGAAACTTGACATTCAGAAAATGTTGGTGAAAATGAATCGGTATTAAAGTTTTATAAATATAATTAGAGCCATTTGGTGGTTGTGTGTTTAAGGTAAATACTAATTCTAATACTAATACTAAATCTGTTTGCGATTGAGCACAGCAAGGACTGTGGGCAAAGATGGGTCCAAAATGGTGCCAGTGCACCTGTGCACCCGTGCAGTACCATGGCTGATGCATCACGCGTTGTTTTTCTGTCTTTATAAAACTTGAAGAGGTGAAATGTATTGTCTCTCCATGTAAACCTTGGGTTTGCTTATCTTTATTGAGACCAGATTATTTTTAAATTAAGTCCCACGCATGAGGTAAAATGGAAAAACAGATAAAAACAGGATGATCCAAAAACACTATAAACCTTGTCCCCAATGAACCAACATTAAAACCCTCAGCCTCCTCTTCAGGAGGAACAGTAAATTGGGTTCGTGTTAAAGGTGAGCCACATAAAGTATTCCAGATTTGTTTCCTGGAAAAAAGTGGTGGGTATATAAAGGACAAGAGAAATATGTGTCTGTGTGGGGGGGGGGGTTATGTTTTCACCCCTGTGCTTTTTGTTTGTAGGCCTGCTGGTTCCCATGAGATATGGAGAGGTGGGACCATAGGAAGAAGGCATCAAACTTCAGTAGAGATGCAAGCATTTTCTTTCTTTTTCAACATTTTCTCAAAGAGAAGTGGGTGTTCAGGAGGCTGATGTTTCTCTGTGTGCAAAGTTTTGCCCTTTTAAGTGGTGCAGGAGTATTTTTCCAATGTCACCCTGGACTGCATGGATTTTCCAGATGGTACTAATGAAACACAGAGGGGCTGATGGATCTGATCAGGAAACATCAGGAAGCCGACTTGATTTAATTCATAAATCACAAATTAACACCATTACATACATCTTACCATCGTGGTGTATTTAGAAAAAAGATAAATTGTGCACTCTCTTTTGTAGATGCTTTCATCATGCCACACGGTCCTCTGCAGGGCTGGTCTCTGTAAAAGTGTTAAACAGTGTAAATTCCTCTTCCAGAGCTCCATGGCGTCACAGTTGGATTTTGATTTTATTGTCTGCCTGCCTCTGCTTCTGGCACCTTCCTCAGACACGCCCTCATGAGCTCACTGCAGGCCACGGGGCTGCAAGTCCGACCGTGTGTGTCTGCAAAAGCATTTTCTATCAAGCACATGGGAAAGATATACAGTATGTGGGTTTATTTTAGTGGACCTGAGCTGAAGCTCAGCTGACTGGATATTCCATGTTGCATAATCCCAAACTCTGAGACAATAATTTTTATACCTATAAGCTCTGGAGTCATCCCTCCAAAAAGGGAAACCACTAAGTAAAAGACTATTTTTGTTAAAAAAAAGATAAATACAATTAAACAAATTCAATTCCTTCACCGTGCTAATAGGTCATCCTCTTTTGCAGCTGCCTGCATGAGCAGTATGAAGCTTTCCTGCAGTGCCAGCCAGGAAAGCAGAGAAAACCATCCAGGATTTATTTTCTGTAAGAATGCTTCTCCAGTTCTCCCACAGCGGCTGATTCCCAGAGCGTCTGCATGTGCCCTGTTGCCTCCCGGAGACATGTGAGACATCAACTGCGACCCTCCTCCTCTTCTCCCAACGACAGAGAGGTCAAAGAGGTATTCTTTATCCATGTCCTCATTTTGATGAATGACAGTTAATGTCTACCCTGGAGTGACTGACTGAAACATTGCCATTCATACTGATGAAGTTTATCAAGTCTTTCCATAACCAGAGGCCTGATTTACGACAGGGTCTCCACATGCTGTGTCATCTTTGTTTGACATATGGTATAAGTTGTTTTTAGAGTTAGAGAATCTCCAACACACAGATGTTTTCAATCCGTCTTGCTGGGTGGGTGGAGCTCTGCTGAGGATTACATCATGTCTCTGAATATACGTCACAGTTTAAGTCCCTCCCCCAGTACAGTAAGGGCGAATTTTTCACCGTATAGTCTGTCCATATATTTCAATGCGAACAAATCTCAGTGCAGACCCACAGAAGTGTTGAACATTTTATTCCATTCTTCAATCAATCAACGAAAGTGACTCGTTAATAGTGATAACTGGGTTTAGAGTGAAGGTCTCTTCCTAGTTGTGCACGAGAAAATAATTAGCATTAAAAATATTAGCAGTTACTTTCATTATAGAAAATGCCAGCATCCACAAGCATCAGCCATCAAATCCATATATATATAAACCGAGTGTATTTATACATATCAGGTCAATTTCGTGATTTCATTTACAGGATTTACAGTTTTGCGACGGTCTTGGTTGCAGGTGTGTCACTGCGATTCTCCAATGGACATTTTCTGAGATGCAAAACAGTGAAACATCACTTTAGATAAATAAATCAAATTCAGATCAGCTGAAGGCACGAAGGCAAGTTTATACATCTTCATAGCAAAATGTGGCGATTTCTGGCCTTGTTTCCTCAACCACCGGTTGCCTAGTGACAGTAGCGTTTAATAGCCAAAGCTGTGCTTACCACAATGAATATCCCTTTGTAGACTTAAAGAAAAGTCATAGTTTATAATGTGTGAAACACATGCCGAAGAGAACAGAGTGAATCAACATTATTAACAGTCACTTCGGTCCCTCCTCTGTCTGGACGTGTTTAAGCAGACACAGAAAAGTCCTGTTCAGTTTTCCATCCTGAGCTCGTGTCCTGCTCCTGCTCCTCTTCTCCCTCCATCAGTAGTGGTCCTCCTGGTTGGGGCGCGGAGGAGGCCGTGATGGAGGAGGCGCTCTGCAAGGAGGAGGCCCCTGAGGCGGGGGTGGCAGAGAGCCAGTAGGGGACGGAGGTGCAGAGTCAGAGCCCGGGTTGCCAGGGGGCAGGGCCCGGTTCGGGGCCGGCGTGTACATTGGAGGGCTGGAGGTGGACGGGGGAGGAGTGGACGGCAGAGGCGGGAGTGTTGAAGTTGGCGAGGGGGGCAGGTCGAGGAACTGGCTGCCCTCTGATGGACGCCGCTGGTACGTGTGGGGCAGAGTGTAGACGGGTGTGGATGGATGGTTGTAGATGGGGTAGCGAGGAGCCGGGTAGGACTTGGTGCGGGTGAAGTTGATGCATTTGCCCTGCAATGAAGGAAAAGTGCTGAGTGTGGAGTACGTGGAGTTCAGGCCTTCAGTGTGTATTCAGATAAATTGCCCTCAGTCTACACCCCCTGGCAAAGGCACCGGCTCCATCAGAGGAGGAAATTTTTTCAACAGAGATTCCTCCATCAGTTAAAGCGTCCTGGAAGAGAAAGACATTCCTGCCAGCCGAGACCTGCCTCTACTCCTAATGACTTCTCCAGGCAGGAGCGTTCTTCCCGACAATACTGCGGCTGTTTTTACCTTTGTCCTCTCACTACGCCCCTTGACAGTTTCCAGGAAGTCACTTTGTTTATTTGACTTTATGCTTTTAACCGTCGTCAGTGTCACACGGATAAGATTTCGACTGGGATCCTCCCTCATCTCTTCCAGAGGTCACAGATATAAACCTCTGGAAAATTCCTCAACATCTGTCTGCCAAAAGTCCCACAAAGTTGATCTTATTAATTGCTTTGTTTTGCATCTGGGTTTCATCACACTGCGAAAGGAGTCGGGCCTACATTTCGTAATCTCTGGGTTTGTTGACGTGTCTCACCTTGTCTCCTGGATGAGGACGCATCACAGACACTCTGTCATAGCCTCGTCTCAGGAACACACACAGAGCGTCCAGTTTGCCCTGAAAGACGAGCATAGATTTAAAAACAACACATCATTAATCAGACGAGCTGAACTCTGAGGTCTGAGTTTATCTGTTTGCTGTTTTTTCAGCTCCCCTTGTGTCACTTTGATTCTTGCAGAAAGGAGACATTTGTATTTTCTTAGGAATAACATCCAGTCAACAGAATTCCATGATCAGAGGTTAGCTCGGTTCATGTCTGGTTCTTATTACGCTCCGTTCAGCTGACTAGTGTGTGAGGAAATGGATTTATTAACTGTTTCCTGGTAGCACATCACAGAGACACTTGGAAAGCAACATTTGTAAGTTAGAGTGGACAGACGCCATCGCCGAGGAAAAGGTCCCAACGTCAGAACCAGTTTTATAACGTGACCTGGTTCTGTAACTCACCAGTATTCACAATATGTGATCCACGTATTTAACTCCATTCAATGGACTGATCAAGCAACACATAGGTCATAAACGTCAGAAACAGAGACTTCTATTGCTGCATGTTTGAGAATGTTTAAAATGGAAGAGCACCTTGATGGGAGAATACCACTTCTGGGAGCGAACAGATTTGTGTGGGTGGTAGTACGACCTCGGTGGCCCAGAGTCAAACTCCGCCTCCGGCATCACAACTCGAGCATTTTTAGCCTTTTCTAGTTTGGCTCCTTCCTCGGTGGAGCCTTTATCTCCCCAGCGGACCTGAACAAAGACAGAAGCTTGGAGTAAATCATGTTTAGAAGGAGGTTAATAGCCTATAAATCCAACATCACATGAGGTCGTATTTGTGTTTGCCAGCAGTTCCATCCACACTTTCATTAATGGTGATGTTGATTTTTATAATGACTGAGACGTCTCAACATCTGCTGGATGGATGGTCATGAAAGTTTTGCTGGAACAGAGGTCGTTCGCACACAGTTTACACAACTGGCTGTGGGCTCCATAGAGCTTCATATTTTTGTGTTTAGCAAAATGTCTGAATAAATGCTATTGATGATCATGGAATAGAGTTTGGACGAGGACTGGTTAGACCAGAATAGAACACAATCGATTGCAGCAAATCAAAATCGTATAAAATAAAATACACTGGAATGGAATTGTTTTATAACAATAACAATAGAACAAAATACAGTATGCGATGTAATTAATTAAAATAAAAGAAATTATAATCAAACAGAATCAATTGCAATAGTTTTGCAGAGCACATGAAGAATAAGGCTTGTGCCAAAAACAGGTCAAATGTGTATTTAATTTCTACATTAATTTTAACAGGCAACTGAAATCCACACAAAAACAGATGTTGCCCCCACCCTTTCAGACAAAGCTTCAGACGTTGGGAGTTTTCTCCCAAACGTCTAGAAGCTCATGCATTTACTCTTAAACCAGTTTATGGCACGAAACCTCAAATTCAATGAGAGCCCCTCTGCCATCGTCAATCTATATTCCCAGAGTTAGAGAATGTTGCTAACGTCACTAAAAGCCTCCCCCTGTCCAAGCAGCCTCAGAAGGGCATTACTCGAATGTGCTCCCTCGCGGCGGGCGCAGACAAACCGTGACGGCTTTAACTTGGCAGTGAACGCGCTTAAATGAAGGCGTGCATACTTTCCACAGCTCTGTTTGAAAGCGTCGCCACTTGAAGGCGAATTCACGGCCCAGGCTCAGACTGTCAGAGAAGCACTTGACGGGGCGCGTCCTCCGTCCTTGACCTTCATTCACCGGGGCAGCACACACATCTGGTCCGTCTTGACCCCGAGGACGTGTCAGTCTTCTCTCTGTTGTCCACCCTGCTCCGCTAACACGCAGCCCAGACGTCATTCTGTCCTCTCCAGCTCTGAACTTGTTCATCTTGAGGTGGTTCTTTCGTTAACCTAAACCTTCACACGGCTGGAACGGCGCTCAGTAAAGACCACTTCACCAAGGCCAAACAAACTTTCTATGAAGCCACATTTGCCAGGTCAAGATTTGAAGTCAGAGATCTGCACTAATACTAGATTTCCCTTGTCCAATCCCCAATCCTTCTTTTATAAGATGTGTTGAAATCTATTCTATTTATCTAACCATGACTCTCCCCTCCACAAACCCCCATGGAAACCAGTTGATTTACCATAATGCTGCTGATTAACAAACAAACGCAGATCAAAGCACAAGGGACCGAGAATCAGAAACTCCAGCTCTGTTGATGCAGCCGCTAACTGAATGCACATTGTGGCCTCTGGGCCTGAAGTCCTCCCAGTCACTGAGTGACTCAGTCTCTTCCACATTCATACTCGAGTCGCTTCCTGCTTCTCCCCGCCTCTTTCGAGCTGCATGCCACAGCTCTAAATATGCTGAGTCGTGGATTTAAACTTAACACATTAATTGCCGGTAATGTGAAACCGGCTGATCGAGGATTTAATAACATATTGAAATATTCTGGAGCGTTTAATTCATTCTCATTTTCACTAATGAGTGTGTCCTAGTACTTTGTGGGCTTCATGTGCACAACATTCATGCAGTCTGTGGGTTCAGAATTGATTTGATCATATATATTAATGAAGGAACTCCCACATTACACTGTACATTGTTTCAGTTACCTCCATTCTCTTGATGCCTCCAACTCCTCGTCCTCCGTAGTATGAAGCGTCCACAGTGGGCCACCTCTTTTTTGGAAAACCGTCTTCATCGTCCTATAGAAGAGAGAAAACAGTTTTTCCACTATGACCACTCTCTTTCTCAGTCGTGCTGCTATGTGTGCTTGTTTTGTTTGTTGCTGTAAAAATGTTTTTTTAAAAAAAAAGGCATTTACAGAGAAGTCCTCAATGTGGGGAGGAGGTGGCTCGTGAATGACCTGCGAAGAAGAAAAAGGGACATGCAGTGTGACGAAGCGCTGCTGCGTCCTAACGAACAGATTTGAGTGGATCCGAAATGGCTGACGTACCACGGTGCAGCAGAGAGGCCAGAACCACCAGAGCAGGAGGACGGTGAGCAGCAGCAGCAGGATGAGAAGAGCGATGGCCACAAACTTCCCGTCAGACTACAAGGAGGAGGAGAAGAACACAAACAGTGTGAGTCGTAAACTGCTCCTCCATGATCCTGTGATGGTACTTATGGCCAATCATTGTTTCTGACTCCACTGTTTTTATTTCTTCTCGCTACTCACACACGTGACCGCAGTGATGGTGACGGAGCTGGATATGAAGCTCAGGCCGTTGTTCATGCTGACGTGGAGAGTGGCCGACCTGCAGAAACGACACGAGGGTAAAGATGACTCGCCTCTAAATCTGACTTTGATTGTGCTGTTGTTAGAAATGAAAAAGCAGAACACAGCACTCAGAGCATTCCTGCTCCAAGGCCAAACAGCTCTTTTTTTATTTTTCCACCAGAGCATTTTATCTGGAGAGTATTATCTGGATCTGCACGCAATTACATAAACACACAGACTGCAACATCAGGATGAATAGAATAGGCCTCTTATTTATCATTCTTCTACGTGTCACATTAGAAGGTCATTTAAAGGTTTTGTGGAAATACTGTATGTACTGCTGACAGTCAAATAATATCCAGTATCTCTACTGCTAGTATCTCGACAAACGCTGCCATTCCAAATACAGATATACACATAATTCAGTGTTTAATATTAAGATGACAGCTCCAAATGAAATGAAGCCAAATTGCATCACTCGCCCCCTGGTGGCTGGATGTGATATTGGTTGTTAACACTGCCTCCTCCGTGTTGTTGTCCAAATTAAGAACAGTGAAAATACACATTTTCAACATCGGCCATTTGATGAACCTCTTATCAGAGCTTTCCCAGTGAGTTATGGGGATGCAGTGATCCAGGATATTTTGGCTTCAGCTCTGGATACTGGGAGGAAGCGACATCCATCTTTATTTGCGGTCTTTGGTTCGACAGTGGAAGTAACTTACGTCCCCTCTTTTTCCAGAACAGGAGCGGGACACAGAAGATAGGTGTCCCTCACCACCAGAGGTCTTTTCACTGCGGAACAATTTGCATTAAATACAATTAATAGGTAAACAGCAAGTCAAGTCCTCGTGATGAAGCAAAGTGATGCAAAGTTTGCGTGTTTCTACTCCGAGCCTCGCGGTATGATTTTCTTATTAAATTCCTGGACTTCCTCTCCTGGTGGAAAAATGAGCTAAACGAGGGAGTGTGGTGGTTTGTTTAGCCTGGCGGAGCGAGCGTCTAATGTGTGCACAGACAGCGCTCGTCCACGATGAGCTCCGCATTCCTCCGCAGACATTGGAGACGCGCTGAGCTGTATAGCAGCTGATCCAGAGCAGGCTGCTGATGGTTTTTAGGGAGGACGGGGATTTAAATCATCATGGGCCACAATGAGCAGCTCGAACGCTCTCCCCCCAACCCCCACCCAGCTCCCCATCTGTAGGGCCAAAATAAACCTGGCATCATGGGGTAAGTGGCTGCTGCTGAGAGGATTCTCAACAAACTGCTGCTTTTCTATTTTACTCTCAGGTCTATTAATATGGAGGCGTTTTATCCAATATTTGGATTCTCACACCCACGGAGGTGTTGTCTTTCATCAGTGGATTACACTTTTTCCCCTTTGTCCATCTACTGTCCAACTCTGAATCTAAGAGGCTCTCAAGAATTGCATTTTGTATTTTATTAGATGATTTAAACCGGCTCCTGCTCCTTCTCATGTCTGGCATTCTCAATCAAAGCAGCACACGATCGTAAGAGAAGAAGATTTAAGGATACTTGGTGAATAAAAACCTCCTGTTACTTACTCAAAGTGACGGTGTCGTTGATGCGGAAGCTGCAGAGAACCCTCTGCACATCCCGAGCGTGAAGGAAACCGTTTCCTTTCACCACAACCTGAAAGGATTCTGAGATGGAGCGGAATAGATTATTTTCTTGGAGCAGATTACCAAGTCCTGCGTACATCTTTAAACTCATATGAGGCCGCTTTGTTCTTTACCTCCCTCACAGATGCTGGACGGTTCTACAGCCAGGATCTCGATGCAGGATCTCTTCAGGATCTGAAAGGGAAAACGGTCGTTCAGAACCTCGCTGAAATGACAGCTGATAAATCGCATTTTATTTCCTTGAATGAAGGTTTCGCTTTATTCGGGATCTGAAAGCGTTTTACCGAGCCGATGACCCCCTGCAGGGCCTGGAAGCCGTCGTTCACAGGGAACACGTGGTCCTGACTGTCTGCTATTGTTGAAAGCTGTCAAGAAGCACAGCCGAGGGATTTGTTACCTTTCACTTCATTCATTGAAGAACAGGTTTGCTGGCCAAAATAAACAGTTAACCTGAGTTTCATTGAAGTCTTTTACTCCCACACAGTAAACAGTGGCACCCAGCTGACGTGCTCTGCCCGCCTGGAATCAAATGAGACACAGAAATAGTTCAATTAAAATCATTAACGCTCAGTAAATCTGACACGTTGTTAATGAATATTATGTGTTGTTGTTCGGTTCGAGAGGACGTTACAGCTTCCTTCAACTTTTGAAACTGTTCATCTCTGTGCAGGAGCCCGTGAGTGTGCACGTCACCTCTCTCTGTGCGAAGTCAAACTGGTTCTCTCTCAGTTCGCCATCCGTCAGGGCGATGATGACGCTCGCTGTCCGGTACCCTGCAGGTCAGAGCCGGATCAGACACAGAAACAAAGCAGGTCGGATCCTTTCTCGTTGTTTTTGTCACAGAAAGAATTGAGTTGAACCAAGTGTGCCTGAAAGAGCAGCTGTGTTTTCAATCTTCACTTGATGAAACTAGCATGTGCTTCAATATGAGGCTGATGAATGGATAAAAACTTAGGTGTTGAAGAGGAAAACGTTCTGCTCACCATCTCCAGTTCCATAGTAGATTTGCTCACTGGCCTGAGAGACACATTTGAAAACGTCAGTGGCCATACTTTTATATAGGCCTCACTGAATTTATTCAGTGTCGTTCTCCCACTGATTTACCAGATGACTTACTCTTTGAAAACCTCTGTCCATGTAGGTGTCTCCGCCCGGCTGCACCATGCGGAGCTGCTCCAGGCCGGTTCGAATCTGCTCTCTGGTGAGAATAAAAACATGAACTAAGATGTGATGCACAGAACAGGAGCCTGAATGTAAAGACGTGAAAAGTGAAGCTGAGTGTGTGTGTGTGTGTGTGCCACCTGTCTTCTGTTAGCGGCATGAGAGTATTCCCTTGCGTTGAAAACACAATAAAAGACATCCGCAGCTGAGGACTGGAAAAAAAACGAGGCATGACTGCTGTGTTTTACTTGATTTTCCATGCAGTCTTGAAATCCGTCTGTCTGCGTGGACCCACCTGATGAACTTGTGCGCCAAGTGGTCGACGAAGTAATAGATCTCATTCCAGTAATGCTGGACGCTGCCAGACCTGAGAAGAACACAATAGCGTGCGTTAAACTCAAACAGTTTCCTTCGCGCTCTTCGAGATGAGACTTTATTTCACAGTTTGCACATTAACAGTGGAACTTTCATCAGACTGAATCTCGTGCTGGTCAAAGTTGTCCTGCTTGGCTTCAGATGTGGATTTAGATCTCCCACAAATGTGATTCTGTGGCTCTGAGCTGACTCTGATCTTTCCCCAGCAGACGGGGGGGGGGGCCCTTTCCTCCGATCTCGTATCTTTGTCGCAGTGAGAAAGCCTGTCGAACCTTCTCAACTAAATGCTGAAGATCCACATGGTCCACTGCTGCCTGTCTCTCTCTCTTTCTCCACTTCCTTTGGTCGTTCATGCCTTCGCCCCTCAGCCTCCCTAACACCTGGACTCTGTCTGTCTGTCTGTAGACTCAGGACTGGGTTTTGTTTGGACGGGGACTCTTTGGATTTCCTCCTCAGCAGGAAACTTTGTCAGATTCACCAGAGTCAGCACATTTTTTGTGTTGTAGTCCTTGTTGTAATAAATCCGCCTGTGGACTGTGTCTTCTTCTTCTTCTCTGTTCTTCAACATCCAAGCAGAGGAGGCTCCATCTGCTTGAGCTGGTGTTGTGATGTGACTGAGCCGGGAGCGAAGCTCAGATGAAACTGATCATAATCCGTGATGAGCTCCATGTTGTTACTTGGGACACGTCCTCGCTCCAGGGCTCCACTGGTGTGAGGGACATGTGCACTGATTTCTCTCCTCGTGTCTCTGCGATCAGCCGAGTCACCACATCTGGAGTCAATCTCATCTGTTAAAATCCTGTCTGACTTTGCTTTCCAAAACACAGTAATTATTCTCATGCACTTCATTTGCATTCTTACTTATATCGATAAGCACTTTTTTTTTTATACTAAACTTTGGCTGACTCGTTCTGATTTGGTTTATGACCTGCGACCTCGCTGTATCCTTCAAGTGTTTTCTTTCATTTCTGCAGCAATTCCCCTGCTGAGGAAACATAAACAGTCATTAACATGATTCAAGTTCTGCACATTCACCCTGCTGATAAAGACACCAACTCTGAGCATCTGGTATGAGCTCATCTGAGTTTCCATCGCGGTGATATTTCACATAAAGCATCAGTGATTATTTCTTTTTCAAGCTGATGCTCCGTCTTTCCAACATTTGACATATGTCCTTCAACACCAAACAGTGCCTCATGTCAGGTCCTGGTTTTTGCAGCAGGTGCCGACTCAGCAGAAACGATCGTTTAAAAAAAAAGGTCTATGATTGGCCACATAAACTCCCCCGGCCTCCTCCCGTGCTGCACTCCGCTTCTCTTCCTCTCCCTCGCTTCTGTTCCCATTTATCCTGAGATGCGAGTGCCAGTGCAGAGACAGGCAGAAAACTTGGGATCTCTGGAACATCTGGCTCTGATGGAGAAAGGGTTCTGCAGACTGAGGCGCAGGGAGCCGAGGCTGCAGCGACGAGATGCGGGCTGCTCCACTCTGCGGCGCGTGGCCGCAGTTTGACAGCAGCAGTCCCCCTCCGCAATGCAATTCGTCATCAGGGCGACTGCACACACTCAATTTTCATTATGTCAACAATCCGTCAAATCTTGATTCCAGAGATCAGCGACGACAGCTGCAGCGTAAATGTCATGAATGCACGAATGGATCGAGTGCGAGGAGTTCACAAATCATCCAGGAAAAAAGTGATGGAATGATGGCGTCGACAAGCCGACACCTCATAGACACATGAGCTGATCTGACCTCTTCAGGAGTTTTCACAACAGATGAACGATCGAACCCTTATGTCAGCACATTCAAGTTTCTTGGAATAATAAATCTGCTTCTGTGTTTATTAAATAAAACGACACCGTTGTAGAAACAGAAAACTAATTGTTTCTGTGACGATCAATTGTTTATTTCAAACTAAAACCATTCTCTACAGCTGCTGCCTTTCAGTTTTATATCTTTGGAAACTAAACTTCTTCTGTTAATCAGATGAAGATGTCAGAATCTGAGGAACTCGAGCTGACACTTTTTTTCTGTTTTCCTGACAGTTGCAAATGCTCTTTAATTCTTTGCACATTGGGAAATTATGGACCACTGTGGAAGAAATGCACCACTTCCTCCAACACAAAGAATCAAAGTTAAATTTTTGCAAAACTTCTCCACAGAAAAGAAGTGGAAAAAAAAAAAAAAACACATTCAGTTCTCTGGAGCTTTGTCTGACCCTCACATTGGATTCTGCCTCCAGAGACTATAAACTTGCCCTATTTTCCATTTGCTCCACATTGTGAACATCAAAGAGAGAAATACTTGTTAACAGTGAGTAATAAAATCTGCCTTCACAGCGCAGCCATACACGCGTGTGTGTGGTTTCCCATTATCGCCTCTGGAGAGTAAAATGAAGTTTGCACCTGCGTCTTTGTTTAGAAAGTTAATCTCACTCTCTGGGATGAGTCATGCAACAAGCATCGACGACCTTCCCCTGTGATGGAGCAGAAAACCGGATCACTCACTTGTCCAAGACAAAGTAGAGGTCAAACCCTCCGTAGCAGGACGACCCGGCGTCCCTCCTGTCTTGGGTCTGTCCTGCAGAGCCGACCACCAGGACCGCCATCAGCAGAACCAGCTCCAGCCCGAGCAGGACCTGCCTGCACCGGCATCGGCTCATCGGTCCAAACTTCAGAGACAGCATCGGCTCCACAGTCAGAGCAGGCAAACCATCAATGGTCCCCGGGTGGTGTCTTCCTCTCACCTTGTCCCTCAGCACACTGGGACACAGCAAGCCATCCTGTGAGGCATGAACAGCTCCTCTGTGGATCAGAGTCCCATCTCCTGGGCTGCAGATGTGTGCGTTCAGGGAAGGAGGGAAGTTCTCTGCCCCCCCCCCCCCCCCCCCCCCCCCCCCCCCCCCCCCCATGTGTGCGTTCAGGGAAGGAGGGAAGTTCTCTGCCCCCCCCCCCCTCTCTCCCACCCTCGATTATTTCAGCACACTGTGCCAGAAAGTTCACACAACCACACAAAGCTCAGGGTGGGATTTAGTGCGTCCTTCGCGTGTAGGCGTGAGGGAACCTGCACTTTCCTTCATGCCTTTGTTCTTGTTCAACTTTTTCAGTGATTTCTGCTTTGACTTTTTCCTGCAGGTTCTACACGTGATCCTTCAGTGCCACTCAGTGGTAAACACACGCACCCTGCAAGTGACTGCAGCTTTCAACTCCCCGACATGTAAAGGCTCTGTATTTGTTTTCATACACACAGGCAGCACAGCCGTCTGTAGCCATCAGGAGGTCATTGTCTCTCTGCTATGCTGTTGTATTTTACGGACGTCTCCACTTCCTCACCTGTCCACCAGGTGTCCTCTGTCCGCC
This sequence comes from Pseudorhombus dupliciocellatus, assembly GCA_016785235.1. Lineage (NCBI taxonomy): Eukaryota > Metazoa > Chordata > Actinopteri > Pleuronectiformes > Paralichthyidae > Pseudorhombus > Pseudorhombus dupliciocellatus. The sequence continues at coordinate 140,291 of JAFBJW010000607.1, read as the reverse complement.
TCATGTTTCTCACACCAGCGTCTCTTCACCAGCTGCAGCTCCTCACCCGTCAGGCCCTGTGTGTATTTAAAGACGACAGCTTTTGTGCTTTCATTCGCCAGATTCTGTGTGTGTTGCATCGCTGCCGAGTCCCTCTGGGTTTCACTGTTTATAGAATGTGCTGCTTCCCCTTCTCTGAGTAAACGTCACTAACGCGTCCTGAACCTTTCCTTCTCAGAGGATCTGAATGGTTTGAAAAGCCGAAGTTTGAGAGCTGTGGGAACATGCCGGGAAAAAACCAAGAAGCACGAGGCCCAACGTCAGGCCACGCGTGCTGCGTCAGGATCAGTTTGGACTGTTTGACCCTAGGTCCACTAAGGTGAGCGCAGCATTAATGAGGCTTTAACTAGTTCATTAATGGGCTGCAGAGGTGCTGACAGTCTTTATGATCATGGCTGCCTGGAGGTGGAAGTGGCCTCCATGTTGTAAATATTAGAGAAGCCTATCGATCCCATTGGTTAACTTCACACGACAATAAGTGTGTGTAGTCAGATGTTGTATTTGTATTAAGAAGTGTAATACTGCATCAAACTGTAGTGGACACAATGACAGTAATTGGACATTTGTGTGTGTGTGTGTGTAGCACCTCTCAGCTGCATGGTGTGTGTGTGTGTGTGTGTGTGCTGCAGTGTGAGCTCTCTCTCTCTCTCTCTTTCTCTCTCTCCCCCTGCAGCAGCAGCAGCATGGCGCCGTGTTTTTACACCGGCTGACTTTATTCTCTGCGCCCCTCTCCTCATCTGTCTCCTGTGAGGACGCTCTTCTCATTCGCTCGTGGGCCGTGAGTGGACTTGAGAGCAGAAGTCATGTCAGCGGGAGCTGCGACGACTCTTCTTCTTTTGCTGCTGCTGCTGCTCTGCTGCGCGTGTGATTCTCTGGACGCCGACTGGGAGTTGGTGGAAACTCATGTCACGGACCTCAGTGATGAAACCGATTACAAGGATCCCTGCAAAGCTGGTACAGTGCTCTTCACCTCCTCACCAGTTGTGTTATTGTCTTTACAAATTGCTTTCTTGATCATGCAAATCTACATTCAATAATAACCTTCCTATTTTATTTGTTTATGAATGATCGCGAGGAATCGATGACTAGGTAACCAAAATTACAGGTTTGAGTCATAAACAAATAAAACAACAGTTCCACATGGCCTTGCTCATGACATCGTGTCACCTCTGTGTAAAAATTAACACTGCAAATTCAACGTTTTCAAGATTAGATCAAGATTACTAGTACCTCAACCTGTTGGTTAGGTATTCTATACGTTCAAGTATTTTTTAAGCAAGGCCTGTCAGTAAAGGTCATGAATATGATTTCAACATAGCAGTGATGTATGCGCAGATGAAAAGGGGCTGCTGATATTTAAATCGTGAATTAGATGTATATTGTATGAAGTGTCTCTGAATGTACTGCCTTCAAAACGAGCCTCCGCTCGTGAGAAAAGGATAAGCGCAACTTTTTGAATTTCCATCATCAAACACATGAAACGGTAGCGCTGGTTATTGGGGGGGCCTCCAGCTGCTCCGGGCCCCCCCCCCTCCCACTTGTAACTTGTGAAACTCCAGAGAACACACACCGTTCTCCTTCACTGAGGCAGTTGCCTGGAGACCGGGGGTCATTGAGGCCGTGCCAGGGCCGTTCTTGGCCGGACGCCGGTGAAATCCCTTTGGCTTCAGGGCATGGGGTGCACGCTGCAGGGGTGACAGTCATTTACAGTCACCCTTTGCATGAGTGCATTCACTTCAAAGGCCGACACTGGGCCTGCTAGGTCGTTCCATTTGTACGTTCAAAGGCTGTTACATCACGGGGCTTAATGAGGTATTTAACAGGAAACTCGGCCTCACGGGCACCAGATGAGATCCTCATGTGAGGTGGATGTTTTCAATGAAGGGAACCAAAGCTCAGTTCCTCAGGAGGCAGGGGTGGAATATTCAATCATCGCTGTGCACGTTAGAGGATGTAAAACTCGGAACTGAGGTTCTCATGACTGGTGAAGTGTCCTAGGTGATGAGGATCAAAGGTGCTAATTTGATTAGACAGAGAAAAGTGCTGCTTTCAAAAAACATGAGAGCTGGTCGATGCTCTCGCCTCATCTGGAGTTTCTTCTCTTGAGCTGGACCCCTGCTGTGTGCTCATCCCCTCAGCTGCCTTTCTGGGAGACATCGCTCTGGATGAAGATGACCTCCGCGTGTTCAGAGAGGCCCGCAGCCTCCAGACCAACCGATCGCTCTCAGGTAACCGCGCTGCCGGGAGTTTATTCATGTGTGCTCCTCAGAGAGACTCGAATCAATGCAGATCTCCCACCGCACCAGTCAACAGTTCCACCTCCAGCGGGAGCATCAGGAGGAGAAGGGCGATCCTCCATCGGCTGAGGAGAGCGGCCACCTCCAGGTCCGAGCGAGTGTGGCCCGACGGCATCATACCGTATGCGATCAGTGGGAACTTCAGTGGTGAGTTGTCAAGTAAAACGACCAGTAACTGTTCCCCCTGCTGCACACAGCTCTTTTCTGTGTCACGCTTGTTGCCATGTGTGATTCAGACACCCCGGAGCCTTCAGACTCTTAGTGCAGAGTTTCCTTTCAGGCAGTCAGCGAGCAATTTTCCGTCAGGCGATGCGTCACTGGGAGAAACACACTTGTGTGACCTTCACCGAGAGGACGAGCGAGGAGAGCTACATCGTCTTCACCTACAGGCCGTGCGGGTGAGAAGGAAGCTTCACACTCACATGCATACGGTTAATCCACATCTGTTTGGATTCGCGGCTCCTTCTCGCCGGCAGGTGCTGCTCCTACGTGGGGAGGAGAGGCAACGGCCCTCAGGCCATCTCCATTGGGAAGAACTGCGACAAGTTCGGCATCGTGGTGCACGAGCTCGGCCACGTGATCGGATTCTGGCACGAACACACGCGTCCGGACCGTGACGAGCACGTAAGCATCATCAGAGACAACATCCAGCCAGGTACTGTTACTGACGTGAACTTGTGTGCCCCCCCCCCCCACCCACCCACTCAGATTTGTCCAGTGACTCCCTGTGTGTGCACAGGACAGGAATATAACTTCCTGAAGATGGAACCGGGCGAGGTCGACTCCCTGGGGGAGGTTTACGACTTTGGCAGCATCATGCATTATGCAAGGAACACATTTTCCAGGTTGGTGTATGAGGCTTTAATATCCTGCGCGTCTTTTATGAGGTGTTGAAGGGAGAGCCAGGGTTTCATCACTTTTACTTCTGGCTTTTGGGAATTGGCGCTTTATTTTTCGCTCGACTGCTTGACTTCATGTTCATCGGACATTTAACTGCTCCACTGGTGCGATTCCTGGATGAATGCCTTGCTCAAGAGTCAGATCATTAAGCACCAGTGAGTCACTCTGTCCGCTCCTTTATATTTGACCCGTCTGTCTCTCTTAAAAGACGTTTACACCATTTCTGGTGACTCAATCAACCAGCGAGAAATCAACTAATCCATTCATGAATCAATTCACCCATCAATAAATCCATTCATCCCTCCATCTGTTGACTCTCGTGCTGCCTCATCAGCTGAGCCCCGACACTGACCTGGAGTTTGTCTCTTTATCCAGCTCAGCCAAACCAGCTCCATAGGAAACATCAGGGATTTGCTCCTGTATTGTCACAGAAATGGTTTCACACTAGTCTCCTTTTCATTTCTGTCTCGTGCATGTTGTTGCCCTGTTGCTTCTCTGTGTGCTTTGTTGTTCTTTTTTTTTTTTTTTTTTTCCCCGTATTTCCATCACCGCTTTGCTGGTCTGGGTCATGGAGGCAAGCCAAGCTAAATAAAGGCCTGGCAGTTCAGGCTTTGTTGAACAATTTGGGCTGGAGTGCCCTTTTTTTCACTGGCATTCAGGAGCGGGCTCCACTGAGCCGGCTGGCACCGGCAAAGGGCCCCATTCAGGGCGCTCTGTTTGCACATGCCTGTCATTCATGGGCGCATCACCATGGGAACTGAGCAGGAGTGAGCTCCAAAACCCGGCAAGAGATTATCAGAATCAATGAAGTATCAAGGTGTTGAACATTAGTCGGATCGAGGAAAAAAACACCTGCACTCCAAGCAGTTTCTGTTTCGACCAAATGTCTCTTTATTGTGCGTCAATTAATTGTTTTGATCCTGTTGAATAAACTGCCCATTTGCTTGTGATGTGTCTGAAACAGAGGACTCTTCTTAGACACAATCCTGCCCCGTTATGATGTCAGTGGAGTCAGGCCACCGATCGGACAGAGGACCAGACTCAGCAAAGGGGACATCGCACAAGCTCGCAAGCTTTACAAATGTGCAAGTAAGATACAGGAAAAAAATGTGTATTTTGTCCACTACAGTGACATTAAAACATTCCATTCTATTCCATCAGAGATCGTAGACCCTGATTTATTTTAAGGCTTCATCATCACTTCTGAATATAAAGATCTCCTAAATGTTAAACCATAAAAAAAAACATTACAACCCCTGCAGGTCATTCTAGTACTTGGATTAATACATTTATCTTTTTATCTCTGCTGTGACAGAGTGTGGCGAGAGCCTGCAGGACAGTTCTGGAAACTTCTCCTCCCCTGGATTCCCCAACGGCTACTCGGCATACGCTCACTGCGTCTGGAGGATTTCTGTCACTCCTGGAGAGAAGGTGAAACAGAAAAGACACACTCATATTTTTCAACACCTGTCCTCCATCCGTCCCTGTTCATCCCTGTCCCACAGATCGTTCTGAACTTCACCTCCATGGATCTCTTCAGGAGTCACTTGTGTTGGTACGACCACGTGGAGGTCCGAGACGGCTTCTGGAGAAAAGCTCCCCTGAAAGGTCTCATACTCGGCAATAGAGCTTCACTCTCCCTCTCTCTCCCTCTCTCTCTTTCTCTGCAGAATTCTGATTGATTACTCCCTCATGTGCAGGTCGTTTCTGTGGAGACACACTTCCTGAACCCATCGTCTCCACTGACAGTCAGCTGTGGATTGAGTTCAGGAGCAGCAGCAGCTGGGTGGGCAAAGGCTTTTCAGTGGTTTATGAAGGTACCGACGTTTTCCCGCTGGTTTCTCTGAATGTCCGAGTCAAGTCTCTGGGTTAGTTTGTATCACTTCTCGCCTCCTGTGAAGCCATCTGCGGGGGAGAGGTGGCGCGCGACAGCGGCCAGATCCAGTCTCCCAATTATCCCGACGACTACCAGTCCAACAAAGTGTGTGTGTGGAGAATCACAGTGGCAGAGGGCTTTAACGTGGGACTCTCATTCCAGTCCTTCGAGGTAAGATCAATAGACAGAGACGAGAAGTTAAAAAGCAAACAGCAAATGTCATTTTCATTTTACAGAAAACAAATCTTCAGTGTCGATAAACCAGGGGGGATGAACACAATGTCTTCTCTCTGTAAACCTCCGTCCCTTCGACTGCAGACCGAGAGACACGACAGCTGTGCCTACGACTACGTGGAGGTGAGGGACGGCGGCTCGGAGGACAGCCCGCTGATCGGCCACTTCTGTGGCTACGACAAACCGGGCGACATCAGGAGCAGCTCCGAGCAGCTCTGGCTGAAGTTCGTGTCCGACGGTTCGGTCAACAAAGGCGGGTTCGCAGCCAACTTTTTCAAAGGTCAGCGGGCTGCTCTTGGTCTGCAGGTAATGATACAGACTGATTAGCGGCGCAGGGAAATGCGACTGTTGATTGAATTTGATTTTTGCCAGAGATGGACGAGTGCTCCAAGCCTGACAACGGCCGCTGCGAGCAGCGCTGTCTGAACACGCTGGGCAGCTACAGGTGCGCCTGCGACCCCGGATATGAGCTGGCGGCCGACAGACACAGCTGCGAGAGTGAGCGTAGACCACAGACACACCAACATCACGTTATTTTACACTAGAAACATTATATAAGCAGCAACTTCTGAAACAAAGGAGAAATGTTACTGCCTCCACTCCCTACTTTGAGTTTTTTTTTGTAAGGTGTGAGAGGAAAAATCATCTCGATCTGTTGTTTTAGTTGGATCTTGATTCCCTGGTAGATTTCTCTTTAACCACAAGAGGGCGCCATTCTCCTGCTGCACTTTCTCCCTAACCCCTAAGAATACTTCATTTCTCCTGCACAACCTGCCACATTCCCTGATTTTATTCCAAATATTTGCATTATATTCTTCCACCTTTGGAGTAGCTTGCTGCATTTCCAGTCCTGTAAGTTCGGACAGCCTGTGATTTAAGAGTTTGTTTTTCTGCAGTTGAACAAAGAAAGAAAATGTAATTTATGTTTCTTTCACGCGTCCACCACTAAAATCTGTGCTCTCTCCCACCAGCAGCTGCCTGTGGTGGGTTCATCACCGTGCTGAACGGTTCCCTCACCACCCCCGGCTGGCCCAAAGAGTACCCACCCAACAAGAACTGCGTGTGGCAGCTGGTGGCGCCCATCCAGTACCGCATCACCCTGGTGTTCGACGTGTTCGAGACCGAAGGGAACGATGTGAGTTGAAATTCTCTACGAATTTCCCATTTCAGCAGAGGGTTGATGTGACCAGTAGATTTTTTTTTTTTTTTTTTTTTTACCTTGTCCTAGGTAGTGAGTAAAATGTTCTAGTGTTTTACCATCAGGTGTGTAAATATGATTATGTGGAGGTGCGCAGTGGCTTGAGCTCAGACTCAAAGCTTCATGGGAAATTCTGCGGAGCGGAGAAGCCGGAGGTCATCACCTCCCAGCACAACAACATGAGGATCGAGTTCAAGTCGGACAACACCGTGTCTAAGAGGGGCTTCAAGGCGCACTTCTTCTCTGGTAAGAGATGAGGAGGGAACTACTCAGACGTCAGCTACGGAGAACGTTATTACAAGTGTGATTGATGCAAAAAATACACAGCAGAGGTTTTGCTGAGACCTGATCCAGAGCTGTTTGAGCAGATTTTGGAAAACAGAGAAACCTTTGCGTCCTCTGTGCCTGTCGCCAGATATCGACGAGTGCTCCGACGGCAACGGGGGCTGCCAGCACGAGTGCGTGAACACCTTCGGCAGCTACAGCTGTCAGTGTCGCGGGGGCTTCATGCTGCACGACAACAAACACGACTGCAAGGAAGGTAAAGTGGGCGTCTGCAGGGTTTAAAGGGTCAGTTTGCCCAAATCAAGGCGGTAGACCGGGTTTCCTAGGTTGATCAGTGGTATCTGTTTTCTGTTTCAGCCGGGTGCGATTATGTGGTGCACAGTGTCTCAGGAGTTATCAGCAGCCCCAACTGGCCTGACAGATATCCCAGTAAGAAGGCCTGCACCTGGTCTCTGTCCACCACCCCGGGCCATCGCATCAAACTCGTGCGTGAATGCATTTCTCATTTAGCGGAAACACGATGATCCAAAAATAAAGTTTGTAACAGTTTTTCCAAAATCCCCGTCAGGTTTTCAACGAGCTCGACATGGAGGCCCACCTCGAGTGCGCCTACGACCATCTGGAGATCTTCGACGGGCGAGACGTCCGAGCCCCGAGTCTAGGACGCTTCTGCGGCACCAAGAAACCTTCTCCGGTCGTTTCTAGTGGCAACAGGATGTTTCTGCGTTTTTCCTCAGACAACTCGGTGCAGAAAAGAGGCTTCGAGGTTTCATACAGAGCAGGTGGGAGGAAGAAAGAGGAATTATGTTAAAATGCTCCTTTGCCGTAAAGACTAGAGTACAAAAAAAATGTGGCTTTTCAACTACGGGTTAGTTTTCTGTCTTGTTTAGAAATCTGCATTCTTTCCTCACTTTTACGAGATCCCGTGTTTTTTTTTGTTTTTTTTTTGTTTTTTCTTTTATTGACCCTCTAATTTTGTGGTTGTGAATTCTCAGGGTGTGGAGGGAGCCTGAAAGCCGAGGTCAAGACAAAAGATCTGTTCTCTCATGCACAGTTTGGAGATAACAACTATCCCAGCGGCTCTGACTGTCTGTGGGTGGTCACCGCCGAGAAGGGCTACGGAGTGGAGATCATCTTCCGAGTGTTCGAGATCGAGGAGGAGGCCGACTGCGGGTACGATTACGTGGAGCTGTACGACGGCCCCGACGTCAAGTCCCCCCGGCTCGGACGATACTGCGGCTCACGGGTGAGCTTTAAAAACCTCACTCTTTTTAATAAACGCTGCTTTAATAAACCTTTTCTCTGCAACCCCCCACCCCAGGCCCCAGAGGAGGTCTATTCAGCCGGGGACGCCATCATCCTCAAGTTTCACTCGGACGACAGCATCAACAAGAAGGGCTTTCACGTACGCTACACAAGCACCAAGTTCCAGGACACGTTACACACGAGCAAGTGACTCTGACTCTGTGATCCCAGCCCCAGACCAAAAGGGAGACTTCACCCCTGGCATTTGGGCGGACACGCCCTTCTCCAGACGAGGAGTGGATGCACGGGATCGACACCGCAAACGCCAGCAGACACATACTTCACATTCACGTCTGCTGGAGAGTGAAACCACGCAGAAAAATTCTAGCTGCACACGAAGAGAAGTTTGAAGTGACTTGTTTTGCGTAAAGCCTGTACTGAGTGATGGTCATAACACTGCAGAGATATCAAATGTATATATTGTGATATAGTTTGGCATCTATTTCATTTGACTTTGTTTTTCATTTGCAGATGCAGAACGTTCCCACACAGTTTGTTTCCAGCCTCCTTTTTTCCAGCTAAGTGCTGTTTTCCTCGGACTAGTGTTTTTGTCGTGCACCGTGATGACAGGAAATCAAATCTTCGAACTTGAATCTCGCAGCGTGTCGCCTTGTGTCGCCTTGTGTGTGTGTGATGACAACGCAGGAAGTGATGAAATGCTTCTGGTGTTTTATTTATCTTCGCGCTGGAATAATGAGAAGACTTCGGCGAAATCGTTCACAGACACTTTTATTAAAAGGTTTCCCGGTATAGTTCTGTGTTTTTGTCGTGTGCCGCTCAGCACGTGGGTCAACCAGCAGCTGGCGCATTCGATTCTTACTCGTACAAAGTAAATGTCCCAAACTCTAAAAATGTGTTCACGCGTGAAGGTGTGACGTTTCCAATGCTCTGTAAGAATGACACGTTATAATCAACAAAAACATCGACAGTCACATTTCAACAGAAATAAAAACCATACGATCAAAAGCTTTTACTTGAATCATGCACAAGAAGAAATGGTTACAAAATGGACATGGCAGTAGATCCAGTCTACTGAACAACGTGTCCTCGGTGGACACGGGTCAATACTGAGTATGTATCTAATGCTGGTTATAATGAAGAGGGATCCCTCTCGTTTTCTGCAGATTGAATCTTGCTTGTGTGGTTTTGTAATTTGACTCTCTTGTTAAATCTTTGGTAAGAAGACTTTGAGCGGCTCGTTTTCATGCACTTTGTCCAGGAAGCCCAGGTTGAAGTACGGGTAGAGCGTCTCAGTGAAGTTCTCCCTGAAGGTGTAGAGGTGCGTCATGCTCTCTGCGTTGTAGAAGGACACCAGGCCCCTCTTGTAGTCCAGGTACACTCCGATCCTGGCCAGCTGCTCCTCCAGGGACAGCACGGTCGGCGGGGAGGTGCCAGCCATGTACTGAATCCCATAAGAAAGGGACAGGGTCCAGAACCCGTTGGCGGGTAGAGCCTTGATGACTCCCTTCCGGGGCACTGACTCTCGGGCCACCCCCACCGTCCACACCGTGCTGCTGTACACCTCGATCTCCCAGTAGTGGCGTCCGTGGGTGAAGCCCTGGCTGCCGAGCAGGGACAGGGCAGCGTTGAACCTGTAGGGGTTGTCCTGCACCGTGTGGTTGAAGGTCTGGTAGCGCACGCAGGTGAGGGAGGAGGTCAGGCTGAGCCAAGGGTTGGCCGTGCTGGAGTTGAATGTGATGGCTGCTGGAACTAAACACGGGGGAGGAAACAAAGGATTTACAAGAGTCTGTTCAAGGCACATGTGAGAAATCTGGCATCTTTAGAAGAGTTATATTTGCAACTTGGTGCAGATCCAAAGAAAATGGATGAATGTGGTTTCATAAGAGGATTGTTGAGCCTTGGTGGAGATGTTGGAGTGTCATTATATGCATGTTTCTTTTGCGTATTTTTTCCATCAATCACACTTAGGATATGAAGATGCTATTCCCTCTCTGACCTTTAATAATAATAATAATGTCTTAAGCTGATTAGGATTGATTTCTGCAAGGATTAGTGTCTTTGCTTTTCATTTCTAAAGTGCCATGTGGCCACTTGGAGTACCTGGGTAGATGCTTCCTTTCATGGACTTCCACACTCTGTACTGCAGGGGCCCCGCAAACCGGCCCTCGCACAGGCTGGGTGGCGTGAACGCTGGTTTCTCAAACTTCAGCGACGGCCTGCTGAGAGAAATCGGCGTCGAAGGAGAACAATGAGCGACAGAGAATCAAAACAGAAACCCGTCCAAGACGAGGTTGTCGTTGGCCCTGGCCCACACTCACCTCTGGAGCAGGGCTTTGATGCTCTGAAAGGAGACACAGGAAAAACACAGAGACGGGTGATTAGTCGTGTTGTCTCTGAAAGACGAGAAAGCTTTTTCCACATTACATCAACGTCTGAGCTCACGCTGTCCCGCCCTGTGGGATCTCCCTGTGGCTTGGGGAAAGTCCCAGAGTCTTCGCCAGAGTGTGGCCCCCAGGCCTGAAGTCACCTCCTTATACTCGAGATCAATGAGTGAGCTCACTGGCCTACATCCTGTCTGCGCTCACTGCTTTTTTTCCTCTCAGTCTGTTGTTATTAGAAAAGTTACAACAGGGCTCTTGGAATACAAGCAAATGGACACGATCGCCGTGTTTATGTCCCAGAGAGTGGCGTGCGGACCTAAACAGGAAGGCCAGACTGGTCACACCCTGCTCCCTTCAATCTTGAATGTTTATGTCGGGGCCTTACTATCGTTTTGGCACGAAAGAAAGATCCATTAACGACATATAAAGCCAACAGACCCCATAATTCACCTCGTCTTCTTTTGGAAACAAACTAAGCAGAGCTTCATATCTGAAGCTCAGCGTTTCTCGGCTTAATCATCCCCAAAGCTGACTCATGCTGTTTAATATCCTCCAGATGTATCGGAGGAACTTACTCGCAGCAGGGCGAAGGGGTCCTGCTCCTTCAGCTTGTCCTCTATCTCGTGCACGGCCCTCTGGAGGCGGGAGATCTCCACGCACAGCAGCGCCTTGTGCTCGTCCAGGCGGATCAGCTCCCGCCGCTCCTCCGTCTTCAGCTTCACCTGCAGCAGCTTCTCCTCCTGGTACAGGAACTGGTGCAGGTCGCTGAACTGGGCCTCGATGCGCTGCTTGAGGTCAGCGGTGTGATCCTGAGTGGAGGAGGGCATGTCAGCGGGCAGGCAGGGGGGGGGCGAAATGTTTGTCTTTTCCGCTGTTTTGTTTTTCCTCACCTTGAGCTTTTTCACCTCGTCCTCAGCCTCCCTGTCACACTGCAGCGCCGTGTTGAGCTCAGCTTTCAGGGAGTCCATGGAGCTGTTCAGGGACGCCTGTCAGGACAGAGACATTGCTGAGCTGTTTGTCACTTTGTTGTGTCTTCGCTGCCCTGTTGTTTTGCTGCCCTTCAGATTAGAGCGATTGTGCACTCGAGCCTTGAGTCACTACTTCGAACGTGTCACCGCAGCAAAAACAAACATCAGGTTTTAGATGAATTATCGCTATTGTCATCATATAGAATGTAGGTCAGTTAAGTTCATTATGAACAAAAGTCATTATTGAAGTCATTAGAGAGAGAGGGAAAGACTCACCCTGTACTTGAGCTCTGCCTCCTGCACACACACCATGGTGTGGCTCCTGTGCTCCTGGGAGACTCCACACACCAGACACACCAGCTCCTGGTCCTCCTCACAGTACAGCTTCAGCTCCTCTCTGTGTCTGCTGCAGCGGGGGACCGGAGCAGGGGCCCTCTCTGCCACCGCGACGTCTGCCAGGCGGGCGCCGCTCCCGCACTCGTCCAGGCCGTGGCAGTAGCTCTCCACTATGTTGGCCACGATGCGGTTGGGCCTGTAGCACTGCCCGGGGTACACCTTCCTGCACTGAGGGCAGGAGCCCGTGCCCCCCTGCCCGGGGCCCCGGGGCCCCGTCCAGTAGCCCTCAATGCACCCCTGGCAGAAGGTGTGATCGCAGGGCAGGGACACCGGCTGCTTGAAGAGATCCAAGCAGATGGAGCAGGTCAGGTCTCGGCTGATTCTGTGTGCCGAGCTTTTGGTGACCTGTCCCGCGATGGGAGGCTGACGAAGCTTTTCCATGGCTGACTGTACAGAAAAGTCTCCCTCCTTTGGCTTCCAACTCTTCTTGTCTGACTTTATCCCCTGGTTGAGTTTCTCCAGGTTCTGCAGATACACCGTCTGGATTTTCTTCACTTCTTTCTGATTCTTGCTCATTCCTTTGCCTTGGTTGTTTCTCCTTTGTCCTGAACGTACAGCTGGACCTTCTGCGTCCTTCCCCTCCTGCAGAGTGTGGCCGCTTTCTTTGGCCTCCAGTCTTCCTGTTGACTGTGGGGAAACGGAGGGGGTGGTGCAAAGGCAGCCTGAGCCTCTCACATCCTCCGCAGATAGTGAGGGATCTCAATGGGCCCCCCCCACCACCACCACCACCCCTTTCCTTCCAGAGTGACATCACATCTTAGCCAGGAAGCCGAGGCGGACCGTGGATATTCTATCCCTGGAGTGTTAGTTCAGATTCCGGGCTGTAAACTCTGCAAAAGTCGCGCCTCGCTGAGCTCTTAATCTGCTGCAGAGTCACGACAGAAAAATGTAAATCCATTTTATGTGACTGCGTGTGTGTGTGTGTGAATGCACAAGTGCTTGAAAGTAAGCAGAAACAGATTTCCTGCTTCTTTTCGTGGCACTGCCCTCCTCCCTTTAAATCATCATTGTCCATGGAAGTAAACAAGGACATTAAGAGCTTTACACAAAGAAAGAAAAAGTCCAGCAGGAAGAAATCTCCATCAGAGCAAATCGCTGACCCTGCAGACATCCTGTGACTGCACTCAGAATGGAATTATTACAACAGATTCTTACAGCTGCGCCCCCCCCCCCTCGAGGACCCGAGCGACTGTCCAGGAAACCAAGCTTTGGCTCAACATGCGAATGCCGTCGCCTTTGTTTTGACTTGATTCAAAGATGACCAGCTCATACAGGCGTGCGTTTGAATATCACATACAGTTACATCCAGCTAATCACACCTCATTACAAACACACACGAGTTGAACACAGACAACCGGTGATTATGGACTGCAACATAATCACAGGTTAGAAACTGCAGTTAAAAATGGATGTGAGATTGTGTGTGAGAGACTCAGAGAGAGAGAGAGAGAGCAGTAGCGTGGTTGGTGTTATGTATAGTTACTTTGTTTTGTAGGAAGAAACTTTATTTGCTTCAGACTCTATGTTATAGACAGTAGTGACATCTGGTGTCTAAAGGGAAAACTTCCATCACATGTGTGAAGGACGTAGGTGCGGTGTGTTGGTGAGGATGACTTTCATCTGCCGTATTTAACATTTCGTGAGAATAAAAACGTTATGGGACATGATGTAATTAACCTGTAACCTCGAGTGCTCCCGAATCAAATGACCATGGCAGAATCATCAGAGCTGCTCCCACACAATTAACACTAGAGATGGATTAGAGGAGTTGAGTTAATTAAAGAGTAAGCCTCATGGGGGAGAGTGGGACGCAGCGGAGGGAGAGTGGTTATACTATACCACTTCACTAACATGCCGTTTGGAAAAGGAAGTTAAAACATTCTTAGGTTAGTTTGTCAGTCAGGTCCATGAAACCTGATGAAGGGAGTGGACGTGGGACAAGACGGAATCAATTTTTCTGCCTGGGTCCCTGACAGGTTTAGGCATTTGTTTAATTGTCCCAAGAAATAATATCTGGCAAATTTAGAACTGAAACTCATATCTGAGAAATATGGTGCTGCTCCATTGGAGTTAAGGGCCTCAGCGGAGGCGTGTGCGCGACTGGATGCCATTAGATAAACTGATGTGTTCTGTTTGTTTGGCTGGAGATGGGTTGAGAGCAGCAGTGCAGAGAAAGGAGGATGGATGGAGAGGAGGAGAAGAACAACATTATTTTGTATTTATTAGGAGGAATGTAGGAGGGAACTCGTAATTTTGTAATCCTGGTATATAAAGTCTAAACGTGTGTTCAGGGTCTGGGTTTCATCTTGTTTTTTTTTTTTTCAAGGTCACGCTCCTGTCTCAGCAGCGGATGCTTTTGTGCCGCAGCTTGGGACTAAGTGTGAATACGAGCAACAAACGTGCACAGCCATGCATGTGAGCATTTGTGGCAAATTCTCAAAAATAAAAAAGGAAAATTCAACATTTATGAGGAGGGAGAAAATAAAAGAAACCACCTTTCAGGGACGCACGCGCTCTGCACATCTGCACCGAGCGCACCCTCAATTAAACCCTGAGCTGATGTGTGAGGCACCAGGGAAACTGGAGGCTCTCTGGAACTTATGAAGCTAAAAATAACTGCGGCGTCTGCAGGAGCGAGACAGACCTGTAGAAAGATAAGAAGCACAAGGGCAGACTGTACAGAACTATTGAATCCCTCCTGCTTTGTTATGAGGCCTGCAACAGAGGGAGAGACTGTTAAACATTCAGAATCTGGCTCTGATGAAGCCACTGATCTATAATGAATCATCTATGGAGTACATATTTGGTAGTCCTGCTGTGTGAAGGCTACAGGCTTCACGTTGTTTCAAGGAACGTGGTCAAATCCTTTTTAGATTTCTTTGGATACCAGAGGATTGCTTATCATGTATGACGACACGTGTCACTTCACAATCCTCATCATTGGACTTTATTCCCTCTCCACATTATAAAAGCCCCCTCCTCTTCCTCTTCCTCGTGACACTCATAGAATTGGAGAGGAGGCACTTTAACAGCAGCGGCATGGGAGCGTATTTCAGGTCAATGTGAAACCATGGATGGAGACGGATGCACGGCGCTGAGCGTGTAGTTTCAAACATTTAAGGACTTTTCGTGTCACGATGCTGTTTTAACTCAGGGCCTGTTTATCCAGAGCTTTCCACTGGCTGTTTGACAAATAGAGGATGACTCACTGACGCCTCGGCCCTCATTAAGTCTGTGTTTGATTTGATGAATCCTCATATTTTACCGAGGAAACCGTGAGAGAATAATCCTGTTTAATACGCGCCGGGTGTTGAATAAGCGTCTTAAACCTTTCGAGTGTGTGTGAGGGAATGCACCCTCGCTCACTAAGAGATTGGTGAAGGCAAGAAGATGAAGATGAGGCCGAAGAAGACAGTGATACATCAATATATTGTTATTATTATTATTATATCTGAGATCCCACAGTCATACACACAGAGACACTGTGTGTGTGTGTGTGTGTGTGTGTGTGAGAGAGAGAGACACTGTCATGCTCTTTAATTTCCTCAGAGAGTCTCGTATGAGTTTGGAGCTGCACATCACTGCTGCACTTTACAATATGTCTGGCACTTCTAATAACATTTGTCACGATGCAAACACCCCATGCACGCCTCGCTCCCCCGGCCGCTCTATAAAGCCTCCTCCACACCAACTGATGGACCAACTGCTCCCATCAGCAGCCGAGGCTCACGACTCCCCTCCCCTGACTCATCAGGTGGGAACGCTCGCAACATATAGATGAAGATGATGATGGTGGTGTGTGAGTGTGAGAGGGAGAGAGCTTGGGGACCGGAGCAGCTCTGCTCCTCCTTCACACAGCTGCTTTCTCTGTGTGCAGACAGCTGCAGCTCACTGAGGCTTGTCAGAGCCAGCGGAGGAGGATTGCAGCAGTTTGTCTCCAGAACAGCAACACGAGCCCGGACGCAATGCAGGTGCAGTAAACTGTTGTTGTTGTTGTTGTTGTGAGCTTTCATTCAGCAATTGCCAGAGGAGCTCCTACCTACATGAAGGAAGATAAACACTGGGGATATTTCTGTGCTTTTCAGTCCAGTAGAAGTCCCGCATTCAAATTTGCATTAATCCATTGTTATTATTAATCCATTTCAATATAAGCAGTATGTGATGTGGTTCATTGATGCAGCTCTAACTTCAGCTACATCATCTCATCTAGTCCTAGTTTCATTTGTTGGTCATGTGTTTTTTATCAAAAACAAAGACGTGCACAGAAACTAAAGCTGCTGGGGAAAAAGTTGAAGATTTCCACTGCACAACAGAAATAAAAGAAGATTATGGAGCAGGTTTTTATAAGAGAATCACAGGTGGTTATAAAAACAGACAATTCAGATTTGATCCAAGCAGGAGAATGCTTATTGCATGATTTATCTCAGCGTGTGTGTGTGTGTGTGTGTTTGGTTGCTTGTGTGGTTTTGGATGGTCTATCAAGTGTCAGTCCGTTTTACTCGCAGTCATCACTCACCTCACCATGGCGGCCAGCTCTGATCTTTTATTGATGCCGTTTTAAGCGGTGTGAATTATTGAGCGACGCACTCGATGCTCTGTATGCTTTGGCATCCTTTCGCATCCACAGAGGAGGCAGGGGGGTGCAGGGGGGGGGGGCTCCCCCGACAGTGCTTCTACATCCTTTCGCATCCACAGAGGAGGCAGGGGGGGGGGGGGGGGGGGGGCTCCCCCGACAGTGCTTCTAGTCTATTTTCGATAAACTCCTTACATTGCATCCTCAGCAGCCTCTTAAAGAAAGCTGTTTTATTCATACGGTGCTTTATCTCCACTGAGGAAACAGAGTGAGACAGGAGCCAAAGAAGTGAGTGGATCATCTGGTAGTTTGGCGTTATCCTAATAAATAACAAACAAACAAACAACAATAGAACCTGAACCTCCTCTGCAGCGATATTACACTGACTCTTGACATTATTCTGAAGGAGACATTGCTCCCATGTTTACATGATCGAATATTCATTTACCTGTTTACAAAGCAGAGTCTTTCAAAGTCCTATAAAAACATGACTTTATATGTTTGTGTAATCCCAGTTAATTGGAAGACCCGTTATCGTAAAGATGGTCAGGATACATCAGGGATTGGATTGTTAGATCAAAGACGTTTCCAAATGTGAGGCTTCGTTTTCGCTGAAATATTCATCTGAATGTGGAAGCAGCGAGTGTGAGCCCAGAGTCGGACGGTAAGAACAAATGAAGGTGAAAATAACTGAAGGAGCCTGCGCGTCCTCACCCTCAGATCAGCTCCTGTTACCGGAATATTAGACTCTTTCCAATTCTTTGCGGCGAGCGAGCACATTTAAAACTTTGTAAAGATTTTATTCTGTTCGTGTAAACTGACACTGTCTAATACATCACGGACCAAAGATCATCGATTGTAGAAAGACGAAAGAATGAAATTGAAAGTTTGGAGATGATTATTGAAGGTTGTTTTAATAAAAGAAAGATGTAACTAAAAACCCCTGATGTTCACGAGCTGTCGTCTCTATAACTGACCACGGATGTCCAGTGGGGTTTAAGAGGTTAATAGAAAAAAAAAAACTATGGTGATTAGAGGTTGGTTCTTCTTCCTTTTCAAGGTGTGATTCTTTGGTACATCTCCTGTTGATCATGAGTTTCTGTTCTACGTTTGCCCTCAGGCCGATGAGAAGGTGTTTGACGGCGGTCTGATGCCCGACGCCAATGGAAAAGATCCAAACATGAGCGGACAGTCAGAGGGCTCCAAGTGGCAGAAGCCACGGCTCACGCGCAAATCTCTGATGAAGTGTTGTCTCGTCAAGTGGATCATCGCCAGCACGACACAACAGGGCCCAGGTAGAAGCAGATAAAGAGGCCGAGCTACGGCCTGTAGCGCCATGATGTCATGTGTGTGACAGCGGGGGGAGAGCCAGCGCAGGGAGGAAGTCCTTTCTATCTCCGGCGTTACAGAATACATGAATTTTAAAGCGCCTGCCCCATTTACAGTATAGATCTACATTTAGAACTCAGCGTCCTCCCCTCTGTTCTGTTCCGTGGTTACAGCACATGGCTCAGTGCCTCCTCATGCACACCGTTAATCAGTCATTTATCGGATGGCTGCCACTTTGACTCCAGCTCCACAGGATTAACTCTGATCCAGTCCACATTCCTCCCTCAGGTCCCTCCACCATCTAGTTTCAGTTTTAAATCATCAATACTAGTGATTCATAGTCAGCATGTCAAAAGCGTTTGTCTTGCTTGAGGAGCGCTGACTGTCCTCTGACTGCCCCTACACACCCCAGTTCTCTATCTGAATTATTGACAGTGTCCTCCTGTGTGAGCGGACAGAGCAGCAGACATTTCACATTCCGCCAGCGTCGCATGTTGGCTCTGTCAGTGATTCGTCCATGGTGGAATATTTTCTTCTTGTGTTCCGCGCCAATCTGGAAACTACGGCGATAAGCAGAAAGCGTGACCTGTTTCCAGAGACGAGCTGCTGTCGTCATCCGGACTCATTCACTCACTGCTGACTCCGCCGTCTGTTGGCTGACAGGCGGAGGCCGTGTGACACCGGTGAAAACAGTAACAGAGCAAATGGTGTGACAGCTTTAAAAAAAAAAAAATCATTACATCAGTTTATATCAAGTAGTGCGAAATATTGTCCAATCTGCATTTGTGAACTCAAATTAATCTTTATTTATTATTTTTATTATATATCTATCAATCACTTTATCATGATGGACTTTTGCTCACTTACTGTCATGAAAAGATTCTTGGCGTTTTCAATGTGTCCTTCCTGTTCATAACACCTTTATCGCCATCTGCTGGTTGAAGTTATTACAGCACCTATGCTGCCCGAGCATGATGGACAGAACAAAACACTGAACATTAGGTGGCGTTCAAACAACAATATAGAACTTTATAAGAGTTTACAATAAAATCTCTATTTCAGTTGACCAGAGCTGATGGAGGGCAGATGAGGACCCCTCCTCCTCTCTAGATCTATATTGAGTATCTATATAGAAAGAAAGAAATAATAGAAATAATACTTATACTACTATCTCTCCTTTTACTTTATTTATACATTTCCTGCACTTTTCTTCACAAAGTTACAAACTTTAAGAAGAAGAAGCAACAGATCGGCATATGATAAAACAAGAGGGATACAAATCACATCACAAGAAATAACCAGAGAACAAAGTTATGTTGTTCAGTTGTGTGACTTGAGATGTCTTTGATTGATGAGCTGGTGCTGGGAGCTGTAATGTTGCCCTCTCTGCAGTCATTAGAGCCTGATGGTGATGGCTGCACCGTCTGCATCTCCGCACGCTTAAGCCACCTCACTCTTGTCTGTATTTAATAGAAGAACGTGGATGGATCAGCACTTAAGGTGCATTAAACAGTATAATGTTGCATTATTTTTTATGGCAGGTGACTTCCCACATCCACATCAGCTCATGCATCTTGCATGTCGGAGTAATGGCTGCGTGCGCCTCTGTCTGGTGAGGAAACGAGCCGTGCGCACGTGTCGCTAATTTTGTTGTTGCATGAAAGAGGAAACGATCCATCAGCTCTGATCTCAAACTTTACACTCAGAAAATGCATATTTTATGATCATTTGCTCCGCTTTCGTTCTGGTGCTCAAAGGTCAAAGGTCATGCTGGCCTCTCAAACATGATCCCTGTTCTTTTCCTTCGAGAAAAGAACAGGGATCTTTCGAGTCCCGCACTTGTTTACAGATCTAGTTCTGTCTGTGTACAGCTATGAGGCAGTTTCTCTGTATTTTCTCATGGCCTCATCTCAGCTCATTAGTTATTTCGGTAGCTGTTTGCCTCAGACATTAAGGAAAGGTCCATTTAGAGACTCTGGCTCACACAAGCCCTCCCTGGCCGTTGAAATGCATCTCTGGCCTGCTTCCCCTGTCTGCTCCAGCAACAATATTTTATCTCTCAGCAATTGATTTGCCCTCCCACCCCCCTTTCCTACTTAAACTGAGTCCATTACGCAGTGCAAAGTCATCAGTTGTGCGGCCTATGCTCACATTCTGCTTCCCTCTCATCGTCCTTCCTGCGCGGCCCAGTCCTACACACGCGTGTTCTGGTGTCAGAGGTCGTGAGCGTGGTCCAGGCGCTGGACATCGCAGCTCCGGCATGCTTCACTGCAGCTCTGCTCTTCTTAACTGCACCGTCATACAGGAGGCAGCGTCTCGGCCACGCTGCTCTTCGGGGTTATTGAGCCTGCGTTTCGCTGAACGACCCGGCAGACACAAGCAGCGCCACAAAGGGCAGGGCAGACTCCTCCGCTCTAAGTGCAGTTCATCTCCCAGTCATCAGCGGATGTGGATCAATGCTTAGTTTTACAGCTCTGCATACTTGAAATGACCGAGCGAATAAAGACAGCTTAGACTGTCAATCACAGACTATTAGTAAAGAAATTCCTTCAGTAACAACCACACACACGCACGCACGCACGCACGGCTCAGGACAGAGTGATGGAGGATGTGGAGTGAGTGGGGGGTGGAGCCCCTGAGTTGATGGGAGTTGTGGGAGAGATCCTAAAATGAACTGGCCCAAGAGGTGAAACGCTGGCGAGCAGTAACGGAGATGGATCGCATGCGAGCGGCGATAGCCTCGGATCGTTTCGGGGGATTAAGACTTTCTGAATTTCACACGTCTCTGCAGAGGATCAACTGATGGATGCGTTTGCGTAGGGGAGGATGCTCTCCACTCACGGCAATAGAACCGTTCTCCTCTGGTCCGTGGTTGAAGTCGGGAGGGGTTTCTCTGGGGTGAAATCATCTGCCGATGCCTGAACACAAACGCTGCTCAGCTGGAGGAAGGAGATGATTGGCAGCAGGTGACGTCTGTGGATGCAAGCCGCTCTGTCGAGGTGTCCGCTCAGAAACACGCGAGAAAAAAAACAGATTCCTCAAAGTTGAAGCTCTCGCACAGGTCGTGTCTGATGCAAGGCGACGATGGGATTGGATGGCATGGAGATAATTGCCATAGCTGTTGTGGTCGGACTGTTTATTGTCGTGCTCAAGCAGTTTGGGATTTGGGAGCCACTGTCACTGGAAGGTAAGACTTCATGAGGGAGTGTGGACGGCAGAACTGCAGCATTAACGCTGTCCAGGCCTCTTGTTGATGAAGTGGTGGGAAATAGGAACGCAGAAGTTAAATGTTGTCACTTGACAGAAAGGAATTTAAAAAACTAAAAATTTTAACAGTCCTGTGACTTTCTTCTTCCCCTCTTCCTCCTCCATCTCCCCCCTCGTCTTCCTCAACTTTCTATTTGCATGTTGCTCTTGTAAAGATGGTGAGTACAGCTCCAGTGGTAGTTTGGCTTTATCCCATACATAAGTATTTCTTTTCTTTGAACTGGTATTGACAGTTTGTCCCCCTTTGGCATTTAGACTTGTCAGATAATGGTGCTCCTGATAACATTATCTAAGTGACATGTGCTTTATACTGACCCTTCATTTTCTTTTTTCCTGCTCTAATTATATAATATTGAGCTCTGAAAGGCGCACAACACTGAAAACAGAAATTAGGCATGCACAGTTTGTTTTTTTCCTCTGGTGGAAGTAGAAATAAACCATTTCTTTGCTTCTTTATTCCAGGTTTCTTTGCATCAACACATTCCTCTTACTCCTATTTTTCCACTTCTCTGTAAAAAATAGTCTTTTCTCCTTTTCTCATATTTGTCCAATGCTGTACATTCTTCTTAACATGTTTATCTCCCACCCGTTTCCTTGTCTCACCTTCTCTTCCTTGACCTCTTCATTTCTGTTTCCACGTGTCTTTGTTTTAAGACGGTGAGCCTTATGAGTTAAATGCAGCCATTTTTCATTCTTTGCCTCGCATCCATATGATTTTTTATTACACATGACTCCCGCCCTGCCCCTTTCCCTCTTTTTCTTTCTTTCTTGTCTTACCTACGTTTCCTCCTCCTTTTCTTCCGTCCCCTCCTGTATCGCACCTCCCTCGATTTCTCTGTTTCCCCCCAACAGACAGCAACGACGGCGATCTTGAGCTCTCCATGGTGCGTCACCAACCCGAGGGTCTCGATCAGCTGCAAGCTCAGACCCAGTTCACCAGGAAGGAGCTGCAGTCGCTTTACCGGGGATTCAAAAACGTAAGAGGAACGCGAGGGACAGGAGCTATTTTAATTTTTACATTTCATTAAATAATCGGTAACATTAGCACAGAGACCAAAAGAGTAACTTTAAGGATATTCTGACCTTTAGCGCCTCAGTTGTGCCATATTGAACGCTCATCACACAGTTTGTGTTCTCCTAATACTTGCACGTTATGTTTTGTGTTGTGCCAACACATGAAAAGCATGGGGATAGGTAAATGCGTATCGACAGTCAGTGGCAGTAATGTGCCATTAAAGAGAAGAGGGAGAGGACCAGGAGCTGATGTAAACAAAACTGCAGCATTAAAAAGGCTCTGCTGAAGAGGTTTGTGAGACGTTAAAGAAACACACGGGCTGTGGTAAAGACAATGGTCCCAGTAGACGCGAGTGTTTAAAAGGAAATTCCACACAAGTTCTCGACTGAGTCAAATAGTCAGAAATGTCTGACACCCAGAATAGAAAAGGTGAAGGATGAATTAATAACAGGATGAAACACTGCTGACTTAACTGCTGCTCTATTCAAATGGGGTTTCTAGGGGGGAAATGCAGGGACAGGAAGCTAATCAGATGACAGGTGTGTAACAGGAATCAGCAGGGTGGAAACTGGAGAAAAGTCCGTGTGGCGTTTTAGTTGTGTCAGCCACTGTTGATTTAGGTGATAGAAATCCATTTGTTTGTCTCCACAGGAGTGTCCCAGCGGACTCGTGGATGAAGAAACATTCAAGACCATTTATTCACAGTTCTTCCCTCAAGGAGGTAAAGTCTGAGACACATGGTGCCAGGTTCCTGGTGTGTGATACATGTCAGCTCCTGTTTTTGTCCAAAACATTTGGTTGTATGAGAGTTTTACAAATCGCATGCTCTTCTTCACCCCTGTGTCCATTATTTGATCACAGATGCGACAACGTACGCACATTTCTTGTTCAACGCCTTTGACATGGACAGAAGTGGCTCCATCCGCTTTGAAGTGAGTTCACAGAGCTCCGCTGTCGGGTGGATGTCTCGTTCCCCGCGGTCAATTATCAGGAGTGACATTTAGTTTTGATTCTAAACCGGCGACACTGACCTTTTGTCCCGCAGGACTTTGTGATAGGACTGTCTGTGCTGCTCAGAGGCTCCGTGACAGAGAAACTGCGATGGGCGTTTAACCTGTACGACATCAATAAGGACGGCTACGTCACTAAGGAGGTACGCTCCGGATTCTCAAGGGAAGATGTCAAACATCTGTTGCAGTGACAGAGGCATTTATTTCTGTTTTTGATTGTTTTCTCTGCAGGAGATGTTGGCAATAATGACATCGATTTATGACATGATGGGCAGGTACACTTTACCCAGCGTACGAGACGATTCTCCCTTTGAGCACGTGGAGAAATTCTTCCATGTGAGTTATCTCTGAATCCACGCACTTTGAACTCTTTGAAGAGTTTATTCATCACATCATTTTCGCACATGTATGTGACCAAATGTTAAAAGTCTCTGTCTCCCGACATCTTTCAGAAAATGGATCGTAACAGAGACGGAGTGGTGACGATAGATGAATTCATCGACACCTGCCAAAAGGTAAAGATGTGATCCGAGATGTGATGCAACTGAAGATTTAAACAAAGGCCACTGGCTAAGTACGTGCGTCTGTTTAATCTTCCTTCCAGGATGAAAGTATAATGGCTTCAATGCAGCTCTTTGAAAACGTCATCTAGTGTCTTCCGGCAGACGCGAGTCAGTAATGCTGCAAAGTGCTTCCAGCCTCAAGCCTCTGGGTCTGAAATAAATTCATAAATCAATTTATCCTGAAACAGCCAAACACTCTTACTTACCCATGCAAACTGTTATGCAGAGAAATGTGCAGAGTTCACCCAAATCACCCGAAGCCTTTGTTCTTTGCATGACAGTTGATGCGTTGTCGTTGCTGTATGAGCATGAGTGTTCGTCCCACCAATCAAAGCATGTGATGCAAACCATGGCAAACATGGAGTTTTGTTGTTGACCACTTTGAAACTCAGGCGTCAGTGGGACCAGACTGTGATTCTGCGTCACAGTGTCAACAAAATAGTCACATTCTGTTGTTTCTTCAGATTTTTTGTGGAAACATGAGGATCGGTTTTGATCATGTTGACCCAAAACCTGCTGAAATAAATGTATGCCTTCACTGTCAACTCCAACATGCATCTTCTTTGCAAACATCTAGTCCTAAATGTGCAAACAGGACATGAATGTGTTTAATACACAGCAGTAGCAAGTGTTGGCATTAAATGTGTTGCGTCACATATAACTTGCAAACAAGCACATTTCGTTCAACTGAACACGTTCCCAAATTGTGCCCTGCAGACCGTCATTCCACCCCATGACACAGAAAAAAATCATGTCTCTTTGATTGAGCCTGGGGATATTTTTTTCATGTTTTGACCAGTGTGAACAATCGTCTCTCTTGTTCTCTTCATCTTTACATCATCATCTTGCTA
Source organism: Pseudorhombus dupliciocellatus (assembly GCA_016785235.1). Taxonomy (NCBI): domain Eukaryota; kingdom Metazoa; phylum Chordata; class Actinopteri; order Pleuronectiformes; family Paralichthyidae; genus Pseudorhombus; species Pseudorhombus dupliciocellatus. Next base: position 115,843 of record JAFBJW010000607.1, on the reverse strand, counting down.
TTTCACAACAAAAGATCAGATCCATGCAAACCATTTCGTTCTGTGCCCTTACTCTGAGAGGAACTAGATGGCTTTAACTTGTTGGTGCATCAACAAAATGAACCATAGCAGCAAAGCAACAGCAACAGCACTCTCTCATAGACTTCAGTATAACAGTACTTTCAATTAATTTAATAAATATCTTGGGGTTAAACTTGCAGTAGAGATCTCCACTTTTGATCTCTCTCATTACATTGTTTATCAATCAATTGAAGCCCAATTTAAGTTTTTGGGAGCTCGGAAATACTCAGGTCAATGTCAAGAGTCATGTGTTGCATTTGCTGAATAATGAGAGAAAACCAGGCGTCACGACTGTATGTGAAAAGCCTCCATCATCAAAAATCATTCAGTCTTTATTATTCCTCGGGAGCCAATCATAACACGCGGTGTGTTTTGGGGAGGAGCCCCGTGCTGACAGGTTGTTGGGATTGGTATTACTCTGAAAACCCAACATGAGGCTCTGTGGCACTGTGGGTGTTGTGATTTGAAAAGGGACAGCTGCTCCACATCACATCTCTGTGGCACTACTCGCAAAGGTAAGTGTGACTTTTTTATTATTGTCGTTGACAGCAAGGTGGTTTTTGATCAATCAAACATTTGTAATCTGCACAATTGAATCATAAAGATGTAACTGATGAGTCAACATCGTCCATATGTTGTGCAGCTGACTATAATAATGTATGGTGCCAATCAGAGCCAGTAGAAACTGATGCATCATGACAGGGTGAAACATGATCACATGCATAATGCCCAGTTAATCCCAGTGTTGACACAGAGAGCGGGTGGATGGTTCTGGATGTCTGTTGTGTCAGGGCTGGAGGTGAGCATGTGACTTTGGATGCGCAGGGCGCAAAATTAAAAGCTTTGTTGCCGCTTTGAATGAGAGCCAGCCGAGTGTAGATATAAAAGAGGAGCAGGTTCAGGAAAGGGAGGTTGTTATTGCTGCCACTTTTGTCATCGGTACATGCATGTTTCCGCAGGGTGCAGATCCATGGCTGTCAGGCAGAAGCTCCTCTCCTTGTGGGTTTTGCTGTTGCTTATGGCAGCACTGTGCCCACAGCTTGCGGACGGTAAGCGAGGAGGCATCTTCAGGGGTCGAGGAAAAAGCGATGGCGACAAAGCGCCTTCCTCCAAAAGCCAAGGCCTCTCCAAGCAGGGCCTGAAGTTGGCAGGAGCAGCAGCAGCCGCCGGCATCCTGGGGGGCACGGGCACCGGGTACGGGCTGGGGTTCCTGGGCAAGCCCAAGCATCACGGGAGTCATCATCGCCAGAACCATTCCCGGTGGCGAGGCTTAGTTAACACAGCCGCCCCCATTCACCCGACCAGCATCTTTCTCATAGTTGGACAAGCTGTGTGTTTCCTCGTAGCAGCCTGGATAACCGATATGTAATCTAACCTCTGATCACTGGAATGCGTCATCCTATCAAATAAAGCCTTGTTTGGACACGCTGTCCTCCCTGTCCTCTTTGCTTTGATATGGGATCATCACATTTGTCCAAGCTTCAACTTATATGAATGTCATGATTGTGGAGTTATGTCTGCAGTTAATCATCTTCAGGCTACAGGATACATTTTCCCATTAAAGATGCACTGTGGTGGTTATTTTACCAGCTGCTTCCAGTATTCCAGTATGTTCATTGATTCACTTAAGCTTTAATTCTTTAAGGGCAACAAATAAATTGATGAGGAACAATGACTATATATAGACATATATATAGATATCAATATAAGTGCCTATATAAAACTCTCCTTAGGGGACTATATGGCAGCAACCAGTAATGGCTTACATTATTAATTTGTCTGCCAAAGTTAGTATCTCAAATAATAATTTGATATATTAAACATTTGAAAACAGTGAAACTGCCTTATTGCAAATGTTTTCTGGTGTCGCCAAATGTTGTATTTCCTGCTTAAATGCTAGGTATCCAAGTCTCAAAAAGTTTTTCAAATTAAAGTTAAAAATGTATTGATTGAGTAGTTGCAAATAATTCAGACTATTTATGACTAGCATGTATTGATATTTCATTAGTGTAAAGATCTTAAATGTAAGTGTCTGCAAAATCACATCATTTAAGCTATTAGTGTTTTTTATTGAGCCCACAAAGATCCATGACAATTTAAAATTGTTACAATCTTAAAATAAGGTTTAATGAAACAGACAAACCACAGAGCAGTTACAAAAGATCCAGTCCTGCAGGGAAATAAGTGCACTTTACATTCTACAGCACAGACATTATGTAGTAGTCAAATCAGTGTTTTCAAATCAATTCAATTCATTTTTCCAGAATCAGTAATTATAACAATAATAATAAGATAAAACTATAGGACAATACGAAAACAAGTAACGGAGCAGGATCAATCAGCAAACAATCAATAAAAGGTCCATAAATGATCACTTCCAGTTGTACAGTCTGCTTTGTGACTATTTTGTCTGTACTCTTTTATTTTACCGCTACATATACCTCGATATATATTGGTGTATATATGTTATTACACACTGAATATTGTGCAAATATATTGAATACACTCTGTCCAAACAGCAGACTCAAATTAACAGTACAGAGGGAAAGATGACAAAATCAGGTCGGAATAGTAAAAAAAAACACTAAACACAGCGAGGAGGAGCACATAATCATAAACTGGAGAGATACGTCATTAAAAGCAGGGGAGGCCTTTGGAGTTGAAAACAAATGACAGACCCACCGGCATCTAACTTGTCTCATGGACAATATAAAAAGATGATGAGAGGAAGACACAGAGAAGAACTGAGGGAGCCTATGTCTCTGGAAACAGAGGGTATGGCTCGTAACATGAACATGAAACCGAGCGAATTAAGACCGCAACGTTCCCGTATGATGGAGTGGAAACCCACACCCAGTTTCCAGACAATTTCGTCTCTTGTCTCTAGTTGTCCAGTTAATCTTTTCCCAGTTGTGAAGGATCCATGCAACATGTTAAGATGAAGGTACAGCATACAGATACAGCAGAGTTGGTGAATTGATGTGGAACCTTCTCCGTTCTAAACCACTGGCCAGAATAAAAGTATCAACAAATGCCTCTAAAATTATGATTTTATTCTCGAAATATTTTGATTTTGTCCTCCTTACATTCTGGGAATTATTTCCTTTTATTAGTCCTTATAGTCGTAACACACAGATGTTTGCATCTAACATATTGAAAACTTGGACTCTGACTTCAAATTGTTTTATACTGAATGAAAATTGGATCAGTGAGTCATGTATAAAACTCTTAGTACCATTCTTTTACACAGTAGCAGATACATTTATGATCATTATCTTAAGTCAAATACCCTGAATCTGTTTTCTAAGCTTTTATATCAATTACTGAAAAAAACAGACAGAAAAAAATTAAGTGCAGTTCATGCAACATAAATAAAAGATTCCAAACTGACCCCTCCTCCTTTTGTCATAATATACACATGAAAATTTTGTTACCTTTTGTTAGTCAGCTGTACAAAATGGTTGCCTATGTATGACTCAGTATACAGCTAAGTTTGTCATGTGGGGACAAAGTGACATTAGTAGACAGCAGACATGCAAGTATAGTGGGCAGAGCAGAAACTTTCAGGTCATATGGGGAAAAGAAGTCTAAATGTTCTCACTGGAGGAGGAGCATGCTGGACAGAAGAACGAAAAGGGAGGTGCCAAGCTGAATCACGCCGTAGGGTTGCAAAGGGTTGCTGCGACTGTACTGCGTCTGTTGCTCCATCTTTCTTTTCTCCAGAAACTGCTCAGAATATATCATGTACTCCTCCACACAGCGCCGGGACTTCATTTGCTCAATCAGTGCCGGGTATCCAATCTCAGCAATGCTGACGGTGTCATTGTCCTCATTGCTTCCAGGAGTGGAAGAGCTGCTGTCCTTATCTTTCAGAAGGTCAGTCCTATTCATGCAGTTACTCATGAAGTTCTCATAAGTCTGTGCACGTGGTGGAGGGTTGTAGACATAATCACGGCCAAAGTCTTTTTCATCGGTGGAGCGGGAGCCATAACGGCGGTACATGTAGTTGTTGTAGTGGTACTCCTCTTCAGGGCTTCGGAAATTGAAATGTGGTCTAGGGAAACGCCCAAGTCCATATCCAACGGCCATCCCAGCAACAGCACCAACACCAGCTGCCACCATGGCTTTTTTGGCAAAACCTGTTGACTTGGGCTTGTATCCCATACTCTGTACAGAATGGGAGAATGGAGAACCCCCCATCCCATAACCACCATGCCCATAGCCTCCCCCTCCAAAGCGGGGACTGAGGATCTTATTATTGGGGTTCCAGTTAGGGTAACCACCAGGGTAACCACCAGGGTAACCCCCTGGATTTCCACCAGGCACACCCCAACCTTGTCCTGTATTACCCCCTCTGACTGGGTAGCCACCTGCTGGGTAGCCACCTGCAGGGTAGCCACCTGCTGGGTAGCCTCCGGCACCTGGATACTGATTTGGATAATTTCTTGCTGGATACTGGTTAGGATAACCACCTGCTGGGTGACCTGCTCCACCAGGATACTGATTTGGATAATTTCTTGCTGGATACTGGTTAGGATAACCACCTGCTGGGTGACCTGCTCCACCTGGATACTGATTTGGATAATTTCTTGCTGGATTCTGGTTAGGATAACCACCTGCTGGGTACCCCCCTCCAGCAGGATAGCCCCCGGCTGGATTCTGATTTGGATAACCCCCAGGATTGACTCTACCAGGATACTGGTTAGGATAACTTCCAGCTCCTGGATAACTTCCTGGGTTTTGTCTGCCTCCTCCAGGATGAGGGTAACTTCCCCCAGCGGGATATGGATTGGGGTTTCGATTGGGACTCTGGGGCTGCCTCGGATAGCTCCCTGGCGAAGAACTAGATGGCTTTGTTTGTGTCCCACCCCTGTTGCTAGTTGATGAGGTCTTCCTTCCGCTGCTGCTGCTGCTGCTGCCTCCTTTTTTAGCCCATGTAGATTCAGTGTTCAGGAGAAAGACAACAAGAAGGGACAGAACAGCAACCTCGCAAAACCTCCCCATCATGGCCCTACGCAGACAAAAGTGTTTCCAAACATTACAAACATTGCTGTCCATTTCGTGCCTTCCTTCTGCATCTTCTACTAGCATGACATGCAAAACAGCCTGGAATGAATTTTTCATTTTATAATGACCTACATTAGCAATAACAATAATAATATTATTGTTCCTCTACAGTCCATGACATTTAACAGTATAATTTAATTTAATCATTAAAATCTGTGTCTGAATACATTATTTTTCACACGGAGAATATTATTAAATAATTTGGTTATTTTTAAAGACACAAATAATTAAATCAAATTAAATCAATCAATCAATAACTAGATAATGAACTACATGTTCCAGATCTGTGAATCGCTGTCATCCAGTCTATTCTCCCGGTTGAATATAATCAATAGCATTATAGCTTTAAATGTGCAGCACGCGCGCAGCTTTGTTCTCAGGCCTGATGAACGAAGGCTTATGTAACATCTACAATGCGTATAATTCAATCTAGGCTCGTTTCTTACCGTGATCAGATGGTTTGTGTGAGATCCTCGTTGTTACTGCGTTGTTGTGCTGCGTCCTTCTCCCTGCTCCGTTAATAGGCCTGGCCCGGGGTGGGTCCGTCCGGACTGGTGCGCTCGTTTTGATGCACAGCCACTCCACTTGTGAGCGGTAAGGGTGGACATTCTCGGTGGAAAACTGTTTCGGTCATCATGGAAGGAAAAACAGATATTATTTTTCTTTATTGTTTTTAAATCCATAGGTGGGATTATCATACATTGATGCATGTTGTTTGGAAATATTCACAATTTGAACTTTGAACTTTTTATTTTTCTTTTTTAACTTGATTTACATTCATGCTGCGAACTGTAATAATTCAAACATGCAGATTCATAAAAAAAACTTTTAAAATGCCACATTTTTATTGGCAGCACAGCTCTGCAGTACTGACAACATATATTTTTCTATTTATTAGGCTGACAGTAAATGTACATTTCTCCAGACAAAATATAAGACAAATATAAATCCAGCTTTACAGCTAAATAACTGGAGCTATGCTAACCCAGCCAGTACGATGAAGGGGTTCTTTGAAGGATCTTCAACGGTGTTGTTATGTCATCGGCAGGCTAAATGCTGCTCATGTTAGCTCTGTGCGTGACACGTCCCGGTGAGTAAAACAAGCGCCCACCAGAGGAGGCCTGAGCGCGTCGGCTGTGAAGACAGAGTCTGCGCAGTGGCGCTCTGATTGGATGAGGTCAGTGACGTCACGCTTGTAACCGGTCGAGGACCCGTATGTACTCGCTGCCCTGGCTCCGGTGGAGGAGAGCCATCATGTTGGGAAGGAGGAAGTCCAACGGAGGATCTGCGTCCATGAGCGGCTCACAGACATAATCAGCCCCGGGAGAAGAGCGTGGAGCTCTGCGTGAGGTCGGGGAGACTTTTCTTGCCGGGCGAGGTTTTCACGGAAGCGGGCTAGGCCGTGTCGAATGGACGGGTAGACGGCGAGCAGACAGCCGGGGAGACAAGAAGAAGTAGCCGAGAAGGGCAGGCGGCCGGGCCGGTGAGAGGGAGACAGAGAGCGTGGAGGAGGATTCGCGTGTACAGGGGGGGTCGAACTGAAACAGGACCGCTCCCAGCCGGGGGATGTTATCCGTACTGTCGTATGGCAGACTGGTAGCCAGGGCTGTCCTGGGCGGGCTGTCTCAGACGGACGGCCGGGACTACAGCCTGATCACCGCCAGCTATGGCTTCGGCAAGGACTTTCGTAAGGGGATCCTGAAGAAAGGGATGTGCTACGGGGACGACGCCTGCTTCATAGCGCGGCACCGGAGCGCGGATGTGCTGGGTAAGCTGCACCGGGCTCACGAGGCACTGTCACCGGACACACACTGATCGGGTGACCTTCAGTGAGCCCACACGTGTTCCGACCCCTCGGATGAAAACACCACCCCCACCCCTGCAAACACAGAGCCACATCTCCCACCCTCTCATCCAACCCTTCATCTTAATAACAAGAACAACGACAGATTCCTATCACACATCATTCTGCGTGTTAAACCTCTGATCGAGCTATTTAGGCATGTTCTCACATCTTACGGATGTTTTCTGACCAGAAACTCCCAACGACCTTTCACCTAGATGAGCTCAATCTGCAGATTCCACCGCAGGGAACTCAATATATCGATCACATTTAGTTAGGATGTGTAGATATTAACCCTCGCAAGCGGATCGAGTTGTTAAAGACCCGATCCCTGCCTGTAGGACTGAAAACTACAATGTCTTGCAAAGGTCAGAATGGTTGAGCATGGAGGCAGCCATGTTGCTAATACCCTCGCTAGCCTGCTAGCATAGCGGAGTGTGGATGCTTTGTCCTCGCTGTTTGGTGGACGTGAGGGTAAATAAAGACAATAGAAAGACAATCGACATTTATTCTAAGTGTAATCTGTTTTCCTCACGCTACAGTTTGGGTTTAATCCGACTGGCTGGTGACATGACGCTAAATTAGATCGGTTCAGAGGGACGGATTCCTCCTGAAGCCTTCACGTGTTTACACATGGAAGCAGGAATAACGTGCGGGTGGAGGAGGTGAAGTGTGTAGTGGCCCCTCCATGTAGCTTTAATAAAAGAGCCATGGCTCTGGGGATGAGAGGCACACATATTTGGTAATTCCCACAGTGTATTTTCCCCTCCTGTTCAAAAGGAATTTCACCTTAGGATATCTTTGGCCAGACCACATATGAACAATGTCCATTTCTGTCCATCAGGTGTGGCAGATGGCGTAGGTGGCTGGCGTGACTATGGCGTCGACCCCTCTCAGTTCTCCGCCACCTTAATGAGAACCTGTGAGCGACTGGTGAAGGAGGGACGCTTCGTTCCCAGTTACCCAGTGGGCATCCTGACCTCTGGCTACTACGAGCTTCTGCAGAACAAAGTTCCCCTGCTGGGTGAGTACACATGGGCGAGACATTGTGGTAGACAGACTGCCTGTGGGGGAGTCAGTGATGCTTCTCATGTAAAGAGTGGTACCCTGAGAACTATAGAACACAGCTACAGGATGAGTTGATTGAGGCTCTGACCTGCACCCTACTGAGTGATGTAATGCCTTTGAGGTAACCAACGTATCAGCTGTGTTTTGTTATGCCGCCGCTTGAAAGTTGAGAAGCAGTGACTTTCAACTATTTGTTCCCTCATACTCCAAAGGGTCTGGAGTGAGACACACTGTTGGAGAGCTATGCAGATTTCAAATGCCTGGCCGAGTCAAACATGTGACCAAGGTCACATTTCTTCTGAAGCTCAGTATCCCTGACCCGCTGCCAGAGCAGGCGCCAAAGGTTAACCTCCTCCCTGGGGCACCATGTTTTTCAAATGGCCTACTTTTATTTTGAGGAGCAGTGACGTGTCTGTGTTTGACCTTCCTTGATCAAGTTTACTAAGACGATTGGTTCATAAAGCTGCAGTCTCTGGGGATCTGGGACAAGCGAAGAATGTGACCCGTGTGTGTTTGGGTTTGTTTCTCACTCTGCATCACATTAACAAGGGAGGTGCTCACAGACAGTGATATACTGGTTGTGCGACATTCTAACTCTTGAAAGTGAAGTGAAACACACATCCAGACTCCACTTCTCGTTTCATGTCTGCATTTTTTTCATTGTGGTGTAACATGATTTATCAGTTGACGCTGGGTTCTCCTCATGTTTGCAGGGAGCAGCACAGCCTGTATCGTGGTTCTGGATAGGCAGAGTCACCGGTTACACACGTGTAACCTCGGCGACTCTGGTTTCCTGGTGGTCCGGGAGGGAGAGGTGGTCCATCGCTCGGACGAGCAGCAGCACTATTTTAATACGCCCTTCCAGCTGTCAATCGCCCCCCCTGGAGCAGAAGGGGTGGTGCTCAGTGACAGGTCAGTAGCTCACACTTGGATGCATCTTTACTTTAAGTCACGTGAGCATTATTTAAGGAACAGAAATAAAATGATCTTTATGCAGAGAAAGAGCAAATGTGGCTGCAGCAGGAGCTGCTCGCTAATGTTTAAAGAATAAACAAGCCCTGAGCTTTGTGTCACATTCGAGCGTATGCAGGTGTACACACGACATGTTTGCTGACAAACAAGACACTGTATTTGCCATTTTAACCAGTTCATCAGCTTTCCTTTTTCTACTGACATGGAAAATTCCTCTTATTATCCAACACAAATGTCAAAGACTGTAGTGGCCAGCCATCACCTCATGTGCCCCGTCATTGTTACACATTAACATTTTAAATATATGAGTCCTTTAACTTTGTGTTTTGCACCTTTTTTTTATTTTTGATTTTAGAATTGTTTACAGCTTCGTTCTCTCCATTGGCAGCTGCAACCATGAACTGAACAAATTCTGGAACAAACACAAAACCCAGTTTATCAAACTCTTTGCACACAAGCTTGTTTATTTCTTAGGAATGTTAGTACTTAAAGCAAACCCTTCTCAGTTAACGCTTTTCTCTTTAATGCCTATTATTGTGTTGATGGCGCACTGACCCACACGAGTAGAAAAGAATCTGTGTGCGTCATACAAACAAACCTTGAAACGGTCAGATTATGCATCTGAAGCCACTTTCCCCTGCGAGAATAACGGTGTTTCACACAGGTTCTTTTATTCGCTGGCTCCTTGATGGCAACAATATAAGTCTTTATCATTTTCTATCTTCTGGCTGAATCGTTCCTGATAATTATCGTGTTTTTTTTTTTTATAAATTGTGTTTCTTTCTGCCACCAGACAACTGCCTCAACTACAGTGTTAGCACTGTTAGCTCAGTGGTGTGCACATACAGATTTCCCAGGCAGCCCAGATAGGTGTCACAGTTTGATTCTGACGGGTACCTAATTAATGAGGGATAAATCTTGTTATCCATTTAGTGCAGTCTCAAGGTCTTTTTCCCCTCCTTCCTTCCAGTGTTTAATTATATCTCTTATAGTGTGAGATAAAGTTCAGCAAGTAAACTAAACTCAGGGAGGATCAGAATGTTCAAGGTAACTGGGAGTATTGGTTGAGTACCAGGAATCTGGAGGGCCTGACTGTATCTCCTGAGGATAAACAGAATCGGCTGATTCCTAGTCAGCTCTCGGATTAAACACCGTCACTGTCCACCGTTGAGAACTGGCAGCGTGTCCTGCTTAATTCCATAGTGGAAACTGTTGAGAGCAGCTCAGGCGTCACATGCAGATTTCACTTGTGACTGAACTCGGCCTCCTCGTGTTTCCTCCAGTCCCGAAGCAGCTGACAGCTCCTCCTTTGACGTGCAGCTCGGTGACATCATCCTGACAGCAAGCGACGGCCTCTTTGACAACATGCCAGACTACATGATTCTTCAGGAGCTCAAAAAACTGAAGGTGTGTACATCAATTCACACATTTTACAGATCTGCAGGAGTTTATTTTACGTGTCCATGACAATACCATGCTTTTTTCCCCCCTCTCAGACCACCAACTATGACAGCATCCTGCAGACTGCACAGAGCATTGCAAAGCAAGCTCATGACCTTGCCTACGACCCCAACTATATGTCTCCCTTTGCACAGTTTGCTTGTGACAACGGTCTGAATGTACGAGGTAAGTGGTTGTCTTCCTTTCACTTGTGAATATAACAAAATTGTCGAATGCTGCAACTCCTGGTGTTATGATTGCAAAACTTATCAAAGTGTGTCTTTCTGCAGGAGGGAAGCCAGATGATATCACGGTGCTGCTGTCCATTGTGGCTGAATATACAGACTAAAAGAGTGTGTGTATCCGTGTGTGTGCTTCTTGAGGGGGAGGGGGGCTGATCCTTCCTTTAGCATCTGCCTGAGTCTTCCACCTGCAGCCCTCCCGAGATGCACTGTGTCCGCGGGGCCGATTTGAAGAGGCCCGCCAGCACGACACACTCCCCGCTGCAGGACGTCCCCCTGTGTGACATTTTGATTTCTTCTTCTTTTTCGTTTGGGTGCTTGGACGGTTTAAGAAGAAGCAGGCAGCTAGGACACTTTCATGTTGATCATGATGCAGGAGGAGCCGAGTACAACGGGTTGAGGGATGAATCGTCAGTCTCCCAGTCCTTAGGGGTTGGTCTGTAAGTCTGGTGGCAATTCAAAAAAAGTTATATTTTAAAAGGAACAAGCCATGGTTATGGGTTGTCAACAGTTGTGACACGTCTGTCTGTGTTGTTCTCCTTGTTAATTGTGTCGTAAACATACAGATAGGCTGAGAGGGATGGAGTGGGAGTAGAGTCTTTATCGGAAATGAAAAGCAATGGGTGGTTTTAAGAATGTTTCTAACTTGCTGAGATGAATTCAAAGTGAAACTAACCCCTGTTAAAGCTCCCATGTGAAGGTTAATCAGGTTTGTAAGCTTGGTTGGGGGATCAGTCAATGCACACATCCTGATAAGTTGTAAATATTTCTGTGTTTTCAGGGCTATGCCTTTTTTCTGTCGTCTTTGCTTGGGTTTATTTAAAGCAAAGAGTTATTTTGTTACTGTTGTGGAAGAGGAATACATGCATTCATGAATCTATTATTTTCCTGTAGAGATGTTGATATTGGAGTGAGCTTTACCAATCCCACACTTCCACTTGCTGAACTGAACAAGAATATATTTGCTGAGATTGATAGCTTCAGTTGTGTGCTGAGAGGAATAAGTGTGTGTGTGTGTGTGTGTGTGTGTGTGTGATTTAGATGTGAGGAAGTGTTGGAGTATGTGGCATGATTGATGTTGATATTTGTTTTCTCACAAAGCTAAAGCTAGCATCTGGAAAAGCGTGCGATTGCAATGATAGGTCAGGCATGAAATTTAAAGGAAAATACTTATTTTTTTATGTTGCTTAGTTTTAAAAGTGTCTGCTGACGAAGTGTGTGTGTGTGTCTACATTTCTTTGTGTATGTTATGCTTCGTTGTTACAAATACCATGCAGCAATACTGTAAAGCCCTTGCTCTGAGTTGTGTGTCATGGCTCGAAGTGTGGCTGGAAATGTTCTGAAGCACGTTGAAGTATATTTTCTGTACTTCCAGTTGTTTCAGAGTAAAGGCTGTATCATATTTCTGGTTTAACTTTTAAGTGAGTGGGTGTCCAACAAAGTCTAGGACAGGTTTATAAACCAAAGAAGGAAAGCCATATATAAATATAAGATAAGGGCACTGCTCAGCCCCGTTATAAGGAGAACATTTCAGTAGTGGAGACCAGAATTGTCACTGTGTTCCTTTTTAATAATATTGGGAGTTATTGTGTCTTGCACTGTGAAAGCAGGATGCTACAAACAATTCATGGGTGTGATGGATCAGATGACCACATTTACATAAACCCAAATTAGTGGCAACTTATTTGAATATGTTCTGTCATGCTCTGTGGATTCTGTGTTGGGTCCTCTCACTCGTTTGCAACTTGTATTCACGATAAAGATGGATCTACGTTTGACATATGCGGGGGGGGGGGGGGGTGGTGGGGGGGGGGGGGGGGGGGGGGGGGGGGGGGGTGATGGTGCTGTGAACTCAATTTGTGCGTGCGTGAGTGTGAGCACAGTTTCAGCCTTAACAAATAGCTACACATGTAATCAAGAGGCCTTTCCTGTCATTGCAAGCTTGTCTCGCCTCCCCCATGTTGCACCGTGTTTAATGTCAATGTCGAGTCGTTCTCAAAGGTGCTTCTGCAGTCTGTGTGGTACGATTGTCATCTCTCAAGCAAGCGATGTTTGTGCGTGTGAAAGACACAGCCGTGTCAAGTGTATATACAGTGTAACAATGCAGGTCTAATTTATGTAAATATGTTTTAAAATATGTACAATATTTAAATAAAGAATCTAGTATTTATATTAAATTTGTTTTTGTGATTCAAATTCCATGCGTCACCAAAAGATGTGATGTTTTGTCTTATGCTGGTTCATTATCAACCAATGATTTATGGAGAAAGGGACAGTACATTTGTTTAGAATTCTCACTCTAAAATATGAGGATTACGTCATTAGGGGTTTGGCAATATTGTTTTCGTTCATTTTTTGTCTCACATGTTTTTCCTTTTTTTTTTTTTCCTGGAATTGAATGAAAACAACCTGCTCCTGGATGCGTTGAGTTGAACAGTGGGTGGCGCTACAGAGCCAGAGGAAGCGGTGGTGGGGTGGTGTTTGTTTACTGATGGTCTCCGCCTTCCTCTCAGCCGCAGCTGAGATAGCAACTGTGCTAACTCAGCTAAAACCCCAGCTAACGCTCCCTGCTGACGGCACACATTCCCTGCGTGGGTCAGCTGACACCAATGTGATGCCACCGTGTTAGCTTATCCATTAGCAAGACCATACAGTAACAGTACACCGAGGGCAAGGAGTTAGCCTGACAAATAGCTGGACATCGCACCAGTGAGACGCCAGTTAGCCCGAGGGAGCAGGAGGGGGGGGGTGCGATGAAAGCTACTACCTGTTTAGCACTAGCAGGTTAGCAGCCAGGAAGCGAGTCCTTCCTAACAGTGGCTAGCTAGCCAGGTTAAGCTAACAGGCGGGCGCCTTCATGGAGAGCCGCGAGGTGCTCGCTGAGATCCGGGGATTAGCTCGACTGTGAGGTAAATGTTGGATCAATGGCAAAAACCGAGCGGAGCAATGGCCTGGAGTCTCGGGCCGCCACGGACAAGCTGACAGACAACGGGAAGGGCGGCGAGTTTGCAGCAGACGCGGAGGTAAACGGCGGTGCCATCCAGGGGGAGGACCGGGTGGACAAGTACGGATTCACCGGGGGAGCCCAGCAGAGCTCCGGAGAGTCGTAAGTGGGGATTCTTTGGTTTCACTATGTTCTGGTTTCTGCTCACTGGTAAAGTGTTTGATTGCCACATGGCTGCAGTGTTTTCCTGTCACTCAGCTGGGCACAGGTAGAAGGTCTCTGGATCTCACGTTCATTCACTCACTGTCATGAAACCAGGCTGCTCTGGCTTGAGCTGATTATCCATTCATAGGACAGGCTCAGTAATAGTTGGACAATCCTGCAATCTAACTGCAATCACTAAAAACACCAGTGAATGTAGTTATTGGTAAATTGTATTACTGTCCTGCCTCAGACTTCAACTGAAGTTTAAACCCACAAGCTTCATAAATGTGATAATTATCAGTATTTGCTGATGTGAACATTTTTATGAGCGCCCAGGGCTGCTCGACCTGAGGTGGGCCGGTCTCAGATGAGGGTGTCTTGTGATCAAAGGACAAAACACATGTTGAGACCAAGGTACACAACTGCTGATATGTCCTTAACGTTCGCTGGTGCTCACTAACATTCATCAGTTAGTGCTGGAGAACGTATTCTACACCTTAGTTATACCAAGAGATATTGATGTCCACTCTGCTGAGACTTATGGTCCAGCCCTAATTTATAAATTTGTAACCTTTCAAGTCTGATCAGTCCATATTCCTTGTTCCCTCCCTTCTCATTCAAGCCTTATAGATCACATTAATATTGTGCTTGATTCTGTCAATTGGTCTGTACTGTATTTGTCACCAGTTTCCTGTTGGTCTCAGGTCCTCTGACTAAACTTGTTGGTTGTTGCACTTTCTTGGTCTGTGGTCGCCAACCTGGAAACTGTGATCGGGTTTCAACATGAATATGAAATTACTGATAAAATATGACAGCTCAGATCTTCAGTGTAACTGTTGTGAAGTGAGGTATTGGTGCAGAAGGTGGAAGGGAACTGAACTGAGGGAAAGTTCTCCCATAGCTTCCTGTTTTCACTGTCCTTCATTGGCGATGGGCAAGTGTTCCTCTGTTTTGTCTGCGGTTAAGTTTCCTGTGGACAAGGAAGAGACGAGCCGCTGCACACCACCATCTGGGATTCCCCTTATAAGTTCAGGGAATTGACAGCGTACAGTACAGCCCCTGTCAGTCGGCATGAAAACAATTTTGTTTGTGTCTTGTCAGAACATTTTCTCTTTTCGTCACAGTGCAGAAGAAATCCCCATCGAGGTGCTGAGACAGAGAGAGGGAAAATGGCTGGATATGCTCAACAGCTGGGACAAGTGGATGGCAAAAAAACACAGGAAGGTCTGCAGCGTTTGTGTTGCAAGTTAGCACCAGTGAGAAACTGAAGCATTTAATTAAACTGGGTGAATATTAGAAACATATTTAATATAGTCAATGGAACGAAGCTACGTTAACTATGCATGTGCTGAATGACAGGTGAAAGAGCGCTGTCAGAAGGGCATCCCTCCATCGCTGCGTGGCCGGGCCTGGCTCTACATCACTGGGGCAAAAGTGAAAAGGGAGCAAAACCAAGACAGATTTCAGGTCAGTGACAAAAGTTAAGACACAGTTGTGAGTATTCACCAAATAAAAAAAAATGTATTTCCATATCACATGTACGTGAAGTATCAATCCATGACATAATGTATCTCTAGAATCTGGTTGACCAGTCAGGAGATCCCAAATGGGTAGACATCATCGAGAGGGACCTCCATCGTCAGTTTCCCTTCCATGAAATGTTTGCGGCCAGAGGAGGTCATGGGTACGCTCATCCATCTAAAGGCTTATCATACTGCCAGTCAACACTGTATTCCTTTTATACAACACACAGAGGTTTGTGATATGAGTCTCTATTTTTGTTGGTATGTGCAGGCAGCAGGACCTGCTCCGGGTGCTGAAGGCCTACACTTTGTACCGTCCTGATGAGGGTTATTGCCAGGCCCAGGCTCCCATAGCTGCTGTTCTTCTGATGCACATGCCAGCTGAGGTGAGCTCGTCACCATAGATCAACCTCATCAGTATGTAGCATAAATAATACATACGCACTGTTTTTCAATGGGGTAAAGAGGTTAAAATATAGGCAAAGAAATATAATACCAGTATTCATCTTGAAATGTGATATTTAACAATATACATTAAATAGCTGCTCTCTTTCCTTCTTTGTCCCAGGATGCATTCTGGGTTCTTGTCCAGATTTGTGAAAAATACCTTCCAGGATACTACAGTACAGGGCTGGTATGTCATGAAAACAATGGTACCTTACCGTACCATACCTTTAATCATGTCAGTTATATACATACAAACATAAACATATATTTATTATGGCTGAATGACACTTAAAGACCATAGTCATAATTGTGGTGCTGAATTTCTCAGGCCAGTGTGTCTCTGCTTGAAACCCCAACAACCTAACAACTCAAGGTGGTGACCAAGCTTCAAGGATGAGATAATCACACAATCAGATTAGGCAGAGAGAGAGAACAGTCTGTTCCCTCTCCCTCTCTCTCACCCTCTGTCTTTCTTTTCCTTCACTGGTGGCTGTTCCATGTCGTCTCCACAGGAGGCGATCCAGCTGGATGGGGAGATCCTGTACGCTCTGCTGCGGCGGGTGTCTCCAGCTGCCCACAGTCACCTGAAGAAGCACAAGCTGGAGCCCATCCTGTACATGACCGAGTGGTTCATGTGTGCCTTTTCTCGCACTCTGCCGTGGAGCTCAGTGCTGCGTGTCTGGGATATGTTCCTTTTTGAGGGTGAGATGACTCCCACGTGACTCATGATCGTACCATGAAGTGAGAAATAGGGCATTCATTAAAAGGGGGTTTCAGCAGGAAGCAAGCTTCACATATGGCCCATTTTTCATTTCCATATATGTCTCTGTTTTTTTGATTATGCATCTCTTCTGGATTCTCCAACTCTTGTGTTTAAGAAAGTTCAAAACACAAAATCCTTTTACTTGGAAGACAGCTTATACCAAACCGCTTTGCATGCACCTGACTCCTCTCTCAGGAGTGAAGATCCTGTTCAAGGTGGGCCTGGTTCTGCTGAAATGCATGCTGGGATCCCAAGAGAAACTGAAGTCCTGCCAAGGTCTCTATGAAACAATGGAGCTGCTCCGAGCCATCAAGCCGCAGTACATGCAGGAGAGGTTCCTGGTGCATGAGGTACAGTTAAGCCTGCTGATTTCATCTGTTTTTCATTTTATTGTTTTAACTCAGCACATGATGCACACTCAGGTTCCCCGATAAGTGCAGCACACATGTTCAGACTCTGCTCTTCTGTTGTGTTAATGGTGAATAAAACATGTTAATGTGTAATCTACTGGAAAACACACATTGACTCAGACTCAAACTCAGATTCACATGTAGTCCTCTCCTGTCAGATTATAGAGTTATCAGTGTCTGAGAAAGACATCGAGAGGGAGCATCACACTCAGCTGAGGCGTTGGAAGGAGAGTCACGGCGATCTACGCTGCAAGTCTCCTCCCAGGATGCATGGCGCCAAGGCCATTATGGCCGCCGAGCCTCCGAGCCGGCAGGACCTGAGACAGAGGCCCACGATCATCGTGCAGTCTCCCCTGGATACTACGACAGACGGGGTGCGAGCTGAGGACCCACAGGCAAATGGAACGTCCAACAGGGAAGAGCAGAGGAAGACAATCCTGTCTCAACAGGAGACACTGAATCCAAACCCCAGTGACCCCTCCCCTCTGCTCAGACACATGACCCTCCGAGAGTCCAAAGAGAGTCTGAGCAGCGCAGAGCATGACACTTACCTGTAGCAGGGTAAGTTTCACACCCGTTTACACACACCATTCCATATAGCCTTGAGTGATTCAGCAGCTTTCAGTCACACATGTCGCAGAGACGTGAGGGACATTTCTATTTTAACTGTTATGACACTTCAAGAAAAGTTTTGAATTTAAAAGGTTAAATTTGACCAATTGAAAAAATAATAATTATATTTTCACACGTGACAAAATTGTCGATAATGCTGAACATTTTCAGTGGAGAGTTCGTTCTTACAGGTTGGTATTTACTTCAGGCTTTAAAAACTGTGGCTCTCCAGAAAGTGTGAGTGCCAGGGAACAACAGCAGATGGCGTCTGTGTGCACTTTTCCGCTTGTGAGGTTTATGTGAGTGGGAATATCAGCAGCACATGACTGAACCTGCAGGATTACCCTCAGATACTCACTGTCTAAAGCTCCTGCTGCTGTTTTCTGCTCCTCTGTTAGGAATGAAGTCTGGTTTAGTCTCAATCGATGGAGCACTTTGCCTTTGTAGTCTTCCTCTTAAGCCAACACAGAGATTTGTTTTCATCCTGCTGTGTTAGTTGATAAATTGCCTCTGTTTGGCTCCGGCTGGTGACTGTTACGCTGCATCTGTGAGTTTGAACACTCAGTGGCGCTGTGAGATTAACTTTGTGCCACAGCAGCGGAAAACTAATGAGATGAAGAACTGTTGTGACTCTAAAATGAAGGAAACGTGTGCAGGGATGTTTTATGTCACTAAGCCAAAGATTTTTATCACGTATTTTTCTAGAAATCTATTTTCCGAACAGTTTATTCAATTATATTGTTGCACAATATATAATTGTTATGAACTGGGGGGAGCTCTAAGGTTCATATTTATGTAATGAATGAGCTATGTGTTGAATGCTAGTTTAGAGCTGTTTTGTACAATCCTATAAGCTGCTTTGCAGATCTTTTTACTAAATACATAGATTTATCTGATGATATCAAAAGGTATTGGGAGATTTTATCAATTTTTAAATACATACAATTTTTTGGTTTTAGTATCTATAAATTCAATATGAAGTTCAAGTATTTAGAAAATCTTAAGCTATTGTAATTAAAGCCGTTACGTGATTTGTGGGTTTTTTGAAGGACATATGTGCCTAAAATCCACATTCAGCAACTTGACATATTAAAAGTCAAGAGAGCCATAAAGTTGTGTTAATTACCAGATAGTTTGTATAGACAGTTAATTTTATTTTTTCGAAGTAACATATAAAGAAGGGCATTCATATGCACTGAACAGTTCATAATTACATTCCAGGAAATTCAGTTCAGGTATCAAAGTTTTTTTACACAGGAAATGATTACAGGTATATGTTGATTATTTTTTTAGTTTTGTTTTATATATGCTATGGGTTATTTTTGGTCTTTTAGGAAGCACTGTTGTTCTGCCATGTTCCCTGGAGCTGTTGACTTTTAGATTTAAAACATTTTGTCCATACCTGTTGCAGAAGCACAACAGAAAACACAGTTTTCTGCTCTGTCATGTAGATGGTGCCACTGAGCTTCATCCAGAGAATATTATTTAACTGAAGGATGCAAGATATAAAGATGTGGGGGTATTTTGTACTTAAAAATAACATTGATCAGCTGGGGGCTTGTACATCTCTGCTGTTTTTCTGTGATTTGATCTGTTTTTGTACCAGATTACATAAAAATCAATAAATTAACGAAATAATTTCTAGGATTCTGTCACATTACCCACTCCGACAGCCGGTTTATGTTCCTTCAACCCGCATCTTCTGTGAAACAAAGAAAACAAGATAAGAAGAGATGAAGTGCCACACAGAGTGCGCTGAACGAGCAGGAGTTCAATACACCCTGTGTTATCATTCAGCGCCCTCACACCCGCCCTCACGCACCCACACTGCAGCACACTTCCTCGGACACCTGTTTCTCCGGCTCTTTCAGCTCTTTGAGGAATTTGCATCTCAAATAGGTCGAATTCCCACAGCGTCTCACCCAGCCATTTGCCTTTGGTGACTGAATGGAGTGTATACAGGCCTCCTTCTTCCCCGACAAGGTTCAGCTGCAGTCCATGAACATGACAGCCAAGAATGCGCTCCCCCATATTTTACTTTACAGAGAAAGCCCAACGCAGATTTGTTTTCTTTAATGATGGATGTGTTTGGATATAATCTTAATGACTTCCCCTGAATGCCTCCGCTCATCTTTAATCTGTTTCTATTTCTGTGATGCATTCTGTGTGTTTTGTCTGACGATGCCTGTCATTAGAGCATTTTTTATTTCTGCCTCCTCTCCTCATCGTCTCTGCCTTTCACTATCTGTAAACAACGCCACTCGTTCACACATGTTCAACCCGACTCTACCCTCAACCTCAATTCAACCACCCTACACCCCCACCTGTCTGTCCGGCACTCTCTGTGCTGATGGTGCACGGGGGACATTCGCAAGACCCCGAGCTGAGACCATAGGGAGGGTGTAACGGGAGACTGGCTTTAGGGCTAATCTGCAGAGAGGAGGAGGAGACGTGACCCAGACGTGCCCCCATAACCACACTCTCAGAAAAGAGCTGAGCAGATTTTGTAGCCTTCACAGAACAATAGCTTGTTGCTTGGTGTTGTGTAAAAACATCATGTAATCTCTCACAAGTCAGCGTTGTTCTTTGATTTTTATTTTTTTTGCTGACTGTCATAATATAAAAGCGGCCATATTGAGCTCTTTAAACCAATGGAATAACAATATCAAGAAATTTAAAATACAATTTATTTCGGTCACTTTCTCTTTTGTCCATTTTTATTACCTGCTGTTTTCTCTGAGGCTACGTTCACCCTGATGTTAGGTGTTGTAAATGTACATACACAAGGGTGCAGTCACGCTCAAGTGAGAAAATGAAATATGATCCAGTGAGAAAGAACAGCATCCATGACCTTTAAGACTCAACAGGCTCTGACGTATGCGGCACAGTGTTGTATGATACTGGGACAGGATCAAACAACAAATAAATATATTGCAAAGCCGTCCAGTCAGTTCTGCAACAGTACTGTCACTGAAATCGTTCGATAATGCTTTGAATGACTGTCCTCCCTGTGGACAGGGGCAGAGATAAAGGATGTCATTTGAACGTGCCAGACTATCTACATGTTTTTTGAGCGGCACTTGGCACGTTGGGCTGTTTCTGAAACATCTTGGAAAGCACCAATTATGGCTTTTATTTCTCAAACTGCCATCTCTGAAATCAGAAGCAGAAACTTATCAGAACCTCCCAGAAGGACGGATGCCAGAAGGGCTAAAATGGTCTGAGTGACCATTCAGTGGCATCAGCAGCATGTGTGGAGGCACGAGACAAAAGAACCACATCTTTATCTGCTGACTGCAGAGAGGTGGATGATCTCATGAGGCCATATGTGTGAAGCGTCTGGGAGATTAAAGTCTGGCCTCATGAGCTGCAAAGCTCCTCTAAAGCTTTTTGGTAACAAGCGCTGATGGTCTGCACCTTTATCCACCAACACCCCCACCAGCCCCCCGTGCCCTCTGCCCAAAGCTGGATTAGAAGGAGAAGAGGTCAGGGGCATGGAAAACAAAAAACTGCACTGTGACTTGTTCCAGTAGCAATGGTAGTTCTACTGGATCGCAGCTGCAACTGGTTTTCTGAGCTCTGCTGGTACAGGTATGATGTAAATACATACGTTGATGTATAAAGGATTTGAGGTTGAATTATATGCTGCAGGGAGTTCCCCTCAGGCGAGACCTCGTGCATTTTCCTGTTTGGGACTTGTCCCTGTTTTGGGGGAACAGGCTTTTGATGCACCGCCTCAAGTAGCCGAGCTGCACGTGTGGGACAGGAAGCCGAGTTGGAGTGGAAGGTGTCAGGGGTCAGACAGATGCCCGTTCAATGGACGCTGGTCAGGAAGTGTGTGTGTCCTTTTATGGTTCTCCTCGGGATAACAGTAGCTGGACACGCTGGCCTCATTATCTCCGATCCATCAGCTTTATTCTCGGACTCTAAATTATGAAAAGTTAAAGGAAATGAAAACACACACACACGTTCTCCGTTCCAGCTGGGGACCCCCCCCACTGCCGTATGCAGCAGCTGAATGTCTTATGAATCATGAGACTCATTAGAACAGTGGCCGAGCTGTTGTTCCTGTCAGGCGAAGGTCAAATCTTATTTTCTCTGTTCCTCCCCGTCAGTTCTCCCCCGTTCGCAGCTGATCCATCAAACCGAGCTGCACGCAGGCCTCTGGCTGCAAAAGATCACATCGTCCAATAATTCAGGGCGCTTTCCGCTCAATTTAAGCACGTTTGAAGTTGAGCAGGCTCCTGGTTACACATTACATGAGCTCCAGGCCTCAGGTTTTCACTTTTGGGGACCTTGTGATGACCTCTGAACTGTTGAACAGACCCCCACTGTTGACTGTTTCAACTTCCTGCTTACGGCCGTGTTTTGTTTTGTAGCTCTTGACACTGTTGCACTGTGTTTGTGTGCCAGTAGAGTCATGATTGAGTTTAAATGCTGTGGAACAATTCAAAGTAACTCAGTTATTGTTTGTTGCAGTCTATTTGCAATTGTTGCTATTGCAATATGCTGTTGCAGAACAGTGGACTACTCTAATGACTAATTGATTGGCGTTGCTGTTGTAGCTGTCCCATAAAGAGCCTGCAAAATGTTCCACATTCATTCCCTTTCTAGATCCCTGAATGATTCCCTGTGAAACCAGGAAAATTCCCTGTTGCACAACATTTAATGAATTCTTTCCTGACCTACATTTCATCCTTCCACTGAGTCTTTTGTAACCGTGCAGTAGTTTTCGCATAATCCTGATTTACTACCGTCCTGTGATGAAATTCCAACATCTAAATGAAATATGTCTCATATTTGGTGGGTGATGATGCTCTGGATCTGGATCTCGTGTCTTTGTGTCCTGCAACCTTTGCTTGTCTCTGTTTGTGTTGCATGTTTATCTCCTCACCGGGGCTGTTTGTGCGCTCCGGGCTGCTGTGTTGTTGTCTTTCCCACTAATCTGTATTGATCTGAAGTCACTTCCTGCCATTGTTGTGTCACATCCCCACTGTCTCCTCTCTTCCCGTCCATCCAGTGCTCTCTTTCCCCCCGGCAAGGAAACCGGGTGCTCAGAGAGGATGCACAGGGATGTGTGTGTGAGTGAGTGTGTGCGCGTGTGTGCATGTGAGATAAAGTGGGAGACCTGCTCTGCTCCTGATAAAACAGGGAAGGACTTTAACTGACATTGATGGGGAGTGGATGATTTCGCCGACACAAACATCAGATGGATTGAAACTTAAGCTTGAAAGAAAAGAAGACGCCCAGTTTCTCAAAAAAATCTTCTCAAGTCTAAGAAGGAAAGTTGCATTTGTTTTGAGTGATTGTATAGAGTTCATGTTATTATTAATAAAGCATACATTATCTGAGGGAACAACTTTCAGTCCCAGCTGCAACAAAAAAAGCTATGTAGAATCTTATCCATTCATATGCTGTGTGTGTGTGTGTGTGTGTGTGTGTGTGTGTGTGTGTCAGGTCGTGACCTCGTAGCCTGTTATAATTGAGACTAATGACAAAAGCATATGAGCATCAGGACCTTTGGTTTGGAGTTACAATAGCTGATTGTGTTGCGTCCAGTGTAGTCATGGGTGTTACATTGTGTGTGTGTGTGTGTGTGTGTGTGAGAGAGAGAGAGAGTGTTCGGCTTGTGTTTCAGAACTCTGTGAAGTCTGCACAGCCATAAAAAATCTTTAAAATGGGTCCCGTTACACGTGAGGGATAAAGTCCTGCAGTGCGCGGACTCATTCACACAGTTTTTAGACCTCAGTGCCTCTGCGACTCATCGCTGTTTCACACGGTTTTGTGAATAATATCAGTCTCACATCCTCTGCAGCGGCGGCGGCGGCAGAGGACAGTTTATCGCCTGTTGGTTGGACAGGAAGAGGAAAATACGGTTGCAGGTTTTATTGCAGGTTTCTTTTGTGTTTGGGGGAGACCTTCTCTCTATTTTTAAACTTTTGCTCAAAGGGTTTGTTGCGTGCCGTGGCGTTAAGGTCGCACATGGCATCATGATCTCTAAGTGCACTGAATTCTAAAAGAAAGAAACATATGATCATAATGTGTTGCACCATCTCTGTAAAGAAAGTTGTTGGTGGTTTTTCTTACGCTGAACAAACTCCAACAACAAACTCTTTGTCGGCGTAAACAGAACTTGGTTGTTCGGACTCACAGCTTCTATAAATGATAAACGATGCTCTCTCTTTTGTTCCCTATTCTCAGCTGCACCCCCCCGGCCTTTCTCTCGTTCTCATATCTTCACTGGTGACCTCGAGCACCAGCCACAGCTATTTCTGACCTTTTCGTGAAGACATTTTGGGATTTCCATCTCCTGTCCTTGCGTTAATGTTTGATAAATATTTCTAGTTTGGCCGCTCCTGACTCGGAAGATAACAACATGTTGAAAGCAGGAAGAGTTTCTATCAACAACCCCCCCCCCCCAGTATCTGAAGCACATGCCAAGAAACTGACAATCGAGAAATTGATAAAAAAAAACCAGCATAGTTCCTGAACTGTGGATCAGTCTCTCCAGTTTCATCCTGCAGTTAAGAAACGTTAACGTCTTTGCTAGAGCGTTGAGGGCAGGCGTGAACGTCCTCCGTCCTGGTGGCCTTTGTGTCTGACAGGCTGGTGTCAATCACCTCGTCATCCCTGCTGAAAGGAGACAAGGGGGGATACAGCAGCCAAATGTTGCAGCTCCCAGCTGTGCTCAGAGTGTGAGCTTTGACAGAGCATGCAGATAATTAAAAGTCCAGATCAGACTGTTTTGGTGATGCTGATGACTCGGTGAGTATTCGTCCCCGGGCTCCGTCTATCATCAGGGCTGTCAGGCTGCTCTCAGGTGTTTGACTCGGGCTCACAATTCCGCAGCAGATATGAGTCAGAGCCGGTGAAATCGCAAATAAAGCCCGGAGGAGGCAGCTGTCTCAGCACAGAGGGGCTCCCCTTGTGCATGTGGTCTGCAACAGCTTAACACACACATCAAACGGCTGTCAGACCCCCACAGGCCCTCACACACACACCTCCACAACAAGGACACACACCTCACACACACCTCACGCTCCTTGGGCCCAGCTGAACGCAGGCCAATAAACACACGCGGTCACGATGAAAGACAGACTGTCACTGTTATGGCTTGTGTGTATTTCTGCTGTAGTGTAAACAAAAAAAATCAATTATTCATCTTTCTCTGAAATACTTTGGCGCTCAGTCATTGCTGGAAGAGAAGAGAAATGTTGCGCAGTTTGCGGGGAACGTCACGGTGTGGGGTTTACAGCGCAGGACCACACATGAGAGGACAACAACATAAACGGCCTGAGACACAGGTGGGAACCAGAGGACAAACATCAGCTGAATGCTGAGGGTCTCTGGTGCTGAGGTTCAAGATCAGCATTAATGGAATAAGTGACTCGAATAGAGAAGTGACAGAGACATGAGAACAATTCCCATCAGACTTCTCTCTTTTGGACATAATGTCCCCACGCAACCCTTCGATGAGGGGATTTTGGACAAAGTGTGTGGGTGGACTGATGCAGTCATCAAGGCCTTCTGTTTTATTTAGTCGTATGTTCACGTCCCCTGTCAACGGGCGCAGCTAAAAACAGACCCGTGTCCCGCCAGGCTGCAGATAGGAAGCTCGCCTGATTCACTTCAACTTGCTTTTTTCCTGTTCGGCAGCACGGAGCCGGAAAGACAAAGATCGGGTGTGCACAATTAAGCAGAGCATGAGTAGGCAGAGCTTTCGGTCGTGGCAGGCATCACTTTGATTATCAAAGAGCGCCAGGGTGCATCCAAATCACCGGCAACAACAAACTGCTCTCTGAGAGTAAGTGACGCGGCGGGGATCAGTCCACGTCTTGGTAAATGGCGGGGTGGAGGAAGGGATGGAAGGAGGAAAGGATTGTTGAGTGATGCAGACGTTTTGTCTATTGGTCGGTGCCATGGCGCCACTGCTGCCGCTCTGCTGAGAGACGGAGCAGGCTGGAGAGTGAGGCGTCCCACCTGGGCCCACAAATCTACCCGAGAGACGGGACAGAGCGGAGAGAAACACCGAGTCGCTTTAAAGTTGGAAAGGTCCTCTCGTGCCAGGCTGTCTGAAAGTGTCTCGACTTCAGTTGTCGCAATCTTGAAGCCTAATGCTACAACGGCTAACGGTTCACGCCCCAGACTCCATGTTTGTTGTGGTGCCACCATCCACTCATTTTAAGATTTCACTGAACATTTTCACGACCTCGGCATCACTTGAAACCCACGTTTGTGAAAACTATCAATGTTTGGCTGCACTTTATGTGTCTTTCTGACTTTTTGGCGTGTGCTGTGGCCAAAGGTCTGGACTTTCTTAACATCACCTCTTGGAGAACACAGCAGTTCACACAACAAGTTTTGGAGATCACAGGTTTTTCTTTTGAGCTCATTGGCAGTGGTGAGACGGCCCACATCACCAGAAGTTTTTTTCATTTTTTTTTTCTTTCCATCTTAGCACCTCCTTTGTCCTCTCTGCTAATGACCTTTCATTTTTTGAGCATGTTAGAAATGTCATTAACATGCCCACACAATTCTGAAATCACACATATATTTGTGAGGATTTCAGGGGAATATCCAGAGTTGAGTTCATGTCTGAGAGCAGCTTCAGTGAAGTTAAACCAAGAAATGTATTATTCTGCCTTTTATAACCTAGTGTTAGTTTTCTCTGTAAATCTATTTATCACCTATTTATTTAATAATGATAGAAATGCGGAAGACTTAATATATTTAGTATGTGACATGTTTTACTTCCTTTATATGATAACTTGGTATTTCCAATAAAAATAGAGGCTTTGAGAAAAAAAAGTCAAAGCCAGAATATTATGGGGTGTGTTTTTTTTTGAATTGAACGTTTTTATTCCTCCCCCATGGGGGAAACACACATTTACAGAAGCTCCGTAAAACAAGTAAGGATAAAGAAATAAAATAAAATAAGATAAAAAATAAAATAAAAAATTCTCTTAAGCACCTACTATTTACAGTTAAATTTACAGTTAAATATGGGAACTGGGTGTGCAAATCAAAACCAGAATGTGCAGCAAAAAAGCAGAATGTGCAAAATGTTCGCAAAAACAGTTTTTTAAGAAAAACCCTGAGCAGAGAAAGATTATACTGTTGTAATGAGACTAACATTAATTGCATTAATGCCCTTAATATAGACTAATGAAGTCCATTTAAACGGAGGAGTTGTATATTCTGACAGCAGAGGGGATGAAGGACCTGCGGTAACGCTCCTTCCTGCACTGTGGGTGCCGGAGTCTGCTGCTGAAGGAGCTGCACAGTCCCTCCACTATCAAGTGCAGTGGGTTAGAATTATTGTCCATGATGGAGGTCAGTCTAGCCAGTGACCTTTTCCTCCCCACCTCCTCCACCGTTTCCAGTGGGCAGCCCAGGACAGAGCTGGCCCGCCTGACCAGCCTGTTCAGTCTCTTTCTGTCCCGGTCCGTGCTGCCCGCGCCCCAGCAGGTCACGGCAAAGAAGATGGCAGAGGCCACCACAGAGTCATAAAAAGTCCGGAGGAGAGGCCTGCACACGCCAAAAGATCTCAGTCTCCTCAGAAGGTGGAGGCGACTCTGGCCCTTCTTGTACAGGGCGTCGGTGTGGTTCAAACATTATATCACTTGTTTTTAAGAAACGTTCAAATACGACTATAACTCCTGTGTATATATTGTCATTATTATGCCTGAGATCAAAGTTGTCTTTGTCTAACATCCATTTAATCTGACAAAGTCTTGTCTTCAGTGTGGGGCTGCACATTGTTTGGACATGTGGGGACATGAAAACAAAACACATAGAGATGTAAATGCCACGGCCGCTTCCGTTCCAGCACAGGGCTCCAGTGCCAGAACGACTCTTGATTGTCATTATAATTGACTGCAACTCCTGAAACCTGTCATGCCCGGACTTGACGTGCAGGCCACCGTCCAAACATGTCTTAATATTCAACTTTCATTCCAGGAAGGAGGGGGGGTAAAGCTTGCAATTATACTTTTACTTGTTGTTGTAACTTATGGCAAATCAAATAGTGCAGTTTTGTATTAAAGTGGCTTCACTTTGATAAGTTAGTGAATGTATGCAATGATAAAAAGAGGGAGGGGGGTGGAGTGAGCGGACTAGGAGGAGGAGGAGGGCAGTAGGAGGGGAGGAGGAAGGGGGGGGGACATCCTGGGACGGTTGGGGGGGGGGGGGGGGGGGGGGGGGGGGGGGGGGGTAAGGGAGGTATATAAAGGGCCACACATGACACATGCAGCAACAGAGCTCAGAGCTGTCAACCACTGTGGACGTACCAGACTTTCCCAGCAGCAGACTGGACATGGAGCCAACCGACGGTCCGTATGATTACTATGACTACGAGGAGATGGAGAACTCCACCCTATGTGACTACTCGGAGTGGACCCCCTCTTACTCCGTCATCCCGGTGCTCTACATGCTCATCTTCATCCTCGGGCTCTCCGGCAACGGGGTGGTCATCTTCACCGTGTGGAGGGCGCAGGGCAAGCGGCGCGCGACGGACGTGTACATCGGGAACCTGGCCCTGGCTGACCTCACCTTCGTGGTCACGCTGCCGCTGTGGGCCGTCTACACCGCCATGGGCTACCACTGGCCCTTCGGCGTGGCCCTGTGCAAGATCAGCAGCTACGTGGTGCTGCTCAACATGTACGCCAGCGTCTTCTGCCTCACGTGCATGAGCTTCGACCGCTACCTGGCCATCGTGCACTCGCTGTCCAGCACCCAGCTGCGCTCCCGCGGCCACACGCGGGGCTGCCTCATCGCCATCTGGCTGCTGTCCGGGCTGCTGGCCGCGCCCACCCTGCTGTTCCGCACCACCGTGCACGACCTGGGCAACAACCGCACGTCGTGCGCCATGGACTTCAGCCTGGTGCTGAGCAACAAGCAGCAGGAGAACCTGTGGATCGCCGGCCTCAGCATGTCCTCCTCGGTGCTGGGCTTCCTCCTGCCCTTCCTGGCCATGATGGTGTGCTACGGCTTCATCGGCTGCACCGTCACCCGCCACTTTAACACCCTGCGCAAGGAGGACCAGCGCAAGCGGCGGCTGCTGAAGATCATCACCACGCTGGTGGTGGTGTTCGCCGCCTGCTGGACGCCCTTCCACGTGGTGAAGAGCGCGGACGCCCTCTCCTACCTGGACCTGTTCCCCGCCACCTGTGCCTTCCTGCGCTTCCTGCTGCTGGCCCACCCGTACGCCACCTGCCTGGCCTACGTCAACAGCTGCCTCAACCCGTTCCTCTACGCCTTCTTCGACCTGCGCTTCAGGTCCCAGTGCCTGTGCCTCCTCAACTTGAAGAAGTCCCTGCACGCCAGCCCGGCCAGCTCCCTGTCCTCCCAGAAGACAGAGGCCCAGTCCCTGGCCACTAAGGTGTGACGCCAGCTGAGGGCCCAGAGGCATGCTGGGGGGAAGAGGTGAAAGATGCAGGACCATGCAGGTGAATCAGAACTGTGCGCAGCTGATGGGTGCTTCCTCACAGCCCGTCCAGGGTCCTCAGTGGACTACAAGGTGACCAAGGTGTCAGGCTTGTGGACTGTGGGTCTCGCCGCCCTCCAACTCCTACGTTCAGCTGCAGGGAAGCATAAACTGCACCAAGGGACCAAGAAATGAAATGATTTTTATATTTTTTTTTTTGTGGAAAAAGTGGAATGTATTTTGAAAAAGAGAGGACAAGCCGCTCATGAGTTCCTCCTGGTCCTCTCATGTGGACGTGATGCAAAGCGCTGAGCTTTGAACTCTGAAACCCTGTCGTCAATACTCATACATGTGCCCCCCTGCTGTTCTTGTTTTCATTTGTAAGCACTTGAGGTGTGAAACCACCAGACTGCCCCACTCTCCTGCTCCAGTCTGTAGTCGACAGTAGACTGTGTGTGTGTGTGTGTGTGTGTGTGTGAAGGATGTGCCAGTCGGTGAGAGGTGTTCGAGTGTGATAATGGTGTTGTAAGGAGAGACGGGGAAGGGATGGGAGTCACCAGACAGACAGATGGCAGCTGACAAATGTTTTCAGGCTGGTGCAGGGGCCAATTAAAAGGTGACTGCTTTGACAGTCTGATGGTGTGTGTATGTGTGTGTGAGAGAGTGTGTTGGTCGTCAGTATGACAATGCAGTTGCTCCTGACAAACACATGAAAGCAGTTTTGTGAATACACATTTTATTTTGAAGCTTTGTCTATGATTTTGTAATAAAACTGAAAAAAACGGTGCTTTTGAAAAAAACACATCCTCTCTCCTGGTGTCCCTCTGTTCTTCGTGATTGCTCGTTTGTCGCTGGAATGTATTTTCTCCCATCCAGTGAATGTGCCTTTTCCTGTTGGTGGCTCGCACGGGGGGTGAATGTGCCTTTTCCTGTTGGTGGGGGGGGGGGGGGGGGGGGGGGGTGGTCGAACATCCATTGTGTTCTGCAGGGTTTGAAAATCAAAGCATGCATCTTGCAGGAAATGCACGTCGGACTTCTCTTTCCTCCTCCTTGTTTCTTCTGTTGCCGTGACAATCGACACACGCTAAAGTTTCTAAATTGGATCAAGCGCGGGACGCTTTCCCTTTGTCCCTGACATCTCAAAGTAAATTACAACAACTTCAGAGCCCGTGCACATCTAGAGAGCCCACGTTTAAAACATCATACTCTGCTGTCTTACAGTTGAATGTGTCGTTTTCAGCAAACGAAAACTACAGCAGGTTATTGACCTTTGAATTACAATTCAGTGATTAACCCATTCTGACTGTAATGAGCTTCTTACGGGATAGATTCAGCAACAGCAGGGAGACAGAGGGATTGGATAAATCCCCGCTCACTGATTTGTAGTGGGAGTCGACTCACTGTGCCTGTGTAATACCTGTTGATGAGAGGGGCTTAGTCTAAACCAGCGACAATTACAGACCAGTACAATCGCAGAGGGCCATTTCTGTTTCCAGGGGCCTAAATGTGAGCAACGCTGAACTCCTGCAGAGAAGAACTGCATCTGCGTCTTTAATGTTGGGACAGGTGACGTCTGAGCGCTTCCACGTCACGTGAAAGAGAGAGAAATGCAACAGCTGCTGCGGCATTCCTTCAACCTCCTCCTCCTCCTCCTCCTCCTCCTCCTTCATCACCACGGCCTCAGCTCTCCTTAATCTGATCCCAGGACGCGAACACAGACATGCAAAGATAGACAGATCTTCCAAACGGAGTGTAGAAAGTGTTTAATGAACACACTGAGATAAAGAATTAAAAATAGTCAGAGGTGAACTGAATTAGCGCCGTCCAGCGATCTGGAGACTGTGCACATTACTGGTGAAACAACATACAGTACATTTTAAAATTCCATGCACACATTAGCCTCCACCTGTTGGCATCAAAGTCAAAGTCCGCTGTGTAAGACAATCTGGACAGATTATTTTTCATGGTTTTCAACTTTTATGAAGCCGATGTGATCGTGTTACCAAAGATTTCATGGCACGAACTTTGCCGAGCCAAGTCCCCCCCCACCCCCCACCCCAACACCCCCAAACTGGAGGAGGGGGGTTATACACTGTGGTCGACCGGGGGCTTGCTGCAGAGGGGATGAGCTGTTCAGAAATGATTTCACAAATGTTTTCATTCCTCTGTAATAACAGAGTGGGAAAATGAAGTGTGTCTGCACTGGCAGCAGGGTTGCCCCAGGGTATAAACAGTTCTCCCTCTCCATTTCCAAGACTTGACAAACAACAGGAGCATCTCCAGAGAAAAATCATAAAAGATGGCATGCCCCGTTGTTTCAACAATATTTAGTAAATAACAAATCTCTGAAATGGTGATGTGAGAACTGTGCATCGTTGGCTGTCTGTCTGTCTCTGCAAACACAACAGCTCATGTTGCCTAAAAACACACCTGAGAGGACAAAAGATGGCTCCATGAAATGAACAAACTCAAACCACTAATGACGTCCATGATGGAATGTTGTTGACAGCGGTTAACATCTAATAACTGTATTTCTATTCATTAACTGAATGTTGTTGAATGTGAGACTGGAAATGTCCCAATCTATCCTATCAGATTTTTAAAAAGTTTCCATAAAAGAAATCTAAATTGTGTGCAAATTTTGGAATATATCCTGCATATTATTTATTTCATCGAAACCACTGGCAAAGGCTCTTAAATAAAGGGGACAGATGCTATGAGGGCTGTGAAAGATGAGATCGCTCCCAGCTTGAATTCTCCACTTTCCAAAATGTGATTTAATGGTTTTCAATGGCAGTGAAATGGAAAATCTGGATGATTAGGAAAAAAATGCGAGAAGGATGATTTGTAGTAACAGCTTTGGGGTGAAGCATGCAGTCCTTTTTTATAGCTTTTATATGAATGAAACCAGTGCATTGGCATTAGAAGGATGGTTTATTTTTTCGCGTTGGTTTCGTAATTTTTCTTTTCTCCTCCATTTAAAGCAGAATATGGAATTTTCTTCTCCTCCTTCCATCCATGAGTATTTGAGATATGCAAATCATTTGAACTCCTATTTTAGCTTAAACTGTCATTTTTATAAAAACCCGATACACTTTGTTTTTGTTCTCTTCTTTCATTTCCCCAAACTGACCCTTCAGGTTTGTTTGGATGAACTTGAAACCCTGTGTGCCTCCAGATACTCCATCAACAAAGACACAATGAAAAAGGTGAAACCCAAACTCTCCACTGGACTGGGACATAATGTAAATCAATTAACCACAGACAGACGTCAGAAGGGAGAGTTTCCATAGGGGGGCCCACCTTAACCCATGCATTGTCATATCAATGGGTGACAAAGAGCTCATGTCTTTGTGTTATTGTAAATCGGGCTGGCAGCCAGGCCTCACGTTTGTTAGAAGCACCAGTGCAGATGTAATAAATGGGAACCCAATAAACTAGGTCCAGCAGAAAATAGACAGAGGAAGTGTGCACACGCTTCTCCCTCTTCCTAACAATGGAGGCTGGATAAACGCAGCCAGCAGACCGGACCTTGAGCCTGGTCTGACTGCACCATGGTAGGATGAGATGCTGACCCCTGGAGCGTCTTAGAGGACCCCAGGCTTCCTGCTGCCCAGTCCTTCAGGGCTCCTCCCTGCAGAGTCCCAGGAGGACAACAGACTCACAGCCAGGATAGGAGTCAGCAGGCCAGGCAGGAAAGACAAAGGGGGGTGGGCAAGTTAGAGGTTCCTGGTTGGGGATATCCTGTCTTTCAGAGCAAGTTTCTCCTTTTAGGGCCCTCTGCAAGACATGCATGCTCCTCCTGAGGAGGACATGGGTACCTGTTGTAGAAACTACATTAAGTAGGCAAGGAATCAGTCAAACTATGAGAAACGTTACCTTCTCTGAAAAGATTCCATAAATAGGACAGTTTAGGTTTAAACTAATCGTGGCAGACATGGAACTCGATCACCAGAGATAACAAATGATATCTTTCCTCTTTCATCGTCCCTCTGTTCTATTTATCTGTCCTTTGTGCGATGACAGACATTTCAAAGGCGTTCACAGAAGACGGCCATCGTTATTGGAGACACGTCGTTTCCGACAGCAAAAAAAAAAATAAAAAAAGAAGAGCGGATGTGTCCAAGCTTTGGGAGACTCCGGATCTTGGTTTATGTGAGACTCTGACTTGATCATCCTCTTCACGGTGCACAGAGCATCCCTTCATTCCCTCCTCTATCCTCTGTATTGTGCATCCCTCGCTCTCTCAGGCCTAAATGGATGCTCTGTCATCTGCAGCAGGACCGAGCCAGTTCAGAGGCTCAGCTGCACTGATGTAGGCATCACAGGTAAAGAGAGAGAGAGTGAAATCACTGTATGCATGATACTTAAGAACATCTCCTCAAAGTGCTCTGTGGTACAGTTCTCACTGGTTTAGTAGGTAACTTATGTAATAAAAAATAGTTTTGCAGAGATTAAAAAAACATAAAGTATGATGAAGTATTATGAACTGTAACATTAAAAGTATGACCAAATGACCGTGAGATCCCAGGGTACAGCATAAAAAGAGGTTTGGATCACTTGGAAACAGACAACCTCTTTTCACTCGACAGGTGGGGTGTTGACACCAGGCTTAGGCCCTGAAAACCGCAGCGAGCTGGGTGGCTGATGACTGTTGAGCTATTAGTCATGAAGAAAGTGTCAACACAATCATTCAAGGTTGGCAAACAGCAGTGCAGTGCCAAACACTTCAGTTTTCTAGAACTTGGATCATCGCTCATAATTCATCTCATTCTTTGACAGTGTTTTAATTTCCCTTTTTGTTAATGATAAAGTAAAGTCGGTGGCAGCAGTGCATAAACTGGACAGAACGGAACAGAACTTCATCACGTGGTATCAAAGCCTTTCTGTTGTGCCTTTTATCTGTGGGGCAGAGCAGAATGGGTTAGGGTTCGATGATTATGCATTCTAAATAATTCTGCACAATGTCATGGAACGCAAGTCCGTTTTATGAGCGTTTCCTGCTCCAGTAACAGATCAACACTGACATCTAGTGTCAGCAACGGAAACCTCCCTCCCCGGAACCTTTATGAGCGAGTCGAGGCAAGCGTCGGAACTAATTCACAGCCGGAGCGTGTTGAGGCTTCTCAAAGCTAACCAATTCAAGCTAACGCGGAAAATAACAATAACACCGGCACCATGTTGTCCAGCCAGCAGAAGCGGCTGTGGAGGTACGTGGAGGAGGGCAGCCTGCCGAAGCTCAAGTCGTACTTGAGGAAGCACCGGGACCTGGATGTGAACTTCGCCCAGGGCAAGCGGCAGAGGAGCCCCCTGCACTTGGCCTGCAGCCGGCGAGACGACGCCGTGCTGCGGCTGTTGCTGGAGCACGGAGCCGGTGTCCTCCACAGGGACCACAAAGGAGACACGGCGCTGCACACAGCGGCCAACATGGCTCTCAAACACGGCAGGACCGGTGAGGAGGACACATGGAGAAGCTTGGACATCATTTTATTTATATTTAGTATTGCATTTGTGTTTATTTTGTGTTTTTTTTCTCCCTCTCAGCGTATGATGACCTGGTTGTGCCTCTGACGCAGCGCTGTCCAGAGGCCATGACTGTCCCCAACCGTGCTGGAGTCACACCTGAGGACCTGCTGGGTTTCATGAGACACCCAGAGGTGAACAGTTAGTTCAAGCTCTCAGAATAAACAAGGGTTGCTACTAACGGAGATATACGAATGTGGTGGAAAATAGTACTACAGTTCTAGCTTCTTAAAACATTAAGAAAATCCAGCATGTTGGATCATATTAAAGCATCCTTTCTTTATATTCTTTGCAGAGGCTTGCAAGCCAGAGTCGACGACCTGAAACAGACCCTGAGAAGGAGTGGATGGAGAAGCTGTTTGGTGAATGTGAAGATGAATTCTGTGAAATGTTTGGAGTATACGACGGTAAAACTCAAACTCCTTCTTCAATGTTACATTCTACATGTCAAGTTTCTCCACATGATGTTAACATTGATGCCTTTTTTTTCCACAGCTGATGATTTTCTTCCTGTCGATGATGATGAGGAAGACTTTGGGGACTGGGCCGATCGTATTAGGAAAGAATATTTTGATAAAAAGAATGCTGAAGCTCAAAGACTGGCAGCGTCATCATCAGGATGGAAAAAAAGAAAGAGTAAGCAAGAGAAAGAGCAGGAGGAGCAAAGCCACAAGGAGCTGCATGAGAGGCTGCAGAGGGAACATGAGGAGTATCTGGCTCGAGCTGCACGTAAACAGGAAGAAACTCAACAGGGCAAGAAGCGAAGGTACGACGAGAAGTGTGCAGCCACTTTCCAGGGAGGCTCCTCAGCAAGCACCACGAAGCTAAACTACGGTGACATCCCCTGGCCGGCTCCCAAAGGGACAGTGCAGGAGATGGTGGACGTCATGCTGCACGGTGTGGACCGCAAGGACGTGCCGCTGTTTCGCAAAATGCTCCGGAAGCAGCAGGCGCTGTGGCATCCTGACAAATTTGCTCAGAGATGTGAGGCGCGGCTGGAGGAGAAGGACAAGCAGAGGATCCTGGACACAGTCACAGCTCTGTCACAGGAGCTCAACAGACAGGCTCAGAGTCTGAGGGCGTGAACTCTCAGCCGAATTCAAACAATGGAAATTTGTGCAAAATTTAGTCAAAGTTATGCACAAAAGGTTCCACATGATTTACATTCATGTCTGCAGCAGTTTGTCTGCTAGACATGTGCTGGCCACAGCGACACCACCCATTGATCCGTCCTTCATTTGCTCCATCATACCGCTGTGCTTGGAGCTATGTGGGGATGGGGCAATTCCGAGCTGACATTGGGCACACGGTGGTGTGCACCCTGGAGTTATGTCTTTATTTAATTTTTAAAAAATATTTATTTGGGGGGGATGAAGAGTTTGATCCTGAAATGTGTCTGTGAGACTGAGCAGAGACTGGATTTGAACGATTGTGATGAGAATTAATAATAAATAATTAATAACAAGGAAGTACTTAGTGTCAAAGTGCCTTCATGACCAGACCGCCGACACCAGCGTAAATTCAGGGTTTGCCACAAAGAAGAAGAGCAGATGGTCGAGCTGCTTTCAGTGAGAGGAGAGAGTAAGAGGATGCGCTGGTTGCCAGGTTTGTGTGCTAATCCCCCTTTTGAAGCAAAACCTGACGTTGTGGTACATGATGTGGCTCGAGACAAAGGGACTGAATCAACTTGTTTATCTCGTAAATGAAGCAGCGATATTCAAACCTTATACATTTCAAACAGGATTATAGTCATCTAATTTCAAAAATAACATTCCAAAATAAATAGTTTAACAGCCCATGATATATACAATAGAATAGGCTTAGAGATGAATATATTGTATAATATTTATTTATATTTGTGATGTTTGTTTTCCCAGTTTGTCTTCAGGCTTTGGCTTGAGCTCCAAAAAAATCCACCAAACATACGTACAGTTATTGCAATGGTTATTATTCACATGATTGATTATGATGACTGTTGTTTTTATGTAGATGTCTCCTGTCGATCCGGAGCCTGTGAATGCCACGTCCTCCCTTGGATCATTTCCCGGGATGCGACCATACCTGGCAACCCTGCAGACGCAATCCGTGTCAATTGCCCGGCGACGCAGCTCCGATCAGAGGCCGGAGCCTGAGCGTGAGCGCGGCTTCTGTCCCTGAGCGTGCTCGGCCTCCTTTGTCCGTTGGATGCTTTGAGTCCGAGTGCAGCCTGTTGCCTGCGGCCCGTCTCTCCGCGTCGTCGCCTTGTGCGCGTCCTGGTGCGTGTTTTTGCGCCCTGGATGACAGGTGTTCCCGGGGAAGAGGAGCGCGCGGGATGACGCCTGAAGCTGCGATCTCTCGACGCAGGAGCCGCATCGGGGAGGTCTCTGCCTTTGTTTTCTGCTTGTTGGTGCTGTAGACACCGAGAGGCACAGGAGAGGAACCAAAACCACCAGGATGAGGACGCGTTCCCTCCCGCGATGCGTGAATAATAATGGACAATAATTAATCCCTCGGGGGACCAGGTTAATTGGTTAAGGGGGTTTTACGCGACTAAGCGCAGCGACTCGTTGCATTTGTGATGCCCTACATCGGTTCGCAGTGAGCGGCTGCGGGTTGTCTGGTTTTTCTTTTTTTTTTTTTAATGTGAGGAGCGGAGCGGACTGTCTGGCTCAGAATAAAGATGGTGTTCCGGAGTGAGGAGATGTGTCTGGCGCAACTGTTCCTGCAGTCCGGCTCCGAATATGACTGCATCAGTGAGCTGGGAGAGCTGGGGCTGGTCGAGTTCCGAGACGTGAGTAGAGAGCACACAAAATAGAATCTATCTATCTATCTATCTATCTATCTATCTATCTATCTATCTATCTATCTATCTATCTATCTAGATGACTGGTTTAAAGTTGGGCTTCTAGTGCGTTGAGGTGGATGTACATACAGTGGATGTACATGTGTGTAACCACTACAGGATTATTTATCACCTGACCTGTGATGCTCCTCTGGTTTCAGCTCAACCCGAGGGTCAGCTCGTTCCAGCGGCGCTTCGTCAGCGAAATCAAGAGATGCGACGAGATGGAGAGGATTCTGGGTAAGACACCAGAGCACCTGGGCCCGGCTCCTGTGGACGCAGTCTGAGCATGTAACACCACCCCCACATCTGATGATGTAAAGCAGGCGGCTCGGGGCCCATTGTGTTCTTCAGCTTAAGGCTCCCTCTGAGATTTAAGATTTCAGTGGGAGAGTAATCACCCCGAAACAAACCGTCTCGTCAGCGTGTTTCTGTCGACAGGTTACCTGCTCAGGGAAATCCAGAAGGCTCACATAGCCGTTCCAGAGGAGGACGAGAGTCCACTCGCTCCACCTCCCAGACAAGTCCTGGAGATCATGGTAATTTTCCCACTTTCCATGATGTTATACAGGTTTTTACATCATCAAACCTCATTGTTCCTCATTCTGCTGCCTTACACCAAATCATTACAGAAGGGTTGAGAAGGCTCACATGTTGGGTCACCTTGATATGTTGACTTGAATTTAAATTACTGGGATCAGAAGGTCACAGCGGGTCTGTTCGCTTCCTGTGTAGTTTTTCCTCCTTTTTGCTTGCTTCATTACCGAGCCATTCATCTGCTGTCATGACTCTCTTTCTCTTGCGGAGACTCTCAAACCAGCATTTTTAACAGCTGTCCATTTTACATTTTCCCATTACTGTCATAAACCCAGTGGCTTCTCACCAGAGGTCCTCAGTGTTGATTTATGGTCGCACTCAGCTGTCAGGATCATTCATCAGTGCCTGTGCTAACTGAGCTCGTGGCCCCGCTGCTGAACTCTTAAGCTGGTGTCTGATGTGACGCTCAGGAGCAGCTCCAGCGGCTGGAGATGGAGCTCAGCGAGGTGGCGAAGAACAAGGAGAA
This sequence comes from Pseudorhombus dupliciocellatus, assembly GCA_016785235.1. NCBI lineage: Eukaryota > Metazoa > Chordata > Actinopteri > Pleuronectiformes > Paralichthyidae > Pseudorhombus > Pseudorhombus dupliciocellatus. The sequence goes on along the minus strand of JAFBJW010000607.1, from coordinate 77,416 downwards.
GCTGCGGCGGAACCTCCTGGAGCTCACCGAGTACACGCACATGCTGAAGATCACGCGGACCTTCATACACAGCCGCTCCAGAGTGAGTGCCTTTGTGCTCGTATCTCATTTAAGATTCTTCCCCTCGCTGCGACAGCAGCATCCTGCTGACGTGTCTTGTTTCCCCTGGCGACGGAGCTAGAGGTAGCATTGACTTTAACTAATGACACGGTGGCACAGCACTCACCCAGAGATTCAGCGATAAAGAGCACCAGTGACGTGAAGGGTTTGAGAAAATAAACATAAATGCTGTTAGCTGTCATCAACAAAACATGTTCCCTTTCATAATTAGCATGAGGCTCTTGGTCCCCAGTATGAAGAATTCCCCACTATGGAGACCGACTCGGTGAGTGGATGCACCGGGATGCAGAGACTCGGAGCCAAGCTTGGGTGAGCAGCAGCAGCATGTCGTCATTTGAACGGTGCCGCTATCAGAGACAAAGGAGCCCTGAACCTAATCTGGCTCTGTCCTGGCTTCAGGTTTGTGTCGGGTCTTATCCAGCGGGTGAAGGTCGAGGCCTTCGAGCGCATGTTGTGGAGAGTGTGTAAAGGTTACACCATCCTCAGCTACGCAGAGCTGGATGAGAACCTCGCCGACCTGGACACGGTAAGTTGGTTTCCTGTGACCTTTTGTTATCGGACCTCACTTCGCCGCTCTCTTCATGTCTTTTTTTTTTGTTGTTGTTCTGTGTTGTTTCAGGGGGAATTGAGCAAAAGCGTTGTGTTTCTCATCTCTTTCTGGGGAGATCAGATCGGACAGAAAGTTCAAAAGATCTGCGACTGGTAAGAACGCCACCGTCACTCTGTTTCACGTTGAAATACCTGCTTCAATATGACCAATTAGTCTGTCTCGATGGTCCTCAGCTACCACTGCCACCTGTACCCACACCCTGAGAACGACGAGGAGCGGGCAGATGTGTTGGACAGTTTGAAGACGCGCATCCAAGACCTGAACAATGTGGGACTAACACGCGGCAGCGTTAAAGCCTCACGCTCACGTGCAGACAGTTTAAACGTGGTGTCTCCTCCAGGTGCTGCACCGCACCGAGGACTACCTGAGGCAGGTCCTGCAGAAAGCGTCGGAGTTGGCCTTCAGCTGGGTGGTGCAGGTGAAGAAGATGAAGGCCATCTACCACATCCTCAACCTCTGCAGCTTCGACGTCACCAACAAGTGTCTGATCGCCGAAGTGTGGTGTCCGGTCAGTGACCTGGCAAACCTGCGGGGGGCGCTAGAAGAGGGGTCGGTGAGTGAAAGGGACAGTTCACCAAAAAATGAAAATTCTCTGATGATCTACTTACCGCTATGCTGTTAATTATTCCGTGTATAGTCACATAGGCTACTGTGTGTGTGTGTTCTCCTCATCAGAGAAAAGGTGATGCCACAGTTCCCTCCTTTGTGAACCGCATCCCGAGCTCCGACACTCCCCCGACCCTGATTAGGACCAACAAGTTCACATCTGGATTTCAGAGCATAGTGGAGGCGTACGGGGTGGGGGACTATCGCGAGGTAAGCCCAGGTAAGAGCTCCTGCTTTGTCCGGCGAAGAACAATGACGCGTCTCTTCGTGCGAGAATATCTGAGTCAGCGCGCTGAGCTTGCTCCTCTCGTCCACAGCTCCCTACACCATCATCACGTTCCCCTTTCTGTTCGCGGTGATGTTTGGGGACCTCGGGCACGGAACGGTAATGAGCCTCTTTGCCTTGTGGATGGTGCTGACGGAAAAGAAGCAGAAGAGGAAACGCTCCAGTAACGAGGTGGGGTGGGAGGGGGGAGGGGGGAGTCTCCCTCTCATCATAATGCAGAGTCGGGTCCTTGTGAATCATCTTTGGCTGATACCTTGTGTTTGTCGCCGCCAGATATGGATGACGTTTTTCAACGGGCGTTACATCATCCTGATGATGGGGCTGTTCTCCATCTACACCGGGCTCATTTACAACGACTGCTTCTCCAAGTCTCTCAACATTTTTGGCTCTGGCTGGAGTGTGAAGGCTATGTTCACAAATCAGCAGTGGACGTAAGTCGCCAATTCACATCCGCCTAAAAAAGCCCCTCTTTATTTCTGTACATTTTGGTGAATGACACAAATTTCTTCCATTACAGAAACAAAACGCTTCAAACAAACGCTTTGCTCACGTTAGACCCCAACGTCAGTGGCGTGTTCAGTGGACCGTACCCATTCGGCATTGATCCTGTGAGTAAATACACTTAAATCTGAATGTGACTCCACGGTGGCATCATCATTATCACTGAAATGTGTGTGTGTTTTTTTTTTTAATATCAAGATATGGAATCTGGCGGTGAATCGACTGTCCTTCCTCAACTCCTACAAGATGAAGATGTCCGTTGTCATCGGGGTCATACACATGAGCTTCGGGGTGGTGCTGAGTGTCTTCAATCACTTGTGAGTGCCTCCAGAATCGGTGTCCATTCGCGTGCATCTCTCTTAAAACCCTTCAGCGAGCCTCTCGGTTGCCCAGGAGGACACTTCCCTGTATCACAGCCAACACAGGCCACAATCATTCATTTTCAGTCGTTCCCCTGTGCCCCGCCCTGCAGCCAGAAATACTCACGAGTGCAGTGCACCAAATCCACGGCTGAAAATAGCCTCTGGCAAAAGTGCTATTAATATTCCCCGATTTAAGGAGCGCAAAAAGTAAAACGTAATAAGAACGAAGTGTAGTCCTGAGCTGTGTCCTGTGTCTTAATTTCTTTAAATGAATCAAATTGCAAATTGTACAACTCCTTTCAAACTAATAAAATGCATCTCAAAGCGCTTGACAGAATGTTAAAACATCTTCAACCTCCTCCTCATCCATTTCTATTGATTTATCATAACATGCCACACCTCACTCTGTTCTCTCCCTTCAGGCACTTCCGACAGAAGTTCAACGTCTATCTGCTGTTTCTGCCCGAGCTGCTCTTCATGCTCTGTCTCTTTGGCTACCTGGTCTTCATGATCTTCTATAAGTGGTTGGCGTTCGGCGCGCGGGACTCCAGCCAAGCTCCCAGCATCCTCATCCACTTCATCAACATGTTCGTCATGCAGGGGAACGACGTCACGCCTCTCTACCCAGGACAGGTGAGTGCGTCTTCACTGTCTGTTCATCACTATTTTTGTTCTTTCTTAATGTTTTATTCTTTCCTAACACGACTCCACAGATCGGGCTGCAAATCTTCTTGGTTGTAATCGCGATGCTGTCAGTTCCAGTGCTGCTGTTGGGGAAGCCCCTGTACTTGTTCTGGCTGTATCGTGGAGGAAAAGGCCTGCGCAGACGCAGAGTGAGTCCGGCTAAAAAAAAAAAAAAAAAAAAACAAACCTGAGCAGTTTGTGGTTTCATGAAAACTGTTGTCACACCTCAGGGTTACGAGAGGGTGAGGCGTGTAAGCGAGGATGATAATTCCACAGCGCCAGCCTATGACGATGACGAAGAGGAGGGATTTGACGAAATAACCGGCAGAGAGGCTCTCCCCAAACAGGTCAGGGATCTGTGGGGTTCGACAGTTCATTATTGATCAGGCGTGGTGTCTTATGTGTTGTTAAACTACTTGTTTGCAGTTCGACCTCGCAGACGTGCTCCTGCACCAGGCCATTCACACCATAGAGTACTGCCTGGGCTGCATTTCCAACACTGCTTCCTACCTGCGTCTCTGGGCCCTCAGCTTGGCTCACGCACGTAAGTGCGGTCGCAGGGGATTGTTTCATCTTTCACCTTATTCTTATTTCCCGTCTGAAGCTTTTTCTGTATCCTAGCAGCCAACGGCAGCACAGCACAGCATCTGCTTCCCAGTATGCGTATGGCCATGTGATTTTCAATTTTCTTTGTCGTGTGTCTTAATGGATCTTGTTTCCATCGGCCGCCACAGAGCTGTCAGAGGTGCTGTGGACCATGGTGATGCGTCTGGGTCTGAGGGTCACCACGAGAATCGGGGTCCTGTTTTTGGCCCCCGTGTTCGGCCTCTTCGCCGTGCTCACCGTGTCTATCCTGCTCGTCATGGAAGGCTTGTCGGCGTTCCTCCATGCCCTGCGCCTCCACTGGTGAGTCTTAGATATTACAACTCCTCTGGGTGCTCATATAGATGTCAGCTGCGTCCCTCAGAGGCTAGTGATGCACCATGGGAGCATAACATGGCCCAATCACGCCAGGATTCATTGCGTTTTAAAAAACTAATTTCAGATGAGGTAATGGTGGCCAATAACATTGAAACATGATGCGTCTACTATTATCGGGCTTCAACTCTTAACAATACCCAAAGCATTTCAAACAAGTGGCATTTGTCATGTCAGCGGGGACAGCGGTAAGAATAGGACAAACTGGTAACGCAAATCACTGAAAGCCTCTGTCTGGTTTAAGTTTGTCCTCTACAAGTAGAACTGGGACACAGCCATTGTCCTTGTAGCTATGGTAACATCCAAACCATTTTGCTATTTGTGTTCACGCACCTCATCGTTCACTCTGCCTTCATTAAATCATTGCTGCTTGCTTCTGTAACTCAGGGTGGAGTTTCAGAACAAATTCTACCACGGAGCCGGTGTCAAGTTCGTACCCTTCGACTTCTCCCTCCTGCCGTCTGTTTTTGAGCAAGATGGCTTACTTTAAAAAGATACAAACGGACTCCAAAGTGCTGGATGTGAGTCAGGAGCAGACTTTACGGATGGGACAGATGCTGGAAGCTGGCACAATTCACACTGTGACAACAAACCTGGGAGACGATGGATTGGAACTCACTCTTGTAGCATCATTTTTCACCACCACAATTTTTAAAATCGTATCGGTATGCTGACTGCCTTACTACTGTACCCAGCAGACCTCTGAATATACAGAGGTTCAAAAAGTTTGTTCTGTCATTTGATTTCCAGGTGAGACATCGCTCAGCATTACCTCTCACACCAGTCGGGTTTAGATTATTTCAATATTTAATTTGCATCGTGCTGTCAAACCTGGTTTTGTATTATCTGGTATTTAAAATGAACGATTAAAGGGTTATGTTGCTGGAGACCATAGGAAGCATCCTTACGTAGTGCCAGAGTTTATTGCTGATAAAGAGCATGATGTAAGGATGCTTTGGATTTGTTTGTTTTTTTCTAAACTGCGCCTCCATGTGGTGATGGAAAAGCTGCAGGCATCAATTTAAAGAAAATAGTTTCAACCCTTTTTGAGGCACATTGTCACAAAGCACTTTGCAGAAATGATTGTACAATTCAAAGTTTTCACTAATGACTGTGATGATGCCAAATGAAAATAATCTGCTTCTTTACTTATTAATGCGTTTATTTAAATGGAGCCTCCCCTGTAACCAATGTCAGATACCCTGGATTAAAGTCAAGAAGCCTTTAGTCTTTCTTTGGTGATCTTGCTTATTGTGCTTGTTAAAGGTTATATATACGAGATTTTTAATAGGATAAAGCAGCAGGCAACTTTTTTGTTTATGTAAAGACATAGAGGAGTAATGGCATCCTGAGCAGTGAATGAGTTGTCAGCTACATTTTAATGTTATTTTGTACAGCACAGCTATGTTAAAGCAACACAATGTTAAGTTGTTTTTTTTAATACAGCTGCTTCAAATTTATTTTGATGGAACCTTACAGAGAAAACAAAGGGAGGAGACAAAGCCTCCCTTTTGGTCCCATGTGCTGGTGCCAGTGGCAGTGAATTCTGTGTATATATAACCTTTAATAACAACTATTAATCACTGTATTTATTTATATTATCGTCTGTAAGAGAGTCAAATAATTTAAGATTTTGACGTGTTGTTTTGAGAAGTGAAAAGCAAATAAAAACATTCATGCTCAATGCCAGTTTTCTGATTCTTTTTTTCTCAGAGGAAAGCTGTTTATTGATTTAACAAAAAACAAAACAAAACATCAGTTGCTTCCCCTGGATCAAGAACAAAAGAAGGTTTTCTTCATTGTTGTGTATGCTGAACAACATCCCTTCAGAGAAAACAGGTCAGTGATCAGATTTTCAATAATTTGTTGTTTTTTAAACTCATTGACAATAATTGTATTTACAGTGGCTATGATATTACATATGATAAAACAACCATGTTGTGTGGCGATTGAGTGAAGTACAAGAAACAGCACAAGTGGGATACTGCAGTTAAGGTACCTGCCTCCATACCACCACTGCTCATGGACACTTTAATTAAGAACATGTAAAATATGTTTTCCATAAAAAAATGTAATCATAAATCTGTAGTTATTACTATTAATTCCTTCCTATCTTAATGTAACTAATGACTTGCCCAGGAGCATAATGTCTATCTGTGTCTTGCGACGATGCAGTAAATGCAATGTCACAGACACTGAGAGAGAAGCTGCACCCATATGCTACACACGAGTGATGAGGACGTCATCTCTCCCTCTCATATCCACAGGCTGTATGGTACACTATGTTTTATTGTTGCTTTAAGTGAACGTGCGACCTCAACAGCTTCTCCATGTTGCAGGTGTTGGACATTTCAGAAACTACAGCAGCAGCAGCATCACTCAGCTGCAGGCTAACAGCAGCTTTAGCTCAGGAGCACTGCAGCTCTCTCTCCCTCTCTCTCTCTCTCTCTCTCTCTCTCTCACGCAGCTAGCTAACAGCTGTTCTCCCTGGATCCCTCCATCCTGACCGGACCGACGTTCACGGCCGAGCGGAGCTAATGAACGAGCTGGTGAAGAGTTTACCGTCCCCGACCCTCCCGGGGCTCCACCTGCCGTGCGTGGACACCCACAGGGGCTGGCTCTTTAAATGGACCAACTACCTGAAGGGCTACCAGCGGCGCTGGTTCGTCCTCAGCAACGGCCTCATGTCCTACTACAGGTAACCGACGGCTCCCCGCGCTCACACACGGGACCTAACGGGACCTAACGGACACTCATGGGAACCAACAGTCACTAGACGTCACGTCATAGTCGGAACTAATGGGAACTAACATTCAATGACTGGTCAATAACTACGCACAGGAACTCAGCATCACTAATGGGAACTAATCGAAACTAACCGGAAATCATTTCAACTAAAAGGAGCTAATTATCACTAAAGGGAACGAACAGTCATAAACAGGGAACGCATTGTTATTAATAGGAACTAACGGTGACTAAACACTTGTGGTCATTAATGGCCGCTTCCCGGAACTAATAGACACTAATGAGAATGTAATAGCAACTAATGATGATTAAACATCAAAACAACAATTCATCCATATCAGCTGTATCAGTAATCATCGCAATGATTATTTTCACATTATTTTTAGTGAACTTGAACATCTCATCTTTTTTTTTTGCTCTGCTCTCATGAACATCCACTGACCCTGTGTTTACTTCGTTCCCTCAGGACGCAGGCAGAGATGGCACACACCTGCCGGGGAACCATTCCCTTGGCCACAGCGCACATCGAGGTGGGAGACACCTGCCACATGGTGTTGACCAGTGGAGGCCGGAGCTACCACCTGAAGGCCACGTCCGAGGCGGAGTGTCAGGGCTGGGTGTCAGCTCTGCAGCAAGCCAAGGCCAACGCCACGCTGCTGATGCAGCACTCAGGTGAGAGGGACTGTTTATACCCGGGGGTCCTGGATGTTTCAGTGAGCAACTATGTGGTTTTCAGCCCTCCTACAAGATTCAATGGCAGCTCTTGAAACAGATCAGCATTATAGGCAGGGGCAGGGGTGACTGTGACTCCTTCTGAGCTGTAGATTTGAATGTTTAATTTATTTTAAGAAATGAAATCCCAGAATATCCACTGAAAGAGAACGACAGGGTGGAGACAAAACAGCTGCATCCTGTCTGCAGGCTTCTGCAACCAAGACCCACTTACCTCAATGCTTTATTTAGTTGACTTCCCTTTGTGTTATTGGAAGAACAAATCACAAGAGGGCAGTGTTGTTAAAGAGTTGAGTTTCAGCTTCCATGAATTCAATCACGTTGTCACCCACAACAGCATGAAATAATATAATATAATTTCTGTGTATGATTCTGAGGGACATTTTCTGTTCCCTACCTCATGTCGGAGCAAAGATGCTCAGTGACGTTTTTCCGCTCTCTCTCTCTCTGTCTCTCCCTCTCCCTCATTCTGCTGAAACGTGCACAAGCACTCAGACACAGCTACCTCTTCCCTTCCTCCCACTCCGTCTCTTCTCTCCCTGTCTCCTTCAGTATGACGACAGCAAGGGTTGAATGAAATGACCTTCCTTTAGACTCCTCCTTCCGATCTGGTGGCAGGAGGAGTAAAAAATAAAGAGAGAGAGAGAGAGAGAGCAGAAGAATGTGAAGATTTTCATTCAAAATAATTTTCACTACTCACTCACTGGGCAATAGGGAGAGAAGAGTGCAGTCCTCTCAGTGAGCGACACCTTGTAAGTGACATCCTTGTTGATAATTTAAATTCTGAAGCGTATGAAATGCTTTCTGTGCTTGTTTGCATGAACGTGTGTGTTTGTAATTGTGTTTTTGGAGTTTACTGAGTTTTGCACTTATCGAGGACTGCATCCTGCCCACCTGTCTTTCTAAATGTGGCGATGGGAACTCTACAGCACCATGAAGTGAAGGACGAGCAGTCAGTCTTAATTATTTATCTTATTTGTTTGCATTGAGAAGAATCCTCTGTGAGAGGGGTGTGTCTGCGAGCACTCTTTAACGATGAGTTATGGCTTTGCCCCTGCAAGATGCAAATCGGTGTTCTCATTAGCTGTGGCACCATTAGTGTAACAGGACCATGATGGATGTGTGATTTGTTTGTGCTGTATGATCTGGTAGTGATAACACCTCAAATATCAAACTAGATTTAAAAATCTGAGCCCATTTTGAACATTTTTTTTAAGGTTTTTCTCTCTGGGGTTTCCCAGGGTTCAGAGTGCTGTCATAATATATCTATTCAGAATATTAATATCCTTCCAATCTGAGGTGCAGTTATGTATTGTCTATTTCACATTGTAAGCACAATATTGTGTTTTTATTTATGTGCAGAGGCTAATGCATGTGCACCATTGATTATTGCCTGAGCCTTTGTTCCAGTTGGTGTGTTCTCCTGTGTGTGTGTGTGTGTGTTCTCTGTCCCCCTCCCACCTTCTAAAGTCATGAGCACAGGGGTTATGTTGATTGGAGACGGTAATTTGACCATTGGTGTGAAAGCGATCTTGAATGGTAATTTGTTGATGTTCATCACCGCTGTGTGCCCCGCCTCTCGCATAGTGACAGCTGGGATTGGTTCCAGCTCAAAGATTCCCTGTGTAGGTAATGTATGGATGATCCAGGGCACAGTGGTATTAATAGCAGAGCCAACTGACTTAAACTGGATTAGAAGATCAGGCGTGTCTTTTTTAAACCATAAAATGGCATTTTCAGTGTGACAGAATTCAAACTGCTCTAGCAGTCATTAAATATGGAGTCAAAAGTTCAGCAAATCTGTGGGGGAGACAGTGAATCCAACACATGGTGTGGCTCAGCTCGTGCTTCAGAAAATCTCCCAGCTCATTATCGGCGTTAGTCTTTTTATTGCTTTATCGGATCACAGTTCTGTCCTCTCTTCCCACACTGTGTCCACACTGGTGCTGCCTCTCTCACCTGTGGGTGTCCTCCTATGAGTCAACCATGAGTCACCGCTTCGTCTTAGACGCTCCACAGTGTCCTTTGTGAAATTGAAGTCATTAGTTTACACAGACAACACAAAGGTTCCTTTCTGGTGGAAGCACAGTATTATTTGATAGGAAGTGGGTGAATGGAGAAATGCACATCCAATAAGCATCCGCCTGGTTAGGTAGCAAAAGGACCTGCATCTCATACCTATACTCTCTGGTTGCTTTCTCTCTCTCAGCTGTATATGGGTCATGAAACCATTTCAGATGCTTGAAGGATTTTTCACCCTCTAATTTCCAACCTCCTCCTCCTGAGACTCTGTTCATCCAGTTTGCTCTAATTGTTTTTAAGTCTTTCCCCCTCTAATGGAGTGTTGTAGCTTGTCTCCCTGCCTTGATTCTCACAAGCAGAGCAGACACTGGCCTAGTTTCTGTCATCAAGCTCGTGAGTTTACAGAGTAAACACACACACACAAACAATCCATTTCCTTTAGCAGTTGTTGACCTAGAATAGTTCCACTTACATATGACGGACGCGGCTGTTTGAGTCGATAACTGTCTCGAGCATGAAACAAGGCATGATCTCATTTTGCGGGCCATTTAACAAGTCAGGATTCTTTACATCTTATTTATTATTTATTCAATATGTGTATTCCATTTCTTGCAATATCCGAATGTATGTTTGTACCATATTTGTCCTTTATTTTGCAGTGTCTGAGGAAGCACAGCATCACACATTCTGGATGCAATGTAATTTCGTTCCACTGTGGGCCTGTTGTGTGTGTGGCGTGAATAACAACAAAGTGAATCTCAAGAAGATGTGTTCTGCACAATATGTCTGCAGTAATTTTGGATGTCAGGGTGCACAGGCACATACATAAATGCATATGTATTGATATTTATGCAATCCCGCTGTGGAACATTTGTAAAACTTTAAAATTGTGTCGTCATCACCAGATCCTAATTTTCATGTTGTGGTGTCTGGTTCTGAGTCCAGTCTCCCTCGTCTCCTTCTCTAATCCCTGTGACTGATCGGTCAGCTCGCGCCAATGAGGCACAGGGAGAGAAGGAGACAAACTGAAAGAGGAGGAAAGGGGTAGTGCGTCATCTTTTTTCCCCCTCCCTGTTCTTCTAAAAATAGCCTTGCCTCCTGATTGCACAGGACTACGTTTCCAGGGCAACAGTGTTCATTCACAGTTTTTCCAATCCTATAGAAGAAGGGGTGTGGGGGGGGGGGTTGAGGGATTGAAGAGTTATGATCATCCCCCATCCATTACTCACGACCAGTCTCTCTACTCAATCCCAGTCCAGATTGATTTCACCAGCATAAACATCCAATGATTCACATATTAACAACGTCTAATAAATAATCCTCTCGTTACTCCTGCTCTGTGTGAAGATGACTCAGGAGATGAAGGCCCTGTACCTCAGGAGGACTGTGCCCTAACCCAAGGGGTGCTCAAGACTCTGGCCGGCAAGCTGGACGACCTGAGCACCTGTAATGAGCTGATCGGAAAGCACGGCGCCGCTCTCCAGCGTTCCCTCAGCGAGCTCGAGGAGCTGCGTGGATCCGCAGACAGCACGGACAAAGTGAAATCTGTGAACGAGCGAGCCACCCTGTTCCGCATCACCTCCAATGCTATGATCAATGTGAGTCGACACAATGCAAAAGCCTCAGGCAGCATGTAACCGCTGGAGGAGGGAGATCGCAAACATCTAATATCGTGGTGGGAGGGGGTTTGGGTCACGTTTTCACACATGTGTTGTTTTCACACTTGTCAGGCCTGTCGTGATTTTCTGGACGCAGCAGAATCTCACAGCCGGAGGTGGCAGAAGGCCCTGCAGCATGAGAGAGAACAGCGCCACCACCTGGAGGAGACCATCGAACAGTTAGCCAAACAGCACAACAGCTTGGAGAGAGCCTGGAGAGAGAATCCCACCTCATACACAGGTGAGACACTTCACACACCGTCTCAGAGACGTCCTCATTAGTGTTGGTCTCAAAGAATAAACATGAGGCATCTTTGTACCGGAGGCTCATTAATCGCAATTTAATTTGCTTACAACAACTGTGATTTGTGCTAAACTGTTGTTATCACCGCTTGAATATCAGCACCACATTACATTATGTATGATGTATGCACTGTGTATTTGCAGTGGAGGACAACGCTAAGCATTGTCCTTGTCCTGCGTCTGCTGTAGGTGTGGAGAGGTCACCGGAGGGGGATGCAAGTGATGAGAATGACGACGCAGAGTTCTTCGATGCCATGGAGGACTCCACTGCATTCATAACGGTGACAGCCAGCGGCAACGCACAGCACAAGTGAGACGTCGCATCTGTGCATCGTAACATCAGAGCTGTGATCAATCCACAGGAGTGTAGTGAAAGTTTGTTGTTTTCTCTCAGGCGCTCGGGGAGTAATCAGAGTATGATGAGTGGAGGAGTTCCCAACGACTGGACTCACAATGAGAACGTAGGACGCTGCTTCACTTATGTAAATTAACATTGTTCTCACTTGTCTTATGCAAACAAGAAGATGACTTTGGCCTTTTTCTCTTCAGGACACATCCGGCACAAACCACATGCAGCTGAGAAGAACAAGACGCAGCCGTATTCCTGACAAACCAAATTACTCCCTCAACCTCTGGAGCATCATGAAGAACTGTATTGGCAAAGACCTGTCTAAGATCCCCATGCCTGTAAATACAAAACATTCTCATCCGTCCTCTTCTGAACACTATCTGAAGATCCGTTTTGAGCTCATTCATAGAGAATCTTCTGGATTATTTACAAGTAACCTTTTGCGTCTGTGTGATTGCAGGTAAACTTCAATGAACCACTGTCGATGCTGCAGCGTCTGACCGAGGATCTGGAGTACAGCGAGCTTCTGGACCGAGCAGCTCGCTGTGACTCGTCCCTGGAGCAGATGTGCCTGGTGGCGGCCTTTTCTGTCTCCTCGTACTCCACCACAGTCCATCGCACGGCCAAGCCCTTCAACCCCCTGCTGGGGGAGACCTACGAACTGGACCGACTGGAGGAGTACGGCTACCGCTCCATTTCTGAACAGGTGAGAAAATAAACCCTACACATAAATATAAATACATTAGGTTGTGTCGATTGACAAGTCTGACAGCAGATGATGTCCAGGTGAGTCATCACCCGCCGGCCGCCGCCCACCACGTGACGTCACAGAGGGGATGGACGCTGTGGCAGCACATCACCATCGACAGCAAGTTCCGTGGGAAATATATTTCTGTCGTTCCGTTAGGTGAGAACCTCAAACACACCATAGCACTGATGTAGTTCACTTCAGGATAGGTCAGGATAACTTCCCTCTTCTCTACCGCTCCTGTCCACTCCATCATTAAACATACTATTTCTATAAAGTAACCAAGTTATGTGTGTCCTCATTCTGTTCACCCTAGGAAACATTCACCTGCAGTTCCACTCGAGTGGAAACCATTATGTTTGGAGCAAAGTGACCTCGACGGTGCACAACATTATTGTGGGGAAGCTTTGGATTGATCAGGTTTGTTCAAACACGAATAATTCCGAAAGAACACCACCAGTGTCAGAAGCAGTGGACACTGTGAAATACAAACCTCTTTGAAAAAGTAATTTAATCTATTTTTCTTCCTGTCTTCCTGTTTGTTGCTGCTGGCAGTCGGGGGACATTGACATTGTGAACAACACCACCAAGGACACCTGCCGTCTCAAATTCTCCCCCTACAGCTACTTCTCCAGAGAAGTCCCACGGAAAGTACGTCTGTTTCCTCTGTGTTTATTGGTTACCACTGGAGATCACAAAAATGGGACATAATATTGGAAATAAGAACAGGAGTGTGACAATAAATTCTCCCCTGAACCTCCCATTATGGTCCAATCCTTCTCTGGTGTCTGCAGGTGACAGGAGTGGTGGAGGACAGAGAGGGCACGGCTCATTACATTTTGTCAGGGACCTGGGACGACAAGATGGAGGGCGCCAAAATAGTGGACAGCAGCCAAGGATGTGGTGGCTCTGAAGGCAAACAGAAGACGGTTTATCAGACTCTTCAGCCCAAACTCCTCTGGAAGAAATACCCTCTCCCGTATGTGTATCATATCAAACGCTTTCTCACCCCCCCCTCCCCTCCTGTGACCTGCATCTGACCTTCTTGATGTGTTCTCTCCTCTATCTTTCACTCTGAAGAGACAATGCGGAGAACATGCACTTCTTCTCCGCCCTGGCTTTGACTTTGAACGAACAGGAGGAGGGGGTCGCGCCCACTGACAGTCGTCTGCGGCAAGACCAGCGGCTAATGGAGGCAGGTCTGTGGGACGAAGCGAATGGCCAGAAGCAGCGACTGGAGGAACGTCAGAGGCTGGAGAGGAAAAGACGTGGCGCGCAAGCCAATCAGGCCCTGGAGGAGGGTGAGAGCAAGGACTACAAGGCCAACTATACATATAATTTGCATTTACAGTTTAGTTGTATGGCTATGTAGACTTTAGGAGGCAGGGTTATGAAGAAGAGTAAACAAACACTGGTATTTAGAACCTGACTTACAGTATAGATCTAGAGAGTATTTATTGTTTGTTTTTTATTTACACGGTACAGAGAAAGTAGCACTTTCAAGCCAGGTCTTAAACAACATGATTCTGTGTCATTAGGGCAAGACATTGAGGACTACCAGCCACTGTGGTTTCAGAAGAGGACAGATGACACAACAGGAGAAAACACTTACATCTACAGGGGTGGATACTGGGAAGCCAAAGAGAGACAGGACTGGACCCAATGCCCTGAGATTTTCTAAAAGACAAAATGTTCCCTTTCACCACAGCATCAGATCAGCTGAGTGGTTCCTCCTGATGTGAGGATTCTGTGTGTGTGTGTGTGTGCTCACGCACGCATTTGCAAAACGTCCAGCACAAAGCTCCAACTCCCAGTGATCTACTTAATTCTGTTTTGTTATATCTTACGCATTCAGAATGCATGCCCACACTTCAGCAAAGAACTAATTGATGTATGCGTGTGTGTGTGTGTGTGTGTGTGTGTGTGTGTGTGTGTGTGTGTGTGTGTGTGTGTTGAACACAGTTTCATTTCCTGGCGTGAGTGTAAGGGAATAACCTCGGGGGCAAGGAGCGCTGCTGAATGTTTTGGTACAAGCACTGAATGTCTTGTTCTCCTCCAAGCTGGAACACGATCCTCGATCCTGGGCTGTGCCAGAGACGTAAAACTCTGAAAGGACCGTAGCAGGATAAACCATTGTAATGAGCAAAATAAGGATTTTTCACAGCAGAACTTCATTTGTCGATTGCTTGGAGATTTTTTTGTTTTTACTATTCTAATTCTTAAAATTGCACAAACTGTATTTTCAAGGATTTACAGTAACAGTCAGCTCTGACAGGCTGGAGAGCAGCTTCTTTGTCATGAAAACCAATGGACAACTGATGACAAGTTGTTTTACAGGTACGGCTGCACATAAAATCAAATCTGTTTCTGGTTGCGTTCGCGGGGAAATGTTGATGCACATTACTGACTGCACCTCTGGTGCAGCAGTTTCCACCGCTCACTAAGCCACTTCAAATATCTCAGAGACTCACCATAAGAGTTCCACTGATGTTTAATCTGCTAAACCAGGGGGATTTTCTCCAACAAGGGATTATATTGCTGTTTGGTGCTTGATGGTAATTTTAGCCTTAATTATGTAATGAAGTAGTAAAACCCTGTAACCCTGTTCTCTGAGATTTGGAGCAGATTTTCGCAGTCTATTATTTCCTTTTAGGGCACTTACGTAAACTTCAGGGTGAATTTCATTTTTGTTTTACTCAGAATATCAGGGTTTATCATATTGGTAAGTGACAACCTACATATTCTCCACAACTAAAACGGAATTGGCTGATTTATTTCTTTTAAACTTTAAGAATAGCACAACCAGGCTTGAGGAGAAAATGCTCTCAGGTCAGAAAGGTGTATTATGCAGCACATGTCATAGAAACAGTGTCATTTAGAAGAATCGTAGTCCTGAATCAGTCCAGAGCCAGAAAACAACAACAACAAGAGAATGTTTGGCAGAACATTAGTAAAGGTTTTGTGTGCAGATAAGCACTATCAGGCTCACTCATACTTTACAGCTTCCTGTGTAAAATAGAGCATGATGCTCATGTACTACCTGGGTTGTTTCGGCCTGTACATAGCAAGAATATAATAGAAATAGAATCACCTCATTAAAAAAACACTGTAAGAAAGTATTATTTCATATAACTGGTCACTATTTTAACTCTATTTGTGTAAACATAATCTTTAATCTAGTCGAGATCATATAGCGGCTACTGCAATGTTGGGGAATTAAAATGGTGAACATGAGTTTTCCGGTGACAGTGAATATAAAATATTGATGATACAAATAAGCACAACATCATCTTCACATGCAGGTGTCAGTAAATGCTACATCAATTCAAAGGTTTCCATGAGAATATATAGCTATGCATGGTATTAGAGTGCTCTAGCACTTCTGTAGTGAGAAGCCTCTTCACCTAGCTAACTGTAATGTGGACCACATGATGTGAACTCACACAACCTTTTTGTGCCCAAAGGTCTAGATAGTCTCCCATTTTTGAGCTCAAATAAAAACATTAAGTTGTCTCTGTGTTGTTGTTTACTTTGGAATCGTTCAAGTCACCAAGGACAGATAACACAGAAGACGATCTGGGGCTCAAAGTGTCCCTGTGTGTTGTGAGGCCTCAAAACAATTCATCTTGATTTCCTTTGTTGTTGTTAGAAAAAAACACCCTAAACAAATTCTTAATAAAAAAAAATACTAGTTCGTTTAAAATATATCATGAAATTTGTATGTGGAGAATAATTTTGTGAACTGGCTCAAATCTCAAATAAATATTCCTTTGGTTATTTTAGGGACATCTGCACTAAAGTCTCCAATTTGTCTCCAATTGGTTTATTGAAATGAAACTTTAAAGGGACAGTTCTATGTTCTTTTGTGGGCCATTACTGGGTTTGGGGAAGTGGTTGATGAGTGGGATGTTATTGTTTTGTTTTTGCTGCATGGTGCCACATGTGGTGTGATGATGACAGGAACTCATAGTGTCGCTGGATGATGACGATGATGACTCCAGCTCTTCACCCGCAGAAGCGTCCTGGCTTTTTAAACGCACCAGCCAATGACAGTGAAGCGCGTCCGCTCCAACCCGACTCGGCTCGGTTGACAGAACGCTGAGCAGCTGACACTCTTTCCGGGGAGCTGATGCTGCCGTCAGGGCGGTCAGTGGACTTGTCAGAAAACCAGGTAAAGACTGCGGCGGTCACGCTCGCGTGTAGCTCGCCGAGTGGAAGCTAACGCCGCGTCTCACCGGAAGTCACGGCCGCCGCTGCCGCCTTGTTTTCGGGGGCGAGCAACCTGCCGTGAGCTAGCTGCTAGCGTTAGCACGGCTCGGCTGCCCGGTGCTGGGTGACAGCCCGCAGCAGAGGTCAGGCGGGCTGAACTCACCTCAGCCCTTCTGTCATTTTAGCAATGTAAACAAAATAGCTGTTCTCCGCGGGGTTGACAGCGAGTGTGACCGGATGACCCCCCCCCCCCCCCCCCCCCCCCCCCCCCCCCCCCCCCCGGGCCCCCCCCCCCCCCCCCCCCCACCGCTACCCACCCCGGCTCCTCGTCACGTCTGAGCCGCTGCACCGCGTTTGTGTCGTCACCGGGAAATATGAAGCACGAGATCTCTGGCGATGAAGTGAGCTGCTATTTAAAGCGAAGACTAGAACCAGAACTCCAGCGAACCGCACTCAGGGATGTCGGACATATTTAGGTACAGCAGCGAAAGTCGCCCCCCCGGTGTTTAGTGCCCTGCTGTGGGTGTTTTGGTGCATCACGCTGTCACTGTCCGTCCATTGCTACAAACCAGGCTTCCAGCCAATCAGCGGAGAGGAAGGCACGTTTTGTTTTTCTCTCCTCTGTTGCTCTTCCTGTTCCAGCATGGCCGGGCCTCGGTTACACAACCAGCCTGCCATGCAAACTGGAAACACGTGTCTGTGGGTGGTGCTCGGATAAATACAGCCCAGACTCGAGGAGGGGGGAACCAGCCATGCCATGTTTACCTCACAGTTTGAAGGGAGAGACGCGGATTGAACATGTGTTTGCCTTACAGGGAGAACCATGAGACGACCATGATCAGCGCCGATGGCGTCTCCAAATGCGAGGCGACTCCGCGGGAGAGAGTCAGGAGGCGGCCCCCGGCAGAGATGCTCCACCTGCTGTCAGCTGTGATCGTGTGGCTGGTGACGGGCACCACCATCTCCAGCCTCAACAAATGGATATTCGCCGTGTACAACTTCAGGTACCCACTGCTGCTGTCAGCCCTGCACATGCTCACGGCCATAGTGGTGGACTATGGGCTCATCAAGCTGCGGGTGATCCACCAGACTGGGGCTGGAGAGCAGGACCTCACAACCAACGCCAAGTGCAAGGTGTTCATGTTGAGTCTGACGTTTTGCGCTAGCATCGCCTTCGGGAACATGGGTCTCAACTATGTCCAGCTGTCATTTGCACAAATGATCTACACCACCACTCCGCTCTTCACTCTCGCCATCTCGACTCTGATACTGGGCAAGCAGCATCACATCCTCAAATACACAGCCATGATGCCCATCTGCCTGGGAGCCTCCTTCAGCATCATGGGGGAGGTCCAGTATGATCAGACCGGCTGCTTCTTTGTGTTTGCTGCAACCATGTTGAGGGGTGTGAAGTCCATTCAGCAGAGTGAGTATCTCTTCACTATGTCACTTCCCTCTTCTGTGTGTTGTTTGTCAACTGGAAAACTGCTCATGACATCAGAGAGTATTTTAGTGTTTCCTCTGGACATCGAAGCAGTCTGTGGTCCTGGAACTTTTTACTGTTTTGGTGATTCACCCCTGCGTCCAGTAACACCCGCACATTAAGGTGGTACACGCACATTTTCTGGTTTCTTAGGCAACCGAATGAAAACATCAGTACGTGTTTTTGATGTTTGAGTTTCTACATATGGAAATGACATGCTAATCAGTTGTATACAGTACTTCTGTTGTTGTTCAAGTGACTGGAAACCTTAAACATGTACGCCTGAACAGAAGTCATTTTCATTATCTTTGTTAAAGTAGCAAACCAAAGTGAGTGACCCAGAGACTAAGAGTAATGGATCTGATTGTTTTAAGCAAATTCCTCTAATCCAGCATATTTCAAAAATAAAACATTTGTCATTTACACACTTGTTCTTGAAATGTTAAAACAATTTGAACTCAGTCTGAATCCTCACCAACATTCATTTTGTCATTTAATGAAAATCCATTCTCTTCAGTTTTGTGTTATCAATCAGTTTTTTATCATCATATGGTGACAAACAAACAAACAAAGGGGCAGAGGTTCAAAATATGGTGAGACTGACAATTTGGCCACAGTCCCTCTCTTGAATTTATGTCACATGGTTTGCCTCCGCTTCTCTTTTATGGAATGTTTTCCACTCTCAAGGAAACGTTTGTTGCTGTAGCTGCTTTAAAACGTGTGCCTGGCAGCGGATTAGTCTCTTTAACCTCATTAGATTTTGTAACACAGAAGAAAGAGTTATGAGTTTCTAAAAATATAAAGAGCCCCCCATTTGTTAACCTCCTTGTGGCTGCAGGGGCGAGCTGTATACATACAATAGATCTCTTCCACCTTAACCCTCCTCACTCACTCTTCACCTTTTTAATATCAGCCCTGAGGATCCAAACTAGCTCTGCAATGTTGTCTCAAGTTTCATCCAGCTATTTTCATCCCCTCCCGCTTGTTGTTGCGTTTCCCTGAGTTTTTGGCACACTTCAGACGTTGCTTTGTTTAAAGGACGGGAGGCAACGCTTCAGTCTGTGTTTGCAGTGGGTGCACAGTGTCACGGCTGCTTTAAGTCTTCTTCCAACATTGATCACCTTCATATAAAGGTGTGACCAGATATGAAGGCTGAACACACTTGCCACCTGTCTTCAGAGTTCACTTAAAGATATTTTCTGTTTTGTAGGTCTCTAGTCTTTTTCATTCCGGTCCTGTTTATAACCTGCGTGTCTTTGTTTAAATCAGGCATCTTACTACAGGAGGAGAAAATCAACTCTGTGTTCCTGCTCTACCTGATGTCCATTCCTAGCTTCTGCATCTTGACTGTGGCAGCTCTGGCCTTAGAGAACTGGACTCTGATGGAATCGCCACTGCATTACGACCGCCACCTATGGGTCTTCATCCTGCTCAGCTGCCTGGGCTCAGTCATGTACAACCTGGCCAGCTGCTGCGTCATCACTCTCACCTCGGCCGTCACCCTGCACATCCTGGGCAACTTGAACGTGGTGGGGAACCTGCTTTTGTCCCAGCTGCTCTTCGGGAGCGAACTGTCCGCCCTCAGCTGCGCAGGGGTGGTGCTGACGCTGTCCGGCATGCTCATCTATCAGAACTCAGAGCTAATCGTCAGCTGCTTTGACGCACGTAAAGCCAGAGCCAAAGTGTCCGGACAGGTGGACGATCACGGTGCATGTGGAGAGAAGTCTTGTGCATCCGACCCAACGTATCATCAGCAGACAACAGATGGCAAGCAAGAAGACAAGATAGACTGAAGTGAAAGGATGAAGGGGAGAAGCTGTAGGGAGTGTGACCTCAACGCTGATGATGTCATGGGATGATGATGTTTATTTTCGTTTTATTTTTTTAACCAATGTTTTTCTCCTCTGGTCAAACAAAAACTCCAGTTCTCAGAGAACAGAAGTTGGCCTTTTTTTTCTCGTGGTTAACTTCCCTCCTTCATCTGTACATATCCTATGCCGTCAGATGCATGCAAGAGCACACTAGACTGTTGTGTACCTCACAAGGTATCCATACCATCACTCACACTTCTCCACTGTGAAACTGTCTCATAACAGAGGGCTCTAATCCAAGATTTTCGGTGGCTGACTTACAAAATCCTCAGAGTGGATGCTATTTTTTATTAAGAAAGAAAACTATATATAAATATATATTAATGGTACTTTTACCTGACATTCTCCTGGCCGTGTCATGGTAGGGGACTGGGTTTTTGGCAGCTTTTGTAAAACATTTGAGTCAATGTTTTGGTTGGTATGTGAAGCAGGAAGCTTGTTAAATAAGGACACTGGGGTTGTTATTGTACGCCTTATCTTTTGCTTTAAGACAAGATTGACAAAGGCAGCGTTTCCCTGCAGTGAGACGCCTCTTCTCCTCCACTGAAGCACATTTCTAATAAGATGCCTGAGCTCTGTTTTGTCCCCCCCCCCCTCTGAACCTCGCCTGTCGCTGTCCAATTAAGACCTAGATCTTCTTCTCCACCCAGCTTGAGAGGAGGTCTCTCTCGGTGGAATTAGTCCAATTACTCCCATCTTTTACTGCAGCTGGATAATTAGATTCACAAGTTCTCTAAGGAGTGTCGCTCCACTTTAGATGTCTTTCTTTCCTTGAGGATGATGAGAAAAAAAAGACTAAGCTGACCTTTCAGGAAATGGCTGTCATTGTCTTCGTAATGCTGTAGGTTCTGGTTCTGATGTGTCATGTTTGTGGACTTGTGATTGAATCGATTGCCACTGCTCGGTGAATGTTTCTCATTCTCCCTCCAACATTTAGGAAAAGCCAAATGTTTACTTTCAAAAGTTTTTTTCTAAAACTGGTTCTGTCAGTGAGCAGACGTGGTCATCACTATGTAGAGTTTGTTTTGATGACACAACGAAGCCATACCTCTTAGTGAGTTTGTTTTTGACACCTTTCTTATCCTTGGTACACTTCGCCATAACAATATCATAATGTAGGTTTATTCAATGACAGAATTTTAGTTCCTATATCACCAACTTAAAATCTACAGTGCCATTCATAAAGTAATGCATTGTTAGTCATGGAGAATCCATATTTGGAGCGTTTCATTAATCCCCAGTCAGTTGAAAATGTAAGAAAGATATGAAGTGTTTTTACTTTTCAGTTTGATTAT
Source organism: Pseudorhombus dupliciocellatus (assembly GCA_016785235.1). Lineage (NCBI taxonomy): Eukaryota > Metazoa > Chordata > Actinopteri > Pleuronectiformes > Paralichthyidae > Pseudorhombus > Pseudorhombus dupliciocellatus. The sequence continues at coordinate 55,854 of JAFBJW010000607.1, read as the reverse complement.
TAGTTGTTATTGTTTTAACATCGTTAAATACCTCAGCTGTTAAATATGACCTCACGCCCCTGCGTATGTTGATTGCGCAGTTTTTCAATAACCTGTGGATGTTTGATATTTTTGTCTCTTCAGCGCAGATATCAGCAGACTTTAAAACTCATTCTCTCCTGCTGACTTGTCACTTATTAGTTTTACACTCTCAGTCTGGTGTCTGGCAGGTTTTGTTGCTCATGAACTTCATGTTGTGTAAATTATAAGTGTGGGGCGAAGCAACAGTTGCACTGATATGGTGAGAAGACACTTGTGTCTTCAGAGCCTACGGTTCCTGTGTATATTTTGGTTTTGATTGTTTGCATAGCTGGTTGGATATAAATAGTTATTTTATTATTTGTATGGATTTTATAGTAATATATGGCTGTTTAAGCTACACTGGTTCAAGAATGAAACGTTTGCCTCATGCCTTATTTGGACACACTAGAAGAGGAAGGTGAGAACTATTCTGTTGTGTTTTTTTGGATTGGATTCTTCCGGAATACTTTGAACGGCACCGGCAGCCGAGAAGTTGCTTCTGATAAGAGATATGGACGATTCTCATGATCCCCAAATTGCTTGAATACAAATAAACGATAAGAAACACCTCATTACAGAGTCAGAGTTGCTCTTTATGTGAACTACTGCTTCTGTCTCTCACCTCATTTCTGTCTATCAAAGGTCTAAAATAAAAGGAAGCAGCTCATCTGTTAACAGTTGAGTATTACATTAGTATTACATTTGAATGTATTTAGAACAGAAGTATAAGAAAACAGGATTTTGTTTGGCATTATTTAATCCATAGGATGATTTGATTTATTTGTTTATTACAGAAGTGGTTTTGCATTTTCACCACCGGGTGGCGCATTTGTCCTGATTCTTCTGCTCTGCTTTGGCGACAGGGCTGGTTATGTGTGGACAAACCCAGGACTTCAGAAGACATTTAAATCTTGGAGTGAATCGAATACGTTCATGCTTCTTTCTTTCAATTTTAAATTTCAAGATAAAACCCTCGGTCATTTGAACAGGACTTTAGGGGGCATGAGGACAGATAGAACAGGACAAAACAATTACTGCAGGTTGACAAAGGCGGTTAAAAAAAAAAAAAGGGACAGGACTGTAGCCAATGTCATGAGAACTTCTAAAACAAAATGTTGTTTGACTGAGGGGTTTGTCCTGATCTAAGGATACTCTGTGAGCTATAGAGGGTGTGTGTGTGTGTGTGTGTGTGAGAGAGAGAGACCACTTTTACAAATTCCTTTCTCTCTAAACAGAGTTCCCTGGTCAGTGTTTTGCCTGAATAAGGCAGCGCTCACAGTTTTTCCTTTTGTTAACTCCTTGATTTCTCACTAAATTATTTCCCTGCAGCTGACTTCTTCAGAGTAACTGTGACCGGGCCAAATGTGTGAATAAAAAAATAACTGACTGCAGCTGAGGGAAGGCCCGATAAAGTTTCACATGACATCATCCGTCTCGGATGCAGTGGCCAGCGGAGGCGAGACTGATGGACCTGGACCTGATTGTGGTTCCTTCTTCTTTCTCCTCCTCCTCTCACACCTTCTTCCCATCTTGGGTGGTACTTGTGCACGACCTCCTCTCGCTCTCCAAACAGGAATCCCGCGTTGTGGTGAGAGGTCTGATGTCAGACTTCAGCTCTCACTGATCTCACAGACGAGTGCGCTGAAACCTTCTGGGGAGCCCGAAGGATCACAAGATCCCATCAACAGGTGAGTGACACTTCATCTCAGCACGTCAACAAATCCCCCAGACATTATCTTTACATTTCCTGCTGTAAGCTTTAAATCTTCTCCTTCTCTGTGTCGAGCACATAGTTTCACGCTGTTATCAGGTTCTCGTTGGAATGGTCTTTTCACTACATTACTATATTTGTACGTGCTTCTGCTCCGTCTCCACTGCGCCCAGCGGGGACAGTGCTACTTGACTAAGACAAACACATCTTTCTCAGTATGTTTCTGTTAAGACTCACGCAACTGTTTATATTTGAAGACGCTCCGTTTGTGGGGTTATTCAGTGTAAACACCGGAGCTCTGTCTGGTCTGTTTAAGTCTTTCAGACACTTCCAGTCCGGGTGAATGTTTGAATTTCCAAATCCAAGGTTTTTCCATGAGCAGAAAAGTCAGAGTCAACTTTTGAAAGCGTCACGCGTGTTTATGTGTGTTGATTCTCAGTCATGGAGACGAAAACAGACGGGGGATCAGCTGCAGTGTCCAGTGAGGAACTGGCTGCTATTGAAGATGAAGAGGTTCTCAACAAGATGGTGAGCCAACGATTGATCTCTCACCCTGGTGTCATGGAAACATGTTGATCATTTGACCAGATAAATAATATATGATGCAAATAGTGTTTGAAGAGCACGATCAGAATTAATTGCTTGCCACTGATGGGAGGTTTCTTTCTTCTTTTTTTTTTTGCTGTTCCAGCTGGACAATGCGGGGGATTTCGACGAGAGGCGAATGATTCGCGCTGCATTAAGAGACCTCATGAAGAAAAAGAGAGGTAGAGGATGAGTGAGCCTTGAGCCACATTCGCCTCTGACACTGCCTGCTTTCTCAATTCTCCAACCATCTGTGATCAGATAAACGGCAGCAGGAGCGAGGGTCGAGGCAGCAGGACCTGAGGCAGCAGGGCCTCGGCAAAGGAGCGACGACAGGCTCGGCGGTCAGCACAGGCAGAGCGTCCATGAACCAGCAGCCATCAACGAACAGTAAATCAGATTAATGCAGCTCCTCTCTGACGCCTCTGCTGCCCATGAACATTAATTTAATGTTTGAGTGTTGTTGATGCTCTCTTTTTAGAACCGACAGCTCAGTCCTCTCCATCAGCCTCCACTCCCTTCAACAGGACAGCAGGCAGGTGAGTCAGTCACCAGCTCATACTCCCAATACAAAAAAAAAAGTTAATTCTGCTTAAAGCAACATTTCCTAAATTCTGAATATCTGTGATATCTCCCTTGTGTCCTCTCCCCAGCCCGACCAGTCCTGCTGCTGTAGTACCCAACGCTAAAAATGTCAAACAGATGCTTCTGGATTGGTGCAGGGCCAAAACAGAGCCATATGAGGTAAATATGCCCAGACGCTCTTATTGCTCTGTGGAGCTATACATAGCTCTGCCCCTTAAGGCTCCCTCTTTGCCACTAATTCCTCAAAACTGACTCCGCTCTGACAGGGGGTGAGCATCCAAAACTTCTCCTCAAGCTGGAAAGACGGCATAGCCTTTTGTGCCTTAGTGCACCGGTTCTTCCCCGATGCGTTCGAGTACTCCATCCTCAACCCCAACAAGCCCAGGGAGAACTTCCAGCTGGCATTCAACACCGCAGAGTGAGCGCTCTCTCCTTATATGACCATAGAGATGTATCTTGTCTGGAATGAGCTCCGGCAGTAAATCGCAGATAAAGAGAACGAGGCTTTACAGTTTTGACTACATACTTGCCTGTGTCAAAGTTTGTTGGTGACTCTCGCTCTCTGCCTGCAGGAGGCTGGCAGGCTGCCCCCCTCTGCTGGACCCGGATGATTTAGTGCGGATGAAAGAGCCCGACTGGAAGTGTGTGTACACATACATCCAGGAGTTTTACCGCTGCCTGGTGGAAAAGGGCCTGGTGAAAACCAAAAAGCGGCTGTAGATTCCCCTGAACAGACAGAAACAGCTTTGCACGACACACATTAGAGCACGACTTGTGTTCACAAGATAATATGACGCACGCTTGTCACAGGGGGAAAGGTTAAGTGTCCAATGTGTTCAACTCTGATGTCCCATACGGACTTGAATGTAAAATGCCTAATGTGTAGTATCTGTAGTGTGTGTGTGTGTGTGTGTGTGTGTGTGTGTGTGTGTGTGAGAGCAGGGTCTATGTGCTCTCAGTGGACAGCTGGTGCTACGGATCAGTGCATTCCACTGAGATTACACATCTGCATTAATCCCAGTCAAGGCCATGGAGACTCTGGGAACACATTTTTTGCTGATGCTGTACAGGGACTGACATGTGTGAGTATTAAAGACACATTTAATACACATCCATTCCATTATTTCGTGGAAAACACTTGCAGCCGAGCATTGCGTCACATATCTACATTCAATGAAGATGCTTTCAACACAGTCTCTGCTAAATGTAAATGGCTGGCACGAATAAAGGGTTAATTGTGTGGATGATTTATTGATTGCATTTGATTGTTTTTGTGCCTCTTCGGGGGGACTGTGAAGTTTGTTTCAGAACCATGATCAATTCTCCCCATCATCAGTGCGTCAATGATGTGGTTCAGTTCATTCTGACGTGTGTTCCTTCCCTTATGTAATTGTGAGGACCACTTCAGTCATAGGGAACCTACGCGCTGAGGACATGTTTGGGAGGTGAAGACATTTTGGCCAGTCCTTACTTTTGAGAAGGGCTTATTTGAGGGTTAGGGTTAGAATTAGGTTAAGGGTAAGGGTAAGGAATGGACTGGAATGGAATGCACCATGCCAACCAGTGTCCTCACAACTACAGACATACACACGTATGTGTGTGTGAAGGAGCAAAAGAGAGAGAGAGAGAGAGAGAGAGAGAAGGCGGGGTGGGGTGCACCGTGAGCGCGCCCGGTGGGTTATGGGTACGGTGCCGGTGTGCAGGAAGTGCAGGCGGGATGCTGCTGAGAGCAGCGCGCACCGCCACTCCGTCCATCCACAACACCAGGGATGAGGAGTGACCAGCTGCTGCGTGCTGGAGCAAACATCCACATGCAGGAGTCCGACCCCAGCGAGCGCCTCCTCCTCCTCCTCTTCCTCCTCTTCCTCCTCCTGCTGTCCTGACACCCCGGCGGAGCGGCGCGGAGAAGCGGCTCCGTGCACCGTAACGGAGACGACCGCCGTCCACGGCACCGACGGGGTCACCGTCCGTCCTGCTGGCCGTGTCCCCCCGGACCAGAAAACAGCCGACCGTGCCCTCGCCTCTGTCCCCGGTGCGTGTGACCGTCCTGCCGCGTTGACTGAAGGGAGACTGATGCTTCCCCCCTCGGTGCGTTCGTGAGATCACCTTTGCGATTCACCTTGGAAATAAGAGCAACGCGTGGAAGGTAAGACGATGTTTTTCAGACAAGGCAGCGTCTGTCCTGTTGTCCCTGTTGTCCCTGTGTGATGCTGCTCAGTCCAGACTCGTGTGATGGAGCTGTCATCCAGACGCACAGGCTCATGCGCTGGGTGATAAATCATGAAACAGGCCCACTTGTCCTCAGGTATTTCATCTCTGAAAGTTCCCGCTTCTCAAAGTAGATCGATTTCCCCAACTTGGATCGTCCCCTGCTGTTGTTGTGCAGATTAGAACAGAGCTGGGGTCAGATGCATGGTCCAGACACAAAGAGCCTTCATTTGCATGTCATGAATACTTTAGATGAGGTGTTTCATTTCTGTGTGGGAGAGAAGGTAAACAAAATGGTGGGAGGCTCCATGTCCTCGTGGCGTGTCCGGCTTCTCTTCTATCTGGTGACCTTTTCGGGATCTGCTGACATTGTCTGATGTCCTCTGTCTTCGGCGGCTCTCCGTCCCCTCAGATGCCGTGTTTCTTAGAAGTCAGAGAAAGAGATCAAACTGCTCGAACAGTCCATCCCAAAACAACCAAACCTGCCTCACGAGAACATCAACAAGCACATTTCCTGTTTCAGGTCGATGGATCGCACGCTGCAGAAACACACCGGCACTGACCCCGGTGGGGTCAAAGTGCAGCCTGGGTTACTTGCAGCCGGTCCAGGTTTATCTCCGCAACTCGCCATCCAGGAGCCAGCGCTCATCGGCCCGCCAGAGGTTCCCAACAAACCAAAATCTGGGTTGAGTCCCGTCCAGTCCCCGGTTCCCCCGGTGAAAGTGACGGAACCCACACAGTCAGGCCACACGAGCACCGGGTCGACGACTCCGGCGACGCTGACGAGCATTAGTCGACCGAGACCGACTGCTCTCGGGACTAAACCTGCTCCGAAGCCGACCAGGATCTCAGCGGACCGCTCCAAGGAAATAGATCTGATCCCAGTTTGCATCCCGGGACCTCAGTGTGCCAACGTCCTGCCACAGGCCGAGCCCTCCCTCCCTCTCCACAGTCCTCAGAGTCCCCACAGTCCTCAGTCTTACACCAGCCAGCCTTTCCTGTGTCCCACTCCCAGCCCGAACCCACCCGCCAGCCTCAGCCTCAAACCGGGCCTCGGTGGTCAGTCGCAGAGGAGCCCTTCACCGGGGGGCTCGACGCAGAGCCAAGTGCAGCCGGAGAAGACAGGAGGAGACAACGATGACTTCAGGTGAGACAGACACTAACAGGTTTATTAAAAGATGCTGCAGCTTCTGTCAGATCAAACGTTCCTGCAGTCGGTGCATGGCAGCAACCTCTGCTCCACCGGCTGCAATGTTAAAAACTTACCATCCAAAGTGTATTATCTAAACAAGGTTCATTTGAAAATAAAATATCAGTTTCTTAATTTCTCACAGAAAAATGCTGCTCTGTGTAATTATAGGTTTACATCCTTTCATTTCAGACACAACTTTTTCAACACGCTGATGTGAGAGGAACTGGATGGAAATTAATGTGATATCATTGGTTGTTAAAGATGAATGAAAACTAACTGAAATTTGAAAAAGAAGCAGACAGCTGAAAGGCTACAAGCCTGATGTGTGATATAATAATGTGGCAGGTTGTTCAGTTTTTTAGCATTGGATCCATGTATTTCTGTGTCTCTCTCTCTCTCACACACACACACACAGATGTGTACGTGAAATACTTAGTCATCATGGAGGTACAGAGAGGTGCTTAATTGTGCTTATCTATCTTTTCCATATACGGAGCCTCTGCTGAAAGCTTCATCCCTGAGGATTATGGCACAGATTATGTCCTCTCTCGCACTGTACACAATTCAAAACTAATGCAGCAATTTCCACCGTGTCCTGCCAGGGTGTACATCGTCACGTGGAACGTGGGCTCAGCCGTCCCGCCGGATGACATCACCTCTCTGTTCGGACCAAATGTTTCAGACAGAAACGTCGACATGTTTATCATCGGGTAAGCACGTGTTCCCGCCAGGCTCGGCGGTGCCAGGGACTCGGTGCCCACTCAGTCATCTGTGTTCATTTCGATCCGTCACACGTCACTGTCCCTGTCGCTGTACTTCACTGGTTCCACAACTTGACTCTTCTCTCTGGCACCATCCAGACTCCAGGAGGTGAACTCCATGATCAACAAGAGGCTGAAGGATGCTCTTTTTTCGGACCAGTGGAGCGAGCTGTGCATGGACACACTCAGCCCTTTTGGCTACGTTCTGGTCAGTAAAAGTTAAAAATCAGGCCGTAGATCTATATTACTCATACCGCATTCTGTGCCATGACATCTAAAGTTACTCTCCTCCTAGGTGGCGTCCCAGCGAATGCAGGGCGTGCTGCTGCTGGTTTTCTCTAAATTCTGCCATCTCCCGTTCCTCAGAGGCGTGCAGACAGAGAGCACACGCACCGGACTCGGTGGATACTGGGTACGTGCCGCTCAGAGATTTACTGCAACATGTGTGGCTTTTTGAGTCAGGGGGCTTCAGAGGGGAGGGGATGGGGTGTTGAAAGGTGGCGTGCGCGGTCCCCTCCTGCCGGCAGACGCACGCACGCCACGTGGGTGCATATGTCAGCGTGTGACCTTCCTGTGCGTGTTGATGTCAGCATCGCCCCCGGCTGCTGCTGGTGCAGTCTCCTTCTCTTTGAGGGCAGTGCAGCAGCGGGCTGTCTGGCTCTCCGGTTCTTTGACTCCCGCGGCAGCGAAACATAAAAACACGACCTTGTCCCCGGACACGGATCTGGTTGATACATGCGATCGGCGTTAAAATGTAAATGAAGCCGTGGTCTATTTTTGTCCTCTCCTCTCGCCCTCAGGGGAACAAAGGGGGTGTCAGCGCGAGGATGACGGTGTTCGGACACCCGCTGTGCTTCCTCAACTGTCACCTGCCGGCTCACATGAGGAACCTGGAGCAGCGGATGGAGGATTTTGAGAGCATCCTGCAGCAGCAGCAGTTTGAAGGCGGCACTGCCACTGGTGTACTGGACCACGAGTGGGTGACGGAATGTTACATAAGCTTTATACCACCTGTAGAAAGTGCACGGCATTAGTCAGCTTAATGAACAAATACATGTCCGACAGTCATTCAGTGTGGGTTAGTTAACAGAATTATGCAAAAACAAATGGATGGAGAAACACAAAACTTAGAGATCTAGTATGAGTCAGGGAAGAACTAAAAAGCCAAGTTATATCGAAGGCTGGTTTCTCAAACCATATTCAGCGAGCTTTATTCCTAAACTGAAGACATCAGAATCTTGAGTTTGACTTTTTCTTGCCTCCAGTGTCGTGTTTTGGTTTGGAGATCTAAATTTCCGCATCGAAGACTACGACATCCACGTGGTGAAATGTGCCATCGACAGCAACAAGCTGCCTCTTCTGTGGGAGCGGGATCAGGTGAGGAAACATCCACCATGCTCACAGACGGGACCTTTCATGCCACCTGTTTGTCGCGCACATCTCCACCAACAGATGGCGCCACCTCAGCACATATTTCACTTTCCTGTCATTTGTCAACTCCACAGCTCAACATGGCTAAAAACACTGAGTCCATCCTGGAGGGCTTCATGGAGGGGCCGCTCAAATTCCCACCGACTTATAAGTTTGACGTGGGCACTCATACGTACGACACCAGGTCTGTCACCTCCGTCACAGAGGTAATAATGAAGTTTGTTTTTTAAAGTCACGGCTAATAAACCGCTCTGTCTTCTGTTTCGATTTGCATCAGTGCCAAGAAGAGAAAACCTGCCTGGACCGATCGCATCCTCTGGCGCCTCCGACGCACAGGCTCCCCGGTCCCTTCCCACAATGCAGCGCTGCAGCGGGGCCTGACCTCGTGGCTCGGTGGGGCAACGAAAGTGACGCAGCACACCTACCAGAGTCACATGGGCTACACCATCAGCGACCACAAGCCCGTTGCAGCCCTCTTCTCCCTGCATGTGAGACACTTCACACGTGTCTTTCTTCACCTCTTTCTTCAGGGTTTATTCCTCTTCTTCTTAGGCCACATCCTGTTTTCTTCTAGTTCCCATTCAAGGTGGCCCTGCCCCTGGTGGAGCTGCAGGTCAGTAGGGAGTGGTGTAAAGTCTCAGATGCTACGGTTAGATTCACCTCTGCATCAACTTATCAGCGCAGCTCATGGGACTGGGTCGCAATATATAAGGTAAACCTTCGTCCACCACCTCCCAAATACAAGAATACACAGATCCTTGTTATTTTTTACGGTTACATTCTTCTTTTCTTTCTGCATAGACTGGATTCAGGCATCACAAAGACTACCAGGCGTACGTGTGGGCCAAGGGAGAGCACACGTCGCAGGTTTGTCACATACTGGGACTCTCTGAAGTATTTCGGGCCACAGCTGATTTCTGCCTCTCTTTTTCTCCTCAGGTGACATTTTCAGAGGAGGATTTACCCAGAGACGATTGTGAATACCTCCTGGGTTACTACAGCAATAACATGAACAGCATAGTTGGCCTGTCGACACCCGTTCAGGTGAGATGGTTCCAGAGAAGCAGGTTTGACCACTGAAGTTCAGATCAGGGTAGTCTGTAGCCCAAGCAGGTTCTTCTACGTCAACTGAGCAATTAACAAACCACAACTCCTCTTCTTGGGATGTATAAAGTTTCTACAGGTCCCCATACAGGTGCCACAATGTTTGAAGCACATGCGAAGACCAAAGAAGGTCTTCTTTTACCTAAGAAAAGGTCATGGTACTCCTGTGTGTGAAGTTCACGTCTCCTGAATCCTCCATCCTCTGCAGATCAAGATCCCGGTCCACAGTCCCACCATGCATCGCTCCGACAGCTCTGATGTCAGCTCAGAGGATGACAGCACCCTTGTCCTGCTGGCTCCCAACTCCCGCAGCCCGAGTCCCAAAACGGGCAAAAACCATCATCGCCACCGGCGCAGCCGCAGCCCGGCGGTCCCGACGCTCTCCTCCAACCCCCTACCCTCCCTGCAGGGCCTCAGCCTCTGCCCCCGCTCCAAAGAAGGACAGATGCCAAGCCGCTCGCCCTGCTCTGCTGCTAAGAAGGAACGACTGGTGTCCCCCACCACGGCGCAGTCTCCGTCCATCAGCCCGCTCAGCCCTCGCAGTCCCGTGTCTCCGGGCAGCGGAGTGACTGCTCCAGAGGCCCTCGTCGCGGCCATCTTAGGTGAACACAGACCGGCTCAGGTTAGCCCCTCAGGGGTCAAACACATCGGGAAGGCCGGGGACACGGACACATCGTAGAAATAAGCATCGATCTGATCCGACCCCACACTGTCTCTGTGCTCGTAGAAGCAGCACAGTCAATGACTCCTAACGTAGTTTGCAAACATTCCACATTGTAGCCCTGCAGTTCTGTCTGTGAGTCGACCATCCTCTCATACACTGTGTGTATCTGGGACTCGAAGTGGCGCCCAGACTCCCGACGATGACAAGTGCTTTTATAGACTATATATAAGCTATATCATATGCGAACAAACACACTGAATGTGAAGCCAGAGTAAACCTGTGATGGAGCAGTAATGCGGAGCTGCCATCAAAATGACGACTCTGGACCAGAAGTGCTGACAGACAGTATCATCGGTGGAGGGAGAGAGTGTGTGTGTTTGTGTAGGATTATGTGTTACAACATAAATGTGTGAGATTTTGGACCAAATGATGGTTTAAACATTTCAACTCTATAGTTTTCGGTCTGTATTCATCAAATGAACCTGAGGTATCATGAATAGAGATGGAGGATTTTCCCAACTCAATCATCCTGAAGTGTTCATGTGACTTCAACAATAATCCTGCATCAATGCTCTTATTCTTAGCAGCTTTGTGAATACAGCCCCTGCTCTATAGAGGTCAGTGGGTGTGGATGTTTAGACCCCTGTGGTTCATTTGCTTCAAGGACAACACTGTTATTTATCTGTGTGAGTGTGCAAATGAGAAAAAAAAAAAAAAACAGAACAAGTGGTGACATGAAAAAGTTATATCAGTCTGTGCAGAGGTGAGGAGGGAACAACTGAATTGTGACATGTTGCAGTGCAAAGGTAGAAAACGAGCTTTGATGCATTTAAAAAAAGAAATTGTTTATTTTCAAATAGAATCTATTTGACAAAATGTTCATTCACATCCAATTAAATAAAGACAAAGAAGCTCTTGTGGTTTTCTCAGAGATGAGTGTACACGGCTTACGTTTCGATGTTTGTGATCAAGATAATCTCTGCAGGATTAGCAAGCACATCTAAAACCAAAGAGAGATGCTGGAGAGGCTGATACATTCCCCTGGGCATTAGGTTTAATCAGATGGGAAGGCAAGTAGAGCACCTGAATTCCCACAGAGCTCACGTCTTGTGTTCACTATTTGTAATAGTGATCATTAAAATCCCTCACTGTCTGCAGAAAGCTTAAGTCGAGCCTGAAGCATCATGACAGATCCAGAACTGACTGATTCAGTATTATTCAATTTTAAAAAAATAGAGTACGAATATATTTGATATTGTTTAACTTTGTTCTCAGTGGTGTGACTTCACCTCATGAGGAAAAAAAAAATATGCAGAGTTCAAAGTCAAACACACCATCCAAACATATTGTTTGGCTTTGTTCTCAACATTTTGGCTTCACCTCGAAATTGGCACACAGAATGTTTATTGTTCTTCTTCCAAATTTCAAGAACGTACTGAAAACAGTTCTCAACATTATGACGTGCACGGGGTTTTTTTTTCTCCACACGCACTCACGCACTCACACCACGTGGTCTTAGCTCAACATCAACATTGGCTGCAGATTAAAGACTTCGGGGCTCCATAAAGTGCAGGAGCAGAGGAGGTCACTTCTTAGTGTTCCTCACCGGAGCAGAGGCTGATCGGTGTGTGTGACTGTGTGTGTGTGAGAGTGTGTGAGAGTGTGTGTGAGAGAGAGAGCGAGGGGGAGACTTGTTCAACCTGATCTGAAGCAGCAGGTCTGTGTGTGTAGGGGGTGTGTGTGTGTATGTGTGTGAGCTGCTAGCTGCTTAGCTCACAGTGTGGTCACCCACTAAAATGAACGACAACCTGAACGGCTTCCACGGCGACTCGTTCATTGATGAAGACTGCTTCCTCTTCACCTCCGAGTCGGTGGGAGAAGGACACCCCGGTGAGTTGCCTGCTTCTCGGCCGTAATTAGCCTGCTAGCATCGTGCTAACTTCAAACAAGGTCGTGTGGTATGTTGCTGTTAGCATGTTGTCAGTGAGCCGGTGACTGAGGAGCCTGCGCCTCCTTCCCGCGGCTCTGCTAAAACAACATGCACAGCCTCCGCAAGCCGTGCACAGAATCACAGACACGACACACCGGCCCCGGGAACAACAGTTCGAAACTCACGGGGTTTCTTAGTTTATTTGTAGTCTACAACACGGCGGCTAGCTGGGTAAGCTAACCCCCGCTAGCGCCTGCCAATCATGTGGCTTCACAAGTAAGCTAGCTACACGGATTTACAGCATGGTGACATCTTCGGAGCCATTAAACCCACAAACAGGTCAAGTATGTTTTGTGTTATTCTAAGTTTTAATTGCAATAGTAATTTAACTTTATGTAGCTTGTTGTTGTATTTATTATACATGATTTCAAGGCACTTTAAACAGAGACCAAACAAACGAGTAACGACGATAGTGATAATACATTTACCTGAAACGAAACCATTCAAAACACGGCGTCAATGCATTTTTCACGTGTAAGTGGAACACGTGAATGCAAATATTAGGACACAGTTGAAAGCAAGTTCTTATCTCGACAGCAGAGATGAGACAAGCCACGGATGAGGGAGAAATATTGCATTAAAGAATGGAAAACAAAAAACAGAACTGGGAGAAAGCACACTTATCAAATTGTCTCTAACAGATGTGAAACAGGATAAGGAAATGTTCCTGAGAGGTTTTTTCCGTGGCAGCCAGGACAGAACAGGCTGTGTCAAGCTTGGTCCTCGACTGGAACTGTTCAAACAATTCTCAACAAAGTCACAAGCATTATAAGAAAATATTAAATTGCATCATGATCACGCTAAAGCCCTTTGGTGTGTGCGTGTGTACGTGAATAATAAGTCAAACTCATAGATGCACAACAAATGGATGATCTGAGGAAACATGTGAGGGGACTAACATTTAAATTAACTTTAACACAGAAAGAATGTCTAGAAAAGCTAGACATACTGTAGTAAAATGCATGCCGCGTTCACTTTCGACTGTTCCTTCTAGTTTGGTGTTACAACCATTCATTCAATTATGTATATTAATTGCAGATCTATTTCAGCTGGTCCTCGCTGAGTGTGCCTCAGTTTTCAGAATTGCACCAAGGCAGTGGGGGCAGTTGTAATGAAACGGATAATAGGATTACTTCCACCTAAATATAGGTACTGCAGGGGCTGCTGCTCGACTGTGTGTGTAAAGTCATCAGATGGACCCACTTTATAGGTTCAGGACAGTAGAGGCGGCTGCTGCTGAGATCTTGTCTTGCGTCAATCTCCTCAGAATGCTGCCGAACAGGTCTGGAATGGTGATGTCTACCACGGTTGACGGTGTCGGTGATCAACAATGTCTGTGTGACCACAGCAGACAGATAATAAAAGATGGATTTTTCACAACTTTTCATTTTTGGAAATTTAAGTGTCACTGTCTTGTGAAACCTATTACATGCTTATTGTTCTATTTTTTCCAAGGTTTCTGAGACATTCTCTCATGTTTACTCCACAGATAAGATCTGTGACCAGATCAGTGATGCTGTGTTGGATGCACACCTCTCACAAGACCCCGATGCCAAAGTAGCATGCGGTTAGTCTGTCCATGAGTGATTGTTGATGAAATATGCAGGATGAAGCTTTAAATGTTAATTAAATCCCCCTCTCACCCCTCACACCACACCTCATTGTGTCCTCAGAGACGGTTGCTAAGACGGGAATGATACTCCTTGCCGGGGAGATCACCTCCAGAGCCACTGTTGATTATCAGAAGGTTGTCAGAGAGAAAATCAAGGACATTGGCTACGATGACTCCTCCAAAGGTACAGTGATGAAGTTTAGATCAGGTTGATATTGATGCAGTTCAACACTGTATTTTTCATGTCCTGTCCTGCAGTTCTGTGTCTTACCTCACAGCTTTAACTGCTTTAATGAAGCCGCCTTAGATGACACCACATTTCTAAGGGATGGCTGTCAGCAAGATTTCAACATTGCTCTTGTGGTTGTTGTTCTGACTGTGTCAGGAATATATTTATTTACCCTTCCTTAATGATCAGCTGGTTGGTTTTTACCCTCAGTATTTAGCTACAGGGCTGTTTGTTACCTGGATTAATACCCGTCCCTCTGCGTGACCAATCCAGTCACAAGCTCCAGTACACTTTGTTCAGAAGTCATGAGACAAATTTAGTCATAATAGTAAACACTGCTTTCCGCACACACGCACAGACACTATATTTCCACAACCTTCTACTACATGGGAACTATATTTTCTGCCTATTATTTATTAGTAGCTGTGTTTAGGTCTTCTTTTTTGCCACAATTAAAGTTATTTTCTGAGGTTGGTGAACTTGTACTCGCCCCCATTTGATTAGAATGTTTCACTGTCTCCATCATGTGATAACTCGGTCAACATTACCTCATTTGAAGCAAGCACAGCGATGAGGATTGAGGTGCGAAACAGTTGTTTTATCCAACAGGCTTTGACTATAAGACATGCAATGTGCTGGTGGCTCTGGAGCAGCAGTCCCCGGACATTGCTCAGGGTGTCCACCTTGACCGAAATGAAGAGGACGTAGGAGCCGGTGACCAGGTGGGACTTCTTCTTATTTATGTTCTGGGTTTGATCCAAAGACATCTTGTTTATATCTTACTCTATTCATGCTGCTTGTGGCTGCTCCTCTGACAGGGTCTGATGTTTGGATATGCTACTGATGAAACTGAGGAGTGTATGCCCCTCACCATCATCCTGGCCCACAAGCTCAATGCCAAGATGGCGGAATTGCGCCGAAATGGAATGCTGCCGTGGCTCCGGCCTGATTCCAAAACTCAGGTTAAAGAAAGAAACATAGAAACTAAACAAAAGAGCACAAACCAAAGTTATGTCTTTGTTTATGAGGGAAACTGAAACTGATCCAAAGAAGAACAGTTCATTCTCCTTTTGTTTTATATGTATACACACACACACACACACACATATACATATACACACCATATACCATGTTTTAAATGTCTCCATCAGGTGACCGTTCAGTACAAGCGTGATCGAGGTGCCATGGTGCCATTGCGGGTCCACACCGTTGTGGTGTCTGTGCAGCATGATGAAGGCATCAGTTTGGACCACATGCGTTATTGTCTGAAGGAGCAGGTGGTGAAAGATGTGATTCCCAGTGGGTACCTCGATGAAAACACCATTTACCACCTGCAGCCCAGCGGCCGCTTTGTCATTGGCGGACCTCAGGTGACACTCGAGCTTCTTAAGTCTGCCATTTGTTCTACAGAAACGTTAAAGGATTGTCAGGGGCGTCGCTTAAATGATCCACTGCGTGGATAATGTGTCCGTTCCTTCCCACAGGGTGATGCTGGTCTGACGGGACGGAAGATCATCGTCGATACTTATGGAGGTTGGGGAGCCCATGGAGGCGGAGCTTTCTCTGGGAAAGACTACACAAAGGTCGACCGCTCTGCTGCCTATGCTGCCCGCTGGGTGGCCAAATCTCTGGTTAAAGCTGGGCTCTGCAAGCGTGTGCTCGTTCAGGTGAGTGTACGCCAGTGCTTCTCAATTATTATTTTCTCAAGTATCATTTGTCTATGAAATTGAGAAGTAGTACACCTCTGCATAACATTGTATCCTTATTAACATTAAAGAAAACAAAAAAGAAAAAGAAAGAAGTATAGAGTCTATATTTATATTATATTTATATGTTGGTCTATATTCTAGACAGACGTACAACAAATAATAACTTTATTAACATTGTTTTTTAGTCTGTAACAGAAAAGATTTAAAGTGCACCAATTAACCTGAAATTCCAAAAAAATTAAATTGTTCAACTATAAACATTTTTTGACTGACTAATTGAACCATTTGATACTGAAAAATAAAATTAAATAAAATCAATAAATGATAATGCATTTAAATTGATCAGCAACATTAACTCAGGAGCACAATATATAAAACACTTTAACCTACAAAACAAAAATGAATTGAAATGAATTTCATCACTTTTAAGTATTTTACATTATTTTACTTAGTTATAGAATATGTATTCAGCAATATTTTCAATATTAAAATTAATGTGATACACTGATTTCCCCTCACACCACCATCCTGTCTGCTTTTGGATAAATACATTTAATTATGTGAATAACTGACAACCGTTTTAGGTCTCCTATGCGATTGGAATTGCCCACCCCCTCTCTGTCTCCATCTTCCATTATGGGACATCCCAGAAGAGTGAGAGGGAGCTGTTGGACATTGTGAATAAAAACTTTGACCTCCGTCCAGGGGTTATCGTAAGGTGCGGTCTCTTTTGTTCTCTTTCTAACAAATATAAGGTCTTATTGTCAATTTCTTATTGAATGTGTTTCTTTCTTCTGTCGCAGGGAGCTTGACCTGAAGAAGCCCATCTACCAGGGCACTGCAGCTTATGGCCACTTTGGTCGTGATGTCTTTACCTGGGAGGTGCCCAAGAAGCTGAAGTGCTGAACCTCTTCTCTGACGTCCCAGCAGGCCTTAGGTGTATTACAGATAAACCCACCTTTTGTCTTTGTCCCTACTTTCTCATCCTCCCTCCTCTTCCCACCCCTTCCTCCTTGCACGCACAGCCACATCACCACAGCCTCTGTCATGAAAACCTGTTGTTGTACACACAACCTTGACGAAACAACATTTGTATATCAGTTGCCAAAATAATCAATTGGGCAATGTTGGAGAAGTGGTGAATTCATATTTAAGCAGTGTTGCCAGGTTTTATTTATCTTTGCTCTCGCGGCTCATCTTGTACGTTTTTCAGGGTCAAGTGACAGGTACAGCTGACGATATATAAAACTTCATTCATTGTTGATTTCCAACATGCCCGTGTGCATCAATGGAAACATTTCCAGTATCCCATAGATTCAAAATTGACTCTCGTTGCAGTTTAGTTGCAGAAGCAATCTGAGCTTGGGGTCCTCTGCTGCTGCTCTTTAAATGTCATTCCCACTGCCGCCTAACTGCATTGAGTTAATTGCCATTCAGTTGCTTTTTCCAATGCAACACACATCCTGTCTGTTTTTGAAAATTCGATGGAGCGATATAAAGCCTGCTTATTTTTGCTCTCTATGCAGTCCCTTCAGGCCACGTTCTTTCTGACGTTTTACAGAGAAGTCAGAAGCTGCTAATGACCTTGTGGTCTTGTTGGGCTGCTTCATGCGATCGCGCTATATTTGTACGTTTTAGGGCTTTAAATCTCATGTGAGTGTTTCAGATGATAAATGTGTCAATGTTCTACTGACCAAAAAAACAAATCCACAAAAGGCATGGCACAGTCCTCACCCTTCCTTAAGACTGAGTCTGGGTGTAGCTACAGAGAAACCCAGGCTCAGTTGCCTTTGGACGGGGGCTGCCTTCATCCCACGGCAGCGTCATACTTGAAATGATTTATATAATGTTTGACGAGTGAGGCAGAAGAACGAAGAAATGTGCGCCACGATTTAACCGTCTGCCACTCCTGCACATAATATTACAAACTGTTATGAAAGCACAGGAAAAGAGGAGATCAGCTTAGTGAATGTAAGCAGGACTGCTCTGGTCGTCCTGAGAAAGTTGCGTAAATCTAGAACATGGAATCAGATTTGAACTCTTGCTTGTGAAGTATGAATCTTTCACTGCAGTCGCACAGCACATTAGTTCAAGTAACCCGACATGGAAAAGACTTGTTTTCAATGTTTCATCTGCAGTAGTCCCTTAGTGAATGTTGAGCTTGAAACTGGAGGTTATTTTTTAAATGTATTTATTTGTTTTGAGACACATTTCACTCCGAGGATCATGAGTGGCAGTAGTGAAAAATTCCAACCCTTGATCCCTGTTCCTTCTAACCCAAGATGTGGTGAAAACAGTTGATACCCTGATGTTCTTTGACTTGCTCGTCGATGCACTGCGAATACCAAGGGTCATTTGAAATAACCGATAAAGTAAATAGAAAAGGGTATGTAGGTATTAAAAAGAAAGTTACTGTATTCTAAATAAATGTTACTGCATTACGTTGGGTAATGGAAGGTTTAAAAATGTTCTATCGTGATAATGTTTTAATCAAAGATAAATCTTCGGGTTATATTTTAGCGAATTTCCCAGATGAGAACTGCAATTCCCATTAGGCACCTTGAAGCATGTAACTGATAATCAATAGTCCTTAGGCCTCATATGTCAGTATAAAGCACCAGAAATCAAGTGACCCTTCTTTTCAGAAATACTAATTGACAGAATAAACCTGCAGACAGTTGCTTGGCAACGCAGTAGTTGACGCTCTACCCTGTAAAATGACTGGCGGCCATTAGTCACCTGTTGCATGCACACTTGTGAATTTCGCTGTGATGTTGTGATGTCATCCATGAGCTGCTCTGCTTCCAGCTGAAGGGACCACTGTTATCAGTGTTTACTGTTTGATCCAGCATGCACCTGGCAGGTGTGTTGGATTTGTTTTACTGGACCTGGTCCTCAGGTGGTGCGTCGAGATTTAACACAATTTTATTTGATGTGTTTTCAAAATGTTGACGTTCTTTCCAACTGCTTTATTTGTTAGAGTAATCGACATAATCCTTTCGCCAGTGTTCAACACAGTGTAGTAACAGGATTAAGGCTAAAATGGCTTGTATTCATAGAAATACTGCGTCTCCAGGAATGGAACTTTAATTAGGGATTGTTTTCTACTCATCCTTTTTAGTTGTCTCCTTTGGCGCCACCTATTGGCTCTATGAATGCACTCCAAAGAATCCTCCCCTGTGAGCCACAGCGGGGCGCTGTGGGAGCTTTTCAAATTCACCTGTCTGTGAGGTTGACATTGTGTTTGCATCCTCCAGCTCACCCTCAACCGAACACCCAGCTGGTGTTGTACAGAGAAACCAGCCCGTTTACATGGTCGGCTGTTGATGATGGGTTTGAGGAACACATTGTTTTGTTGTTGTGGTTGCTGAATGTGTAAAAGTGCCTTTTATGTAATATCCCTAAATGACTGACCTAACATATTGACCCCCCCCCCAGTTTCTCCCCTAAGGCAGCACCTTTCTCTCTCACTGAATACTGTGTAGTCTGATCTGGTGTTTCTCTTTTCAATCCATCAAATAAAGTGCACACTTGTTGGTGCTCATGGGCTCATGGTATGATGATTATTATCACAGATAATAAAATGTAGATTAAATTAAAATAGGACATGTAGCTCTTGGTGATAAAGTACAAGGAAGACTGAATACATATGCTAGTGTGTTATGACTGAATTTCCTGAGATATTTATATTAACTGGTACAAAACTCTTCAAAAAATAAAAAGCACAAGAAACATTTCATATCAATGCATTTGTTTGAAGTGTTTCAGGCAGTGTTGCCGTCTGGCTGCAAGATCCTAAATCCCAGAATGAAAGAAGCCTGTCTGGGTTCACTGAACTTGTTGTGAATATTTCCAGATCAACCTGTGAAGCTTGATCATTTGGAGGTGTGTGTTTCTGAGGAATGACTTTCCTGCAGAGGCAATAGTTTAATCTTTGGCTTTGGGCTTTTGTGTTCAGTGTTTTTTCAGTTCACATGCTTATTGTCAGCACAAGCACAAGTTCATTGAGTTCATTTCCTTGATGTACAAAACAATACTTAAAAAATAAGATTCTGCCCCAAATCTTTGTCTGAAAGAAGCAGCCTGCCATCACTTCCACAGGTGTGTGGAAATATTTGCAGTTTGATGTTGAAAGAGCTGGTTTGTCCACAGGGGCACACTCATATTTAGAATTTCCTCCTGAAAAGAGTTTGGACATTTTTTTTTTTTTTTTATGGTCTGGGGAAAAACATGACAAATGTCTGCGTAGATGAGCAGGATGTAAAATATGAGCAGGCACCTTGTGGCGCGCTCATGGCGTCTGGTGGCATTTAAACGTCTGCACGCTGCACAAAGAGACATTGTGTTCTCATGCATGTGTGTGTCTCTTCATCTCAGCAGTGAGACTAACATCCATCCTATCAGAGACAGCATGTCCTCAAGAGTCTTTCGGAGGACGATGGTGAAGGAGCATGGTGCCGTCAGCTGCCCCTGACAGACAGATCAAATGTCCTCTCGGTAATTACCATCTTAGTGTCAAATATGTCCCCTTGAGTTGCACTTAACTCACATTTTCACTTGTCACAGCAGCCTGCAGGGCCTGCTTTTAATTGCTGAGCATCCTCATTTGAACGTGTCAGACATGCTTGGAGAAACTACGAGCTGTTAGCTGTCTCATCTATAAAATAGACCCGTTTACATAGCACTGACATGTTGAAGCCTCCTCATTGTCCCCTCATAGCTGGCTGCTGGTCATCAACCCCATTAAAGCACAAGATCCATTTTTCATTCCAGTCGTAAGCTGAGATCTACTGCCCCTCTCTTGCAATAAATCTATTTATTGTTTTGGTTTCAATCTCAGTTTGGTGAAACCCAACAACAAAAATGTTTTTGTTTAAAAAAAAATAAATAGGAAAATTGGCCAATTCGAGACCAAAGCACCATCTTTGCCTCCAGCACGTGACCTTCGCTCTTCAGTTCTGCCTCAGTCGTTCCATTACATAACTCCGCTGTCATCTCCTTGAACTGTTGTCCATGGCACGGCTCAGCCTCATTCTCTATACCAGTTGAGCTTGAGGAATGACTCAAACATTTCCAGTGGCTTCTTTCGGCTTAAGATTGCTTTGTTGGAGACATTGTTCATGGTGCTTTTTTGGCCTGAGCAGCGCGTCGCTTTGCTCCACCCTGATTTTCCTCCGTGATAAAACATGCTCTGCACCTGCCAATGAAATGCTTTTTGTCTCTTGTGGATTTTTACTTTCTCATATTTTTTTTTATTGTGTTTAAGTGAAAATATCAGCAATTGCTGCTTCTTTTTGTTCACATCATCATTATGTGTATTTAAAACTAAGACAACACACACACTGTTGTCTCTTGATCTGTGTACTTCCTTGGTTTATGTAACTTGACTACATTACAAAACACCAAGACAGAACTGAGGATGAACTGAACATTTTTTTGTTCAACAAATTACAGTTTAAATCACTTTGATGCAGATAGTTGGTCTAACGTAGTAGTGCTATATTATACACACAGGAAACAATTTTACATTAGTTACAATTCTATTCTTGTGAACTTAGAGCGCTGTTTATTTCTTTATTTCCATTTTCAATTTACTCCACAGCCCTATGTGGTCAACATTAATTTCTATGAGCTACTTCCCACTTTGTTTTCAGGTGGACACATGTTCCGTTCCCGTGAAGGAGAAACGATAATGTTAATCTGGTGACTGCGTCAGCTCAACAACATAATCTAAAACGCCTCCTGCCTTCCCAGGTCAGTGTCACAGTCTGGCTTGAATCTTCTTTATATAGTTGGAGTTATAAGTTTTTATTGACTTTGTTTTTCCCTCAACTATCAAGCTGAGATCTCTACTGTCTATTTTAATATTTCCCAAACACGACTCTGAACCTTTATCTTTATGACCGAAAGTAAGTGTGGTTCCTTCAGGGAATTCAAATCTGCAGCACGTGCGCCAGTATAAATTTGTGAAGAGAGCAGATAACATTTTTACAAAACAGTGCTTCCTGGAGTATCGTGAGGAGGTGACCTGCAGGAGATGAGAACAGACTATAAAGGCGTTGACAGAGCATAATAATGTATGACTCACTGGTGTGATCTTTACGTGCTGTCGAACAAAGTAAATACCTGCTGTCACAATATAAGAAGGTAGATTCCGTGACACATTGAAAATGTTTTCCACCCTTAGTTTCTTCCTTCTCGTGTATTCAGCCTTCCGCCCTCAAACCAGCTCCGTGCAGGTGCATCGAGGCTTTTTCTTCGCTCTGTGATATTCCCCTGAATCCAGATGATAACGAAGCGCAGGCACTTGCAGTGTGAGACTGATCTGAGAATGCTGATCACTGCTCAAACACTAAACAAACATTTAACGCTGCCAAAGAAGCAGTGTTATCTGATCTGACCTGCATGTGTTTATCGCGCAACCATTTTTTGAAATTTGGCCAAAGGTCTTCTCCGTGTTTCCGTGGCGGATTATGTTGAAACACACATGTCCAGATGTTGAAAGTGTTGGAGGGAATAAAATACCTCCCAAAACTCTAAGTAGATACAGTTTGAGTGGCGTATCTTACAGAGGTATTTCCCATACTTCAGGTTTATGTAATAATTTTCCTGCTTTTCGGACACAATGGATGTGCAAACAATTTAGTTTTTTCATCTGAGATTATCAACATAGAAATAATGTTATTAGTAGCATTTTTAATGCAGTAGGTTTTAATAATGATGAATGCTGTGGTCAGCTCTGTAGCAAGGATCCAACCCTCAAAAGATTTGATCTTTGATCTTGGATGGATATTTTCATATTTTCTGTACCTTTCTAAAAATCTGCAAATATCAAGCAAACAAATAGTGATGTCTTTCAAAACCTGCCAGGTTCAGTTCATATCTGTTTTATTTGTTAAATGTAAACGTTGAGGACGTTGCTCGCCTGTGAAAGCAGAAGTTGCCCTCGAACAAACGCACACCAAAGCCCCGAAACTCACCCACTGGTGACAATGCAATTTGTTGCTAAAGAAGCCTGAAATTGAGAAACAACAGCCTCAGCCATTGCTGTATATTTCAACCTTTCCACTTCCTTGACAGAGACAAGTGGACAGGGCTCATGCAATTCTACTGTTGGTGTCGCAAACAGGACAGAGACGTGGTGACAGAAGAATGACCCATTATCTCTGACAGACGAACCCTGAAGCAAATTATTCAACCTCTGTCTTCTGCACGATACCTATTGTTCTTTTCAAGTTTCTTTTCGTGTGAAGTAAGGGAGGAATCCCCAACATGCATTGTCCTGGGCTGCACAAGAACTTTGCATTTCCTGTTAAATGATTAATCCTCTTCTAAAGGCACTTGAGAGATCTAATGACAATAATTAAATACAATCAAAATAACTCACACACACAGGTACACTCGATTTGTTTTCTTGTTCTTGATCAACTTTAGATTTCTCGTCTTCAGCTGGATAGATTAATGTAGTTGTTCGAGTCATTTGGTCAGTGGGTAATCAGTAACTGTCATTATCAGTCTGGGTTTCTTTTTTATCACTCACAGTAAATTACAATGAGGATTTTACCGATAGTTGAGGAGTTTTCCCAGAAGTTATTCTCAATCCACTGGGCTCAGGTCCAAGAAACACACAGGCTTGTTTAAAAATTAACACATGATCGTACATCAGTCTTTTCTTTTCCTCGTTACGTGAAGGTGTTGTTCACTTTGCAACTGACAGAACGTAAACCTCGGTCACCCTGTGATCAGTGAAACTCAATTTAATAATTTCTCTTTTTTCTCTTAAGCTGTGGCTCGTTAGTTAATGAACGGGTAACACTCCTCAAATCCTCTGCCTCTGTAATAACTACCTGCACAGTCGGGGAGGAACGTGCTTTGTTATGTAATAAGAAAATAATATGTTCTAGCAGCTGCTCCACAGAGCATGAAGAATACAAGCAAGTGTTTCATGACAAGATGGGCGGGATGAAGAAGAATGCCATTAAATGTCGAGGGAGAAAATTAAAGTCTGAAATAGTCAGAAACACGCAGATCTGTGATTTCATGTAATAATAAATATTTCATTTGACTAATTATCAATTTTATGAGAAACGAAAAATAGAAGACAAAATGTAAAACCACAGACGCTGGTCAATAGGTATCAAGAATTACCCTGGCTGCCAAGACCAGGAAGAAGGAACTGCCCTTTCCTGACAGTAGCCTCACCTGTGCAACCCGGGGGCAGGGCCTCTCTGGATAAAAGGAGGACGACGACAGCAGCAGACACAACACATCACAGAACTTCACAGGCTACACAAGCTTCACACAAGCCTTCACAGACAAAGGTAATGCGATTCTTATTTCTCTTTTTCTTTTTTTTTTTTTGTGGAAAACTTATTCAACTGAGGTTTTTGTTCTGATTGAGTTTGGCTCTTCTGCTTCAGGGATGTTTCTCTCTGTCCTCCTGGTGCTGGGCCTCTGCCTGGTGCCTGCTCACTCCAAACCCACAGGTACAGGCGGCATCCTTCCCTTTGCAAACATGTTATTTCTGCCCCCCAAAAATGCTCTCACTTAGATTCTTCTGTGTTGTTGATTTGCAGGAGAACGCCTGGGCAGCCCTTTCCTCCAAAAGTGTTTTGAGGAGGCGAAGAAACTCGTGGATGATGCGTATTTGTACTCCAGACAAGAGTGAGTTCATTTTACCGTGATGAAGTCCCACGCCAATTCGTTACAAGTTACTGGACGTGATTGTTCGACCTTCTCCCACCTCCAGGAGCCTGAGGCGAGTCCGCAAGGACGTGGTGAGTCCTCACGATGCCCTGCGTCTCCTGAAGCAGCCTCGGGGAGACACACGCTCCGCCGTGAGGTCCGCAGACTACATGGCCCAGACCCTTCGTCTTGTGCACGACAGGGTGCGCCGTGTGCATAAGCGCTCGCTCAACGCAACAGGTCAGACGGTCGGCACCTGCACGCAGACACAAAGACACAAAGATGTTGTTCTGACAGCCTTTATTGGTTGGAGGCTTTAAGATCTATTGTTTCAAAGCGTGGTCGCAGGCCAGCGTTTCAAAGATGTCACTGAGAACCAGGCAGTCGCACATCAACCCGTGGATTCATTCTTGTTTCGCAGACTTGCTCAGTGAGGACGACCTGAAGGATCTGGTCAGGATCACTGGATGTGCTGCTCGGGTCCGTGACCCAGAATGCCGCTCGACAGCAAACATTAACAAGTATCGCACCATCACCAGCGTCTGCAACAATCTGTGAGTTTTCTTCCTGTTTTGATGACATGATAAACTCTTCCCAATATTCTTAAATGAACTCTTTAATCTTGAATCGAAGTGAAGCAGATTAACATGATTTTTACACCAGGTTCCTGCGGCATCATCGTCCGATTTTCACCTCTTGTGTGTAACAGTTTTTCAAATATTGAAAAAGAGCTGTGCAGTTTCTTTTCGAATGGGAGTTTATGAGAAACAGAGCTGCTAACATGCTTGTGAAATGCCCTCTTGGGCCACTCACCGCAGCGATGTGAACACTTCCGTTGCGTTTCTCAAGCAGCGTTTCCAAACGTTGACGTGTATTTGTTGGGTTTTTTTGCCATTAGAAAAAACCCTCGCCTCGGAGCCTCCAACACCCCCTTCGCCCGCTTGCTGCCATCTGAATACGACGACGGCATCTCCCAACCCAAAGGCTGGAACAACAGAACGATAAACAACTTCCTGCTCCCGCTGGTACGGCCGGCAGACGCTCACCTCCGCTGACTAACTTTAAACGTCTTCAGTGAAGTGATGAGTGAGCTCTTCCTCCGCTCGTAGGTACGACAGGTGTCCAACAACATCCTGAGCACCACCGATGCCGGCGTGGTCAGCGACAGAGAGTTCACTCACATGGTGACCTTGTTCGGCCAGTGGAACGACCACGACCTCACCTTCACGCCCTTCTCCCCCAGCATCCGCTCCTTCAGCAACGGGGTGAACTGTGACGAGAGCTGCGAGAAGACTGAGCCGTGCATCCCCATCCCGGTTGGCGCCAGAAAAAAAAAACCCACAGTTCGTTCCCAGTCATAAAAGATTCACCTCATGACCTTTAACCTCCCTTTGCCAAGCAGATTCCTCCCGGTGACCCCCGCCTTCCTTCTCGCCCCGACACCTGCATCCCCGCGTTCAGATCCGCCCCCGCTTGCGGGACCGGATTCTCCGCCTACAATTTCGGCGGAGAGCCCAACAAGAGGGAGCAGATCAACGCGCTGACGGCCTTCCTCGACCTCAGCCAGGTGTACGGCTCCGAGGACAAGCTCGCCCTTTATCTTCGTAACCTCAGTAGCGACGGCGGCCTGTTGAAGGTGAACACGGAGTTCAGAGACAACGGCCGGGAGCTGCTGCCCTTCCATCCGATGCAAGTCGAGATGTGCGCCACCCGCAAGAGAGTCACCAACGACTCAAACGCCAGGGAGGTGCCGTGTTTCATTGCAGGTTGGTCAAGTTAGTCTGTACGACAAATGCTGTCCTATTAAAATCAGTCAGGGAATTCAAACTGGTTGCGCTAGGTCCAGTATAGGAACTTAAATGTTTAATGTCAAACATAGAAAATATAAAAATGGCTAATTTTCACCCTTTGAATCTCACACCGCGTGTTTCCCTCGCTCCCGCCATGAAGGTGACGTCCGTGTGGACGAGAACATCGCTCTGACGTCGATTCACACTCTGTTCATGCGCGAGCACAACCGACTGGCCCGAGCGCTGAAGAGACTGAACCCGCACTGGGACAGCGAGACGCTGTACCAGGAGTCCCGCAAGATCATGGGTGCTTACACGCAGGTGAGTGGGCTGCCACCGGGTCATTTTATTTGAATCATCCGAACGTGCTGTATATGCGAGCTTCTGCAGCGTCTGTGTCTCCGTGCCCCCTCAGCTGTTCGTGTTCAGGGACTACCTGCCGCACATCCTGGGCGTCAATGCAGTTCGGACCCAGATTGGCCGTTACCCCGGCTACAACCCCGACGTGGACCCCAGTATCACCAACGTCTTTGCAACAGCAGCTTACCGCTTCGCCCACTTGGCGATCCAGCCCATGTTATCCCGTCTGGACAACAACTACAGGGAGAACAGCCGCTTCCCCAGCGTGTCCCTGTACAGGGCCTTCTTCACCCCCTGGAGAATCGTCTTTGAAGGTGAGTGGCACGGAGGGAAACGGAAGGGACGCTTCTAAACATCAAACCTGA
The DNA here is from genome assembly GCA_016785235.1 of Pseudorhombus dupliciocellatus. NCBI lineage: Eukaryota > Metazoa > Chordata > Actinopteri > Pleuronectiformes > Paralichthyidae > Pseudorhombus > Pseudorhombus dupliciocellatus. Next base: position 28,813 of record JAFBJW010000607.1, on the reverse strand, counting down.
CACGAGCGTTCTCCGTCCAGGTGGCATTGACCCTCTGCTGCGCGGTTTGGTCGGCCGCCCCGCCAAACTGAACACCCAGGACCACATGATGGTGGATGCCCTGAGGGAGCGGCTCTTCCAGTTTGTGCAGCATCTGGCTCTGGACCTGGGCTCTCTCAACATGCAGAGAGGACGCGACCACGGCTTGCCTGGTACATCGCTCGCACTGCCTCTCCTGCCTTTTCTGAAATCCCCACTCATATCTCTCCACCCTTAATTCCGCTCTTTCCTTTGCCCCAGGCTACAACGCCTACCGCCGACTCTGCGGCCTGTCCCAGCCCAGGAACCAGGCGGAGCTCGGTCAGGTTCTGAACAACAGCAAGCTGGCCCAGAGGCTGCTGCGGCTCTACGGCTCGCCCAACAACATAGACGTCTGGATGGGAGGGGTGGCAGAGCCATTCGTGAAGGGTGGGCGCGTGGGGCCTCTGTTCGCCTGTCTCATTGCAAGACAGTTCCAGAGTGTCCGCCAGGGTGACAGGTCTGCGGATAAATTACCAAATTACTTCATTTCAACACCACAACTCTGCTGACACTTCACTTTCTTGTCTCTTTTGAAAACGGTCAGGCTTTGGTATGAGAAACCGGGCGTCTTCACCTCGAGACAGAGATCCGCCCTGTCCTCCACCAGCTTGTCTAAGATCATCTGCGACAACACCGGCATCACTTCGATCCCGTCGAACCCCTTCAACGTCTTATCACGCAGTAACCGGCTCGTCAAATGCAACGAAATCCAAAGCATGGACCTGTCGGCGTGGAGGGAAAGACCCTGTGCCGACGGCTCAGGTGACACAACACGGTTACCAGCTGTTTTAACCCGGGGAAGATTCTTGTTCTGAACTTAACCAGGTGTATTTATTTCACCTCTAACAACCTGAATTCAAACAGTCTTCCTGTGTGGTGTTTGACGTTACAGGCTCAGGTGATAGCTGTAATGAAGTCAGTGGATCAGAGGTCGGTCTAAACAATAACAACAACTAACTGCTCATTCAAATCAAACTATTTCAATGCTTTGACACTGCGGTGAAGGGGTTCTCACTTCAACCCAAACAATTCATGTTTTACTCACCAAGTTTATTATGAAACAAATCATTTGTTTGAAAATGAGAACAATATCTATCTTCTTCTTGTGACAGACTGTGAAGGAGTCAATTTCCCCGGACCAGCAGGGCCTCCTGGACAACAAGGTAATCTCTTTCAACTGAATGGTTGGTTCACAGCTGAAACAACACTGTATACCTAGAGTTCTCTATACAGACGTGTGTATTTCTTTATATCTTGCCTCCTAAAATGTAGAAACACAAAAGTAGTTTGCAACCATTTCACCTGTGAGTGAAATGTCCCACATGAGGCAGCATGATTCTGCCTCTTAAATCTTATTAAAATGTGCTATACCAACAGTCAGGCATTGTATAAGAGAAACAATGCCACAAAAGTATGATTTAAATAGGATAAAATATAATATCAATTAAAATGTTTGACCACTGAAATGTTTTGTTTTGAAAAAATACAAAATCATTAGTCTACTGACAGTTTTCGCGAAAGTTTTTGAGGTTAAAATATTTTGTTGGTGTCCAGGTCCAGTAGGACCTCAAGGTCCAAGAGGCCCGAGAGGTCGGAGAGGTCGTAGAGGCCAGAGAGGACCTCCAGGCCCCCCTGGTCCCCCTGGTCCACAGTCAGTGTATAAAAATGCTACCTTCCCACAATCTGCCTTCTCTGTCACCCTCGGGGAGAACAACTCAACCGCCGAGAAAATAATTCATTTCAGTCGGGTCATCTACAACGAGCAGCACCACTACAGCACGCAGACGGGCCTGTTCACATGTGCCATACCCGGCGTCTATCAGTTCAGCTTTCTCTGCACCGCCTACGGCTCTGGAGGCGTGGACCTGATGCTTAACAGGAAGCTGGTGCAGCACAGTTTCAGGGTCAATCAGGGAAGTCACATCTTGTCTTCCGGGGACACGGTGCTCAAGCTGGGGAACGGAGACAAGGTGTGGCTGGAAGCCGGCAAAGGGACCATCGGCCTGAGCCCCAGAAGCTTCTTCTCGGGACACCTGCTCTTCAGGTTATTGAACAGCTCTTCTCCAGGAACGTCTTAAACGCACCAGTGCTCCGTCTATTGTGGGATTTGTTTTAAATACTTTTAATTCTTCTGCTATTCTTCGCACTCTTATATTTCACCCACTAGTGTAGGACAGGTTTATACATGTTACTGAAAGATTATGTCTGAACTAGTAGATTAATGAACTCAAAATGTGAAGATCTGTTGCATATGTTTTTAAAAAAAAATTGGAACCAATGTTTGAGAATAGTAATTTCCAGTATTAGTATGAATATCTTATGCACAGATGCAAAGAAAGCGCGCTTTTGTCTGCCATGTTTGTTTTCCTGTCCCTTTCTTATCAATGCACTGAATTCAATAAACAAAACTGTTGAAGCTCAGCTGTGCGCTGGCACATTATTTGTTTTATTTGTATTCCTGCCGTCCGTATTCTTGCACGAACAACATACGGTACATTCTGTTTTTATTTGCTCCTTCTTGAAAACAGAATGTACCGTATGTTACCTGCAGATGGAGCCAGTCTTCTTTTTGGAGACATCTATGGTGACATAACTGCTTCATTTAAGGCCTGAGGTGCATTGGATGAGTTTTTCATTGGAATCAAACACCGGTTGCTACGGTTTACTCCTTCAGTGTTGAACTAAACCTGTGAACTGCATCTCTGCTTCATGCTCAACAAACAAGTGAGACTACCTCTTACTTAACATCATCTATTCATGATAAAATTGCTGATAAATATTTGCTCCCTTGTTCGTTGCCTTCACCGTTGTTAACAGTTCATGTTGTCGGAGGCTACACTCCGTGAACTGGATGTGGGTGGGAAGGACAGAAAAATGAACACGCTAACATTTACACCTGTGGTTGACTGGGTGTGCGGCCCACCTGGGCTGCATGTGTTCACCCTGCACAGGAAGCAGAGGTGAATGTGGGATGAAACGTGCCCACGGGAAAACAGCGAGAGTGCTGACAGCAGAGTTCATGGGACTCAATGTTGAGACGATTTCTTATTTGTCAGATACTTCAGTTACTGACAAATAAGAAATCTTTAATCCAGGTTTCAGACGACCTTCACAGTGATGGGACACAGGTGATCCCAAACTGATATAATCAATACTACTTTATCAGGCTTTCTTGGTGGCACGTGAAGCAGGTACCAGGTACCAGATGCTTCCCTTAGGAGGTGACGGAGGCCAACAAGCACATTCTGAGCTTTTTCACAGGCACCGTCTCCTCCTCATCTCATTTGAATTCAAACATGTCATGGGGAATAGCAAATTCTAACGAAAACAATGTGTTCAGCCAGCCGCACGGCTCATTCTGTTGTCGTCTTGGTCAACAGGAAGGATATTCATACTGTGTATATCACTACTGTCACAGACTAGCTGCACTAATTTATTCCAAAAATGAGCAAATACTTGTCTTTATCCCTGGATTTGTGGAGAAATGCTGGTTGAAAAATAAAAAAGTATACAGCCCAATGTACAGTTCAGAGGATTGGGTCCAGATAAAGCGCTCCTCCTCCTCCTGCTGGTTACTGAGGCTACAGTGCATGTGCAGAGTGCCACGTAGTCCACCAGACTATGTGTGTGTGTGTGTGTGTGTGTGTGTGTGGTGCAAGCCCCGACTCGGGGATCCAAGAGTAATGGAAACCCAGTATTTACGAAAGAGGAGAAAATATTTGAATTGTCTGTTTCTGTCATTGAGTGGTGAGCTGAGCTGAACGTATTTAAGGAGCCTGAGGGGAAATGTAAGAATGAAAAACTAAGAGTGCTCACACCTGAAAAAGAGATTAACAGTATTATATTAATTATCATTGAAGCTTGGTGTAGTTCAGAAAAGGGAGGTCTGGGGACAGATGAGATCCTGTTTCCCTGTGATGAGCTCATATAAACAAATAATTAAATACAGATGGCAACAAAATAAGAGCTGGAGAAAATAAGTCAAGTCAAGTCAGATTTATTTATCTTTCTAATTTAAAACCAACATGCTTGACAAGCACAGCAAATGCAAAACAATGCAAGTACGGTTAACAAGAAACTGAATTCAAAACTCATTTCAGTGCAGAAGATTAAAAGCTTTTATATTGTATTAATAAATTCTTTAAATGTTCATAAAGTGGCTTTCAGAACTAATCTATATTTACCTCAATGGCTGCCTAAATATAGGCTTCAAATCCCAACCCTGTCTGCCAGATGTTGACTCAGTGATGGGGCAAAAGCATCGGTGTTGGTTTTATGGTGAATTTAGCCTCATGAAAGGATGGAGCACTTTTTTCTCCTCTTTACAACATGACTAATGCAGGAGGCCGTGTCACTACTTTCCCTCCCTCCTCTGCAACCCAGACGTGGATGCATTCAAATTCTTTCAGCTCATTTGAAATGCCCCAAAAAATCAGGGACGAGGGCGAGTTCCAGCAACGTGGACAAAAGAATTTGGCTAATTCCTTGCAGATGTGTGCGCGAGCCGTTTGAGGGAGCACTGCGCTGCCCTCGCCGAGGAGAGAGCGAGAGAGAGAGAGAGAAAGAGAAAGGGGCTCCTTGTGGAGAGACATCAACGAATTATGAGTGAAAAACATTGGTGACCGAGTGCAGCTGGTTCTGTCTGGTGCAACGCGAGGAACAGACATAGTTTTCAGGCCCTGGGGAAATGTTGGTATGCTGAATCACTACAGTGTGCGTTAATCATCCTCTTTGCAATCCATCCTCTTACTGTTCAAAAACAGTGCAAAGAAAGAAAACACTGAGAGGACAAACAAGGAATCATTTAGGGGAAAAATGTGGATTCTTTGATTCAGTTTCAGGATAAAAAAAAATCCTCAGGAAATGATGATCGTGAAATCAGACTCTGGACTCAACAGGCACATCTTGTCGTTCCTCTGCTATTCAACTTGCTTCATTATCTCCTGAAAACATTTCTTTTAACTCCAATAACAGATGCATTTGCAGGAGCACATACATCTGCATGCCTGAGTTTTCCCTGACAGCTCACAGCTGGAACATCTTGTGACCAGGAATCTACCTTTACTGTGATTTACAGCAGGAGTTGATCGGGTTGGAATAGAACCTGTGTTTTCCTTAGGTGTTTACTGGAAGTACGCATCACCATGCATCATGGCTGTGGCTCACTGGCCCACTCAAAGTGGACAAATCCACTGTTGGACTGAATGGATTTGGAGTTATCAATCCAAGTCAAAGTGAAACAGCAAATAGCTGTCGGGAAGGTGGAGCGGGTTGTCCACTAGCCAGAAGGTCGTTGCTTTTGATCCCCGTCTCTGCTGACAGTGTTTGAGTGCGAGGTCAGTCAGCATGGGGGAGTTTCCTGATGCAACCGTTTGTTGGCATCATCACTGTTTATGCTCGTCCACTATCTTCTGTCGCATGGCAGCCTCACCAATTCTGAAGAAATAACCAAGAGTTTGTGTGAAGGAATTCAACCCTCCATCACTTCCTGAACAGCTCCCACCGGTGCTGATAAGAAAATACCTTGTAACTTGCATGAGAAAAATATTTCCATATATCTTCCCTCTACTGTAAGGACATGGGAACAGTTCAGTGTTGGAGAAAATCCATCTCATATAATCAACACTGTGCTGCTTTTTAAGTCCGTCCCCCCATAACAACTGTAAAGTCCTTGTGCCTGTTTGCTGTGGTTTGGCAGCGGCCGGCCTGCGGTCACTTCTGTGCATGCTGGAAAGGACCGGTTTGGTGTAAAGAAAGAAAAGAATGGCTGAAGTTTCCAAAGCTGTGCATTATAACCCCTGGTGTTTACAGCAGGGCACTGGTTTGACTGGACTGGAGCAAGTGGTTTAGATGAATCAGGGGAGGAGCGTGGGGTCACCAGTGTGCCACCAGGCGCAGTGATACAGATATCAGGTATCACCCCTGCCTCACTTTGCTCAGAACAGAGTAGCTGTGACCTCAGACTGTGGGATGCATGTGATGAGTCTTTCACGTTTGCAGTGTGGCTCCAGCAGACAGGACTGAGGCGGGCCGGCAGAAAGGGAGGGGGGTTTGTGGGGAGCTGGATTCCCAGAAAAAAGGGGAGAGAGAATATTTTGCAGGGCCCTCAAAGAGTCATGTTTAGGTTTCTCTGAGATCTTCTATGAGAAAGTGGGTGAGCGCAGGGACCTCTGGCAGCCTGCGCTGCAATTTGGTTGGGAGATCATCCAACAGTCAGAGGAAAAGGCTATTTATCATTTCAATTTGCTGATCTGGCAGAGAGAAGAAAAAATGGAGACAGTTCCTGTGAAGCTGCTTTTGATATTTATGCGCTTTCATAACTAAGTGGGACGGGCTGATCTTTATGCAACCCTGAGGGTTGGATGCAGGAGAGGAGTGGCACGGTGGAGACGTTCCAGGGTCAGATTATCAAACACACACTTGGCTGAGCAGGAGCAGACATCACGTATCCAGTGGTTACATGAGCACCGGACTTATATAGCAGATTCAGAAACCCCGAGTGCTGAACTCCTCCTCCTCCTCCTCTCCACCACCATCATCATCATCTCCCTGCGCGCATCCGCAGGAGCAGAGCGTTATGAGTTCACACGGATACACTGAAACTTAGCTTCTCCTCTCTGCTCGCTGGATGTCCTTCCAATAGACATGAAGGATATTTAAGCGCGGGACCAAGTGGAAACCCCCCTGCTCAGTAGAAATCTGCGCTTCATCACCTCCAGCCTCCTTTCTCTGCGTTCAGAATGGGATTACGCATACTTGGCGCGCCGTTTTACGCATATGTGTGCGTCTATTTATTTGTGTTCCTCCTGCAAGCGACCCAGTCCCAGAGAAATCCCGGGACGCAAGTAAGAAATAACCAAAGACCGGCTCTGCGGAACACGCTGCAGTGGTCACACAACGGACAGGTCTTTAGCATTCTGAGCCAGGGCTCGGAGTACCAGCCACCGAGGCGGAGGGGCGCACCTCAGGAGCAAGTGCAGGAGCGGACTGTCACCATCATCCGCGATGGGGACGTGAGACACGCGGACACCCAGAGCCAGCCGGCTCCCCAGCAGCAGCAGCAGCAGCCTCCCAACCAGCCAGCGTCCACCCAGCACGGCTCCCGCAGCTCTGTGCCCGCGGTGGTGAGGGGCCGAGAGCATCGCCAGCATCACCACGAGCGGCCCGGTGAGCGCACGGGGACGCAGGGGAGCAACAGGGCGAACGAGACCGAGCAGAAGCTCACCGTGAGTCCCGGGAGAGAAGACGTGATGGTCGGCGACGACCCCTACGACCCCTACAAGTCCATCGATAGTGATAACCCGTATTATAATTATTATGACGTGTACGAGAGACCGAGGCCCAGATCGAGACCTGGATATGGCACAAGGTACCATCAGTACGGTAAGAGTGGAAAAAACAGCATTCCAGTCAGTAATGAGATAGACAGGACATCTAGGAGTGACGGTTATGATGCTGAAGTGATTTTGATTGATCTTCAGTTGATCAGTTATGTCTCCTTAAATCTTCCTCTGTTTAGGTGATTTTTTTGTTTGATGGTCGTTGGCTGATTGGTGATTATGTGCTCATATTCCTGTTGCTGTAGGTCTCCCTGATCTGGTACCAGACCCCTACTACATCCAAGCCTCTGCCTACGCCCAGAGGGTCCCCATGTACAACCTGAGGTGTGCAGCTGAGGAGAACTGTTTGTCAAGGTAAAGGCTTGTGCTGTCATGATAAATCCCAGGGGTAGGGGAAAAAAATAACTTGGGTGTGAGAGTGATTCAGAAAGTTTGAGCCATAACAACCCAGTGTTTGTGGGTGAGCGCTGTCGTGTGGAAGCATGAGAGGAGGTGGAATTAACCGAATCCAGCCACTGATGGTGCAGAGGGGTGGAGCGGTGGATTTGTGTAAAAGCTTAATCATAGCCTGCCCGGAGAAGAGAAAGCCTGAAGGGTAAACACATTGAAAACTAAACCGAAACAACCATGTGCATCCAAACTTTTTTTTTCTTCTTTCTCTCTTTCCACCCAACATTTATTGACACTCAAGCAGGACTGTGCTCCACTGCAGGGGAGGAGATGCAGCATGAAAAAACACAACCTCGGTGACGTTGCTGTGTCTAAATGTGACCGGTGCCTCTTTGTGTGCCTGCAGCTCGGCCTACAGAGGCAGCGTCAGAGACTACGACACCCGCATGCTGCTGAGGTTCCCCCAGAGAGTCAAGAACCAGGGCACGGCCGACTTCCTCCCCAGTAGGCCTCGCTACTCCTGGGAGTGGCACAGCTGTCACCAGTGAGTGTGACGTCACGTCACTTGTCCGTCGTTTTGTTCTCACAGAGGCCGCTGTGCATCTTTTTCTGTCTTTGGTTCCTTTCTCAGCTCACGCTCTTGAGTGTGATTTCAATTTGACCGGAGCAGCCAGGAAACCGAACATGAGAGAATTACGTGTGGTGCCTATAAAATGGTGATTTACTGATATTGCCTTGCACCAGTGTCATAAAACAGGTCGGGGTTAAACCAAATATATAAAAAAAAAATTCAACATGAAAAAGACTTTTATATGCAAAGTGAATTTAGTTTACGGTTGAGTTTTATCATCATGTTGACAAAGTTGATAAATTTGTCCTCAGTTTCATAATCTCTGTGTATGCATATTTAAATTCACATATTTATTAAGAGTCTGGACTGTTGGTTGAATAATTGTAGTTTCAATTATTAGCTGAGTTCATCAGAATATTAATCGCTGAAAAGTTATGTGATCGTCGCCATTGGGTTTTCCAGTATAGTTGTGGAACGGCACCCCCTGCTGAGCCACAGCTGTGTTACCTTTGGCTGCTGCAGTGTGTTTGGGCAGATCTCCATTTCAGAGCTGACATTTTAACAACACGTTTTATTTGTGCCTTTAAACTTTGAAAGATGTAATTTTCAATTTTCTCAAACAAAGTCAAAACCTGCTTTGGGTTATTCACTGACCCTCACACGACCTTTTTATTCAGCTTTGTTGAAGAACTGCAAAACCACACGCTGTAAAGTAAAATTGTTTGATGAGAGCCAAAAATGGAAACTGGAGATATTTTTGTCACTTATGGAAAAGAAACGACCTCAGTCCATAGTTATGTTGTGAAACAAGCAGCCGACTGTTGTAATCCCCAAGATGGATGGTGTCTGGCAGCCGTCCTGTAAACTGTAGATGTAGGCGGTATAGATATTCTGGCAGTGTTTGGAAAGTCAGCTGAAGCTAAGAACCAGATCTGTTTCTTTGAGATAACGGAGTGAAACCAGAGACACAAAATAAACTCCTCTCGTGCCTTTTGATAAAATGACAGCTCCCCAAAACTGAACCCAAGATTTAGATCGCCCCCTGGTGGCTGACTAGCTGCGGTGAATAAATTCTCCCTCCATGTTAGTGGACAGGGCATTAACTAAAGATAAATCCTTAGTGTACACATCAAAAACTTTTTTTTGAGTAATCCTTCTGTCTGTTTAGGTTCTTCTTATCACACTGATGTGTTAATATGTACTGTGACTGTGCTGCTGACCCACAGGCACTACCACAGCATGGACGAGTTCAGCCACTACGACCTGCTGGACGCCAGCACTCATCACTCGGTGGCTGAGGGCCACAAGGCCAGCTTCTGCCTGGAGGACACGTCCTGCGACTACGGATACTACAGGCGCTACGCCTGCACCGCACATACCCAGGTGTCCAAGATAACTTCAGCAGTACACGTCTGATTTCTGCAATTTAGGCCGGCAGGGTCATATTGACAAAAATTACCTGAAACGGGAAAGTTTGATTATTAAATATTTAAAAGTTTACTGAAGCGGTCAGACAGAGTTCACATCCATCCTCACATCTGCGTTCTTCCTGCAGTGACCTGTCAAAATCACTTCCAGCGTTAATCATAAATTTAAAATAAAGGCCCGTGCTCTGGCGACCGTTAAGGGAGCTGTAACTTTATTTTCAGTTAACCTGTCTTTCTCTTACTGGCTTTGTCACAGGATTTGTGGTTCATAAATTAAAAGGAAAGAGAAAGATCCTCAGTCAAATACGTGTTCTTTTCCTGAGGCAGCTGTCCCTTAGTGCACAGACCGAGTATTTCCTTTTCTGCATGAGCCAGTGGTGATGGTGATTTAATGATTTCCTGTTTCTGGAGTAAGATGGCCCCACCTGCCTGAACGTCTGAGATCAAATGTGTTGCACATGTTCCCCTTTTTCCATCCTGCTCTTTTTTCAGCAGAAAATGTTCCTTTCCTTTTTATTCAAAACACCTTGTCACTCTCTTATCTTTCAATCTTATCGTTATTTATTCGACTATTGTTGGTGTTCTGTATGAAACCGTTTTATAATGATGTCTAATGTGCAGGGCCTGAGCCCAGGATGTTATGACACCTACAACGCAGACATCGACTGTCAGTGGATCGACATCACAGATGTGAAACCTGGGAACTACATCCTCAAGGTCTGTCAGAAATACCAGATGACGTTTAGCGTGCTCCATTGACACTTATAAAACTCGGCCTTTAAACTTTTCTGGTATCATGTTGCAGCTGTGCATTTTTGCAGTCTCCATTGTGTTAGTGGATATTAAGTATTGTGTATTTGTTCTCCACAGATCAGTGTAAATCCCTCTTATCAAGTCCCAGAATCAGACTACAGCAACAACAATGTGCGCTGCGATGTCCGCTACACCGGCAACTACGCCTACGTGTCAGGTTGCCACATGTCATCGTAAGTGTCGTTCGAGAAATAAGATTATTATTATTATAATGAATGTCCTCATTGTGGTTTTACTCTTGTTGTATTTCTTATTTTCCAGGTATTAAAAGTCGACAGTCTTTCACAGCAGCTCAGCTGAGACAATAATGAAGAGGACTGCATATAAAAAAAAAAACTACATAAAAAACTTGCATTTCATTTTATAATTGAAATAATCCCAGAGAGGCATCTGACGTCATAGTGCCAGATAATTTTGAATTCTTCTTTGCTTATGTCTTTATTCTATTTTCATTTCTTTTTACCTGTGCTGCGTTTCACTTAATGCTTGCTCTCCCTGTCCCCTCTAGAATAAAATCCATGAAATTTAGAGGCCAAGACGGACAAACACACACATAAGCCAGTTTACATCACACTTTTTAAATGAACCACTTGTTTAAAGCTAAATGTATGTGTTATATTTATATGCAACAGAGGAAACTCTTTCTCTTTAATCCAAAGCTTTTGACGAAACTTGAATAAACTTTGTGATATTGTCTCATTGTTGATGGACTGATCAGCCATCACCTCTGTGTCTCATTTGGTTCTGAACCTTTCAAGTTTAATTGACCGAGGTGGGACAGGTTCGGGTTTGGCCCCACACACACACACACACACACACACAAAGTAGTTCTCAGGCAGTTGGTAAATTACATTTGTAGTGATATGCAGTAGTGAATATATATCTTGACATATTGAAATAGAATAGATTACATTAAAATACAAGAAAATACAAGAACAAAAGTATCGGTGGTTAGAAAAATATAAAATATGGAATATATTTACAATAATAATTATTTAAAATTACCTAATTTGGTAAAAGAGATAAATAATTGAACGAATCAGTGTCATTTTCCTTCATTTTAATATCTGAACATCAGCCATTCAGAGCGACTTGAATGTTGCCCTGTGCCCTCCTCTGCACCAGGGGGCAGCACTGACCCCTTCTCATCCTATTTAAATCAAGTGATTTTTATCAGGCTTGCAGAAAAGCTGGAGAGAGCAGCAGCAGCAGCAGCGGAGAGAAAGTGTGCGCGTGTTTGTGTGTGAGACACAGGATTAAACGGTATTTACTCAATTGCACGCGTCTTCCAGTCGAAATGCATCCGGTGAACGTGTCGATTCCGTCGTTTCGGTCGGAGAACAACTCGATCGAGAAAGGATACACGGTGAGTCCCGAGTGTGTGTGTGTGTGTGTGTGTGAGAGTCAGTGTCATATTAAAGGTGATATTAGACGCCCAGTCTTTTATAAATAGCAATCAGTCAAATAGTGTGCTCACTGAAACAGGTTTTTCTTGCTGCCACCTTTCCCTCCATCACCCTCCATCCCAATTTGTTTTTATAATAAGTTAGAGTGGAATTGGTGAGTGGAGGAAAGCCACTGTATTTGATTCACTGACACTGAACCAGACCTGTGTTGTTAAACCAGACATGTTCTCCTCTGTGCCTCAACAAGCCAATATCCAACAGGAACAGACTCTGAGGCAGAAATGGTCGTTGTTTTGGCTGTAGTTCCCCATTTCTGTTCCAGTTCCATCCTGCTGCAGGTTTTCTCTCATCAACTTGTCCCAAGATGTCTGCTGACGCCTTCCCAGAGGAAGCTAATTTGATCTCTTGAATGTCAGCCAGCCGTTATGCCCTTCATAAGCTAACCAGCCTCCAGAAACATCTATGGGCTTAATTAAATGTCCCGTACCTCATCCTCAGAAGTGATCGCGTGACCCTCAGATTCATCATGGGACCCTTAGATAGTGTTGTGACCCCCCCTCCAGTTGAAACACAACATAACCCTGTGAACAAACACACCCAAATCCCTTCAGCCAGGATAACAAAGGATTGTTGGCATTTTAATGCCTGTGGTTTAGGGAGGTGTCCAGCAAACACTGAGCCGTCTATCAAAATAATAAATCAAAAACAAAAATGTGGTTTATTTTTTCTCTTTAGGACATTTTTCAGATCCCTGCGTCGTCATGATATTGACATCACCTCATTTGAGCCGTTCCAGGATTTGTTAACAATCCCGACTGTCTCTTCCTGGCAGACGCAGGTGCTGTGTGTTCACGGAACCTGCACAGTTACATGAGCATCTCGGGCGTCTTGAAAGAGCCGATTTCCTTCTTTTACACAACGCAGGCAAACGCAGTAAAAATAAAATGTGACGTTGGCACGGAACAATTCACCGAAATGAGGGGAAGTGGAGGACGGTCCGTTTCAGGATGTCAGCAGTAACTCTGACAGATCTTTCCAGATGTTTCCTCTTGGTCAGCAACAGTGACTGACGGCTCCTCAGTCAGCTGACCTGTGTGGACTGGGAGGGACGTTTCCGACTGACGAATCCCGGAGATGATCAAACTGACTCTCGACGCGTGGCGCTCCGTTTGTTTCTGTCTTTCAGGTCTTTCGAATTGACGTGCTGATGAACGGCAGACAGCACTCTGTTGAGAAACGCTACAGCGAATTCCATGCGTTGCATAAACTGGTGAGATTCAGTTCAACACTTTGCATTTTAATGTTTTTCATGTTCATCTTCAAAATAAAACTCTACAGTTTTTCCCATATTATTTTAAACAGACCTGTTTGGCTGCAGTAAATCAATATGAGTTTATTTTTTTATTTTAAGTATTTACTGTGGAATAATTTAAATTGATATTCAGGCTCATCGCCCAACAAATAGCAGATGTGGTGGTTGTGGTTAACCACGTGAACCGCTCAGATGTGTCGTCCTCTCGCCTCACCGATGAGTTCCTCTTTCTGCCACCTCTCAGTCGTCTACTTTTGGAACAACCTTTTCTGTATGAGTGGGTTTCAGAGCAGACATTGTGACATGCCACAGTAGAGAAAGGGAACAATGGTGAATTGTTGTTTTGGTTCCAGCTGCTGCAGCTGCCAATGTATTATGTGCTGTGCCGTTCACGTGTTGAAAGGATGCTTTGTGATCCCTCCAGCTCAAGAAGAGCATAAAGCCCCCTGAGATTCCCTCCAAACATGTGAGAAACTGGGTTCCTAAAGTGTTGGAGCAGAGGAGACATGGGCTGGAGCTCTACCTGCAGGTACAGTGAGGCCTTCGCTCTTTTCAAATGTCTAAACCAGAGGAGCCGTTTCAACTCCAGCACATATTGTGGAGGAGTTCAAACCAACAAAGGAACAGACGTGCAGTTATGCAGCAAACGTTGCAATTTGCTTTTGTTTTTTCGGTTTTTTCAGACTATAATCATGGAAAATGAGGTTATTCCAAAGATATTCCTGGATTTCCTGAACATCCGCCACTTTCCCTCAGTGCCAAAAACAGAAAGCTGCGGGTGAGCTGAAGCCTGTCTCTAAAGTAAAAGACCGATTTGTTCCCAGGCTGCTGAAATGCGGAACATCTAAACCTTCCTTTTCCTTCTTTAAGGTCATTTGATACCGAATCAGAGGAATCAAGGTGAGTCACTTACGTTGACGTTATTGTTTCAAAGCTTCTCGTTCCTGCACTTTGACCGTGTGCACACACGTTCAGCGACAGCAGCTGCTTTCATACTGTTTATTTATACGATGCATGAAACCGCCAGCAAACTGTGTCACGTCCCCTTTTCGGACTGTTTTCAGTAAACTGTCGCATCAGCCAGTCATGCTGTTTCTGAGAGACCCCTACCTGCTGCCGTCTGCACACGGTGAGCTCAAGCTTAGCATGTGCGCTGTAATAATACACAACAATCGTTGAAATGATGAATTACTTGTTGTAAATTCAACAAAAACATTCCTTTCTTCTTCACTTTCAGATGCATTTTCGAACGTTGTGATCGAAGGTGTGGTGCATGGAGTCTTCTACCCAGATCTCCAGCCCAGGTAGAGCCGCAGAGCCGGATTCCACGACGCATCCCCACCAACGGGTGCTCCTCATTCTCACGCCATTGTCGGTGTGTACCATCGAAGGCGTAGCAAGGTGCACTGAGCCTCATTTGTAGTTCCCAAAGCACGTCACAAAAAAATCCAGATGTTAAAAAAGGTGCGTAACCTCTCAATAAATCACTGACACCACATTTCAGCACGGTATATATATAAGTCCTGACCTGCATTTCAATGCATGTGATTGACTGAGTGACCAATTTATTTTCAGTGATTCAAAATGAAATGTTAACTCTTGAATATTTTGAGATGTAACAATCGAAATAACCAGGAAAATGTATAAAATAGTGGGGATGATGAATCAGGCAGCAAAGAGTTAAATGTAGGATGAAAATGGAAATCTACCTAAAAGGTTTACTGAAGTAAGGGAGAATTGTAGGTTGTTACTTTTTTTGGAGAGTTTGGTTACTGAGCTTCAGCTCTGTGGAACCAGAGGACCTGAAGGTTTGTCACAGACAGAGAAGCGTTTTTTTTTTTCCTTTCGGTCTATAGCACAGGGCTGTGGAGTGGAGCTGGCTCATAGCCCCCCCCCCAAATCTCATCACTTTTTGCTCTGTTTTTGTCGAAAGAATGGGGCCAGCTGAGGTCGTGTTGTGAGCTGAATTTATTGACAGCGGTGTGGGAATGATTGAGCTTCAGTTGTGGCACTTGTACCTCTCCTATGCACCATCAGATGTCAGCGGCTTTAAAATGTGTGAAACGCATGTGGTGCGGCCTGCGAGCGAGGACAGACGCGTCGAGCTCCAGACTGGCATCGTTAGGGTTGTAGAAAGTGGTGTTGACAAAACACTTAGGAGCGGATTATGGTGGCGTCCGTATCTTTGTTACGCCTCCATGCTTATCTTTCTCCCCGGCTGTGGCTCCGCCCATGTCTACGAAACACGAGGAAGAGACGCAGTGAGATATGAGCCTTTGAGAACAGCCCATTGGAACTAATCACAGGGTTTGAACTGCTGCTTTACACCACACACAACCTCTCTCCTACTTGGACTATGAAGAACTAGACAGGCATATACCTCGGCCTTTCTCGCCATGTTAAATCAAGTGTGGGGAATAAACCTGGATCTTCCTCTTCATCTCGATCTGCCACTTTTTTCCCTTGGTCGTACACCAAGTTTCATGGAAGCAAAGTCAGTAGTTTGAGGTGAAGGGGAAAATTCTCATAAAAACCAGCTTCTTAGGGAAATCTCCTAGAAACCGTTACTAAAGGCCAGTGTCTAACACCAGTCATTTTGCATTTAATGTTGAATTTATATGTATAGAAATAAATATGTCAGTTTTTCAGTGTGGTGATTAGTCACCGGTTGTGTAAAAGGATTTGAGATGAAACCAAAACTGTGCAATACGACCCAGAGATAGGGTTTTTCCCTGCAAATGATGAACCGACAGATCATCTCTTGTTTCTATCACGTTGTCACAGATTGAGCACCCGTCTGACCAGCCTCCATTGTTTTCTTATGTGACTGGACCTCCACTACAGCACAGTGATAGCTGCTTATTTAACTGAAGTGATTTTTAAACTATTAACCTCAACTAAACCCGTCATGATCCTATGTTTTAAGGCAAATCAAACACTTTCCTAGACTTCCATGATGTGGACTGATATATGTATTTATACTGTGATCAAATGTGGGTGATTGTTCATGTGCCATAGTGTCATCGTACAGTGAACACTGAAACACAGCACTTTAAAACAGGCGGCATGTAAAACAGACTGACACCAATAAAAATCACAATTTCCATAAAACACCTTTTTTTTCAGCTGATTTATTTTCAGGAAAATAACAGGAAAAGATTTTCAATACAAAAGTGAATCAACAGACGGCCAGCTGACAGGCTCACAATTGTTTTCTGCTTTCGATCACATTCTAGGGTTAAACGTTTTGACAAGCGTGTTCCCTGACAACAGAGTGAAACTCCATGTAGTGTGAATTTTTAAATCTAAAGTTTGGAAATAATTCGACCTGAATTTCTTTAATTAGAGCTGAAAAATACACTTGCATCTAAGATTCACATCAGCTTTCTTTAAGATATATCCATTCATCATTCAGGGTCCCTCAAACAAAGCAGCATTAATGGTGAAATACGATCTCCCTGC
Source organism: Pseudorhombus dupliciocellatus (assembly GCA_016785235.1). NCBI lineage: Eukaryota > Metazoa > Chordata > Actinopteri > Pleuronectiformes > Paralichthyidae > Pseudorhombus > Pseudorhombus dupliciocellatus. The sequence continues at coordinate 12,032 of JAFBJW010000607.1, read as the reverse complement.
AGATCACGTAACAGAACACTATCTCTGACATGACAGCTCTGATTTTAAATAATTCTCCACATCCTGTAAATCTGTGTTTGGTCATATCATTCAACCTTTATGGAATCATATAAAACAAAGCAAATGAAATGTAATGTTGCAAGGTGAAGCAGGGCACATCTGTCCTCACGTACAGCGTACAGGCTTTAAGGCAGCTATAAAAGAAATGTGTCCTTAGCAAAACTGCAGATTCATAGACAAATACTTATACATCTGAAATGCCAAATATTTCAAAAGCATAGAAAATTGAAAAATCTTTGATTCCAGGGCAACAGAGTCCTAAAATAGTAACAGTCCAGTAGTAACAGCACACACATTTCTGTGCGATCACCTGCACACGATCCATCAGAGGAATCTGCAGCTTTAAAGTTCTCCGTGTCCAACTTCGTCTTTGAGTCGCTCGTCCTGGTTGGATTCGGCCTGAGGTTCTCTCATGTTGGCGAAGGCAACTTCTCTGGTCAGCTGCTCCAGCGGAGGCAGGCCCACCGCCAGGTTCCTCATGGCGATGGCCGTCATCAAGAATCTTAAAGGGAAGAGGACCCGGTGAACGAGGTGCAGCACGGTCAGGGATTCATTACGTGGTCGCACGTCTTCTCTTCTCACTCACCCCCTTCGTATTGTGTAGTACTTTTTCACAGCGAAGCGCTCCAGCCGCTCCAGCACGCCGGCTTCCCTGCGCTTCTTCACTTCCTTTATGCGGCGCTGCCTCTTCAGGAACAGGCGCACGATCGGGTCGGTGGCGTTGACCTCGGACAGATCGGCGTCGTCCGGAGCAACGAGGGGCTGCAGCTCAGGAGGGATGGGCTCCGTTTCTGTGGGACGAAGATCCAGTGAGTGTCTGATGATTTAGAAGTCTTGAACAAGTTGTGGTATAAGTAGAGAAATAGATTTTGATATTTTCACCTGTCCCATTGCGAATTCGCTCCTGCAGCTCGAACAGCCTGGTGAAGTTTTCCTGCAGCGCTGCCTCCGTAGTGTTGACGTAGATGTACATGTAGCACGAGGGGTCTTCAGACACAGTGTACACCTTGTGATACGCTCCAGCAGGGACCTACACGCATTCTCATTATTGCAGAGCTTTGGAAGTGTTTGGTTTACAGAGCGTCATGTTAATGGCGATTTGAGTGGATGTACCTTTGTCTGCTCGCCAGGCTTCAGGCTGATGTTCCTGTTCTCCTCCACTATCTCAACGTTCACTGTGCCCTGCAACACCTGGATGCTGGTGTTTCCCAGGTCTTCGCTCACATAGTTTTCTAAGTGCAGACCTGCATGAAGACGTGAAGGCGGTGAGCGCCAACTCAAACCAAGCTAAAGGACAAATTCCACTTTTCCACTCCCGTCATTCCTGACCTGGGAAATCAGCTATAAAGACGATCTCTGTCTGATTGTCCAGGCTGCCCTCGATATCCTGGAACTTGGTCCTCCAGGGAGACAGATCCACCAGCAAGGGCATCAGCCACGGGTTGGATATGAAAGGAGACCAGTCAGCCTTCACGATGTCCACACGGGGATCAAAGATCCTGAGAGGGACGTCCAGCGCACGTTGGTATCACACACCCACACACACACACACACACACACAAGTCTTTATTACTCAATAATACAATAACATCTTGTTCTCCTGTACCTTTGCTGGAAGCGTTCGTTGATGGACACCCAGATGTCAAAGTAGATTTCTGGATCTGTGATATTGTAGCGAGGCAGATTTTGACTGAGGCACGTGGCGTACTGCTTCAACATGTCTCCGTGGTCTTTCCACCGGCGGCTTTGGGTGAAAACCTGCAGGACACAAACAGTGTGGTTGTTACCGGGGCTGCTGGAGGCGGAGCGGGTCCTCCACTACCCAGAAGGTAGGTCGTTCAATCCCCACTGCCACATTTCAAAGTGCTGATGTTTGTAGAATCTAAATCTTACCCCTGGGTTCAGATACCCGACGTCGCCAGTCTTTCCATCTCTGTAAGTGATCTTAACGTGCTGGTGACTGCGGGAGTGAACCATCATGTCCCATGAGTAGCCGTACAAGCCATTGGTCCAGTTGTTGTAACCCTATACAAAAAAAAAAACAATATTTTGGGATCATTTCATATTAATAAGAAAGATTTTGAGCAGTTTCACCTGTTATTTGATTAAGTCTGACCCAAAATTTGAAATGAAGAAGGATTAAAATGACCAAATGTGCTTTTTAAATCTTTAACGTTTGTCCTGCCAACATCAGCAGAGCTGTTGTTTGCTGTAGATCAGAGTCTGTTGACTCTGGTTGAGCAACTCTCAATTTGGCAATGCAAACAGCTCAGCTGGAGGCTCCAGCTGATAAGAAAGTTAGGTCCATTCAGGCAGAGAGGAGGTTAGCTAAATGTACTGTAATATAATTCAACAATTAAAGGCTTTTTGAGGCTAAAAACAAACTGATGTACCTTTGTGATGAAGTGGGAGTACGGCAGGAAGATCTGTTCAATGATGTAGATAATTGTAAAAATGGCTGCCAGCTTGTGCTTGAACCTCAGTTTGGAAGATTTGTTAACAGGTGGGGTCTCCTGGCGTTCAGCACCGGCGCTCTGGACTTCATGGTAGACACAGGAGGGGCTGGGCTGAGGATCGGCGGAGGTGAGTGGCAGCACCCCGCTGAGGAATGCCGGGAAGCGGGAGAAGAATCTTCTGGGCCAGTCGGCATAGCAGAAGAGAGGACTGGTGGCCAGCATTGCGTAGGGAAACATCCCTGCGGAATAGAATAGAGAACAATGCGTTGAAGAAGACAGAGTTTGAACTATTCAGCCTGTTTCCAGTGAAGTGAGGGGACAGACTGACCGATGCTGAAGAGCTGAGAGTTCATACAGTGGAAGTAGGAGACGAAGAAGAAGGCGTAAGGTCTCGTGGCATCAAAAAACAGCAAGTAGCCGGCGGTGAGATCCAGAACGAGGCCGCCTCCGTGCACCACCAACAGACTCACTAACTCCACGGGAAGAATCAATCTAGAAAATAAAGTGAGATCTGAGAGGGTGCACTGAGTCAGCGCTGAAACAAGTGCAGACTGAGCGGCTTCATGAAACCTACTTGAACGGATCAAAGAGCCAGTGATGTGCCAGGTAGGACATGGAGTATCCCTCCACCCAGTCCGCATCCAATTTTTTGATTCCGGCAACGAAGTAAACTAAAAATATCTTTAAAAAAAGAAAAACACTCACAACAGCTGCACTCACATTTTTTTATGAATGAATCAAGTTTGTAATTTAAAAATGCACTCAAGTACAAACCTGTGTCCTCAACAGAGTGTAATTCCACAGAGGCACGTGCCTGTTTCTTATAGAAGGTCTCCGCAACCCATCGACTGACCTTTAAACACATACAAATGTTTTTAAACATCTCCCTCTGTCCAGATCAGAAACACGACAAACATCACCTCACCAGTATCGGTTGCCGTCCATGAGCGTGAGCTGAAACCCGATGAGGCCGTAAAGATACGAGTGATTGTTCCAGGTGGTTTTGTCCAGGAAGAAGATGTACCAGTAGGTGGAGATGAACATCAAGCAGGAGAGACGGTAGAAACAGCCTAGCATGATGCACAGGGAGCCTTCAATTGGAAAAATTTAGGATACTGATGATATTGAAGTGCAAGTGGCCCTTTAAATATTTACAACAATCAAGAAATTTGCAACAAATTCTGCAAAACTCCAGTAAGTATTCTAATATTGATTTGTCTGTGACCAACATGTATTTATTTTTTTAACAGATTTTGCATCAATCATATTTGTATAATACAGCCTGTGTTTAAGTACCAGTTACTTAAGTGTTATCAGGGGGTTCAGTATGTGAGGAATGTGAGAAGGCCATTAAATGTTTATGGATGTGGTGAAATCAAGGAAAATGCAACCACATACTGTAAATGTTTTCTACTGGAGACCCATCCCAAACTAGTGTCTCCTCCTTTATCACTAGACATGAATCTGCATTGATTTACTTTGATTGTTCTGTTTTCCTTCTTGCACTAACTGCTCAACTTGGTGTCACCATCCTGCAGGAATCTTGCTGCCTCAGGGGGAAAATGAAAGCGGAAACTTTCCCATCTGGTGAATTCGCTTTAATCCCCATTATAGACAGCCGCCCCACAGAGACTGTCTCCTGTCTGACGACTGCATCAGCAAAATCTCAGGAGAGAAGGGGGACAGATTTCTTGACCGTGTAAACACTGTGACCAAGTGTGTGTGACCCACCGAGGAACATCACCACGTACACCAGGTACATCCAGTCCAGCGGGAGAGGGCGGAGGAAATTGAAGAGGGGGAAGCGACACACGGGGGCCCCGTCCAGGTATTTATAGTCCAGGTGACTGAGGCCACGTTCCTGAGTGATGTCGATGAGCATCAGCAGACCTGCGTGTAAGACACCCGACCATCATGCAGTCGCTCCACAGTGTCCACACTGTCGTCACATCCTGTTTTTGTAGCTTCCAACTTGTTGGGGGTTAAGGGCAGTGGAAGTCATAGATTTTTAGGCGCTATGAGACAAATTTGGATTTGTGAATAAGGCCCATAGAAATCTAAATTAATTTGAACTCACCAAACAAGCAGCGGAAGATGCCAAGGGATGCAGGGTCAGTGGGTCGGTTCAGGAGAGTCACCAGACTCTGCCAGGAGGTCAGGTCCTCCCTCTTGAACCCAAAGAGCTGCTCCATCTTGCTTTTGGTGGGAGGTTTGGGGTCTTTTACCTTCTTTGCAGTCGGTTCCTCCCCATCGCTGCTCATTACAGCACCTGGAGTTTGAATAAGACAGTCAAAAGTTGAGAAAAGTCAGGCTAACTCAGACGTTTCCTTACGCTAACGTCCTGTATGCAAGAGACCTGAAAAGTGCAGCTTTCTGCCATGTTTGTGCACATGCGGCGGTTTGTCCCGGGTTAACTTCAGGTCCAACTGGCTATTGCATTGACTGAACCACAACACAGACTCCTGCCTCACCTGCGGCTGCTTCCCTCGTCTCCATGCTACCAAAGGCTCCGGATCACAGGGCGCAGAGGGCGGATCTCAGCTCTCAGCCTGGCCGAGGTGGAGGTCTGCTGCCCGGTCTCGTCACAGACAGAAGGACCAAAGTACGTGTCACAGTCCCGCACACGCGCGCACACGCACGTACAACACGCACAGACAGGCTGGTCACTGCAGAGGAGGAAGAGGAGGAGGAAGATGGAGTGGGAGGGATAGGAACGTTGTGAAAGAGGTGCTAGTCGTTTCATTGGCTGGCTCCCGCTGTAGTCCCACCCACCACAGGGAGCACCGTAAACGTCACATCCGACTGCAGATGTTTACATACCATCTTTGATCCTTTATTTCACCATTAGTCCATTCAATTAGATTTAAAGTTCTGAATAAAATCAAATAAACTACAGACGATGCCAGTCGCCACTCCAACCAACAACAATTAAATCAATTATAACACTTAAAATAATATTAATAAAGGCTAAAAACAAACACATTGACGAAATAATATGAAATAATTTACAATTTGTCAAAAAGTGGGACAATAAAAGAGGGAAATAACAAATGAAATTCAGGTAGGATAAATTACAACTAGGTAGAACAATTTATTTATCTGTACTGTAAGTTCAGATTATTGAGCTTCACTCATGTGCGAGTGTGAAAGGCTGTGTTGTGGTCTGAAGTGGAGCGACATGAAAGACTTCAGTGAACTGGTTGTTTGGGGGACCACCAGGTGTGCACGCTGAACCGTTTCATAACTTTTAATTATCCTCCAGGAGTTTCACACAGAATCTCTGGTGCTCAGCCAGAGTTCCCATGAGATTCTTGGTCAACCCTATTAACATGGCCCTTCTCCCCTGTTGGTTTCTCTGCAGTGAGACCTAATATTGGTATATATTTAAAATTAACATTTTTATTTATTTTTTATTCCCCCACGTAGATAAGGTTCAAACAGTAGGGGGCGTCATTGAGCAGATCAGCCCGTGACGTACACACACTGCTCCCCGACTCTCCAGCGAAGAAGAAGAATAACAAAAGCACGGCCAGGCAACTACTCATCTTCTGTCCTCTCTGGGTTTACTACTACTACTGCTCTCAAAAATATGACTGAACCGAGGAGGTTTTCCTTGTGGAGGAGCTGATCATCAGTAGAAACACCGTTACCCTCCTCACACGTCCTCCTCTGTGAACGCTAAGCTATCTTTGCGGTTAGCTCCGAAGCTAGATCCGGAGCTAACTGAGGTTTGCTCCTCGTCAGCTGGCTCGTCGGTGCATGACAGACGGTGTGACCGGGGATCCTCAGTCAGCGATTGCTGTTTAATTAATCCCGACCCTCTGCCCCCGTCTGCCCGGAGCCGATCCTCAGGTGGGTGTTGTTGTGGTGTGACACTCTGTCCCTGTGTCTGGAAGCTGCTGAAGCAGGCAGCCCTTCTATCAGACTCTTGTTATTGTCAGGTGAAGCTAATCAAAGTCCGATTTGTTTTTTTTGTTTTTTTAATTCCCATCTCGAACAGTCAAGTGAATACAAATGTCGAGAAGCCAATGAAAACACAAGAGTTCTCTGCCAGTCACGAAGAGGGATGATCCAACAACAAGATCCTTTGCATGCTTTTCTTGAATATTTTAGTAAACGGTGTCATTTAATGGTGAAAATGGGATTTAAAATTCCTCTTCATGAGCACAGATGGGAAAACAATTGATTTGTATTTTGCCTGTGAACAGGGATCAGTAATTAAATCCGTTGGCAGTGTAAGAGGAACCTACAACACAAGCTATTGTAATGCCCCAAAAGCCAAAGTCCCTCACAGCGTTTGCTCTCTTGATATTGATTTCATATTGATGAACGCAGACTGATTGCATTGTGACGATACAGTGCAGCTGAGCTGTTGTTTTATTTGTTTTTCATGTCTTGTGGAAAGGGTAGAGATGGGAAGTCTGGGAAGCCGGTTCCAGTCGCCCTCTCATGGGCCAGAGGAAGCTGTAGAGGGCACAAGCACCAGCCGCAGACGCAGCTGTGAATGCAAGAAGAGGAAAAGAAATGCGCCGTGTGACTGTGACAGTGAACCAGAGGAAGATGATGCCATACTGGATACACCACGCAGGCAAGTCCAGTGTTCAGCTCGGTGTGAAATATATTTGAGTCACCAGCGTTTTGTCTTATCATTGCTTCTGTCTGTCACTCTGTTGTTCGTTGGGGTTTTCCAAACTTGAGCAGGAAGAAACTGAAATGCACATCGAGGTACATTTATCAAACCTTATTCTTGAACGGTGAAAACAGCGACATTCGCATCTGTGCTCTGGGGCAGGAGTGGAACTTACACAAAGTGTACCTGTGCCAGGTAAACTCTAATGACAACAAACACGAGAGTCCCTGGTTTCTTTTCCATTTTTTACGAGATCTTTTGTCTTTCTTGCACTTTGCAGTCAGGATATTTTTCCAGTATGTTCAGTGGCTCTTGGAAGGAGTCAAACATGATGGAAATCGGCTTGGAGATCCCGGACCAGAACATCGACACTGAAGGTGATAGCACACGAGTCACAGAAAGCAACAGTCGACCATTCCTGTTTTGTTTTTTTTTTTGTTTTAACTTACAGCTTTACTGTTGTATACGTTCAGCTCTACAGGTCGTATTTGGATCTCTGTACCGGGACGATGTTCTGATTAAGCCCAGCAGAGTCGTCAGCATTCTTGCTGCTGCTTGCATGTTACAACTGGTCAGTTTTTGTCCCACATTTAAAGTCACAGTTTTGCTACTCCATTAATGGAGTCATATGAAATGGATCTCGTGGCCTGTCATCGTCAACAGGACGGTTTGATCCAGCAGTGTGGAGAAACCATGAAGGAAAACATCAGCGCAAAGACCGTGTGCGGCTACTACGCTTGTGCCAGTATCTACGGCTTGGATTCAGTCATGAAAAAGTCAGATTTTATTATATCATCTCATTGTTATTAGATTAATAATCAATAAGCATGTCTGTAATTTATGAAATATATTTTATTTCAAATCTTGCTGTAGGTGTCTTGAGTGGCTCCTGAACAACCTGATGACTCACCAAAATGTGGAGCTGATGAAAGAACTTGGGTTTGTGCACTCGACATGTCTTTACCTTTTCTTAAATTATCATTTGGACTGTGCTGATATGGTTCCTCCTCTGAGGATCATGAAATCTTATTTGCGTTGAGCGCTAATATTTTCAAAATGTAAAATCTTCATGACGACGTTAACGTTTTGTTCTGTGATTTCAGAGCTGAGGTGATGGAGCAGCTCATTCAGTCTTCAGACCTGTTTGTCATGCAGGTGGAGATGGATGTTTACACTGCTCTGAAAAAGGTAGAGTGAAATATTTTTTTACTCAAATGTTTTTTCATTGGACTGGTTTTGTCTAACAGCTGAATCATTTTTCCCTCTTCAGTGGATGTTTCTGCAGCTCAATCCATCCTGGGACGGCCCCATCAAGCAGCTTCTGGCTGATGCTGATGCCTGGTTGTGCAAACGCAGGACCGGTACCTTCACACCCGCATCTCATTAGATAGCATTCATAAGTTAAACGCACACACACAGACATTTGACCATGTTTTAATTTATCATTGCTTCACAGACCTGTGTGAGAGAGAGCCTTTCTTGAACTCAGATGATGGGGCACCTTTCTGTTCGGTGTTCAAATACGTTCGTCTCCAGTACATCATCAACGACCTGGCATCCGCACGCATCCTGGAGAGAGATAATATTTTGCCCCCTGGTAAGATTGTGTTCTTTCTAACTATGCTTTCTTATGATATCCATTTAGGTCTATATATTTATTCGCTGCTGCTTGAACAACGCAGAACAGGAGAGAAGGATTTTAATGGTTACTTTTAGCAGCAGTAGTCAACAAGGCCATTTAGATTTTGAGGAAGACTCTTCTTCCTGTGTTGATTTACCAAACATTGTTTCTTCATTTTCACATTCCTCTGTCATATTTTCCATTTTAGATTGGCTAATGTCGGTTTACAAAAACCAGTGGTTTGCAATGCTCCGCACAGAGTTTGACAATGACAACGGGTGAGTGTCTCGGACTGAGTGTTTTATTATAAGACCACAATCATCTTGTTTTAAAGTTGTAATTACAAAGGAATCCACCTGCCTCTAGTCCCCAGGAAGCCAACAGAGAGGAGTTTGATCTGAGCAGTATGAGGTGCGGCAGGAAGCTGACCAAAGATGGAGATGTGAGTCTGACAGTCTCACTTTTACGCAAACTTTTATGGCCTCCTTTACAGTGACAGGATAATGTGATGTGTTTCTTGTCCTCAGTACTGCTGGCGGTGGACGGGCTTTAACTTTGGCTTTGACTTGTTGGTGACTTACACCAACCGCTTCATTGTCTTCAAAAGAAATACCCTGAGTCAGCCATGTGGGGGTGCTGTGAGCCTGCAGCCCAGAAGACACTTGGCATACAGGTCAGTGGAGCAGTCAAAGTTCTCTGGATCTCTGTTATCTCTGGATCATATATTATCAACAAACAATCAAACGTTGGCTAATTTCTTTGTGTGCAGGTTACGTCTTGCTTCCTTTGACAACCGCGGGAAGCTGGTCTGCAGTCGCTCGACGGGTTACCAGCTCCTCACCCTGGAGAAAGACCAGGTCAGTAAATATATGGCTGCAGATGTAGACGACTCGGATGGATATATTTTATTATATATTTAATATTTGAGGCTTTTCTAATATTCTCCTGTTCCCTGCCATCCCTCAGGAGTATGTGGTGATGAACCTGGACAGCCGCTTGTTATCATTCCCCCTGTACGTGTGCTGCAACTTCCTGTACACGTCGCCACAGTCGGACAACCGTCCGGATTCCTCAGAGCTCGACACCAGTGTCCACTGTGCGTCTTGACCGGCCGCCATTCTCACGGTGAAGCCAGGACAATGACACAAGGTTGTTGGATGTACAATCCCCCATCATATTTAACACCATCGCCACATGGGACATATCGTCTGCATGCTCTGCACCTCAGTGAGGTGGGATTGGAAAATGTTTTGTGATGATGTATTAAGTGTTATGGCGAATCCTGAGTTTACCGTGTGACAGAGACCCATCACAGTGCTCGGGAAGGATCAGGCCACCCTCGGCCTTCTGTGCAGCTTTACTTCTCCTCAAATGTTTGTCATGAACTGTTTCCATCCATGTTGGGCCTTTCATCAGCAATGAAACTTTGCTTTGGACTCACTCATAATGGCTTCACAGTGTTTCGATCTGGTGTTTGTGATGACCACGGAGTTTCACCTCACGCTTGCATTGTCGACACCAGCATGGAAATGGTTTTATCGATAATTGTGGGAACATTTTCATTCTTGAGTGTATGACCATCACCAGAGGCTGAAACTGAACTGATTTGAAAGAAGCCTCATCGCGCCGCAGTGAAGACCTCCAATTTAGGGACGTCTGTGAGGACAACTGGAATCTGGTCCACTCATGGAAAAAAGAAACTGTTAATGTTTTCTATTCTCTAAACACATACGGGGCTCATAGAAATACCTCAGAAAACCAGATAACTGTATCAGTAAGGTCAGCTTGAGCTTTGAACCAGTTTAATCGTGTCAGAAGAGCAGTTGCTGCAGAAGTTTTCAGTCTATTGTACCATCATTTTTACAACTCAATTGGGGTGTGCACACATGTGTGGTCCACTGGGTCCACTGGTTCTTTGACTGTTTTTGACGGGTGACACGTTTCGCATTCTGTTCCAAATTTGTTACTTGTACTGACTTGAAGTTTTGGCTCGGTACTGTAAAAAAACACTATGTAAACCAACAACGGCTCTTGTGGCAGAGCCCAGATGGTAACAGGTTTAAGCTGTTTTAACATGGGTCCACTGATTCAAGTCTGGCATAAACATCTTTCCTGAGAGATCCACGCCTGATAGAATCTCTCAGGATCGATGTAAATATCTGAAATGAGTCTTCTGTTAAAGCGTTATCAGATCGGAAGGTTCCCTCATAGGTTCCCACCTAAGTGGAGGAAGTGTTATCACTGGCCCCTGAAGGTTAAGTTGATATGAATGCAAAGAGACCAAACACAAATAAAACACCAGCTCCCTGAAATATTCACTCCAGTCTGTATTGTCAACATTCAAGCTCACAAAGACAAGGGTGGGCAGAGCTGGAATTGAACCCGGGTTTTCCAGGTGGGAGCCAAGCACGCGACCACTAGGCCAACGGAGCGAAGAGAACACAAGGTGGGCCCAAGGGACTTTAGGGAAGACACAGTTCGAGGTAGGCTTGTGAGCTCGATGATGATGGGAAGACGGGAAATACCCTCTGCGCCGTATGATTGGAGCGAGAGATCTCTCCGGAGAGGTGGACCAGGCAGAAGACGGCAGGGAAGGATTCTTCTGACGGGGTTTATATGCTGGCTTGATGGAATGAGAGGTGGGAGGGGCCGGCAGGTAGAGCGGAGCAGGAGGAGTGGAAATACGCTGAGGGGGAGGGTAGCAGGACAGCAGGACTGTGACACTGCCACAGTACAAATTTATACTGTCAGCGTGGCCCCTCCATATAATGATAATATGCGGGTTGGGGTTTAAAGTTGTTGTTGGGTTTGAGAGAGAGAATGAGGATGAGGAAAGGAATTGAACCTAGTTCAAAAGCGGCCGGGTAGCTCAGTATGTAGAGCACGATACCTGGGGACCCCAGATTGGCCGGTTCGAATCCCGGTTGAGGCGTGTCGGTAGGTGGGGTGGTGCTGGAAGTGGGGTGTTTGTCAGGGTTGTGAGTATTGTTACCTAATCAACTTTTGGAGTAAACAAAAATAAACATATCTCCATTCAGGATAAAGAGGTGTTGGCTTGTTTGCTTGTACTTCATGTCTAAATGCTAAGCTAGGCAATCCATAGTCACAGCCTGGCTCAGCTTTCAAGGAAGCTTTCCTCTCGTGGCCTCGCGCCTCCGCTCCGTCCGGTGGGGCTCCTCCGCATCCTCTCACCCCGACGGAGAGCGCTCGTCCCCCCACCACCCCCAGCGGCGGCGGGCGGTGCCTCCTCGACAGAGGGCTACCT